>CAMPDV010000118.1:0-736447 GCA_946699065.1 Loxodes magnus | reverse complement strand
GCCTATAGCCAAGCTTTGATCATAAAAACAATTGAATAAAAAGCATTTATAGTTGAATTAATTCTTAAAAGATTTAAATGATATTAAAGGAATAAATTTAGATAAATTCTATTTTTAATTATAAACAATTACTTATTTATATCTAATATTCCATCTAGGATTATATTTGAGTTATTGTTTTCTGACTATTAGTACAAAATGCTATTTTAAATAGGAACATTAATATCTGAAAGTATATTTTCTTTTAGCTTTATAAATATTTGCTTTATATGAAATGCTTCTTTTAAGTTTTGATTCTTAATCTAATATACGTAAAATAACTATTTTAATATTTGAAAGTAATTTATTATTGCCTTTAATAGCTAAATCTCTTAGACAAAGCAACAATTCAATATACATGAATATAGACTAAGTATTTGAAGTTATGCTAATTGATCTAAAATAAATTTAGGATTTTACTTTATATTAATTTATTCTGTATTAAACTAAGAAAAGTTTAGCTTTATAGATATTTAAGATAGTGTCTTAGTTATTTTTAAAGTAACTATCTTTAGTCTTTTTATAATATTAATGTACCTACTACTTTTATAAAATAGGTAAAGTTACTCCAATAAAAACAATTCATCAAATTATGATTATTATTCCCTTTTAATTAAATTTTAAGCAGCTATTTAAAATTCTTATTTAAGGCTAAAAGAACACTATAAAATCTAAAAATGGAACAACTGAAAACTAACCAAAATACAAATTAGAATATTTTAGATTCGCAAGCCTAAAAATAGACCTATGGTGTATAAGATAATGAAACCTCTACTGGTTTGCAAAAAAAACAATCTAGCACTATTAATAAGTAGACTACCGATTAAGAAGCTCAACCTGGATTAAATAAAAGATTAAGTAGTGGATTAGGTCTTGAGAAAGAGTATCAGCCTCTTCCGGATTATGATTTACCACCTTAATTGGATAAAAATCAATCAAGCAATATTATTGGCACATTTACTAAGCTTAAGTAGTAATTAGAGTCTTAAGAACAAATGAAATAACTTCAAGAAAAAAAAGACATTCCTAAAGCCAAGGTTAAACATAAAAAAGAAAAGGGAAAAGAAGCTTATGAAAAGCTTAGAGATATGGATGATCACAAAATACCTTTAGAAATGCTTTTAGAAGATCTTGGACTTGAAGATTTTTCATAAGGATTAACATTTTAATAGGTAAAAGAGCGTTTGCTGAGAGATGGAGATAATGCTATAACTGAAAAGCCTAGAACTCCATGGTATGTATTACTTTTCAAGTAATTAACTGGATTCTCTAGTTTATTACTATGGACTGGATGTGTACTTTGTTTTATTGGATATGGATTGTCTCCTTCTGATCCAACTAACTTATATCTAGGAGTTGTCATTGCCATTATTGTTTTAGGTACTGGAATATTTAGTTTTTATTAAGAGAGCAAATCTTCTTCTGACGTAGCAAGCTTTAAAAACTTTGTACCACCATAAGCTATAGTTATTCGAGAGGGTAGAATGATTTAATTACCTACCTCAAAAATTGTGTTAGGAGATGTTGTTGAAATAAGACCAGGAGACTAGAATTCCTGCGGATATTCGTGTGATTGAAGCTCGTTATATGAAAGTAGATAATTCTTCGTTAACAGGCGAAAATCTTGCTCTTAAAAGATCTCACATGTAAACTTCTGAAAATCCACTTGAAACTGAAAACCTGGCATTTTTCGGTACACTTTGTAAAGAAGGATACTGTAGAGGAATAGTAATAAATATAGGAGATAATACAGTCATTGGATAAATAGCTAATAAGGCATAAAGTACTCAATCTGAAGAAACTCCTCTTCATAGAGAAATAAATCGTTTTATAAAAATGATTAGTGCTGTTGCTATAAGTTATGGTATAGTTTTTTTCGTTTTAAGTTTTATCTATGGTTATCCTATTATTACTTGCCTTACATTTGCTATTGCAATTATTGTAGCTAATGTCCCATAAGGTTTAATAGCAACTGTAGCAGTCTCTCTTACACTTACTGCTCAAAGAATGGCGAAAAAGCAAGTACTTGTAAAAAATTTAGAATCAGTGGAGACATTAGGCTCCACTACTTGTATTTGCTCGGAAAAAAACAGGAATTCTAACTCAAAATACAATGTCTGTAAGTTCAATGTGGTATGATAAGAAAAATCCAATTAGAGCAGTTACAAAAGAAGACCTAAAATAAAACGAAAAGGCAGAATATGACGAAGAAAATCCAACATTTTAAATGTTACAAGTGATTGCAGTAGTAAATAATAAAGGAGAATTTGATTACTCTATTCCAGCAGAAAAAGGATTAACAGAAAAAGATAAAGCTCGTTTACATTATGATAATTAAAAGATACAATAAGAAGAAGCTAAAAGAGCTTAATAATATGAATAAGAAGAGAAATCTAAAAAATGGAAAGAGAGAAAAGTAAACTCTGATGCTTCAGAAAATGCTTTAGTCAAATTTTTCTAACCTATTTAAGATGTTCTTGAAATGAGAAGAAAATATCCAAAAGCCTTAAATACAGAAGGTTAACCTGCAGCAATTCCATTTTCATCAAGCCATAAATATGCACTTACTATTATTGAAGATAAATTTAGACCTTACGATTATTTATTTTTATTGAAAGGAATTCCTGAAAAAGTATGGTCTTTTTGTACTAAAGCTCTTGCAAATAAGAAAGAAATGCCTAAAGATAATAGTTGGGAAGAAGATTTTAAGTCTACTAACTTATACTTAGGTAGAAGAGGAGAAAGAGCTTAAGGATTTGCTTATATGTATTAGCCAAAGAGTAAATTTTAGGAACTCGATATGGATCAAATAAAATTAGAAATTGAAGCTTGTAGATATGAGTTTATTTTCACTGGGCTTATTTCTTTTGTGGACCCACCTCGTCAAGGAGTTCCTGAAGCTGTTGCTTTGTGCCGTTCCATAGGTATAAAAGTTATTATGATCACTGGTGATTAACCTGGTACAGCAGAATTGATTGCTAAAGATGTTGGAATTCTTACTGGAAAAACAAACTTCGATGTACTTGCAGAAAAAGGAATTGATATTACTAAAATAAACGATCCAGTTGAAAGAGAAAGATTAGAAGATTAAGCAATTGAAGAAGCAGAATGTGTAATTATTCATGGAGATAAACTGGCTAAAGAGTGTGGAAAAGATGAAAATAAACCTGAAGAAGAAAGAGGAAAAGCTTTAGAAAGTTGGCTTCTTAAAAAAGAATGTAGCTTTGCTAGAACGACACCTGCTCAGAAATTGATTATTGTAGAAGGATGTCAAAAACTAAAACATATAGTTGCAGTAACAAGTGATGTAGTTAATGATTCTCCAGCGATAGAAAAAGCGGATATTGGTATAGCTATGGGAAAAATAGGATCTGATTTTGCAAAAGATGCCGCAGATATGCTACTATTAAATGATGATTTTACTTCGATAGTAGCAGGAATAGAAGAAGGAAGACTTATTTTTTGATAACTTAAAGAAATCAATTGCGTATACATTAGCTTCCAATGTTCCAGAACTTTTCCCTTTCATTATATTCATTATCTGCTAAATTCCTTTACCTCTTTCAACTATTCTAATTCTTTGTGTTGATATTACAACAAATATGTGGCCTGCAATTTCTTTAGCTTACGAGCCTTCTGAACTTGATATTATGTAAAGAAAGCCAAGAAATGCAGCTACTGATCATCTTGTTAATATAAGATTAATGTATTGAAGTTATATGTAAATAGGAATATTCCAAGCTTGTGCAGGATTTTATACTTACTTTTTTAGTAATGAATGACTATGGCTTTTATCCTTCTACTTTATTTTTCATGGTTAAAGAAAAAGGAATAAAACCTCATCATACTGATTTATATGATCCTCTAGATAGATTCAAAGGAAATTCTATAGCATGGGAAAAATTTAATGAAGACCCTCTAAATTTTGATTCTAAGTAGGATACTGTAGATTTTATAACTGATTCAGATAATAAATATGACCTGAGAATATGGTACTTAAATAGAGCTGATGAAGAATGGTCATAATGTAGAGTTCATAGAGATTCGTATGTTTCAGGTCATGCAATTTGCTATACAACAGAAGCATTAAGACATGCTCAGAGTGCCTTTTTTGTAAGTATTGTAGTAGTTTAAGTTAGTTGCTTGCTAGTAGCTAAAACTAGAAAGTTGAGTCTTTTTTAATAAGGAATGAAAAATAATATGGCTAACCTAGGGATTATTTTTGAAATAGTTCTAGCAGCTTTCATATGTTATCAGCCACAAATTGCAGTAAGACTTGGAACGAGAGATTTATAATTTGAACATTTTTGTCTCCCTGCTTTTCCTTTCTTCATTTTTATTCTAATTTATGATGAAGTAAGAAAAATGCTCATAAGAAGACATAGGACTAAGCATGATAACAAGCCTGGCTGGATCGAAAAAAATACAAGTTGGTGATATAACTTAGAAACTCTAAAATTAAACTTTTCTCTTTAATAAATATTAAATAAAATTAAGTAAAACTTAAATAAATTCCAAGTTCAATACTTTCTACTTATCTTTGCTTTGCAAGACTGCATTAATTTTTATATAGTATAAGCATCTTTAAAGTGAGTAAGTATATATTCTGTTTAATAAACATTATACTTATTTAAATTTAACTAAAATTGTCTTGTAACATCTTTTCATTGTTGGAATTGCTTCCTTCAATTCAAGATGATACAATTTTATTTAAAAGTTTTTCATTTCTTCAAACTTTCATCTTAATCTTCTTCTTCAGCTTGATCATCTTCTTCGTCAGTTTATTTCTCTATTCTTTCTTTTACTCACATGTTCTTCTTCGTCCTCTTTATCTTCCTCATTCTCTTCATCTTTTTCTTGATCTTTAATTTCTTCTCCCTTAGTTGCAGAATTTTCTAATCAATCATCTTTTTCCAGTTCAAATAATTCTAATCTCTTTTAATTAACATCCTATGAAAATTTTTTATTTGTAGATCAATGTATTCTAATTTGTTTTTTGGAAATTAATTGATATAGTTTTGGTCATATGATATTAGTCTTCTAATATCACCTAATCCTTTGCTATTATCCATTCCCGCATGTCTATATAGCAATCGCAATCCAGAATATGCTCAAACTTATCAAATTCTCCACATATGCAGTAGGGATTCTCGATAGAATAATGTCTGTCTTGGAGATTTTTTCGAAAGTTGTAGCCTTATATTCTGAGTTTGTATATACTAATTATTTCTCTTGGATATTATTTATTTAATTTCGGATAGGATATTTACAGTAATTATTATTTTTATTAGAATTATTCTATAAATAACTTTGCAGTGGGCATCCTTTTATTCTTTAAGCGGTTACTTTATAAAACGAATGCTCCTAAATATATGAAACTTGCTATTTTTGAGCGATAACCTGATTTCCAATCTTCAAATTTAAATTTCCTCTTTTCTTTTATGCTTTTTTAGAAACTGAATTGATTCACATTTAGAGGCTTTTATTTTAAGCTAAGTTCAATTCAAAACTCTATTTGTTTCATCTGTTAATTTTTACATGTTTTTTTAGATTTTGAAAGGAGTATTAAGTCATCTGCCCATCCTCTGCAAGTAAAACTATTATTGAAGCTGTTACATTTGAATCCAATACTATTTCCTTTACTTTCTATATATCTGATAACAATATCATAATACAATAACGCTAACACTGATACATGCGAACTTCCTTACATTACTCCATTGCTACATTTAAGTTTTTTAGAAAAGTTTCCATCTATAAGGAATTAAGAACTTAGATTTTTGTAGAAAGATTCAAATGCTAATATCAATCCTAATGGTAACTTGACTCGTTTCAGGTGATGAAAAAGCAACTTTCTTTCTATTGAGTCGAACATTTTTTCCACATCAATCAAAGTTGCTATTAGTTTTGTTTTTCCTTTGGTTTACTTTCGAAATAAATCTATTATTTATTATATTACTCAAATTTACTGAGTAGTCTATTTCTATTTTAAAAATCCCATTTAACTCTGATGGATTAAGTTCCTTTAATATATTAACTAATATAATCTTTTTGAGAATATTCTATCATAACAATTTCAGTATAGTGTTATAAAAGAGATTGGTCGTCAATTCTTTCAATCATCTTTGTTTCCATTTTAAAAAATCGGATGATTATTGATTTGTTGAGCTCATCAGGAATTTTTGCAAGTCTAAACATATTATTCAAAAAGGAACGAAGTATTAAAGTTAAATAATTGCCTCCATATTTCAACAATTCTCCTTTAATTCCATCTGGACCTGCTGCTTTTCCATTTTGAATTTCTTTTATAGCTTCTTTAATTTCCTCAATAGTAAAGAGATCAAATCCTTAGCAATGTGAAGGTTATTTCTTTTATATCTCTTCAATATTTTCGTAAATTTGATCAATTCTCTTGTTACTTATATCAATTTACTATTAAGTGAGTTTTTCATGTTTATCGAATACAAAGTTCTCTCATTAGTTAACGAATTAATCTTATTTTTTATTAGTTTAAATTCATTTAGTTTTTTATTCTAGGATTAAGAATTTTCTTGGCTTAGGAAAACATATCTTTTGCATTTTCATTAAGAAGTAGAAATTTTTTTTGACCTTGTTTTTTCTAAATCTTCATAAGTGATGTATGAAGTTTTTCAAAGTCCTATAGCTGCTTAATGAAGATTGATAACTTATTGATTGACTCTTCAAAATTATACATGAGTTATTTTATACAGTGAACTTGCTCTTTTTGCCTAAATATATTTGTTTGCTAAAACTCTAGTAAGTTTCTTATATTTTGGAATAGGAATAAATGATACTAAATTAGGTCTGCATTATCTTCTATATTGCTTTTTATGCATAAATATTATCCTTCTACATTATTACTATCAATTTGAAAGAATTCAATATAAGATCAAAGGAAAGAATCTTGATATTTCTTCCTATCAATTGGATCTCAAAGTCTACTTATTTATATTTTTATTATATTTACTTTTCCATATGAATGGATATATTAGAAATGAAATCAATTGTGATAGGAATATGATCAGTAAATAAACTATCATTATGTGACTGAAAATTAGCAAATTAATTACAGTTTAAATTATTATTTATAACAATATAATCATTGTAGTAATTAAATCCAGTACCTTTGTGTATACATGTATTAGCACTCTTAATTTTAATATTTCTAGATCATTTTATATAAAAAATTCTTGAAATCTATTTGTGTTATCATAATTATTATATATATTTATTAAATCGCCATAGTTGTTCAAAGGTGAACAACAAGGGGCAGCTTCATCAGAGGTAGGGGAAGCTAAGTACCCATAATCGACTTTATGTCTTCCTCTGTTTTGGCTTGGCCTCGAGACATCTGCTAGTTTGACTTTCGGCACTGGCTTACTTGAGTTTTTAATTCTGGAAATAAAAGGGAATTATTTTTGCGAGCTTCATCAGAGGTGGGGAATTTAAGTACCCATAATTGACACATATCATTCTCTGTTTTGGTGATGCAATGAGACGTAACCCTGCCATGTCCTTGAACCGCCAACAAGTATTAAAGATTACGAGTATTCTGAAATTATATCAGTATTAACATTTTTATCAGTACTGAATAATTATACCAGTATTGAACAAGATTTATCAGAATCTGATAATTTTATCAGTAACAAACATTCTTGTCAGTATGAAACATTTTTTAAAGAGCTGCGCACCAACGAGTGTGCTACGCGCTCTATAATCAAATTTATTATTATTATTATTATTATCTGGATTATTTCCGTAATCAACAAGTAAAGCATTGAAATCTCCTAGCAATATATGTGGATTGTCTGAAATTAATTAAAAAATGTATTTAAATGTTCACATGCTTCTTCTTTAACCTTTTCCCTTTTACTGTTATCCGGCATGTAACAAGATGTAATATAAGCATCATCTAATTTAATTGTTATGAATCTATCCTATTCTTCATCTGTTCTGGATAACTCTGTACTGTTAAGTTAATCTCCTACAATTAAACAACTTCCAACTCCTTTGTCAGAATTCTTAAAATACATTCTACAACCATTAATTAAAATTTGTGGAAATTAATGTTTTTATAAAGTCTCATTTATTGATAATATGTTCTATTTAATTTTCCTTAATGAATTCTTCCACATTCGTTTGTTTACTTCCAATTCAATTGATATTTATATGTCAATCTTAATCTTTTATATTTAGTTATTATTTGAATCATGTTTTATATTTAACTTATTTATTTTTTATTATCATATAATTAAAAATTAAAAATGCCTGGCTTCAAGAAGCCTTTTTTTACCACCTCAGAACAGGAGAGAAAACCAGAAGCACATATTCTCACCACGTCTTCTTCAACTTAACGCTCTTCTTAATCAAAATAACCAGAACTATCTAATAAATTAGAAGAACTAATAAAAAATACTAACTCCTACAAATTAAAATAAAGCGGACTTCTTCCATCAAAGCACAAGCAGAAATTGAGACAAAAATTCAGAACAGAAAAGTTGCCACAGCTCTCAACGCCTCAATTAACTGAAAAAAGAGACCACTCAACTGAATCGATAAAAATGATAACGAAGAAATAAACGAAGAAGGTAAAGTACGATAATTCAATATAGATCCTATTACCTTTGATTTAGACATCATTGAAATAGAACAAATGAACTCTGAGTAGATGAAACAGCTGATTCATCAACTTATTAGAAACATAAAAAAACTCGAAGAGGAATTAAACTCCCAGAAGGAAGAGATGTTTGTATTAAGTCAGGATTTTATAAATCATGAAGATGATGATGAAGCCCATATGGTAGATCGAAGAGCAAAGCCGGAGTTTATGAGCAAATGACAAGTTTAGAGAATGAAATTTGAGTAATGCAAGACGAGAAAAACTGAGTAAAATTAGATTCAAGACTTAAATTAAGAAAAGAAGCCTTCTTAAGGAATTCCAATGGAAATAGAGAAACAAGAAAAGACATTTCCGAGAGCAAGAAAAAGATGTTACATTTGCAACAGCACTTGACATCTATGGCGAAAATGTCCCCAATAGAAAAGAATAAGAATGAATATTTGGATTAATATTAACTAATAGCAACTGAAATGGCGAGCGACGGAATTCTTCCCATCGGGAAATGGGAAAATCTGGAAAAAACAAATTCTTAGCTCAATTAAAAAGAGAGAAGTCCAGGAAAAAGAGCACAAGGAACGAACATGCAGGAAAGGAGATTTTATACATTTAAAACTTCAATTAAGCCGGAAGGCGAACAGTTATTTTAATGATTAATATTAAATAATTTTCTTAATAGGTTTATAATATTGCCAAAAGGTTATAATTTTAGAGACTCAAATTATGTTTTAGAAGTAATGAAGCATCTCCTATGTTCAAACTTTTGATAGGAATTTCTTTATTTTAAAATAAAAAAGAATCGCTAATAGTTTACTCTTGCGATTTTATTACTCTACACTTTTTACTTAAATTTTACTTATTTAAATCTTAGTTTTGTGAGTAAATATATCAAGATATAAAAATGTGACGCCTTATCACTTTCAGACTTTGTTCATAATGTTGACGCCTCTAAAACAGAATGTGGTGAACTAGCACATTGATCTATCTTAAATGGAATTACTTCAATAAATTTGCTAAAAGTATTAGATTGATAGCAAGAAAAGTCCTTAAGCACCTGAAAATACTTTTAATGAGTCTTATTAAATAGATCTTAACTGAATGCCATTTAATTATACTAAGCTCTTAGGTTTTTTAGATATTTTTACAAAATACGATAATAAAGTATAAATATTCCCTAATAAATAATAGGATCCTTTATTAAGAATAACTGATAAGAAGGATATTAATATAGAGATTAAATAGCAAAACTATCTGAATACCACGAAATAGGCATAATAATTAGAAATATAATAGTAGCATTAATACTTTTACGAAATATGTTAAAAGTAAAATTCATCATAATTTTTAAAGTAACTACTTAAGACTAAAAGGATTTAGCCAAGTTATTTATAGACTAACTAGAATAATAATATTAATTCCCTTAAATTATCTATCCAAATTAAATAATAGTAGCGAAAATAAATAATTGGTGTATACAAACTAAGAACTAAAACTACAACTTTCACAAATAAATTCTAGATAAAAATTATTTAATAGAGAATTACTATTTTATCTGTGGAAAATTTGATTCATTCGAACCAATTCGGATTGTGATTACTATATAGAATTGTGAGAGAATGACAAATAGCGAAGATTGGGTAATGCGACATTAGAAGATTAATAATCTTCGACCAAAATTATATCATTAATTTGCAAAAAACAAATTAGAATATATTGATCTGCAGATACAGATTTTTCATAGGGTGTTTCTTAAAAGAAAATTAGAATTATTCGAATTGGAAAAATATTATTTATTAAAAAGCTCTGAGATTAAGGGAAAAGAAGTGAAAGACCAAGAAAAGGATGGTGAGAATACATAAAATGAGGAAGGAAAAGAATAAAAAGAGTAAATTGAAGATTAGAAGGGAATAAACTGATGACGAAGATGATCTAGCTGAAGAAAAATGAAAGCAGAAAGAGTTAGAAAAACTTTTAATAACATTATATAATGTTTAGGTGAACGAAGCAATTCCAACTCTGAAAAGATGTCACAAGATTCTTTTAAATTTAAATATAAATATTGATAATAGTTAATATAAGAAAAAATTTAGTTTTAAGTTAATTTTTATTATATTTATTAATATTATTTAATAAGGTAAAACTAGTAAAGCTTTGATTCATTATTTAGTTTAGATGATAAAATTTGTTGTTGATTTAAGCAAATATAGTATATTATAATATCTCTATTACTAAAGCTAAGCTTTACATTCTATTATAGTTTGGCATATCTCAATTTAGCAGTGGTAATTATTAATTAGCATATTATTTAGAATATCTTTATTAAGTTTATGCTTAGAAAAAAAATGGATTAATCTCTTCGACTCTCAAAAAATTAGCTTAGAAACTTAAAGAGAAAAGCGGCAAAAGAAATTTAGAAAAAATAATAACAATAGGAGGAGTCAAGCTCTTCTTCAGAAGGTAAAGTTATGGTAGGATAAATAGAGATAAGTTAACCTAAAAACGAAACTAATAAAAAACTTTAAATTTAATTAGACCAAATGTAAAAAGTAATCTCAAATTATGAAGAAACAACTTACAACTTAGGCGAAAAAAATACGGGAACTAATGAGTAACATAGAAGATTAGAACAACGAATTACTAATACTTAGAAGATAACTTATTTGTAGCAAATTAATAACGGAAGAATAACTCTGAACTTAATCATAATAAAATTTTAAAAACGACACAAAATGGAAATAGAAAAAATACCAATAGAATTAAAAACAGAATTGAATCCAGAAAAAGAAATGATTGCTACAAGTTTCATTAAAAGATTAGAAAATATAGAAAATAAATTATCATAGAAAAGAACGAAATAAAGACAATAATACAAACTTTGTTGATGTTGCAAATCAAATCAACATATTTTAAAAAACTGTTGATAATGAAAGAAAATAAACGAATAAGAGCAGAAAAGAACATGGAGACAACTCAATAAACTATAAATAACTCCAACAGGGATCTACAAATAAAAGCTTTTTGCAAGACCACTTGAACGGTTACAGTGGCAACCTTCCACTTAATAAAAAGGTCGTGGATCACACCCCACGTTAAAAAAACTGTCCGCAGGAACTGGTTGCAATTCCAGAGAATGCAAAACTCTACTAACTTTAAGTATATTATTATTATTATTAAGTTTATGCTTTAATCACTTTGCTTAAGTTGACTATTTCTACTTTATAAAGACCTAAAATTAAAAAAGTAATAAACTAAGAAGTTTTAAATTATAATGTTCTAAAGGACTAAGTATTAAAAGCAAACTGTAAGTATAAGAGTTGATTAAGCTTCTATCTTATAGAGTAATTTAGTTAAGAGTTAGTAAAGGTTTAGCATTTAATTTTTGATTTATATAATTAAATGATGCTTTGGTTTTATTTAGAATAAAATTTAAGTTTCTTTAAAGCAGATATTAGTTATTATTTCATCCTATTTTGCTATATAGTAGTAATCTATACATTTAAGTAAAATGCTAGCTTAAATAATTTGCTATATAATATGCCATTAAATATTCGATATAACTAAGAAAAGTTAATAATGATTAAATGTTCTTATTCTTTAATACATTTCTATAAGATTTGTCTAGTAATATAAGTTTTTCTTTCCTATAGCTAAATAACTTTAAGTAAAGAAAAGCAATAGAAAGATAAATGATAAAGGAGATAGTTATTTGAAGAATAAATAAGTATAATATTAAAAAATAAAGTTAAATGTATATTAGTATCTTTATAAATGTTTATATGATAGTTTAGTTTATTTTATTTATCTAAATATCTTTAATTTTTCCTTTGTTCAGTATTACTAGCCTATCTCTTGAAATTATTAGAATTTATATAATTATACATAGCATTATCTTATATGATTATGATTTTAAATAATCAGCCAATTATTATTTAAGAAACTGAAGATCTATTTTTCTTAATATAACTAGTAGGTTTGAATAATAGTAGCTATATTTAGTATTATTTTAATATTTTATAAGATTAGTTTATAAAATTTGACTATCTATATCTTAATTAGATTTGCTTAAATGTGAATAACTATTTTTATACTGTAATTAGACTATATCTTTTCTAAATGCTCTCGTTATATAATATATTAATAAGCATATTAGAAATTTTATATTTTAGATTATAACTAAGAGTAATAACTTTGTGCCTAGCTAATCAATTTAACTTCTATAAAGCTGCTAAATAATGAGCATATTACTTAAATTATACAAACTAGAACTTAATTCTTTAATAAATTAGCTAATTAAGAACGAAGCAAAAATATCTTTTCAGTGGAGATTATAGCTTTCCTACACATTGGGCATGAATCAACTTTAAAAACACAAAATTCACACATGCAAGCATGATTGCATGGCTTTGCTAGAATTTCTACATCTCTATTTACACAAATAATGCATTTATAAATATCAGATAATTGAGTCTATAATTACTAATATTTTTTATTGCTCTTCTTATAGTTTACTTTATTAAATCTGCTAGATTTATGTAAGAGATTTTAGTAGTTAAGAACTATAATTCTATAGCTCATTTAAGCTAAGTTTTTTAATTACATTGGGATCACCTTTAAAGATCTAAATTTCTTTACTCTACAGTTTAAGGCTTTAAATCTCTTCATTCTTCATTATTAGTTACTTTTATAAGTCATGCTTATTGTTAATTTCAGCTTGCTATGATTCCAATTGCTTTTTAAATTGGAAGTTTTAGTCCAAATCTTATGGTATAAGGATTTATACCTATGAAGCTATTCTTCAGCAGTTTGTAGTTATAGTTTAAGAGAGTTGAGTCCATAATGATCTATTTCATTCTATGATAATTCGTCGTTGAACTCTTCATCTTTACTTTCTATTTCAGAAGATTAATCTTGCTGAGTAAGAGACTGAATTTGATTTATTATTGAAAGTAAATTGCCTTTGTTGTATTTGCACTCACTTTGATGAGCTGTATCTGTTATTTTGCAAATCTCACTGCAGTATTTTAGTTAATTACAAAAATGGCATTTAATTATAGCCTCAGATGCCTTGCAAGTTAAGCAATCTGGCATTTTTAAAAGAAGAAGCTTTTAATTTGATTTAAACATATAGCCTTCCTTATTTACATTATTGAACTATCTTAATTGACTGTTTTCTAAGCTAAAGGGTTTTAGCAGTAAGTTGAATAATCTAGTATGGAAGATATAGAAAGCAAGGTTAAAGTAATATAAATAATGAAATACATTGAAACTTAAATAGAAGATTACAGTGTATTAGCTTAATTATAAAAATATATCTCTTTATTTAAAAGAAAACTAATAATAAGCATAAAGCACTATTAACTAATTATTTATTAGTAAATCTTATAGTTAGCTTTATAATTAGCTTCTTATTTTTATAATATATCAAATTAAGCTATTGTATATAATGCTATTAAGCCATAAGTAATATTGTTCTATAGAACCAAACTATTTTCTAGAATAGTGCTTTAAACTGAGAAACTTTCAAAATTATAAATTACAATTATTATGGATTTCTTCTAAGCTTTTGATTATTTATTCACATCTAATGTATTTCCTTTCCACTAAAATTAAGAAGATTTTCCATGGAGATTACCACCTCCTCCATAGAAAGTAAGATATAGAACTCCTTAAAACCCTAATCCAACTTTATATAGGCATCTTACAGAAATTCATTCCTAAAACGACAAAAGCAACAAACCCTAACTTAGGAAGGTTGAAACGAAGTATATAAATGGTTATACTTAGGATGGCTAAAGAATATATTAAAACCTATCAATTTATGAAAACACATAAACTGGAGAAAAGCAATTTATTGATGAGAGAAATTTAAATGGCAGAGCTAAGAAAATAATAAGGGAAACAAGAAACGGAAAAACATAATAAGAAGAAAAGTTCAGTAACCTTGAAACCAAAGATAGTTAGGAGTTCGATAAAGTCTATGAAAAAGCAATTTAAGATTTAACAGACTAGTATGAAAAAGAACAGAAATAAGAGAAAAAGATTGCTTCATAAGAACCAAATACTGAAAATATTCAATGGAATGGAAGTTACTATTCAGCTAAAAAATCTAACCAAAAAGAGTCAAAAGAAAATTAAAATGATAGTGCTGAAAAAGTGCCTATAGCCAAGCTTTGATCATAAAAACAATTGAATAAAAAGCATTTATAGTTGAATTAATTCTTAAAAAGATTTAAATGATATTAAAGGAATAAATTTAGATAAATTCTATTTTTAATTATAAACAATTACTTATTTATATCTAATATTCCATCTAGGATTATATTTGAGTTATTGTTTTCTGACTATTAGTACAAAATGCTATTTTAAATAGGAACATTAATATCTGAAAGTATATTTTCTTTTAGCTTTATAAATATTTGCTTTATATGAAATGCTTCTTTTAAGTTTTGATTCTTAATCTAATATACGTAAAATAACTATTTTAATATTTGAAAGTAATTTATTATTGCCTTTAATAGCTAAATCTCTTAGACAAAGCAACAATTCAATATACATGAATATAGACTAAGTATTTGAAGTTATGCTAATTGATCTAAAATAAATTTAGGATTTTACTTTATATTAATTTATTCTGTATTAAACTAAGAAAAGTTTAGCTTATAGATATTTAAGATAGTGTCTTAGTTATTTTTAAAGTAACTATCTTTAGTCTTTTTATAATATTAATGTACCTACTACTTTTATAAAATAGGTAAAGTTACTCCAATAAAAACAATTCATCAAATTATGATTATTATTCCCTTTTAATTAAATTTTAAGCAGCTATTTAAAATTCTTATTTAAGGCTAAAAGAACACTATAAAATCTAAAAATGGAACAACTGAAAACTAACCAAAATACAAATTAGAATATTTTAGATTCGCAAGCCTAAAAATAGACCTATGGTGTATAAGATAATGAAACCTCTACTGGTTTGCAAAAAAAACAATCTAGCACTATTAATAAGTAGACTACCGATTAAGAAGCTCAACCTGGATTAAATAAAAGATTAAGTAGTGGATTAGGTCTTGAGAAAGAGTATCAGCCTCTTCCGGATTATGATTTACCACCTTAATTGGATAAAAATCAATCAAGCAATATTATTGGCACATTTACTAAGCTTAAGTAGTAATTAGAGTCTTAAGAACAAATGAAATAACTTCAAGAAAAAAAAGACATTCCTAAAGCCAAGGTTAAACATAAAAAAGAAAAGGGAAAAGAAGCTTATGAAAAGCTTAGAGATATGGATGATCACAAAATACCTTTAGAAATGCTTTTAGAAGATCTTGGACTTGAAGATTTTTCATAAGGATTAACATTTTAATAGGTAAAAGAGCGTTTGCTGAGAGATGGAGATAATGCTATAACTGAAAAGCCTAGAACTCCATGGTATGTATTACTTTTCAAGTAATTAACTGGATTCTCTAGTTTATTACTATGGACTGGATGTGTACTTTGTTTTATTGGATATGGATTGTCTCCTTCTGATCCAACTAACTTATATCTAGGAGTTGTCATTGCCATTATTGTTTTAGGTACTGGAATATTTAGTTTTTATTAAGAGAGCAAATCTTCTTCTGACGTAGCAAGCTTTAAAAACTTTGTACCACCATAAGCTATAGTTATTCGAGAGGGTAGAATGATTTAATTACCTACCTCAAAAATTGTGTTAGGAGATGTTGTTGAAATAAGACCAGGAGATAGAATTCCTGCGGATATTCGTGTGATTGAAGCTCGTTATATGAAAGTAGATAATTCTTCGTTAACAGGCGAAAATCTTGCTCTTAAAAGATCTCACATGTAAACTTCTGAAAATCCACTTGAAACTGAAAACCTGGCATTTTTCGGTACACTTTGTAAAGAAGGATACTGTAGAGGAATAGTAATAAATATAGGAGATAATACAGTCATTGGATAAATAGCTAATAAGGCATAAAGTACTCAATCTGAAGAAACTCCTCTTCATAGAGAAATAAATCGTTTTATAAAAATGATTAGTGCTGTTGCTATAAGTTATGGTATAGTTTTTTTCGTTTTAAGTTTTATCTATGGTTATCCTATTATTACTTGCCTTACATTTGCTATTGCAATTATTGTAGCTAATGTCCCATAAGGTTTAATAGCAACTGTAGCAGTCTCTCTTACACTTACTGCTCAAAGAATGGCGAAAAAGCAAGTACTTGTAAAAAATTTAGAATCAGTGGAGACATTAGGCTCCACTACTTGTATTTGCTCGGAAAAAACAGGAATTCTAACTCAAAATACAATGTCTGTAAGTTCAATGTGGTATGATAAGAAAAATCCAATTAGAGCAGTTACAAAAGAAGACCTAAAATAAAACGAAAAGGCAGAATACGACGAAGAAAATCCAACATTTTAAATGTTACAAGTGATTGCAGTAGTAAATAATAAAGGAGAATTTGATTACTCTATTCCAGCAGAAAAAGGATTAACAGAAAAAGATAAAGCTCGTTTACATTATGATAATTAAAAGATACAATAAGAAGAAGCTAAAAGAGCTTAATAATATGAATAAGAAGAGAAATCTAAAAAATGGAAAGAGAGAAAAGTAAACTCTGATGCTTCAGAAAATGCTTTAGTCAAATTTTTCTAACCTATTTAAGATGTTCTTGAAATGAGAAGAAAATATCCAAAAGCCTTAAATACAGAAGGTTAACCTGCAGCAATTCCATTTTCATCAAGCCATAAATATGCACTTACTATTATTGAAGATAAATTTAGACCTTACGATTATTTATTTTTATTGAAAGGAATTCCTGAAAAAGTATGGTCTTTTTGTACTAAAGCTCTTGCAAATAAGAAAGAAATGCCTAAAGATAATAGTTGGGAAGAAGATTTTAAGTCTACTAACTTATACTTAGGTAGAAGAGGAGAAAGAGCTTAAGGATTTGCTTATATGTATTAGCCAAAGAGTAAATTTTGAGGAACTCGATATGTAAGAAATAAAATTAGAAATTGAAGCTTGTAGATATGAGTTTATTTTCACTGGGCTTATTTCTTTTGTGGACCCACCTCGTCAAGGAGTTCCTGAAGCTGTTGCTTTGTGCCGTTCCATAGGTATAAAAGTTATTATGATCACTGGTGATTAACCTGGTACAGCAGAATTGATTGCTAAAGATGTTGGAATTCTTACTGGAAAAACAAACTTCGATGTACTTGCAGAAAAAGGAATTGATATTACTAAAATAAACGATCCAGTTGAAAGAGAAAGATTAGAAGATTAAGCAATTGAAGAAGCAGAATGTGTAATTATTCATGGAGATAAACTGGCTAAAGAGTGTGGAAAAGATGAAAATAAACCTGAAGAAGAAAGAGGAAAAGCTTTAGAAAGTTGGCTTCTTAAAAAAGAATGTAGCTTTGCTAGAACGACACCTGCTCAGAAATTGATTATTGTAGAAGGATGTCAAAAACTAAAACATATAGTTGCAGTAACAAGTGATGTAGTTAATGATTCTCCAGCGATAGAAAAAGCGGATATTGGTATAGCTATGGGAAAAATAGGATCTGATTTTGCAAAAGATGCCGCAGATATGCTACTATTAAATGATGATTTTACTTCGATAGTAGCAGGAATAGAAGAAGGAAGACTTATTTTTGATAACTTAAAGAAATCAATTGCGTATACATTAGCTTCCAATGTTCCAGAACTTTTCCCTTTCATTATATTCATTATCTGCTAAATTCCTTTACCTCTTTCAACTATTCTAATTCTTTGTGTTGATATTACAACAAATATGTGGCCTGCCATTTCTTTAGCTTACGAGCCTTCTGAACTTGATATTATGTAAAGAAAGCCAAGAAATGCAGCTACTGATCATCTTGTTAATATAAGATTAATGTATTGAAGTTATATGTAAATAGGAATATTCCAAGCTTGTGCAGGATTTTATACTTACTTTTTAGTAATGAATGACTATGGCTTTTATCCTTCTACTTTATTTTTCATGGTTAAAGAAAAAGGAATAAAACCTCATCATACTGATTTATATGATCCTCTAGATAGATTCAAAGGAAATTCTATAGCATGGGAAAAATTTAATGAAGACCCTCTAAATTTTGATTCTAAGTAGGATACTGTAGATTTTATAACTGATTCAGATAATAAATATGACCTGAGAATATGGTACTTAAATAGAGCTGATGAAGAATGGTCATAATGTAGAGTTCATAGAGATTCGTATGTTTCAGGTCATGCAATTTGCTATACAACAGAAGCATTAAGACATGCTCAGAGTGCCTTTTTTGTAAGTATTGTAGTAGTTTAAGTTAGTTGCTTGCTAGTAGCTAAAACTAGAAAGTTGAGTCTTTTTTAATAAGGAATGAAAAATAATATGGCTAACCTAGGGATTATTTTTGAAATAGTTCTAGCAGCTTTCATATGTTATCAGCCACAAATTGCAGTAAGACTTGGAACGAGAGATTTATAATTTGAACATTTTTGTCTCCCTGCTTTTCCTTTCTTCATTTTTATTCTAATTTATGATGAAGTAAGAAAAATGCTCATAAGAAGACATAGGACTAAGCATGATAACAAGCCTGGCTGGATCGAAAAAAATACAAGTTGGTGATATAACTTAGAAACTCTAAAATTAAACTTTTCTCTTTAATAAATATTAAATAAAATTAAGTAAAACTTAAATAAATTCCAAGTTCAATACTTTCTATTTATCCTTGCTTTGCATATTGCATAAGCTTTTAATTTAGTATAAGCATCTTTAAAGTGAGTAAGTATATATTCTGTTTAATAAACATTATACTTATTTAAATTTAAACTAAAATTGTCTTGTAACATCTTTTCATTGTTGGAATTGCTTCCTTCAATTCAAGATGATATAATTTTATTTAAAAGTTTTTTCATTTCTTCTAACTTTCATCTTAATCTTCTTCTTCAGCTTGATCATCTTCTTCGTCAATTTATTTCTCTATTCTTCCTTTTACTCACATGTTCTTCTTCGTCCTCTTTATCTTCCTCATTCTCTTCATCTTTTTCTTGATCTTTAATTTCTTCTCCCTTAGTTGCAGAATTTTCTAATCAATCATCTTTTTCCAGTTCAAATAATTCTAATCTCTTTTAATTAACATCCTATGAAAATTTTTTATTTGTAGATCAATGTATTCTAATTTGTTTTTTGGAAATTAATTGATATAGTTTTGGTCATATGATATTAGTCTTCTAATATCACCTAATCCTTTGCTATTATCCATTCCCGCATGTCTATATAGCAATCGCAATCCAGAATATGCTCAAACTTATCAAATTCTCCACATATGCAGTAGGGATTCTCGATAGAATAATGTCTGTCTTGGAGATTTTTTCGAAAGTTGTAGCCTTATATTCTGAGTTTGTATATACTAATTATTTCTCTTGGATATTATTTATTTAATTTCGGATAGGATATTTACAGTAATTATTATTTTTATTAGAATTATTCTATAAATAACTTTGCAGTGGGCATCCTTTTAGTCTTTAAGTGGCTACTTTATAAAACGAATGCTCCTAAATATATGAAACTTGCTATTTTTGAGCGATAACCTGATTTCCAATCTTCAAATTTAAATTTTCCTCTTTTCTTTTATGCTTTTTTAGAAACTGAATTGATTCACATTTAGAGGCTTTTATTTTAAGCTAAGTTCAATTCAAAAACTCTATTTGTTTCATCTGTTAATTTTTACATGTTTTTTTAGATTTTGAAAGGAGTATTAAGTCATCTGCCCATCCTCTGCAAGTAAAACTATTATTGAAGCTGTTACATTTGAATCCAATACTATTTCCTTTACTTTCTATATATCTGATAACAATATCATAATACAATAACGCTAACACTGATACATGCGAACTTCCTTATATTACTCCATTGCTACATTTAAGTTTTTTAGAAAAGTTTCCATCTATAAGGAATTAAGAACTTAGATTTTTGTAGAAAGATTCAAATGCTAATATCAATCCTAATGGTAACTTGACTCTTTTCAAGTGATGAAAAAGCAACTTTCTTTCTATTGAGTCGAACATTTTTTCCTCATCAATCAAAGTTGCTATTAGTTTTGTTTTTCCTTTGGTTTACTTTCGAAATAAATCTATTATTTATTGTATTACTCAAATTTACTGAGTAGTCTATTTCTATTTTAAAAATCCCATTTAACTCTGATGGATTAAGTTCCTTTAATATATTAACTAATATAATCTTTTTGAGAGTATTCTATCATAACAATTTCAGTATACTGTTATAAAAGAGATTGGTCGTCAATTCTTTCAATCATCTTTGTTTCCATTTTAAAAAATCGGATGATTATTGATTTGTTGAGCTCATCAGGAATTTTTGCAAGTCTAAACATATTATTCAAAAAGGAACGAAGTATTAAAGTTAAATAATTGCCTCCATATTTCAACAATTCTCCTTTAATTCCATCTGGATCTGCTGCTTTTCCATTTTGAATTTCTTTTATAGCTTCTTTAATTTCCTCAATTGTAAAGAGATCAAATCCTTAGCAATGTGAAGGTTATTTCTTTTATATCTCTTCAATATTTTCGTAAATTTGATCAATTCTCTTGTTACTTATATCAATTTACTATTAAGTGAGTTTTTCATGTTTATCGAATACAAAGTTCTCTCATTAGTTAACGAATTAATCTTATTTTTATTAGTTAAAATTCATTTAGTTTTTTATTCTAGGATTAAGAATTTTCTTGGCTTAGGAAAACATATCTTTTGCATTTTCATTAAGAAGTATAAATTTTTTTTGACCTTGTTTTTTCTAAATCTTCATAAGTGATGTATGAAGTTTTTCAAAGTCCTATAGCTGCTTAAGGAAGATTGATAACTTATTGATTGACTCTTCAAAATTATACATGAGTTATTTTATACAGTGAACTTGCTCTTTTTGCCTAAATATATTTGTTTGCTAAAACTCTAGTAAGTTTCTTATATTTTGGAATAGGAATAAATGATCCTAAATTAGGTCTGCATTATCTTCTATATTGCTTTTTATGCATAAATATTATCCTTCTACATTATTACTATCAATTTGAAAGAATTCAATATAAGATCAAAGGAAAGAATCTTGATATTTCTTCCTATCAATTGGATCTCAAAGTCTACTTATTTATATTTTTATTATATTTACTTTTCCATATGAATGGATATATTAGAAATGAAATCAATTGTGATAGGAATATGATCAGTAAATAAACTATCATTATGTGACTGAAAATTAGCAAATTAATTATAGTTTAAATTATTATTTATAACAATATAATCATTGTAGTAATTAAATCCAGTACCTTTGTGTATACATGTATTAGCACTCTTAATTTTAATATTTCTAGATCATTTTATATCAAAAATTCTTGAAATCTATTTGTGTTATCATAATTATTATATATATTTATTAAATCGCCATAGTTGTTCAAAGGTGAACAACAAGGGGCAGCTTCATCAGAGGTAGGGGAAGCTAAGTACCCATAATCGACTTTATGTCTTCCTCTGTTTTGGCTTGGCCTCGAGACATCTGCTAGTTTGACTTTCGGCACTGGCTTACTTGAGTTTTTAATTCTGGAAATAAAAGGGAATTATTTTTGCGAGCTTCATCAGAGGTGGGGAATTTAAGTACCCATAATTGACACATATCATTCTCTGTTTTGGTGATGCAATGAGACGTAACCCTGCCATGTCCTTGAACCGCCAACAAGTATTAAAGATTACGAGTATTCTGAAATTATATCAGTATTAACATTTTTATCAGTACTGAATAATTATACCAGTATTGAACAAGATTTATCAGAATCTGATAATTTTATCAGTAACAAACATTCTTGTCAGTATGAAACATTTTTTAAAGAGCTGCGCACCAACGAGTGTGCTACGCGCTCTATAATCAAATTTATTATTATTATTATTATTATCTGGATTATTTCCGTAATCAACAAGTAAAGCATTGAAATCTCCTAGCAATATATGTGGATTGTCTGAAATTAATTAAAAAATGTATTTAAATGTTCACATGCTTCTTCTTTAACCTTTTCCCTTTTACTGTTATCCGGCATGTAACAAGATGTAATATAAGCATCATCTAATTTAATTGTTATGAATCTATCCTATTCTTCATCTGTTCTGGATAACTCTGTACTGTTAAGTTAATCTCCTACAATTAAACAACTTCCAACTCCTTTGTCAGAATTCTTAAAATACATTCTACAACCATTAATTAAAATTTGTGGAAATTAATGTTTTTATAAAGTCTCATTTATTGATAATATGTTCTATTTAATTTTCCTTAATGAATTCTTCCACATTCGTTTGTTTACTTCCAATTCAATTGATATTTATATGTCAATCTTAATCTTTTATATTTAGTTATTATTTGAATCATGTTTTATATTTAACTTATTTATTTTTTATTATCATATAATTAAAAATTAAAAATGCCTGGCTTCAAGAAGCCTTTTTTTACCACCTCAGAACAGGAGAGAAAACCAGAAGCACATATTCTCACCACGTCTTCTTCAACTTAACGCTCTTCTTAATCAAAATAACCAGAACTATCTAATAAATTAGAAGAACTAATAAAAAATACTAACTCCTACAAATTAAAATAAAGCGGACTTCTTCCATCAAAGCACAAGCAGAAATTGAGACAAAAATTCAGAACAGAAAAGTTGCCACAGCTCTCAACGCCTCAATTAACTGAAAAAAGAGACCACTCAACTGAATCGATAAAAATGATAACGAAGAAATAAACGAAGAAGGTAAAGTACGATAATTCAATATAGATCCTATTACCTTTGATTTAGACAACATTGAAATAGAACAAATGAACTCTGAGTAGATGAAACAGCTGATTCATCAACTTATTAGAAACATAAAAAAACTCGAAGAGGAATTAAACTCCCAGAAGGAAGAGATGTTTGTATTAAGTCAGGATTTTATAAATCATGAAGATGATGATGAAGCCCATATGGTAGATCGAAGAGCAAAGCCGGAGTTTATGAGCAAATGTCAAGTTTAGAGAATGAAATTTGAGTAATGCAAGACGAGAAAAACTGAGTAAAATTAGATTCAAGACTTAAATTAAGAAAAGAAGCCTTCTTAAGGAATTCCAATGGAAATAGAGAAACAAGAAAAGATATTTCCGAGAGCAAGGAAAAGATGTTACATTTGCAACAGCACTTGACATCTATGGCGAAAATGTCCCCAATAAAAAAGAATAAGAATGAATATTTGGATTAATATTAACTAATAGCAACTGAAATGGCGAGCGACGGAATTCTTCCCATCGGGAAATGGGAAAATCTGGAAAAAACAAATTCTTAGCTCAATTAAAAAGAGAGAAGTCCAGGAAAAAGAGCACAAGGAACGAACATGCAGGAAAGGAGATTTTATACATTTAAAACTTCAATTAAGCCGGAAGGCGAACAGTTATTTTAATGATTAATATTAAATAATTTTCTTAATAGGTTTATAATATTGCCTAAAGGTTATAATTTTAGAGACTCAAATTATGTTTTAGAAGTAATTAAGCATCTCCTATGTTCAAACTTTTGATTGGAATTTCTTTATTTTAAAATAAAAAAGAATCGCTAATAGTTTACTCTTGCGATTTTATTACTCTACACTTTTTACTTAAATTTTACTTAATTAAATCTTAGTTTTGTGAGTAAATATATCAAGATATAAAAATGTGACGCCTTATCACTTTCAGACTTTGTTCATAATGTTGACGCCTCTAAAACAGAATGTGGTGAACTAGCACATTGATCTATCTTAAATGGAATTACTTCAATAAATTTGCTAAAAGTATTAGATTGATAGCAAGAAAAGTCCTTAAGCACCTGAAAATACTTTTAATGAGTCTTATTAAATAGATCTTAACTGAATGCCATTTAATTATACTAATCTCTTAGGTTTTTTAGATATTTTTACAAAATACGATAATAAAGTATAAATATTCCCTAATAAATAATAGGATCCTTTAGTAAGAATAACTGATAAGAAGGATATTGATATAGAGATTAAATAGCAAAACTATCTGAATACCACGAAATAGGCATAATAATTAGAAATATAATAGTAGCATTAATACTTTTACGAAATATGTTAAAAGTAAAATTCATCATAATTATTAAAGTAACTACTTAAGACTAAAAGGATTTAGCCAAGTTATTTATAGACTAACTAGAATAATAATATTAATTCCCTTAAATTATCTATCCAAATTAAATAATAGTAGCGAAAATAAATAATTGGTGTATACAAACTAAGAACTAAAACTACAACTTTCGCAAATAAATTCTAGATAAAAATTATTTAATAGAGAATTACCATTTTATCTGTGGAAAATTTGATTCATTCGAACCAATTCTGGATTGTAATTAATATATAGAATTGTGAGAGAATGACAAATAGCGAAGATTGGGTAATGCGACATTAGAAGATTAATAATCTTCGACCAAAATTATATCATTAATTTACAAAAAACAAATTAGAATATATTGATTTGCAGATACAGATTTTTCATAGGGTGTTTCTTAAAAGAAAATTAGAATTATTCGAATTGGAAAAATATTATTGATTAAAAAGCTCTGAGATTAAGGGAAAAGAAGTGAAAGATCAAGAAAAGGATGGTGAGAATACATAAAATGAGGAAGGAAAAGAATAAAAAGAGTAAATTGAAGATTAGAAGGGAATAAACTGATGACGAAGATAATCTAGCTGAAGAAAAATGAAAGCAGAAAGAGTTAGAAAACTTTTAAATAACATTATATAATGTTTAGGTGAACGAAGCAATTCCAACTCTGAAAAGATGTCACAAGATTCTTTTAAATTTAAATATAAATATTGATAATAGTTAATATAAGAAAAAATTTAGTTTTAAGTTAATTTTTATTATATTTATTAATATTATTTAATAAGGTAAAACTAGTAAAGCTTTGATTCATTATTTAGTTTAGATGATAAAATTTGTTGTTGATTTAAGCAAATATAGTATATTATAATATCTCTATTACTAAAGCTAAGCTTTACATTCTATTATAGTTTGGCATATCTCAATTTAGCAGTGGTAATTATTAATTAGCATATTATTTAGAATATCTTTATTAAGTTTATGCTTAGAAAAAAAAATGGATTAATCTCTTCGACTCTCAAAAAATTAGCTTAGAAACCTAAAGAGAAAAGCGGCAAAAGAAATTTAGAAAAAATAATAACAATAGGAGGAGTCAAGCTCTTCTTCAGAAGGTAAAGTTAGGGTAGGATAAATAGAGATAAGTTAACCTAAAAACGAAACTAATCAAAAACTTTAAATTTAATTAGACCAAATGTAAAAAGTAATCTCAAATTATGAAGAAACAACTTACAACTTAGGCGAAAAAATACGGGAACTAATGAGTAACATAGAAGATTAGAACAACGAATTACTAATACTTAGAAGATAACTTATTTGTAGCAAATTAATAACGGAAGAATAACTCTGAACTTAATCATAATAAAATTTTAAAAACGACACAAAATGGAAATAGAAAAAATACCAATAGAATTAAAAACAGAATTGAATCCAGAAAAAGAAATGATTGCTACAAGTTTCATTAAAAGATTAGAAAATATAGAAAATAAATTATCATAGAAAAGAACGAAATAAAGACAATAATACAAACTTTGTTGATGTTGCAAATCAAATCAACATATTTTAAAAAACTGTTGATAATGAAAGAAAATAAACGAATAAGAGCAGAAAAGAACATGGAGACAACTCAATAAACTATAAATAACTCCAACAGGGATCTACAAATAAAAGCTTTTTGCAAGACCACTTGAACGGTTACAGTGGCAACCTTCCACTTAATAAAAAGGTCGTGGATCACACCCACGTTAAAAAAACTGTCCGCAGGAACTGGTTGCAATTCCAGAGAATGCAAAACTCTACTAACTTTAAGTATATTATTATTATTATTAAGTTTATGCTTTAATCACTTTGCTTAAGTTGACTATTTCTACTTTATAAAGACCTAAAATTAAAAAAGTAATAAACTAAGAAGTTTTAAATTATAATGTTCTAAAGGACTAAGTATTAAAAGCAAACTGTAAGTATAAGAGTTGATTAAGCTTCTATCTTATAGAGTAATTTAGTTAAGAGTTAGTAAAGGTTTAGCATTTAATTTTTGATTTATATAATTAAATGATGCTTTGGTTTTATTTAGAATAAAATTTAAGTTTCTTTAAAGCAGATATTAGTTATTATTTCATCCTATTTTGCTATATAGTAGTAATCTATACATTTAAGTAAAATGCTAGCTTAAATAATTTGCTATATAATATGCCATTAAATATTCGATATAACTAAGAAAAGTTAATAATGATTAAATGTTCTTATTCTTTAATACATTTCTATAAGATTTGTCTAGTAATATAAGTTTTTCTTTCCTATAGCTAAATAACTTTAAGTAAAGAAAAGCAATAGAAAGATAAATGATAAAGGAGATAGTTATTTGAAGAATAAATAAGTATAATATTAAAAAATAAAGTTAAATGTATATTAGTATCTTTATAAATGTTTATATGATAGTTTAGTTTATTTTATTTATCTAAATATCTTTAATTTTTCCTTTGTTCAGTATTACTAGCCTATCTCTTGAAATTATTAGAATTTATATAATTATACATAGCATTATCTTATATGATTATGATTTTAAATAATCAGCCAATTATTATTTAAGAAACTGAAGATCTATTTTTCTTAATATAACTAGTAGGTTTGAATAATAGTAGCTATATTTAGTATTATTTTAATATTTTATAAGATTAGTTTATAAATTTGACTATCTATATCTTAATTAGATTTGCTTAAATGTGAATAACTATTTTTATACTGTAATTAGACTATATCTTTTCTAAATGCTCTCGTTATATAATATATTAATAAGCATATTAGAAATTTTATATTTTAGATTATAACTAAGAGTAATAACTTTGTGCCTAGCTAATCAATTTAACTTCTATAAAGCTGCTAAATAATGAGCATATTACTTAAATTATACAAACTAGAACTTAATTCTTTAATAAATTAGCTAATTAAGAACGAAGCAAAAATATCTTTTCAGTGGAGATTATAGCTTTCCTACACATTGGGCATGAATCAACTTTAAAAACACAAAATTCACACATGCAAGCATGATTGCATGGCTTTGCTAGAATTTCTACATCTCTATTTACACAAATAATGCATTTATAAATATCAGATAATTGAGTCTATAATTACTAATATTTTTATTGCTCTTCTTATAGTTTACTTTATTAAATCTGCTAGATTTATGTAAGAGATTTTAGTAGTTAAGAACTATAATTCTATAGCTCATTTAAGCTAAGTTTTTTAATTACATTGGGATCACCTTTAAAGATCTAAATTTCTTTACTCTACAGTTTAAGGCTTTAAATCTCTTCATTCTTCATTATTAGTTACTTTTATAAGTCATGCTTATTGTTAATTTCAGCTTGCTATGATTCCAATTGCTTTTTAAATTGGAAGTTTTAGTCCAAAATCTTATGGTATAAGGATTTATACCTATGAAGCTATTCTTCAGCAGTTTGTAGTTATAGTTTAAGAGAGTTGAGTCCATAATGATCTATTTCATTCTATGATAATTCGTCGTTGAACTCTTCATCTTTACTTTCTATTTCAGAAGATTAATCTTGCTGAGTAAGAGACTGAATTTGATTTATTATTGAAAGTAAATTGCCTTTGTTGTATTTGCACTCACTTTGATGAGCTGTATCTGTTATTTTGCAAATCTCACTGCAGTATTTTAGTTAATTACAAAAATGGCATTTAATTATAGCCTCAGATGCCTTGCAAGTTAAGCAATCTGGCATTTTTAAAAGAAGAAGCTTTTAATTTGATTTAAACATATAGCCTTCCTTATTTACATTATTGAACTATCTTAATTGACTGTTTTCTAAGCTAAAGGGTTTTAGCAGTAAGTTGAATAATCTAGTATGGAAGATATAGAAAGCAAGGTTAAAGTAATATAAATAATGAAATACATTGAAACTTAAATAGAAGATTACAGTGTATTAGCTTAATTATAAAAATATATCTCTTTATTTAAAAGAAAACTAATAATAAGCATAAAGCACTATTAACTAATTATTTATTAGTAAATCTTATAGTTAGCTTTATAATTAGCTTCTTATTTTTATAATATATCAAATTAAGCTATTGTATATAATGCTATTAAGCCATAAGTAATATTGTTCTATAGAACCAAACTATTTTCTAGAATAGTGCTTTAAACTGAGAAACTTTCAAAATTATAAATTACAATTATTATGGATTTCTTCTAAGCTTTTGATTATTTATTCACATCTAATGTATTTCCTTTCCACTAAAATTAAGAAGATTTTCCATGGAGATTACCACCTCCTCCATAGAAAGTAAGATATAGAACTCCTTAAAACCCTAATCCAACTTTATATAGGCATCTTACAGAAATTCATTCCTAAAACGACAAAAGCAACAAACCCTAACTTAGGAAGGTTGAAACGAAGTATATAAATGGTTATACTTAGGATGGCTAAAGAATATATTAAAACCTATCAATTTATGAAAACACATAAACTGGAGAAAAGCAATTTATTGATGAGAGAAATTTAAATGGCAGAGCTAAGAAAATAATAAGGGAAACAAGAAACGGAAAAACATAATAAGAAGAAAAGTTCAGTAACCTTGAAACCAAAGATAGTTAGGAGTTCGATAAAGTCTATGAAAAAGCAATTTAAGATTTAACAGACTAGTATGAAAAAGAACAGAAATAAGAGAAAAAGATTGCTTCATAAGAACCAAATACTGAAAATATTCAATGGAATGGAAGTTACTATTCAGCTAAAAAATCTAACCAAAAAGAGTCAAAAGAAAATTAAAATGATAGTGCTGAAAAAGTGCCTATAGCCAAGCTTTGATCATAAAAACAATTGAATAAAAAGCATTTATAGTTGAATTAATTCTTAAAAGATTTAAATGATATTAAAGGAATAAATTTAGATAAATTCTATTTTTAATTATAAACAATTACTTATTTATATCTAATATTCCATCTAGGATTATATTTGAGTTATTGTTTTCTGACTATTAGTACAAAATGCTATTTTAAATAGGAACATTAATATCTGAAAGTATATTTTCTTTTAGCTTTATAAATATTTGCTTTATATGAAATGCTTCTTTTAAGTTTTGATTCTTAATCTAATATACGTAAAATAACTATTTTAATATTTGAAAGTAATTTATTATTGCCTTTAATAGCTAAATCTCTTAGACAAAGCAACAATTCAATATACATGAATATAGACTAAGTATTTGAAGTTATGCTAATTGATCTAAAATAAATTTAGGATTTTACTTTATATTAATTTATTCTGTATTAAACTAAGAAAAGTTTAGCTTTATAGATATTTAAGATAGTGTCTTAGTTATTTTTAAAGTAACTATCTTTAGTCTTTTTATAATATTAATGTACCTACTACTTTTATAAAATAGGTAAAGTTACTCCAATAAAAACAATTCATCAAATTATGATTATTATTCCCTTTTAATTAAATTTTAAGCAGCTATTTAAAATTCTTATTTAAGGCTAAAAGAACACTATAAAATCTAAAAATGGAACAACTGAAAACTAACCAAAATACAAATTAGAATATTTTAGATTCGCAAGCCTAAAAATAGACCTATGGTGTATAAGATAATGAAACCTCTACTGGTTTGCAAAAAAAACAATCTAGCACTATTAATAAGTAGACTACCGATTAAGAAGCTCAACCTGGATTAAATAAAAGATTAAGTAGTGGATTAGGTCTTGAGAAAGAGTATCAGCCTCTTCCGGATTATGATTTACCACCTTAATTGGATAAAAATCAATCAAGCAATATTATTGGCACATTTACTAAGCTTAAGTAGTAATTAGAGTCTTAAGAACAAATGAAATAACTTCAAGAAAAAAAAGACATTCCTAAAGCCAAGGTTAAACATAAAAAAGAAAAGGGAAAAGAAGCTTATGAAAAGCTTAGAGATATGGATGATCACAAAATACCTTTAGAAATGCTTTTAGAAGATCTTGGACTTGAAGATTTTTCATAAGGATTAACATTTTAATAGGTAAAAGAGCGTTTGCTGAGAGATGGAGATAATGCTATAACTGAAAAGCCTAGAACTCCATGGTATGTATTACTTTTCAAGTAATTAACTGGATTCTCTAGTTTATTACTATGGACTGGATGTGTACTTTGTTTTATTGGATATGGATTGTCTCCTTCTGATCCAACTAACTTATATCTAGGAGTTGTCATTGCCATTATTGTTTTAGGTACTGGAATATTTAGTTTTTATTAAGAGAGCAAATCTTCTTCTGACGTAGCAAGCTTTAAAAACTTTGTACCACCATAAGCTATAGTTATTCGAGAGGGTAGAATGATTTAATTACCTACCTCAAAAATTGTGTTAGGAGATGTTGTTGAAATAAGACCAGGAGATAGAATTCCTGCGGATATTCGTGTGATTGAAGCTCGTTATATGAAAGTAGATAATTCTTCGTTAACAGGCGAAAATCTTGCTCTTAAAAGATCTCACATGTAAACTTCTGAAAATCCACTTGAAACTGAAAACCTGGCATTTTTCGGTACACTTTGTAAAGAAGGATACTGTAGAGGAATAGTAATAAATATAGGAGATAATACAGTCATTGGATAAATAGCTAATAAGGCATAAAGTACTCATTCTGAAGAAACTCCTCTTCATAGAGAAATAAATCGTTTTATAAAAATGATTAGTGCTGTTGCTATAAGTTATGGTATAGTTTTTTTCGTTTTAAGTTTTATCTATGGTTATCCTATTATTACTTGCCTTACATTTGCTATTGCAATTATTGTAGCTAATGTCCCATAAGGTTTAATAGCAACTGTAGCAGTCTCTCTTACACTTACTGCTCAAAGAATGGCGAAAAAGCAAGTACTTGTAAAAAATTTAGAATCAGTGGAGACATTAGGCTCCACTACTTGTATTTGCTCGGAAAAAACAGGAATTCTAACTCAAAATACAATGTCTGTAAGTTCAATGTGGTATGATAAGAAAAATCCAATTAGAGCAGTTACAAAAGAAGACCTAAAATAAAACGAAAAGGCAGAATACGACGAAGAAAATCCAACATTTTAAATGTTACAAGTGATTGCAGTAGTAAATAATAAAGGAGAATTTGATTACTCTATTCCAGCAGAAAAAGGATTAACAGAAAAAGATAAAGCTCGTTTACATTATGATAATTAAAAGATACAATAAGAAGAAGCTAAAAGAGCTTAATAATATGAATAAGAAGAGAAATCTAAAAAATGGAAAGAGAGAAAAGTAAACTCTGATGCTTCAGAAAATGCTTTAGTCAAATTTTTCTAACCTATTTAAGATGTTCTTGAAATGAGAAGAAAATATCCAAAAGCCTTAAATACAGAAGGTTAACCTGCAGCAATTCCATTTTCATCAAGCCATAAATATGCACTTACTATTATTGAAGATAAATTTAGACCTTACGATTATTTATTTTTATTGAAAGGAATTCCTGAAAAAGTATGGTCTTTTTGTACTAAAGCTCTTGCAAATAAGAAAGAAATGCCTAAAGATATTAGTTGGGAAGAAGATTTTAAGTCTACTAACTTATACTTAGGTAGAAGAGGAGAAAGAGCTTAAGGATTTGCTTATATGTATTAGCCAAAGAGTAAATTTTAGGAACTCGATATGGATCAAATAAAATTAGAAATTGAAGCTTGTAGATATGAGTTTATTTTCACTGGGCTTATTTCTTTTGTGGACCCACCTCGTCAAGGAGTTCCTGAAGCTGTTGCTTTGTGCCGTTCCATAGGTATAAAAGTTATTATGATCACTGGTGATTAACCTGGTACAGCAGAATTGATTGCTAAAGATGTTGGAATTCTTACTGGAAAAACAAACTTCGATGTACTTGCAGAAAAAGGAATTGATATTACTAAAATAAACGATCCAGTTGAAAGAGAAAGATTAGAAGATTAAGCAATTGAAGAAGCAGAATGTGTAATTATTCATGGAGATAAACTGGCTAAAGAGTGTGGAAAAGATGAAAATAAACCTGAAGAAGAAAGAGGAAAAGCTTTAGAAAGTTGGCTTCTTAAAAAAGAATGTAGCTTTGCTAGAACGACACCTGCTCAGAAATTGATTATTGTAGAAGGATGTCAAAAACTAAAACATATAGTTGCAGTAACAAGTGATGTAGTTAATGATTCTCCAGCGATAGAAAAAGCGGATATTGGTATAGCTATGGGAAAAATAGGATCTGATTTTGCAAAAGATGCCGCAGATATGTTACTATTAAATGATGATTTTACTTCGATAGTAGCAGGAATAGAAGAAGGAAGACTTATTTTTGATAACTTAAAGAAATCAATTGCGTATACATTAGCTTCCAATGTTCCAGAACTTTTCCCTTTCATTATATTCATTATCTGCTAAATTCCTTTACCTTTTACAACTATTCTAATTCTTTGTGTTGATATAACAAATATGTGGCCTGCCATTTCTTTAGCTTACGAGCCTTCTGAACTTGATATTATGTAAAGAAAGCCAAGAAATGCAGCTACTGATCATCTTGTTAATATAAGATTAATGTATTGAAGTTATATGTAAATAGGAATATTCCAAGCTTGTGCAGGATTTTATACTTACTTTTTAGTAATGAATGACTATGGCTTTTATCCTTCTACTTTATTTTTCATGGTTAAAGAAAAAGGAATAAAACCTCATCATACTGATTTATATGATCCTCTAGATAGATTCAAAGGAAATTCTATAGCATGGGAAAAATTTAATGAAGACCCTCTAAATTTTGATTCTAAGTAGGATACTGTAGATTTTATAACTGATTCAGATAATAAATATGACCTGAGAATATGGTACTTAAATAGAGCTGATGAAGAATGGTCATAATGTAGAGTTCATAGAGATTCGTATGTTTCAGGTCATGCAATTTGCTATACAACAGAAGCATTAAGACATGCTCAGAGTGCCTTTTTTGTAAGTATTGTAGTAGTTTAAGTTAGTTGCTTGCTAGTAGCTAAAACTAGAAAGTTGAGTCTTTTTTAATAAGGAATGAAAAATAATATGGCTAACCTAGGGATTATTTTTGAAATAGTTCTAGCAGCTTTCATATGTTATCAGCCACAAATTGCAGTAAGACTTGGAACGAGAGATTTATAATTTGAACATTTTTGTCTCCCTGCTTTTCCTTTCTTCATTTTTATTCTAATTTATGATGAAGTAAGAAAAATGCTCATAAGAAGACATAGGACTAAGCATGATAACAAGCCTGGCTGGATCGAAAAAAATACAAGTTGGTGATATAACTTAGAAACTCTAAAATTAAACTTTTCTCTTTAATAAATATTAAATAAAATTAAGTAAAACTTAAATAAATTCCAAGTTCAATACTTTCCATTTATCCTTGCTTTATATTCATAAGCTTTTAATTTTCTATAAGCATCTTTAAAGTGAGTAAGTATATATTCTGTTTAATAAACATTATACTTATTTAAATTTAACTAAAATTGTCTTGTAACATCTTTTCATTGTTGGAATTGCTTCCTTCAATTCAAGATGTTATAATTTTATTTAAAAGTTTTTCATTTCTTCTAACTTTCATCTTAATCTTCTTCTTCAGCTTGATCATCTTCTTCGTCAATTTATTCCTCTATTCTTCCTTTTACTCACATGTTCTTCTTCGTCCTCTTTATCTTCCTCATTCTCTTCATCTTTTTCTTGATCTTTAATTTCTTCTCCCTTAGTTGCAGAATTTTCTAATCAATCATCTTTTTCCAGTTCAAATAATTCTAATCTCTTTTAATTAACATCCTATGAAAATTTTTTATTTGTAGATCAATGTATTCTAATTTGTTTTTTGGAAATTAATTGATATAGTTTTGGTCATATGATATTAGTCTTCTAATATCACCTAATCCTTTGCTATTATCCATTCCCGCATGTCTATATAGCAATCGCAATCCAGAATATGCTCAAACTTATCAAATTCTCCACATATGCAGTAGGGATTCTCGATAGAATAATGTCTGTCTTGGAGATTTTTTCGAAAGTTGTAGCCTTATATTCTGAGTTTGTATATACTAATTATTTCTCTTGGATATTATTTATTTAATTTCGGATAGGATATTTACAGTAATTATTATTTTTATTAGAATTATTCTATAAATAACTTTGCAGTGGGCATCCTTTTAGTCTTTAAGTGGCTACTTTATAAAACGAATGCTCCTAAATATATGAAACTTGCTATTTTTGAGCGATAACCTGATTTCCAATCTTCAAATTTAAATTTTCCTCTTTTCTTTTATGCTTTTTTAGAAACTGAATTGATTCACATTTAGAGGCTTTTATTTTAAGCTAAGTTCAATTCAAAACTCTATTTGTTTCATCTGTTAATTTTTACATGTTTTTTTAGATTTTGAAAGGAGTATTAAGTCATCTGCCCATCCTCTGCAAGTAAAACTATTATTGAAGCTGTTACATTTGAATCCAATACTATTTCCTTTACTTTCTATATATCTGATAACAATATCATAATACAATAACGCTAGCACTGATACATGCGAACTTCCTTACATTACTCCATTGCTACATTTAAGTTTTTTAGAAAAGTTTCCATCTATAAGGAATTAAGAACTTAGATTTTTGTAGAAAGATTCAAATGATAATATCAATCCTAATGGTAACTTGACTCGTTTCAGGTGATGAAAAGGTAACTTTCTTTCTATTGAGTCGAACATTTTTTCCACATCAATCAAAGTTGCTATTAGTTTTGTTTTTCCTTTGGTTTACTTTCGAAATAAATCTATTATTTATTGTATTACTCAAATTTACTGAGTAGTCTATTTCTATTTTAAAAATCCCATTTAACTCTGATGGATTAAGTTCCTTTAATATATTAACTAATATAATCTTTTTGAGAGTATTCTATCATAACAATTTCAGTATACTGTTATAAAAGAGATTGGTCGTCAATTCTTTGAATCATCTTTGTTTCCATTTTAAAAAATCGGATGATTATTGATTTGTTGAGCTCATCAGGAATTTTTGCAAGTCTAAACATATTATTCAAAAAGGAACGAAGTATTAAAGTTAAATAATTGCCTCCATATTTCAACAATTCTCCTTTAATTCCATCTGGATCTGCTGCTTTTCCATTTTGAATTTCTTTTATAACTTCTTTAATTTCCTCAATTGTAAAGAGATCAAACCCTTAGCAATGTGAAGGTTATTTCTTTTATATCTCTTCAATATTTTCGTAAATTTGATCAATTCTCTTGTTACTTATATCAATTTCCTATTAAGTGAGTTTTTCATGTTTATCGAATACAAAGTTCTCTCATTAGTTAACGAATTAATCTTATTTTTATTAGTTAAAATTCATTTAGTTTTTTATTCTAGGATTAAGAATTTTCTTGGCTTAGGAAAACATATCTTTTGCATTTTCATTAAGAAGTATAAATTTTTTTTGGCTTTGTTTTTTCTAAATCTTCATAAGTGATGTATGAAGTTTTTCAAAGTCCTATAGCTGCTTAATGAAGATTGATAACTTATTGATTGACTCTTCAAAATTATACATGAGTTATTTTATACAGTGAACTTGCTCTTTTTGCCTAAATATATTTGTTTGCTAAAACTCTAGTAAGTTTATTATATTTTGGAATAGGAATAAATGATCCTAAATTAGGTCTGCATTATCTTCTATATTGTTTTTTATGCATAAATATTATCCTTCTACATTATTACTATCAATTTGAAAGAATTCAATATAAGATCAAAGGAAAGAATCTTGATATTTCTTCCTATCAATTGGATCTCAAAGTCTACTTATTTATATTTTTATTATATTTACTTTTCCATATGAATGGATATATTAGAAATGAAATCAATTGTGATAGGAATATGATCAGTAAATAAACTATCATTATGTGACTGAAAATTAGCAAATTAATTACAGTTTAAATTATTATTTATAACAATATAATCATTGTAGTAATTAAATCCAGTACCTTTGTGTATACATGTATTAGCACTCTTAATTTTAATATTTCTAGATCATTTTATATAAAAAATTCTTGAAATCTATTTGTGTTATCATAATTATTATATATATTTATTAAATCGCAATAGTTGTTCAAAGGTGAACAACAAGGGGCAGCTTCATCAGAGGTAGGGGAAGCTAAGTACCCATAATCGACTTTATGTCTTCCTCTGTTTTGGCTTGGCCTCGAGACATCTGCTAGTTTGACTTTCGGCACTGGCTTACTTGAGTTTTTAATTCTGGAAATAAAAGGGAATTATTTTTGCGAGCTTCATCAGAGGTGGGGAATTTAAGTACCCATAATTTACACATATCATTCTCTGTTTTTGTGATGCAATGAGACGTAACCCTGCCATGTCCTTGAACCGCCAACAAGTATTAAAGATTACGAGTATTCTGAAATTATATCAGTATTAACATTTTTATCAGTACTGAATAATTATACCAGTATTGAACAAGATTTATCAGAATCTGATAATTTTATCAGTAACAAACATTCTTGTCAGTATGAAACATTTTTTAAAGAGCTGCGCACCAACGAGTGTGCTACGCGCTCTATAATCAAATTTATTATTATTATTATTATTATCTGGATTATTTCCGTAATCAACAAGTAAAGCATTGAAATCTCCTAGCAATATATGTGGATTGTCTGAAATTAATTAAAAAATGTATTTAAATGTTCACATGCTTCTTCTTTAACCTTTTCCCTTTTACTGTTATCCGGCATGTAACAAGATGTAATATAAGCATCATCTAATTTAATTGTTATGAATCTATCCTATTCTTCATCTGTTCTGGATAACTCTGTACTGTTAAGTTAATCTCCTACAATTAAACAACTTCCAACTCCTTTGTCAGAATTCTTAAAATACATTCTACAACCATTAATTAAAATTTGTGGAAATTAATGTTTTTATAAAGTCTCATTTATTGATAATATGTTCTATTTAATTTTCCTTAATGAATTCTTCCACATTCGTTTGTTTACTTCCAATTCAATTGATATTTATATGTCAATCTTAATCTTTTATATTTAGTTATTATTTGAATCATGTTTTATATTTAACTTATTTATTTTTTATTATCATATAATTAAAAATTAAAAATGCCTGGCTTCAAGAAGCCTTTTTTTACCACCTCAGAACAGGAGAGAAAACCAGAAGCACATATTCTCACCACGTCTTCTTCAACTTAACGCTCTTCTTAATCAAAATAACCAGAACTATCTAATAAATTAGAAGAACTAATAAAAAATACTAACTCCTACAAATTAAAATAAAGCGGACTTCTTCCATCAAAGCACAAGCAGAAATTGAGACAAAAATTCAGAACAGAAAAGTTGCCACAGCTCTCAACGCCTCAATTAACTGAAAAAAGAGACCACTCAACTGAATCGATAAAAATGATAACGAAGAAATAAACGAAGAAGGTAAAGTACGATAATTCAATATAGATCCTATTACCTTTGATTTAGACAACATTGAAATAGAACAAATGAACTCTGAGTAGATGAAACAGCTGATTCATCAACTTATTAGAAACATAAAAAAACTCGAAGAGGAATTAAACTCCCAGAAGGAAGAGATGTTTGTATTAAGTCAGGATTTTATAAATCATGAAGATGATGATGAAGCCCATATGGTAGATCGAAGAGCAAAGCCGGAGTTTATGAGCAAATGACAAGTTTAGAGAATGAAATTTGAGTAATGCAAGACGAGAAAAACTGAGTAAAATTAGATTCTAGACTAAAATTAAGAAAAGAAGCCTTCTTAAGGAATTCCAATGGAAATAGAGAAACAAGAAAAGATATTTCCGAGAGCAAGGAAAAGATGTTATATTTGCAACAGCACTTGACATCTATGGCAAAAATGTCCCCAATAGAAAAGAATAAGGATGAATATTTGGATTAATATTAACTAATAGCAACTGAAATGGCGAGCGACGGAATTCTTCCCATCGGGAAATGGGAAAATCTGGAAAAAACAAATTCTTAGCTCAATTAAAAAGAGAGAAGTCCAGGAAAAAGAGCACAAGGAACGAACATGCAGGAAAGGAGATTTTATACATTTAAAACTTCAATTAAGCCGGAAGGCGAACAGTTATTTTAATGATTTAATTTTTTTATGATTCTCCTTTAAGACCAGATTCAAAAATGACAATTACTCTTTTTTACTCTCTTATTTCCACATGGATATAATCTTATGATGTTCTGGATGCTAATCAAAAAATTGTATTAAAATATATAGAAATTACCTGCTGTATAGTTTCAAGAGTTCTTAGTCTATATTAATTTTAACTATCTAACTATCAATCTATCCTCTTACTAGCTCTGAATCCAGCACAACATATCGATTTGAAATTACAGTCTAGTAATTTACTCTTCTCCAAATGTTAGATATGATAAATTCCCTTAAATGTTGTGATTTTACATTGTTACAATTATATTTTAATTTTCTTTTGTCTTGTCAAAACTTTATTTAGGAATTGGATATCATGGGTCTGGGCATTTTCTTTTTGTATCGTTAATGTATTCTTCATTCTTATTATCTGTTTGTATTTCTTAGTTTAAGGTTTATGGATGAGAATTGTTGATAATTTAAAATGATTATTTACAAAATTTTTCTGATAAATCTGTTAAGTTAGAAGATGTTTACTCATATAAAGCTTACATTTTTCTTAGATTCTTTTCTGTCTCAATATTTTCTTTAAGTACAGCTTCATATTCTTTTACTTAATTGATAAATCGTTTATTAATTTGATCATATGAACTTTACAATTTTTTATAATTTTAATCAACGAGGTTACATTAAACTGATTAATCCAAGATTATTAACTCAGTATTTGTGGAAGATTCAAAGGTTTAAGCAGTTGCCTGAGATATTGAACCACTTTATTAAATTTAAATTTACGTTTCTTAAGTCTTAACATAATGAAAATTTGTTTATGTATAAGTGCTTTTGATTTTTGATTTTTTAAGTTAGTATTGCAATATTTGCTTAAGCTTGAATTAACTTAAACTACTTCTTTCTAAGTTTACATTTGGATCTTTTAATAAGTATGTATTTCCCTGTGATAAAGTTTATTGAATTGTAAATCTCAAATTAAAGTAAATTTTTGTAAATTTTAATAAATTTAAAAGTAAAATACTTCAATTTAATTAAGAGCTTAAGTTTTAAAAAGCTTAGTCTCTTTTATCCTTTTTAGTATTTGGATTTTAAATTTTGCAAATTCATTTATATTTATTCATTCTTCATTTCGAGTACTTCCTAGTATTGATATCTTAATTTTCAGTATGGATTTGCTAAGAATTATCCTACTTACTATCTTTTGCTAATTTTTCCTTTTAGTATAGTGCTAAAATAACTCTTAAGTTGCTATTCTATTTAGATTTGCGCTTTAACGTTAATTAAAGAAGTATCCTAAGTATCCTAAATATTCTAATTATCTAAAGTATCAAACATTTTAGAGGATATTTTAGATATTTCTGATGCGTCTTTGGTGACATTCTGGTTCTTTTACCTATAGACATACTTCTAAGCTTTTTTAGATTCTCTACAATTATTTTCCACGTTTAAGAGAGTAGCTATTTTAGTGGAATTTGAAGTAACTTGTTAATTTATAAATTACTACATATCTTAAATAAATATATAATATAAATGGCTTCAAGAAGCCTTTTTTTACCACCTCAGAACAGGAGAGAAAACCAGAAGCACATATTCTCACCACGTCTTCTTCAACTTAACGCTCTTCTTAATCAAAATAACCAGAACTATCTAATAAATTAGAAGAACTAATAAAAAATACTAACTCCTACAAATTAAAATAAAGCGGACTTCTTCCATCAAAGCACAAGCAGAAATTGAGACAAAAATTCAGAACAGAAAAGTTGCCACAGCTCTCAACGCCTCAATTAACTGAAAAAAGAGACCACTCAACTGAATCGATAAAAATGATAACGAAGAAATAAACGAAGAAGGTAAAGTACGATAATTCAATATAGATCCTATTACCTTTGATTTAGACAACATTGAAATAGAACAAATGAACTCTGAGTAGATGAAACAGCTGATTCATCAACTTATTAGAAACATAAAAAAACTCGAAGAGGAATTAAACTCCCAGAAGGAAGAGATGTTTGTATTAAGTCAGGATTTTATAAATCATGAAGATGATGATGAAGCCCATATGGTAGATCGAAGAGCAAAGCCGGAGTTTATGAGCAAATGACAAGTTTAGAGAATGAAATTTGAGTAATGCAAGACGAGAAAAACTGAGTAAAATTAGATTCTAGACTAAAATTAAGAAAAGAAGCCTTCTTAAGGAATTCCAATGGAAATAGAGAAACAAGAAAAGATATTTCCGAGAGCAAGGAAAAGATGTTATATTTGCAACAGCACTTGACATCTATGGCAAAAATGTCCCCAATAGAAAAGAATAAGGATGAATATTTGGATTAATATTAACTAATAGCAACTGAAATGGCGAGCGACGGAATTCTTCCCATCGGGAAATGGGAAAATCTGGAAAAAACAAATTCTTAGCTCAATTAAAAAGAGAGAAGTCCAGGAAAAAGAGCACAAGGAACGAACATGCAGGAAAGGAGATTTTATACATTTAAAACTTCAATTAAGCCGGAAGGCGAACAGTTATTTTAATGATTTAATTTTTTTATGATTCTCCTTTAAGACCAGATTCAAAAATGACAATTACTCTTTTTTACTCTCTTATTTCCACATGGATATAATCTTATGATGTTCTGGATGCTAATCAAAAAATTGTATTAAAATATATAGAAATTACCTGCTGTATAGTTTCAAGAGTTCTTAGTCTATATTAATTTTAACTATCTAACTATCAATCTATCCTCTTACTAGCTCTGAATCCAGCACAACATATCGATTTGAAATTACAGTCTAGTAATTTACTCTTCTCCAAATGTTAGATATGATAAATTCCCTTAAATGTTGTGATTTTACATTGTTACAATTATATTTTAATTTTTCTTTTGTCTTGTCAAAACTTTATTTAGGAATTGGATATCATGGGTCTGGGCATTTTCTTTTTGTATCGTTAATGTATTCTTCATTCTTATTATCTGTTTGTATTTCTTAGTTTAAGGTTTATGGATGAGAATTGTTGATAATTTAAAATGATTATTTACAAAATTTTTCTGATAAATCTGTTAAGTTAGAAGATGTTTACTCATATAAAGCTTACATTTTTCTTAGATTCTTTTCTGTCTCAATATTTTCTTTAAGTACAGCTTCATATTCTTTTACTTAATTGATAAATCGTTTATTAATTTGATCATATGAACTTTACAATTTTTTATAATTTTAATCAACGAGGTTACATTAAACTGATTAATCCAAGATTATTAACTCAGTATTTGTGGAAGATTCAAAGGTTTAAGCAGTTGCCTGAGATATTGAACCACTTTATTAAATTTAAATTTACGTTTCTTAAGTCTTAACATAATGAAAATTTGTTTATGTATAAGTGCTTTTGATTTTTGATTTTTTAAGTTAGTATTGCAATATTTGCTTAAGCTTGAATTAACTTAAACTACTTCTTTCTAAGTTTACATTTGGATCTTTTAATAAGTATGTATTTCCCTGTGATAAAGTTTATTGAATTGTAAATCTCAAATTAAAGTAAATTTTTGTAAATTTTAATAAATTTAAAAGTAAAATACTTCAATTTAATTAAGAGCTTAAGTTTTAAAAAGCTTAGTCTCTTTTATCCTTTTTAGTATTTGGATTTTAAATTTTGCAAATTCATTTATATTTATTCATTCTTCATTTCGAGTACTTTCTAGTATTGATATCTTAATTTTCAGTATGGATTTGCTAAGAATTATCCTACTTACTATCTTTTGCTAATTTTTCCTTTTAGTATAGTGCTAAAATAACTCTTAAGTTGCTATTCTATTTAGATTTGCGCTTTAACGTTAATTAAAGAAGTATCCTAAGTATCCTAAATATTCTAATTATCTAAAGTATCAAACATTTTAGAGGATATTTTAGATATTTCTGATGCGTCTTTGGTGACATTCTGGTTCTTTTACCTATAGACATACTTCTAAGCTTTTTTAGATTCTCTACAATTATTTTCCACGTTTAAGAGAGTAGCTATTTTAGTGGAATTTGAAGTAACTTGTTAATTTATAAATTACTACATATCTTAAATAAATATATAATATAAATGGCTTCAAGAAGCCTTTTTTTACCACCTCAGAACAGGAGAGAAAACCAGAAGCACATATTCTCACCACGTCTTCTTCAACTTAACGCTCTTCTTAATCAAAATAACCAGAACTATCTAATAAATTAGAAGAACTAATAAAAAATACTAACTCCTACAAATTAAAATAAAGCGGACTTCTTCCATCAAAGCACAAGCAGAAATTGAGACAAAAATTCAGAACAGAAAAGTTGCCACAGCTCTCAACGCCTCAATTAACTGAAAAAAGAGACCACTCAACTGAATCGATAAAAATGATAACGAAGAAATAAACGAAGAAGGTAAAGTACGATAATTCAATATAGATCCTATTACCTTTGATTTAGACAACATTGAAATAGAACAAATGAACTCTGAGTAGATGAAACAGCTGATTCATCAACTTATTAGAAACATAAAAAAACTCGAAGAGGAATTAAACTCCCAGAAGGAAGAGATGTTTGTATTAAGTCAGGATTTTATAAATCATGAAGATGATGATGAAGCCATATGGTAGATCGAAGAGCAAAGCCGGAGTTTATGAGCAAATGACAAGTTTAGAGAATGAAATTTGAGTAATGCAAGACGAGAAAAACTGAGTAAAATTAGATTCTAGACTAAAATTAAGAAAAGAAGCCTTCTTAAGGAATTCCAATGGAAATAGAGAAACAAGAAAAGATATTTCCGAGAGCAAGGAAAAGATGTTATATTTGCAACAGCACTTGACATCTATGGCAAAAATGTCCCCAATAGAAAAGAATAAGGATGAATATTTGGATTAATATTAACTAATAGCAACTGAAATGGCGAGCGACGGAATTCTTCCCATCGGGAAATGGGAAAATCTGGAAAAAACAAATTCTTAGCTCAATTAAAAAGAGAGAAGTCCAGGAAAAAGAGCACAAGGAACGAACATGCAGGAAAGGAGATTTTATACATTTAAAACTTCAATTAAGCCGGAAGGCGAACAGTTATTTTAATGATTTAATTTTTTTATGATTCTCCTTTAAGACCAGATTCAAAAATGACAATTACTCTTTTTTACTCTCTTATTTCCACATGGATATAATCTTATGATGTTCTGGATGCTAATCAAAAAATTGTATTAAAATATATAGAAATTACCTGCTGTATAGTTTCAAGAGTTCTTAGTCTATATTAATTTTAACTATCTAACTATCAATCTATCCTCTTACTAGCTCTGAATCCAGCACAACATATCGATTTGAAATTACAGTCTAGTAATTTACTCTTCTCCAAATGTTAGATATGATAAATTCCCTTAAATGTTGTGATTTTACATTGTTACAATTATATTTTAATTTTCTTTTGTCTTGTCAAAACTTTATTTAGGAATTGGATATCATGGGTCTGGGCATTTTCTTTTTGTATCGTTAATGTATTCTTCATTCTTATTATCTGTTTGTATTTCTTAGTTTAAGGTTTATGGATGAGAATTGTTGATAATTTAAAATGATTATTTACAAAATTTTTCTGATAAATCTGTTAAGTTAGAAGATGTTTACTCATATAAAGCTTACATTTTTCTTAGATTCTTTTCTGTCTCAATATTTTCTTTAAGTACAGCTTCATATTCTTTTACTTAATTGATAAATCGTTTATTAATTTGATCATATGAACTTTACAATTTTTTATAATTTTAATCAACGAGGTTACATTAAACTGATTAATCCAAGATTATTAACTCAGTATTTGTGGAAGATTCAAAGGTTTAAGCAGTTGCCTGAGATATTGAACCACTTTATTAAATTTAAATTTACGTTTCTTAAGTCTTAACATAATGAAAATTTGTTTATGTATAAGTGCTTTTGATTTTTGATTTTTTAAGTTAGTATTGCAATATTTGCTTAAGCTTGAATTAACTTAAACTACTTCTTTCTAAGTTTACATTTGGATCTTTTAATAAGTATGTATTTCCCTGTGATAAAGTTTATTGAATTGTAAATCTCAAATTAAAGTAAATTTTTGTAAATTTTAATAAATTTAAAAGTAAAATACTTCAATTTAATTAAGAGCTTAAGTTTTAAAAAGCTTAGTCTCTTTTATCCTTTTTAGTATTTGGATTTTAAATTTTGCAAATTCATTTATATTTATTCATTCTTCATTTCGAGTACTTTCTAGTATTGATATCTTAATTTTCAGTATGGATTTGCTAAGAATTATCCTACTTACTATCTTTTGCTAATTTTTCCTTTTAGTATAGTGCTAAAATAACTCTTAAGTTGCTATTCTATTTAGATTTGCGCTTTAACGTTAATTAAAGAAGTATCCTAAGTATCCTAAATATTCTAATTATCTAAAGTATCAAACATTTTAGAGGATATTTTAGATATTTCTGATGCGTCTTTGGTGACATTCTGGTTCTTTTACCTATAGACATACTTCTAAGCTTTTTTAGATTCTCTACAATTATTTTCCACGTTTAAGAGAGTAGCTATTTTAGTGGAATTTGAAGTAACTTGTTAATTTATAAATTACTACATATCTTAAATAAATATATAATATAAATGGCTTCAAGAAGCCTTTTTTTACCACCTCAGAACAGGAGAGAAAACCAGAAGCACATATTCTCACCACGTCTTCTTCAACTTAACGCTCTTCTTAATCAAAATAACCAGAACTATCTAATAAATTAGAAGAACTAATAAAAAATACTAACTCCTACAAATTAAAATAAAGCGGACTTCTTCCATCAAAGCACAAGCAGAAATTGAGACAAAAATTCAGAACAGAAAAGTTGCCACAGCTCTCAACGCCTCAATTAACTGAAAAAAGAGACCACTCAACTGAATCGATAAAAATGATAACGAAGAAATAAACGAAGAAGGTAAAGTACGATAATTCAATATAGATCCTATTACCTTTGATTTAGACAACATTGAAATAGAACAAATGAACTCTGAGTAGATGAAACAGCTGATTCATCAACTTATTAGAAACATAAAAAAACTCGAAGAGGAATTAAACTCCCAGAAGGAAGAGATGTTTGTATTAAGTCAGGATTTTATAAATCATGAAGATGATGATGAAGCCCATATGGTAGATCGAAGAGCAAAGCCGGAGTTTATGAGCAAATGACAAGTTTAGAGAATGAAATTTGAGTAATGCAAGACGAGAAAAACTGAGTAAAATTAGATTCTAGACTAAAATTAAGAAAAGAAGCCTTCTTAAGGAATTCCAATGGAAATAGAGAAACAAGAAAAGATATTTCCGAGAGCAAGGAAAAGATGTTATATTTGCAACAGCACTTGACATCTATGGCAAAAATGTCCCCAATAGAAAAGAATAAGGATGAATATTTGGATTAATATTAACTAATAGCAACTGAAATGGCGAGCGACGGAATTCTTCCCATCGGGAAATGGGAAAATCTGGAAAAAACAAATTCTTAGCTCAATTAAAAAGAGAGAAGTCCAGGAAAAAGAGCACAAGGAACGAACATGCAGGAAAGGAGATTTTATACATTTAAAACTTCAATTAAGCCGGAAGGCGAACAGTTATTTTAATGATTTAATTTTTTTATGATTCTCCTTTAAGACCAGATTCAAAAATGACAATTACTCTTTTTTACTCTCTTATTTCCACATGGATATAATCTTATGATGTTCTGGATGCTAATCAAAAAATTGTATTAAAATATATAGAAATTACCTGCTGTATAGTTTCAAGAGTTCTTAGTCTATATTAATTTTAACTATCTAACTATCAATCTATCCTCTTACTAGCTCTGAATCCAGCACAACATATCGATTTGAAATTACAGTCTAGTAATTTACTCTTCTCCAAATGTTAGATATGATAAATTCCCTTAAATGTTGTGATTTTACATTGTTACAATTATATTTTAATTTTCTTTTGTCTTGTCAAAACTTTATTTAGGAATTGGATATCATGGGTCTGGGCATTTTCTTTTTGTATCGTTAATGTATTCTTCATTCTTATTATCTGTTTGTATTTCTTAGTTTAAGGTTTATGGATGAGAATTGTTGATAATTTAAAATGATTATTTACAAAATTTTTCTGATAAATCTGTTAAGTTAGAAGATGTTTACTCATATAAAGCTTACATTTTTCTTAGATTCTTTTCTGTCTCAATATTTTCTTTAAGTACAGCTTCATATTCTTTTACTTAATTGATAAATCGTTTATTAATTTGATCATATGAACTTTACAATTTTTTATAATTTTAATCAACGAGGTTACATTAAACTGATTAATCCAAGATTATTAACTCAGTATTTGTGGAAGATTCAAAGGTTTAAGCAGTTGCCTGAGATATTGAACCACTTTATTAAATTTAAATTTACGTTTCTTAAGTCTTAACATAATGAAAATTTGTTTATGTATAAGTGCTTTTGATTTTTGATTTTTTAAGTTAGTATTGCAATATTTGCTTAAGCTTGAATTAACTTAAACTACTTCTTTCTAAGTTTACATTTGGATCTTTTAATAAGTATGTATTTCCCTGTGATAAAGTTTATTGAATTGTAAATCTCAAATTAAAGTAAATTTTTGTAAATTTTAATAAATTTAAAAGTAAAATACTTCAATTTAATTAAGAGCTTAAGTTTTAAAAAGCTTAGTCTCTTTTATCCTTTTTAGTATTTGGATTTTAAATTTTGCAAATTCATTTATATTTATTCATTCTTCATTTCGAGTACTTTCTAGTATTGATATCTTAATTTTCAGTATGGATTTGCTAAGAATTATCCTACTTACTATCTTTTGCTAATTTTTCCTTTTAGTATAGTGCTAAAATAACTCTTAAGTTGCTATTCTATTTAGATTTGCGCTTTAACGTTAATTAAAGAAGTATCCTAAGTATCCTAAATATTCTAATTATCTAAAGTATCAAACATTTTAGAGGATATTTTAGATATTTCTGATGCGTCTTTGGTGACATTCTGGTTCTTTTACCTATAGACATACTTCTAAGCTTTTTTAGATTCTCTACAATTATTTTCCACGTTTAAGAGAGTAGCTATTTTAGTGGAATTTGAAGTAACTTGTTAATTTATAAATTACTACATATCTTAAATAAATATATAATATAAATGGCTTCAAGAAGCCTTTTTTTACCACCTCAGAACAGGAGAGAAAACCAGAAGCACATATTCTCACCACGTCTTCTTCAACTTAACGCTCTTCTTAATCAAAATAACCAGAACTATCTAATAAATTAGAAGAACTAATAAAAAATACTAACTCCTACAAATTAAAATAAAGCGGACTTCTTCCATCAAAGCACAAGCAGAAATTGAGACAAAAATTCAGAACAGAAAAGTTGCCACAGCTCTCAACGCCTCAATTAACTGAAAAAAGAGACCACTCAACTGAATCGATAAAAATGATAACGAAGAAATAAACGAAGAAGGTAAAGTACGATAATTCAATATAGATCCTATTACCTTTGATTTAGACAACATTGAAATAGAACAAATGAACTCTGAGTAGATGAAACAGCTGATTCATCAACTTATTAGAAACATAAAAAAACTCGAAGAGGAATTAAACTCCCAGAAGGAAGAGATGTTTGTATTAAGTCAGGATTTTATAAATCATGAAGATGATGATGAAGCCCATATGGTAGATCGAAGAGCAAAGCCGGAGTTTATGAGCAAATGACAAGTTTAGAGAATGAAATTTGAGTAATGCAAGACGAGAAAAACTGAGTAAAATTAGATTCTAGACTAAAATTAAGAAAAGAAGCCTTCTTAAGGAATTCCAATGGAAATAGAGAAACAAGAAAAGATATTTCCGAGAGCAAGGAAAAGATGTTATATTTGCAACAGCACTTGACATCTATGGCAAAAATGTCCCCAATAGAAAAGAATAAGGATGAATATTTGGATTAATATTAACTAATAGCAACTGAAATGGCGAGCGACGGAATTCTTCCCATCGGGAAATGGGAAAATCTGGAAAAAACAAATTCTTAGCTCAATTAAAAAGAGAGAAGTCCAGGAAAAAGAGCACAAGGAACGAACATGCAGGAAAGGAGATTTTATACATTTAAAACTTCAATTAAGCCGGAAGGCGAACAGTTATTTTAATGATTAATATTAAATAATTTTCTTAATAGGTTTATAATATTGCCAAAAGGTTATAATTTTAGAGACTCAAATTATGTTTTAGAAGTAATGAAGCATCTCCTATGTTCAAACTTTTGATAGGAATTTCTTTATTTTAAAATAAAAAAGAATCGCTAATAGTTTACTCTTGCGATTTTATTACTCTACACTTTTTACTTAAATTTTACTTATTTAAATCTTAGTTTTGTGAGTAAATATATCAAGATATAAAAATGTGACGCCTTATCACTTTCAGACTTTGTTCATAATGTTGACGCCTCTAAAACAGAATGTGGTGAACTAGCACATTGATCTATCTAAAATGGAATTACTTCAATAAATTTGCTAAGAGTATTAGTTGATAGCAAGAAAAGTCCTTAAGCACCTGAAAATACTTTTAATGAGTCTTATTAAATAGATCTTAACTGAATGCCATTTAATTATACTAATCTCTTAGGTTTTTTAGATATTTTTACAAAATACGATAATAAAGTATAAATATTCCCTAATAAATAATAGGATCCTTTAGTAAGAATAACTGATAAGAAGGATATTGATATAGAGATTAAATAGCAAAACTATCTGAATACCACGAAATAGGCATAATAATTAGAAATATAATAGTAGCATTAATACTTTTACGAAATATGTTAAAAGTAAAATTCATCATAATTATTAAAGTAACTACTTAAGACTAAAAGGATTTAGCCAAGTTATTTATAGACTAACTAGAATAATAATATTAATTCCCTTAAATTATCTATCCAAATTAAATAATAGTAGCGAAAATAAATAATTGGTGTATACAAACTAAGAACTAAAACTACAACTTTCGCAAATAAATTCTAGATAAAAATTATTTAATAGAGAATTACCATTTTATCTGTGGAAAATTTGATTCATTCGAACCAATTCTGGATTGTAATTAATATATAGAATTGTGAGAGAATGACAAATAGCGAAGATTGGATAATGCGACATTAGAAGATTAATAATCTTCGACCAAAATTATATCATTAATTTACAAAAAACAAATTAGAATATATTGATTTGCAGATACAGATTTTTCATAGGGTGTTTCTTAAAAGAAAATTAGAATTATTCGAATTGGAAAAATATTATTGATTAAAAAGCTCTGAGATTAAGGGAAAAGAAGTGAAAGATCAAGAAAAGGATGGTGAGAATACATAAAATGAGGAAGGAAAAGAATAAAAAGAGTAAATTGAAGATTAGAAGGGAATAAACTGATGACGAAGATAATCTAGCTGAAGAAAAATGAAAGCAGAAAGAGTTAGAAAACTTTTAAATAACATTATATAATGTTTAGGTGAACGAAGCAATTCCAACTCTGAAAAGATGTCACAAGATTCTTTTAAATTTAAATATAAATATTGATAATAGTTAATATAAGAAAAAATTTAGTTTTAAGTTAATTTTTATTATATTTATTAATATTATTTAATAAGGTAAAACTAGTAAAGCTTTGATTCATTATTTAGTTTAGATGATAAAATTTGTTGTTGATTTAAGCAAATATAGTATATTATAATATCTCTATTACTAAAGCTAAGCTTTACATTCTATTATAGTTTGGCATATCTCAATTTAGCAGTGGTAATTATTAATTAGCATATTATTTAGAATATCTTTATTAAGTTTATGCTTAGAAAAAAAAATGGATTAATCTCTTCGACTCTCAAAAAATTAGCTTAGAAACCTAAAGAGAAAAGCGGCAAAAGAAATTTAGAAAAAATAATAACAATAGGAGGAGTCAAGCTCTTCTTCAGAAGGTAAAGTTAGGGTAGGATAAATAGAGATAAGTTAACATAAAAACGAAACTAATCAAAAACTTTAAATTTAATTAGACCAAATGTAAAAAGTAATCTCAAATTATGAAGAAACAACTTACAACTTAGGCGAAAAAATACGGGAACTAATGAGTAACATAGAAGATTAGAACAACGAATTACTAATACTTAGAAGATAACTTATTTGTAGCAAATTAATAACGGAAGAATAACTCTGAACTTAATCATAATAAAATTTTAAAAACGACACAAAATGGAAATAGAAAAAATACCAATAGAATTAAAAACAGAATTGAATCCAGAAAAAGAAATGATTGCTACAAGTTTCATTAAAAGATTAGAAAATATAGAAAATAAATTATCATAGAAAAGAACGAAATAAAGACAATAATACAAACTTTGTTGATGTTGCAAATCAAATCAACATATTTTAAAAAACTGTTGATAATGAAAGAAAATAAACGAATAAGAGCAGAAAAGAACATGGAGACAACTCAATAAACTATAAATAACTCCAACAGGGATCTACAAATAAAAGCTTTTTGCAAGACCACTTGAACGGTTACAGTGGCAACCTTCCACTTAATAAAAAGGTCGTGGATCACACCCACGTTAAAAAAACTGTCCGCAGGAACTGGTTGCAATTCCAGAGAATGCAAAACTCTACTAACTTTAAGTATATTATTATTATTATTAAGTTTATGCTTTAATCACTTTGCTTAAGTTGACTATTTCTACTTTATAAAGACCTAAAATTAAAAAAGTAATAAACTAAGAAGTTTTAAATTATAATGTTCTAAAGGACTAAGTATTAAAAGCAAACTGTAAGTATAAGAGTTGATTAAGCTTCTATCTTATAGAGTAATTTAGTTAAGAGTTAGTAAAGGTTTAGCATTTAATTTTTGATTTATATAATTAAATGATGCTTTGGTTTTATTTAGAATAAAATTTAAGTTTCTTTAAAGCAGATATTAGTTATTATTTCATCCTATTTTGCTATATAGTAGTAATCTATACATTTAAGTAAAATGCTAGCTTAAATAATTTGCTATATAATATGCCATTAAATATTCGATATAACTAAGAAAAGTTAATAATGATTAAATGTTCTTATTCTTTAATACATTTCTATAAGATTTGTCTAGTAATATAAGTTTTTCTTTCCTATAGCTAAATAACTTTAAGTAAAGAAAAGCAATAGAAAGATAAATGATAAAGGAGATAGTTATTTGAAGAATAAATAAGTATAATATTAAAAAATAAAGTTAAATGTATATTAGTATCTTTATAAATGTTTATATGATAGTTTAGTTTATTTTATTTATCTAAATATCTTTAATTTTTCCTTTGTTCAGTATTACTAGCCTATCTCTTGAAATTATTAGAATTTATATAATTATACATAGCATTATCTTATATGATTATGATTTTAAATAATCAGCCAATTATTATTTAAGAAACTGAAGATCTATTTTTCTTAATATAACTAGTAGGTTTGAATAATAGTAGCTATATTTAGTATTATTTTAATATTTTATAAGATTAGTTTATAAATTTGACTATCTATATCTTAATTAGATTTGCTTAAATGTGAATAACTATTTTTATACTGTAATTAGACTATATCTTTTCTAAATGCTCTCGTTATATAATATATTAATAAGCATATTAGAAATTTTATATTTTAGATTATAACTAAGAGTAATAACTTTGTGCCTAGCTAATCAATTTAACTTCTATAAAGCTGCTAAATAATGAGCATATTACTTAAATTATACAAACTAGAACTTAATTCTTTAATAAATTAGCTAATTAAGAACGAAGCAAAAATATCTTTTCAGTGGAGATTATAGCTTTCCTACACATTGGGCATGAATCAACTTTAAAAACACAAAATTCACACATGCAAGCATGATTGCATGGCTTTGCTAGAATTTCTACATCTCTATTTACACAAATAATGCATTTATAAATATCAGATAATTGAGTCTATAATTACTAATATTTTTATTGCTCTTCTTATAGTTTACTTTATTAAATCTGCTAGATTTATGTAAGAGATTTTAGTAGTTAAGAACTATAATTCTATAGCTCATTTAAGCTAAGTTTTTTAATTACATTGGGATCACCTTTAAAGATCTAAATTTCTTTACTCTACAGTTTAAGGCTTTAAATCTCTTCATTCTTCATTATTAGTTACTTTTATAAGTCATGCTTATTGTTAATTTCAGCTTGCTATGATTCCAATTGCTTTTTAAATTGGAAGTTTTAGTCCAAAATCTTATGGTATAAGGATTTATACCTATGAAGCTATTCTTCAGCAGTTTGTAGTTATAGTTTAAGAGAGTTGAGTCCATAATGATCTATTTCATTCTATGATAATTCGTCGTTGAACTCTTCATCTTTACTTTCTATTTCAGAAGATTAATCTTGCTGAGTAAGAGACTGAATTTGATTTATTATTGAAAGTAAATTGCCTTTGTTGTATTTGCACTCACTTTGATGAGCTGTATCTGTTATTTTGCAAATCTCACTGCAGTATTTTAGTTAATTACAAAAATGGCATTTAATTATAGCCTCAGATGCCTTGCAAGTTAAGCAATCTGGCATTTTTAAAAGAAGAAGCTTTTAATTTGATTTAAACATATAGCCTTCCTTATTTACATTATTGAACTATCTTAATTGACTGTTTTCTAAGCTAAAGGGTTTTAGCAGTAAGTTGAATAATCTAGTATGGAAGATATAGAAAGCAAGGTTAAAGTAATATAAATAATGAAATACATTGAAACTTAAATAGAAGATTACAGTGTATTAGCTTAATTATAAAAATATATCTCTTTATTTAAAAGAAAACTAATAATAAGCATAAAGCACTATTAACTAATTATTTATTAGTAAATCTTATAGTTAGCTTTATAATTAGCTTCTTATTTTTATAATATATCAAATTAAGCTATTGTATATAATGCTATTAAGCCATAAGTAATATTGTTCTATAGAACCAAACTATTTTCTAGAATAGTGCTTTAAACTGAGAAACTTTCAAAATTATAAATTACAATTATTATGGATTTCTTCTAAGCTTTTGATTATTTATTCACATCTAATGTATTTCCTTTCCACTAAAATTAAGAAGATTTTCCATGGAGATTACCACCTCCTCCATAGAAAGTAAGATATAGAACTCCTTAAAACCCTAATCCAACTTTATATAGGCATCTTACAGAAATTCATTCCTAAAACGACAAAAGCAACAAACCCTAACTTAGGAAGGTTGAAACGAAGTATATAAATGGTTATACTTAGGATGGCTAAAGAATATATTAAAACCTATCAATTTATGAAAACACATAAACTGGAGAAAAGCAATTTATTGATGAGAGAAATTTAAATGGCAGAGCTAAGAAAATAATAAGGGAAACAAGAAACGGAAAAACATAATAAGAAGAAAAGTTCAGTAACCTTGAAACCAAAGATAGTTAGGAGTTCGATAAAGTCTATGAAAAAGCAATTTAAGATTTAACAGACTAGTATGAAAAAGAACAGAAATAAGAGAAAAAGATTGCTTCATAAGAACCAAATACTGAAAATATTCAATGGAATGGAAGTTACTATTCAGCTAAAAAATCTAACCAAAAAGAGTCAAAAGAAAATTAAAATGATAGTGCTGAAAAAGTGCCTATAGCCAAGCTTTGATCATAAAAACAATTGAATAAAAAGCATTTATAGTTGAATTAATTCTTAAAAGATTTAAATGATATTAAAGGAATAAATTTAGATAAATTCTATTTTTAATTATAAACAATTACTTATTTATATCTAATATTCCATCTAGGATTATATTTGAGTTATTGTTTTCTGACTATTAGTACAAAATGCTATTTTAAATAGGAACATTAATATCTGAAAGTATATTTTCTTTTAGCTTTATAAATATTTGCTTTATATGAAATGCTTCTTTTAAGTTTTGATTCTTAATCTAATATACGTAAAATAACTATTTTAATATTTGAAAGTAATTTATTATTGCCTTTAATAGCTAAATCTCTTAGACAAAGCAACAATTCAATATACATGAATATAGACTAAGTATTTGAAGTTATGCTAATTGATCTAAAATAAATTTAGGATTTTACTTTATATTAATTTATTCTGTATTAAACTAAGAAAAGTTTAGCTTTATAGATATTTAAGATAGTGTCTTAGTTATTTTTAAAGTAACTATCTTTAGTCTTTTTATAATATTAATGTACCTACTACTTTTATAAAATAGGTAAAGTTACTCCAATAAAAACAATTCATCAAATTATGATTATTATTCCCTTTTAATTAAATTTTAAGCAGCTATTTAAAATTCTTATTTAAGGCTAAAAGAACACTATAAAATCTAAAAATGGAACAACTGAAAACTAACCAAAATACAAATTAGAATATTTTAGATTCGCAAGCCTAAAAATAGACCTATGGTGTATAAGATAATGAAACCTCTACTGGTTTGCAAAAAAAACAATCTAGCACTATTAATAAGTAGACTACCGATTAAGAAGCTCAACCTGGATTAAATAAAAGATTAAGTAGTGGATTAGGTCTTGAGAAAGAGTATCAGCCTCTTCCGGATTATGATTTACCACCTTAATTGGATAAAAATCAATCAAGCAATATTATTGGCACATTTACTAAGCTTAAGTAGTAATTAGAGTCTTAAGAACAAATGAAATAACTTCAAGAAAAAAAAGACATTCCTAAAGCCAAGGTTAAACATAAAAAAGAAAAGGGAAAAGAAGCTTATGAAAAGCTTAGAGATATGGATGATCACAAAATACCTTTAGAAATGCTTTTAGAAGATCTTGGGCTTGAAGATTTTTCTTAAGGATTAACATATTAATAGGTAAAAGAGCGTTTGCTGAGAGATGGAGATAATGCTATAACTGAAAAGCCTAGAACTCCATGGTATGTATTACTTTTCAAGTAATTAACTGGATTCTCTAGTTTATTACTATGGACTGGATGTGTACTTTGTTTTATTGGATATGGATTGTATCCTTCTGATCCAACTAACTTATATCTAGGAGTTGTCATTGCCATTATTGTGCTAGGTACTGGAATATTTAGTTTTTATTAAGAGAACAAATCTTCTTCTATTATGGCAAGCTTTAAAAACTTTGTACCACCATAAACTTAAGTTATTCGAGAGGGAAATTTGAAGTAAATAGCTGCTTCAAAAATTGTGTTAGGAGATGTTGTTGAAATAAGACCAGGAGATAGAATTCCTGCGGATATTCGTGTGATTGAAGTTCATGGAATGAAAGTAGATAACTCTTCTTTAACAGGCGAAAATCTTGCTCTTAAAAGATCTCACATGCAAACTTCTGAAAATCCACTTGAAACTGAAAACCTGGCATTTTTCGGTACACTTTGTAAAGAAGGATACTGTAGAGGAATAGTAATAAATATAGGAGATAATACAGTCATTGGATAAATAGCTAATAAGGCATAAAGTACTCATTCTGAAGAAACTCCTCTTCATAGAGAAATAAATCGTTTTATAAAAATGATTAGTGCTGTTGCTATAAGTTATGGTATAGTTTTTTTCGTTTTAAGTTTTATCTATGGTTATCCTATTATTACTTGCCTTACATTTGCTATTGCAATTATTGTAGCTAATGTCCCATAAGGTTTAATAGCAACTGTAGCAGTCTCTCTTACACTTACTGCTCAAAGAATGGCGAAAAAGCAAGTACTTGTAAAAAATTTAGAATCAGTGGAGACATTAGGCTCCACTACTTGTATTTGCTCGGAAAAAACAGGAATTCTAACTCAAAATACAATGTCTGTAAGTTCAATGTGGTATGATAAGAAAAATCCAATTAGAGCAGTTACAAAAGAAGACCTAAAATAAAACGAAAAGGCAGAATACGACGAAGAAAATCCAACATTTTAAATGTTACAAGTGATTGCAGTAGTAAATAATAAAGGAGAATTTGATTACTCTATTCCAGCAGAAAAAGGATTAACAGAAAAAGATAAAGCTCGTTTACATTATGATAATTAAAAGATACAATAAGAAGAAGCTAAAAGAGCTTAATAATATGAATAAGAAGAGAAATCTAAAAAATGGAAAGAGAGAAAAGTAAACTCTGATGCTTCAGAAAATGCTTTAGTCAAATTTTTCTAACCTATTTAAGATGTTCTTGAAATGAGAAGAAAATATCCAAAAGCCTTAAATACAGAAGGTTAACCTGCAGCAATTCCATTTTCATCAAGCCATAAATATGCACTTACTATTATTGAAGATAAATTTAGACCTTACGATTATTTATTTTTATTGAAAGGAATTCCTGAAAAAGTATGGTCTTTTTGTACTAAAGCTCTTGCAAATAAGAAAGAAATGCCTAAAGATAATAGTTGGGAAGAAGATTTTAAGTCTACTAACTTATACTTAGGTAGAAGAGGAGAAAGAGCTTAAGGATTTGCTTATATGTATTAGCCAAAGAGTAAATTTTGAGGAACTCGATATGTAAGAAATAAAATTAGAAATTGAAGCTTGTAGATATGAGTTTATTTTCACTGGGCTTATTTCTTTTGTGGACCCACCTCGTCAAGGAGTTCCTGAAGCTGTTGCTTTGTGCCGTTCCATAGGTATAAAAGTTATTATGATCACTGGTGATTAACCTGGTACAGCAGAATTGATTGCTAAAGATGTTGGAATTCTTACTGGAAAAACAAACTTCGATGTACTTGCAGAAAAAGGAATTGATATTACTAAAATAAACGATCCAGTTGAAAGAGAAAGATTAGAAGATTAAGCAATTGAAGAAGCAGAATGTGTAATTATTCATGGAGATAAACTGGCTAAAGAGTGTGGAAAAGATGAAAATAAACCTGAAGAAGAAAGAGGAAAAGCTTTAGAAAGTTGGCTTCTTAAAAAAGAATGTAGCTTTGCTAGAACGACACCTGCTCAGAAATTGATTATTGTAGAAGGATGTCAAAAACTAAAACATATAGTTGCAGTAACAAGTGATGTAGTTAATGATTCTCCAGCGATAGAAAAAGCGGATATTGGTATAGCTATGGGAAAAATAGGATCTGATTTTGCAAAAGATGCCGCAGATATGCTACTATTAAATGATGATTTTACTTCGATAGTAGCAGGAATAGAAGAAGGAAGACTTATTTTTGATAACTTAAAGAAATCAATTGCGTATACATTAGCTTCCAATGTTCCAGAACTTTTCCCTTTCATTATATTCATTATCTGCTAAATTCCTTTACCTCTTTCAACTATTCTAATTCTTTGTGTTGATATTACAACAAATATGTGGCCTGCAATTTCTTTAGCTTACGAGCCTTCTGAACTTGATATTATGTAAAGAAAGCCAAGAAATGCAGCTACTGATCATCTTGTTAATATAAGATTAATGTATTGAAGTTATATGTAAATAGGAATATTCCAAGCTTGTGCAGGATTTTATACTTACTTTTTAGTAATGAATGACTATGGCTTTTATCCTTCTACTTTATTTTTCATGGTTAAAGAAAAAAGAATAAAACCTCATCATACTGATTTATATGATCCTCTAGATAGATTCAAAGGAAATTCTATAGCATGGGAAAAATTTAATGAAGACCCTCTAAATTTTGATTCTAAGTAGGATACTGTAGATTTTATAACTGATTCAGATAATAAATATGACCTGAGAATATGGTACTTAAATAGAGCTGATGAAGAATGGTCATAATGTAGAGTTCATAGAGATTCGTATGTTTCAGGTCATGCAATTTGCTATACAACAGAAGCATTAAGACATGCTCAGAGTGCCTTTTTTGTAAGTATTGTAGTAGTTTAAGTTAGTTGCTTGCTAGTAGCTAAAACTAGAAAGTTGAGTCTTTTTTAATAAGGAATGAAAAATAATATGGCTAACCTAGGGATTATTTTTGAAATAGTTCTAGCAGCTTTCATATGTTATCAGCCACAAATTGCAGTAAGACTTGGAACGAGAGATTTATAATTTGAACATTTTTGTCTCCCTGCTTTTCCTTTCTTCATTTTTATTCTAATTTATGATGAAGTAAGAAAAATGCTCATAAGAAGACATAGGACTAAGCATGATAACAAGCCTGGCTGGATCGAAAAAAATACAAGTTGGTGATATAACTTAGAAACTCTAAAATTAAACTTTTCTCTTTAATAAATATTAAATAAAATTAAGTAAAACTTAAATAAATTCCAAGTTCAATACTTTCTACTTATCTTTGCTTTGCAAGACTGCATTAATTTTTATATAGTATAAGCATCTTTAATGTGAGTAAGTATATATTCTGTTTAATAAACATTATACTTATTTAAATTTAACTAAAATTGTCTTGTAACATCTTTTCATTGTTGGAATTGCTTCCTTCAATTCAAGATGATACAATTTTATTTAAAAGTTTTTCATTTCTTCAAACTTTCATCTTAATCTTCTTCTTCAGCTTGATCATCTTCTTCGTCAGTTTATTTCTCTATTCTTTCTTTTACTCACATGTTCTTCTTCGTCCTCTTTATCTTCCTCATTCTCTTCATCTTTTTCTTGATCTTTAATTTCTTCTCCCTTAGTTGCAGAATTTTCTAATCAATCATCTTTTTCCAGTTCAAATAATTCTAATCTCTTTTAATTAACATCCTATGAAAATTTTTTATTTGTAGATCAATGTATTCTAATTTGTTTTTTGGAAATTAATTGATATAGTTTTGGTCATATGATATTAGTCTTCTAATATCACCTAATCCTTTGCTATTATCCATTCCCGCATGTCTATATAGCAATCGCAATCCAGAATATGCTCAAACTTATCAAATTCTCCACATATGCAGTAGGGATTCTCGATAGAATAATGTCTGTCTTGGAGATTTTTTCGAAAGTTGTAGCCTTATATTCTGAGTTTGTATATACTAATTATTTCTCTTGGATATTATTTATTTAATTTCGGATAGGATATTTACAGTAATTATTATTTTTATTAGAATTATTCTATAAATAACTTTGCAGTGGGCATCCTTTTAGTCTTTAAGTGGCTACTTTATAAAACGAATGCTCCTAAATATATGAAACTTGCTATTTTTGAGCGATAACCTGATTTCCAATCTTCAAATTTAAATTTTCCTCTTTTCTTTTATGCTTTTTTAGAAACTGAATTGATTCACATTTAGAGGCTTTTATTTTAAGCTAAGTTCAATTCAAAAACTCTATTTGTTTCATCTGTTAATTTTTACATGTTTTTTTAGATTTTGAAAGGAGTATTAAGTCATCTGCCCATCCTCTGGAAGTAAAACTATTATTGAAGCTGTTACATTTGAATCCAATACTATTTCCTTTACTTTCTATATATCTGATAACAATATCATAATACAATAACGCTAACACTGATACATGCGAACTTCCTTATATTACTCCATTGCTACATTTAAGTTTTATAGAAAAGTTTCCATCTATAAGGAATTAAGAACTTAGATTTTTGTAGAAAGATTCAAATGCTAATATCAATCCTAATGGTAACTTGACTCTTTTCAAGTGATGAAAAGGCAACTTTCTTTCTATTGAGTCGAACATTTTTTCCTCATCAATCAAAGTTGCTATTAGTTTTGTTTTTCCTTTGGTTTACTTTCGAAATAAATCTATTATTTATTGTATTACTCAAATTTACTGAGTAGTCTATTTCTATTTTAAAAATCCCATTTAACTCTGATGGATTAAGTTCCTTTAATATATTAACTAATATAATCTTTTTGAGAGTATTCTATCATAACAATTTCAGTATACTGTTATAAAAGAGATTGGTCGTCAATTCTTTCAATCATCTTTGTTTCCATTTTAAAAAATCGGATGATTATTGATTTGTTGAGCTCATCAGGAATTTTTGCAAGTCTAAACATATTATTCAAAAAGGAACGAAGTATTAAAGTTAAATAATTGCCTCCATATTTCAACAATTCTCCTTTAATTCCATCTGGATCTGCTGCTTTTCCATTTTGAATTTCTTTTATAGCTTCTTTAATTTCCTCAATTGTAAAGAGATCAAATCCTTAGCAATGTGAAGGTTATTTCTTTTATATCTCTTCAATATTTTCGTAAATTTAATCAATTCTCTTGTTACTTATATCAATTTACTATTAAGTGAGTTTTTCATGTTTATCGAATACAAAGTTCTCTCATTAGTTAACGAATTAATCTTATTTTTATTAGTTAAAATTCATTTAGTTTTTTATTCTAGGATTAAGAATTTTCTTGGCTTAGGAAAACATATCTTTTGCATTTTCATTAAGAAGTATAAATTTTTTTTGACCTTGTTTTTTCTAAATCTTCATAAGTGATGTATGAAGTTTTTCAAAGTCCTATAGCTGCTTAATGAAGATTGATAACTTATTGATTGACTCTTCAAAATTATACATGAGTTATTTTATACAGTGAACTTGCTCTTTTTGCCTAAATATATTTGTTTGCTAAAACTCTAGTAAGTTTCTTATATTTTGGAATAGGAATAAATGATCCTAAATTAGGTCTGCATTATCTTCTATATTGCTTTTTATGCATAAATATTATCCTTCTACATTATTACTATCAATTTGAAAGAATTCAATATAAGATCAAAGGAAAGAATCTTGATATTTCTTCCTATCAATTGGATCTCAAAGTCTACTTATTTATATTTTTATTATATTTACTTTTCCATATGAATGGATATATTAGAAATGAAATCAATTGTGATAGGAATATGATCAGTAAATAAACTATCATTATGTGACTGAAAATTAGCAAATTAATTACAGTTTAAATTATTATTTATAACAATATAATCATTGTAGTAATTAAATCCAGTACCTTTGTGTATACATGTATTAGCACTCTTAATTTTAATATTTCTAGATCATTTTATATAAAAAATTCTTGAAATCTATTTGTGTTATCATAATTATTATATATATTTATTAAATCGCCATAGTTGTTCAAAGGTGAACAACAAGGGGCAGCTTCATCAGAGGTAGGGGAAGCTAAGTACCCATAATCGACTTTATGTCTTCCTCTGTTTTGGCTTGGCCTCGAGACATCTGCTAGTTTGACTTTCGGCACTGGCTTACTTGAGTTTTTAATTCTGGAAATAAAAGGGAATTATTTTTGCGAGCTTCATCAGAGGTGGGGAATTTAAGTACCCATAATTTACACATATCATTCTCTGTTTTGGTGATGCAATGAGACGTAACCCTGCCATGTCCTTGAACCGCCAACAAGTATTAAAGATTACGAGTATTCTGAAATTATATCAGTATTAACATTTTTATCAGTACTGAATAATTATACCAGTATTGAACAAGATTTATCAGAATCTGATAATTTTATCAGTAACAAACATTCTTGTCAGTATGAAACATTTTTTAAAGAGCTGCGCACCAACGAGTGTGCTACGCGCTCTATAATCAAATTTATTATTATTATTATTATTATTATTATTATTATTATTATTATTATTATTATTATTATTATTATTATTATTATTATTATTATTATTATTATTATTATTATTATTATTATTATTATTATTATTATTATTATTATTATTATTATTATTATTATTATTATTATTATTATTATTATTATTATTATTATTATTATTATTATTATTATTATTATTATTATTATTATTATTATTATTATTATTATTATTATTATTATTATTATTATTATTATTATTATTATTATTATTATTATTATTATTATTATTATTATTATTATTATTATTATTATTATTATTATTATTATTATTATTATTATTATTATTATTATTATTATTATTATTATTATTATTATTATTATTATTATTATTATTATTATTATTATTATTATTATTATTATTATTATTATTATTATTATTATTATTATTATTATTATTATTATTATTATTATTATTATTATTATTATTATTATTATTATTATTATTATTATTATTATTATTATTATTATTATTATTATTATTATTATTATTATTATTATTATTATTATTATTATTATTATTATTATTATTATTATTATTATTATTATTATTATTATTATTATTATTATTATTATTATTATTATTATTATTATTATTATTATTATTATTATTATTATTATTATTATTATTATTATTATTATTATTATTATTATTATTATTATTATTATTATTATTATTATTATTATTATTATTATTATTATTATTATTATTATTATTATTATTATTATTATTATTATTATTATTATTATTATTATTATTATTATTATTATTATTATTATTATTATTATTATTATTATTATTATTATTATTATTATTATTATTATTATTATTATTATTATTATTATTATTATTATTATTATTATTATTATTATTATTATTATTATTATTATTATTATTATTATTATTATTATTATTATTATTATTATTATTATTATTATTATTATTATTATTATTATTATTATTATTATTATTATTATTATTATTATTATTATTATTATTATTATTATTATTATTATTATTATTATTATTATTATTATTATTATTATTATTATTATTATTATTATTATTATTATTATTATTATTATTATTATTATTATTATTATTATTATTATTATTATTATTATTATTATTATTATTATTATTATTATTATTATTATTATTATTATTATTATTATTATTATTATTATTATTATTATTATTATTATTATTATTATTATTATTATTATTATTATTATTATTATTATTATTATTATTATTATTATTATTATTATTATTATTATTATTATTATTATTATTATTATTATTATTATTATTATTATTATTATTATTATTATTATTATTATTATTATTATTATTATTATTATTATTATTATTATTATTATTATTATTATTATTATTATTATTATTATTATTATTATTATTATTATTATTATTATTATTATTATTATTATTATTATTATTATTATTATTATTATTATTATTATTATTATTATTATTATTATTATTATTATTATTATTATTATTATTATTATTATTATCTGGATTATTTCCGTAATCAACAAGTAAAGCATTGAAATCTCCTAGCAATATATGTGGATTGTCTGAAATTAATTAAAAAATGTATTTAAATGTTCACATGCTTCTTCTTTAACCTTTTCCCTTTTACTGTTATCCGGCATGTAACAAGATGTAATATAAGCATCATCTAATTTAATTGTTATGAATCTATCCTATTCTTCATCTGTTCTGGATAACTCTGTACTGTTAAGTTAATCTCCTACAATTAAACAACTTCCAACTCCTTTGTCAGAATTCTTAAAATACATTCTACAACCATTAATTAAAATTTGTGGAAATTAATGTTTTTATAAAGTCTCATTTATTGATAATATGTTCTATTTAATTTTCCTTAATGAATTCTTCCACATTCGTTTGTTTACTTCCAATTCAATTGATATTTATATGTCAATCTTAATCTTTTATATTTAGTTATTATTTGAATCATGTTTTATATTTAACTTATTTATTTTTTATTATCATATAATTAAAAATTAAAAATGCCTGGCTTCAAGAAGCCTTTTTTTACCACCTCAGAACAGGAGAGAAAACCAGAAGCACATATTCTCACCACGTCTTCTTCAACTTAACGCTCTTCTTAATCAAAATAACCAGAACTATCTAATAAATTAGAAGAACTAATAAAAAATACTAACTCCTACAAATTAAAATAAAGCGGACTTCTTCCATCAAAGCACAAGCAGAAATTGAGACAAAAATTCAGAACAGAAAAGTTGCCACAGCTCTCAACGCCTCAATTAACTGAAAAAAGAGACCACTCAACTGAATCGATAAAAATGATAACGAAGAAATAAACGAAGAAGGTAAAGTACGATAATTCAATATAGATCCTATTACCTTTGATTTAGACAACATTGAAATAGAACAAATGAACTCTGAGTAGATGAAACAGCTGATTCATCAACTTATTAGAAACATAAAAAAACTCGAAGAGGAATTAAACTCCCAGAAGGAAGAGATGTTTGTATTAAGTCAGGATTTTATAAATCATGAAGATGATGATGAAGCCCATATGGTAGATCGAAGAGCAAAGCCGGAGTTTATGAGCAAATGACAAGTTTAGAGAATGAAATTTGAGTAATGCAAGACGAGAAAAACTGAGTAAAATTAGATTCAAGACTTAAATTAAGAAAAGAAGCCTTCTTAAGGAATTCCAATGGAAATAGAGAAACAAGAAAAGATATTTCCGAGAGCAAGGAAAAGATGTTACATTTGCAACAGCACTTGACATCTATGGCGAAAATGTCCCCAATAAAAAAGAATAAGAATGAATATTTGGATTAATATTAACTAATAGCAACTGAAATGGCGAGCGACGGAATTCTTCCCATCGGGAAATGGGAAAATCTGGAAAAAACAAATTCTTAGCTCAATTAAAAAGAGAGAAGTCCAGGAAAAAGAGCACAAGGAACGAACATGCAGGAAAGGAGATTTTATACATTTAAAACTTCAATTAAGCCGGAAGGCGAACAGTTATTTTAATGATTAATATTAAATAATTTTCTTAATAGGTTTATAATATTGCCTAAAGGTTATAATTTTAGAGACTCAAATTATGTTTTAGAAGTAATTAAGCATCTCCTATGTTCAAACTTTTGATTGGAATTTCTTTATTTTAAAATAAAAAAGAATCGCTAATAGTTTACTCTTGCGATTTTATTACTCTACACTTTTTACTTAAATTTTACTTAATTAAATCTTAGTTTTGTGAGTAAATATATCAAGATATAAAAATGTGACGCCTTATCACTTTCAGACTTTGTTCATAATGTTGACGCCTCTAAAACAGAATGTGGTGAACTAGCACATTGATCTATCTTAAATGGAATTACTTCAATAAATTTGCTAAAAGTATTAGATTGATAGCAAGAAAAGTCCTTAAGCACCTGAAAATACTTTTAATGAGTCTTATTAAGTAGATCTTAACTGAATGCCATTTAATTATACTAAGCTCTTAGGTTTTTTAGATATTTTTACAAAATACGATAATAAAGTATAAATATTCCCTAATAAATAATAGGATCCTTAGTAAGAATAACTGATAAGAAGGATATTGATATAGAGATTAAATAGCAAAACTATCTGAATACCACGAAATAGGCATAATAATTAGAAATATAATAGTAGCATTAATACTTTTACGAAATATGTTAAAAGTAAAATTCATCATAATTATTAAAGTAACTACTTAAGACTAAAAGGATTTAGCCAAGTTATTTATAGACTAACTAGAATAATAATATTAATTCCCTTAAATTATCTATCCAAATTAAATAATAGTAGCGAAAATAAATAATTGGTGTATACAAACTAAGAACTAAAACTACAACTTTCGCAAATAAATTCTAGATAAAAATTATTTAATAGAGAATTACTATTTTATCTGTGGAAAATTTGATTCATTCGAACCAATTCGGATTGTGATTACTATATAGAATTGTGAGAGAATGACAAATAGCGAAGATTGGGTAATGCGACATTAGAAGATTAATAATCTTCGACCAAAATTATATCATTAATTTGCAAAAAACAAATTAGAATATATTGATCTGCAGATACAGATTTTTCATAGGGTGTTTCTTAAAAGAAAATTAGAATTATTCGAATTGGAAAAATATTATTTATTAAAAAGCTCTGAGATTAAGGGAAAAGAAGTGAAAGATCAAGAAAAGGATGGTGAGAATACATAAAATGAGGAAGGAAAAGAATAAAAAGAGTAAATTGAAGATTAGAAGGGAATAAACTGATGACGAAGATGATCTAGCTGAAGAAAAATGAAAGCAGAAAGAGTTAGAAAACTTTTAAATAACATTATATAATGTTTAGGTGAACGAAGCAATTCCAACTCTGAAAAGATGTCACAAGATTCTTTTAAATTTAAATATAAATATTGATAATAGTTAATATAAGAAAAAATTTAGTTTTAAGTTAATTTTTATTATATTTATTAATATTATTTAATAAGGTAAAACTAGTAAAGCTTTGATTCATTATTTAGTTTAGATGATAAAATTTGTTGTTGATTTAAGCAAATATAGTATATTATAATATCTCTATTACTAAAGCTAAGCTTTACATTCTATTATAGTTTGGCATATCTCAATTTAGCAGTGGTAATTATTAATTAGCATATTATTTAGAATATCTTTATTAAGTTTATGCTTAGAAAAAAAAATGGATTAATCTCTTCGACTCTCAAAAAATTAACTTAGAAACCTAAAGAGAAAAGCGGCAAAAGAAATTTAGAAAAAATAATAACAATAGGAGGAGTCAAGCTCTTCTTCAGAAGGTAAAGTTAGGGTAGGATAAATAGAGATAAGTTAACATAAAAACGAAACTAATCAAAAACTTTAAATTTAATTAGACCAAATGTAAAAAGTAATCTCAAATTATGAAGAAACAACTTACAACTTAGGCGAAAAAATACGGGAACTAATGAGTAACATAGAAGATTAGAACAACGAATTACTAATACTTAGAAGATAACTTATTTGTAGCAAATTAATAACGGAAGAATAACTCTGAACTTAATCATAATAAAATTTTAAAAACGACACAAAATGGAAATAGAAAAAATACCAATAGAATTAAAAACAGAATTGAATCCAGAAAAAGAAATGATTGCTACAAGTTTCATTAAAAGATTAGAAAATATAGAAAATAAATTATCATAGAAAAGAACGAAATAAAGACAATAATACAAACTTTGTTGATGTTGCAAATCAAATCAACATATTTTAAAAAACTGTTGATAATGAAAGAAAATAAACGAATAAGAGCAGAAAAGAACATGGAGACAACTCAATAAACTATAAATAACTCCAACAGGGATCTACAAATAAAAGCTTTTTGCAAGACCACTTGAACGGTTACAGTGGCAACCTTCCACTTAATAAAAAGGTCGTGGATCACACCCACGTTAAAAAAACTGTCCGCAGGAACTGGTTGCAATTCCAGAGAATGCAAAACTCTACTAACTTTAAGTATATTATTATTATTATTAAGTTTATGCTTTAATCACTTTGCTTAAGTTGACTATTTCTACTTTATAAAGACCTAAAATTAAAAAAGTAATAAACTAAGAAGTTTTAAATTATAATGTTCTAAAGGACTAAGTATTAAAAGCAAACTGTAAGTATAAGAGTTGATTAAGCTTCTATCTTATAGAGTAATTTAGTTAAGAGTTAGTAAAGGTTTAGCATTTAATTTTTGATTTATATAATTAAATGATGCTTTGGTTTTATTTAGAATAAAATTTAAGTTTCTTTAAAGCAGATATTAGTTATTATTTCATCCTATTTTGCTATATAGTAGTAATCTATACATTTAAGTAAAATGCTAGCTTAAATAATTTGCTATATAATATGCCATTAAATATTCGATATAACTAAGAAAAGTTAATAATGATTAAATGTTCTTATTCTTTAATACATTTCTATAAGATTTGTCTAGTAATATAAGTTTTTCTTTCCTATAGCTAAATAACTTTAAGTAAAGAAAAGCAATAGAAAGATAAATGATAAAGGAGATAGTTATTTGAAGAATAAATAAGTATAATATTAAAAAATAAAGTTAAATGTATATTAGTATCTTTATAAATGTTTATATGATAGTTTAGTTTATTTTATTTATCTAAATATCTTTAATTTTTCCTTTGTTCAGTATTACTAGCCTATCTCTTGAAATTATTAGAATTTATATAATTATACATAGCATTATCTTATATGATTATGATTTTAAATAATCAGCCAATTATTATTTAAGAAACTGAAGATCTATTTTTCTTAATATAACTAGTAGGTTTGAATAATAGTAGCTATATTTAGTATTATTTTAATATTTTATAAGATTAGTTTATAAATTTGACTATCTATATCTTAATTAGATTTGCTTAAATGTGAATAACTATTTTTATACTGTAATTAGACTATATCTTTTCTAAATGCTCTCGTTATATAATATATTAATAAGCATATTAGAAATTTTATATTTTAGATTATAACTAAGAGTAATAACTTTGTGCCTAGCTAATCAATTTAACTTCTATAAAGCTGCTAAATAATGAGCATATTACTTAAATTATACAAACTAGAACTTAATTCTTTAATAAATTAGCTAATTAAGAACGAAGCAAAAATATCTTTTCAGTGGAGATTATAGCTTTCCTACACATTGGGCATGAATCAACTTTAAAAACACAAAATTCACACATGCAAGCATGATTGCATGGCTTTGCTAGAATTTCTACATCTCTATTTACACAAATAATGCATTTATAAATATCAGATAATTGAGTCTATAATTACTAATATTTTTATTGCTCTTCTTATAGTTTACTTTATTAAATCTGCTAGATTTATGTAAGAGATTTTAGTAGTTAAGAACTATAATTCTATAGCTCATTTAAGCTAAGTTTTTTAATTACATTGGGATCACCTTTAAAGATCTAAATTTCTTTACTCTACAGTTTAAGGCTTTAAATCTCTTCATTCTTCATTATTAGTTACTTTTATAAGTCATGCTTATTGTTAATTTCAGCTTGCTATGATTCCAATTGCTTTTTAAATTGGAAGTTTTAGTCCAAAATCTTATGGTATAAGGATTTATACCTATGAAGCTATTCTTCAGCAGTTTGTAGTTATAGTTTAAGAGAGTTGAGTCCATAATGATCTATTTCATTCTATGATAATTCGTCGTTGAACTCTTCATCTTTACTTTCTATTTCAGAAGATTAATCTTGCTGAGTAAGAGACTGAATTTGATTTATTATTGAAAGTAAATTGCCTTTGTTGTATTTGCACTCACTTTGATGAGCTGTATCTGTTATTTTGCAAATCTCACTGCAGTATTTTAGTTAATTACAAAAATGGCATTTAATTATAGCCTCAGATGCCTTGCAAGTTAAGCAATCTGGCATTTTTAAAAGAAGAAGCTTTTAATTTGATTTAAACATATAGCCTTCCTTATTTACATTATTGAACTATCTTAATTGACTGTTTTCTAAGCTAAAGGGTTTTAGCAGTAAGTTGAATAATCTAGTATGGAAGATATAGAAAGCAAGGTTAAAGTAATATAAATAATGAAATACATTGAAACTTAAATAGAAGATTACAGTGTATTAGCTTAATTATAAAAATATATCTCTTTATTTAAAAGAAAACTAATAATAAGCATAAAGCACTATTAACTAATTATTTATTAGTAAATCTTATAGTTAGCTTTATAATTAGCTTCTTATTTTTATAATATATCAAATTAAGCTATTGTATATAATGCTATTAAGCCATAAGTAATATTGTTCTATAGAACCAAACTATTTTCTAGAATAGTGCTTTAAACTGAGAAACTTTCAAAATTATAAATTACAATTATTATGGATTTCTTCTAAGCTTTTGATTATTTATTCACATCTAATGTATTTCCTTTCCACTAAAATTAAGAAGATTTTCCATGGAGATTACCACCTCCTCCATAGAAAGTAAGATATAGAACTCCTTAAAACCCTAATCCAACTTTATATAGGCATCTTACAGAAATTCATTCCTAAAACGACAAAAGCAACAAACCCTAACTTAGGAAGGTTGAAACGAAGTATATAAATGGTTATACTTAGGATGGCTAAAGAATATATTAAAACCTATCAATTTATGAAAACACATAAACTGGAGAAAAGCAATTTATTGATGAGAGAAATTTAAATGGCAGAGCTAAGAAAATAATAAGGGAAACAAGAAACGGAAAAACATAATAAGAAGAAAAGTTCAGTAACCTTGAAACCAAAGATAGTTAGGAGTTCGATAAAGTCTATGAAAAAGCAATTTAAGATTTAACAGACTAGTATGAAAAAGAACAGAAATAAGAGAAAAAGATTGCTTCATAAGAACCAAATACTGAAAATATTCAATGGAATGGAAGTTACTATTCAGCTAAAAAATCTAACCAAAAAGAGTCAAAAGAAAATTAAAATGATAGTGCTGAAAAAGTGCCTATAGCCAAGCTTTGATCATAAAAACAATTGAATAAAAAGCATTTATAGTTGAATTAATTCTTAAAAGATTTAAATGATATTAAAGGAATAAATTTAGATAAATTCTATTTTTAATTATAAACAATTACTTATTTATATCTAATATTCCATCTAGGATTATATTTGAGTTATTGTTTTCTGACTATTAGTACAAAATGCTATTTTAAATAGGAACATTAATATCTGAAAGTATATTTTCTTTTAGCTTTATAAATATTTGCTTTATATGAAATGCTTCTTTTAAGTTTTGATTCTTAATCTAATATACGTAAAATAACTATTTTAATATTTGAAAGTAATTTATTATTGCCTTTAATAGCTAAATCTCTTAGACAAAGCAACAATTCAATATACATGAATATAGACTAAGTATTTGAAGTTATGCTAATTGATCTAAAATAAATTTAGGATTTTACTTTATATTAATTTATTCTGTATTAAACTAAGAAAAGTTTAGCTTTATAGATATTTAAGATAGTGTCTTAGTTATTTTTAAAGTAACTATCTTTAGTCTTTTTATAATATTAATGTACCTACTACTTTTATAAAATAGGTAAAGTTACTCCAATAAAAACAATTCATCAAATTATGATTATTATTCCCTTTTAATTAAATTTTAAGCAGCTATTTAAAATTCTTATTTAAGGCTAAAAGAACACTATAAAATCTAAAAATGGAACAACTGAAAACTAACCAAAATACAAATTAGAATATTTTAGATTCGCAAGCCTAAAAATAGACCTATGGTGTATAAGATAATGAAACCTCTACTGGTTTGCAAAAAAAACAATCTAGCACTATTAATAAGTAGACTACCGATTAAGAAGCTCAACCTGGATTAATTAAAAGATTAAGTAGTGGATTAGGTCTTGAGAAAGAGTATCAGCCTCTTCCGGATTATGATTTACCACCTTAATTGGATAAAAATCAATCAAGCAATATTATTGGCACATTTACTAAGCTTAAGTAGTAATTAGAATCTTAAGAACAAATGAAATAACTTCAAGAAAAAAAAGACATTCCTCAAGCCAAGGTTAAACATAAAAAAGAAAAGGGAAAAGAAGCTTATGAAAAGCTTAGAGATATGGATGATCACAAAATACCTTTAGAAATGCTTTTAGAAGATCTTGGACTTGAAGATTTTTCATAAGGATTAACATTTTAATAGGTAAAAGAGCGTTTGCTGAGAGATGGAGATAATGCTATAACTGAAAAGCCTAGAACTCCATGGTATGTATTACTTTTCAAGTAATTAACTGGATTCTCTAGTTTATTACTATGGACTGGATGTGTACTTTGTTTTATTGGATATGGATTGTATCCTTCTGATCCAACTAACTTATATCTAGGAGTTGTCATTGCCATTATTGTGCTAGGTACTGGAATATTTAGTTTTTATTAAGAGAACAAATCTTCTTCTATTATGGCAAGCTTTAAAAACTTTGTACCACCATAAACTTAAGTTATTCGAGAGGGAAATTTGAAGTAAATAGCTGCTTCAAAAATTGTGTTAGGAGATGTTGTTGAAATAAGACCAGGAGATAGAATTCCTGCGGATATTCGTGTGATTGAAGTTCATGGAATGAAAGTAGATAACTCTTCTTTAACAGGCGAAAATCTTGCTCTTAAAAGATCTCACATGCAAACTTCTGAAAATCCACTTGAAACTGAAAACCTGGCATTTTTCGGTACACTTTGTATAGAAGGAAACTGTAAAGGAGTAGTAATAAATATAGGAGATAATACAGTTATTGGATAAATAGCTAATATGGCATAAAGTACTCATTCTGAAGAAACTCCTCTCCATAGAGAAATAAATCGTTTTATAAAAATGATTAGTGCTGTTGCTATAAGTTATGGTATAGTTTTTTTCGTTTTAAGTTTTATCTATGGTTATCCTATTATTACTTGTCTTACATTTGCTATTGTAATTATTGTAGCTAATGTCCCATAAGGTTTAATAGCAACTGTAGCAGTCTCTCTTACACTTACTGCTCAAAGAATGGCGAAAAAGCAAGTACTTGTAAAAAATTTAGAATCAGTGGAGACATTAGGCTCCATTACTTGTATTTGCTCAGATAAAACAGGAACTCTAACTCAAAATATAATGTCTGTAAGTTCAATGTGGTATGATAAGAAAAATCCAATTAGAGCAGTTACAAAAGAAGATCTTAATGAAAATGAAATTCCTGAATATGACGAAGAAAATCCAACATTTTAAATGTTACAAGTGATTGCAGTAGTAAATAATAAAGGAGAATTTGATTACTCTATTCCAGCAGAAAAAGGACTAACAGAAAAAGATAAAGCACGTTTAAATAATAATCCTTAAAGGATAGCGTAAGAAGAAAACGAAAGAGCTATGGAATATGAGATATTGGAAAGATAGAAAAAATGGAAAGAGAGAAAAGTAAACTCCGATGCTTCAGAAAATGCTTTAGTCAAATTTTTCTAACCTATTTAAGATGTTGTTGAATTAAGAAGAAAATATCCAAAAGCTTTAAATGTTGAAGATCAGCCTGCAGTAATTCCATTTTCATCAAGCCATAAATATGCACTTACTATTGTTGAAGATTGATCTAGATCTGATGATTATTTATTTTTATTGAAAGGAACTCCGTAAAAAGTTTGGTCTTTTTGTACTAAAGCTCTTGCAAATTATTAAGAAATGCCTAAAGATAATAGTTGGGAAGAAGATTTTAAGTCTACTAACTTTAACTTAGGTAGAAGAGGAGAAAGAGTTTTAGGATTTGCTTATATGTACTAGCCAAAAAGTTATTTTGAGGAACTCGATATGTAAGAAATAAAATTAGAAATTGAAGCTTGTAGATTTTAGTTTGTCTTCACTGGACTTATTTCTTTAATGGACCCACCTCGTCCAGGAGTTCCTGAAGCTGTTGCTTTGTGCCGTTCCGCAGGTATAAAAGTTATTATGATCACTGGTGATTAACCTGTTACAGCGGAATCTATTGCTAAAGATGTCGGAATTCTTACTGGAAAAACAAACTTCGATGTACTTGCAGAAAAAGGAATTGATATTACTAAGATAAACGATCCAGTTGAAAGAGAAAGATTAGAAGATTAAGCAATTGAAGAAGCAGAATGTGTAATTATTCATGGAGATAAACTGGCTAAAGAGTGTGGAAAAGATGAAAATAAACCTGAAGAAGAAAGAGGAAAAGCTTTAGAAAGTTGGCTTCTTAAGAAAGAATCTAGCTTTTTTAGAGTGACACCTGCTCAGAAATTGATTATTGTAGAAGGATGTCAAAAACTAAAACATATAGTTGCAGTAACAGGTGATGGAGTTAATGATTCTCCAGCAATGAAAAAAGCGGATATTGGTATAGCTATGGGGAAAATAGGATCTGATTTTGCAAAAGATGCTGCAGATATGTTACTATTAAATGATGATTTTACTCCGATAGTAGCAGGAATAGAAGAAGGAAGACTTATTTTTGATAACTTAAAGAAATCAATTGCGTATACATTAGCTTCCAATGTTCCAGAACTTTTCCCTTTCATTATATTCATTATCTGCTAAATTCCTTTACCTCTTTCAACTATTCTAATTCTTTGTGTTGATATTACAACAAATATGTGGCCTGCAATTTCTTTAGCTTACGAGCCTTCTGAACTTGATATTATGTAAAGAAAGCCAAGAAATGCAGCTACTGATCATCTTGTTAATATAAGATTAATGTATTGAAGTTATATGTAAATAGGAATATTCCAAGCTTGTGCAGGATTTTATACTTACTTTTTAGTAATGAATGACTATGGCTTTTATCCTTCTACTTTATTTTTCATGGTTAAAGAAAAAGGAATAAAACCTCATCATACTGATTTATATGATCCTCTAGATAGATTCAAAGGAAATTCTATAGCATGGGAAAAATTTAATGAAGACCCTCTAAATTTTGATTCTAAGTAGGATACTGTAGATTTTATAACTGATTCAGATAATAAATATGACCTGAGAATATGGTACTTAAATAGAGCTGATGAAGAATGGTCATAATGTAGAGTTCATAGAGATTCGTATGTTTCAGGTCATGCAATTTGCTATACAACAGAAGCATTAAGACATGCTCAGAGTGCCTTTTTTGTAAGTATTGTAGTAGTTTAAGTTAGTTGCTTGCTAGTAGCTAAAACTAGAAAGTTGAGTCTTTTTTAATAAGGAATGAAAAATAATATGGCTAACCTAGGGATTATTTTTGAAATAGTTCTAGCAGCTTTCATATGTTATCAGCCACAAATTGCAGTAAGACTTGGAACGAGAGATTTATAATTTGAACATTTTTGTCTCCCTGCTTTTCCTTTCTTCATTTTTATTCTAATTTATGATGAAGTAAGAAAAATGCTCATAAGAAGACATAGGACTAAGCATGATAACAAGCCTGGCTGGATCGAAAAAAATACAAGTTGGTGATATAACTTAGAAACTCTAAAATTAAACTTTTCTCTTTAATAAATATTAAATAAAATTAAGTAAAACTTAAATAAATTCCAAGTTCAATACTTTCCATTTATCCTTGCTTTATATTCATAAGCTTTTAATTTTCTATAAGCATCTTTAAAGTGAGTAAGTATATATTCTGTTTAATAAACATTATACTTATTTAAATTTAACTAAAATTGTCTTGTAACATCTTTTCATTGTTGGAATTGCTTCCTTCAATTCAAGATGATACAATTTTATTTAAAAGTTTTTCATTTCTTCAAACTTTCATCTTAATCTTCTTCTTCAGCTTGATCATCTTCTTCGTCAGTTTATTTCTCTATTCTTTCTTTTACTCACATGTTCTTCTTCGTCCTCTTTATCTTCCTCATTCTCTTCATCTTTTTCTTGATCTTTAATTTCTTCTCCCTTAGTTGCAGAATTTTCTAATCAATCATCTTTTTCCAGTTCAAATAATTCTAATCTCTTTTAATTAACATCCTATGAAAATTTTTTATTTGTAGATCAATGTATTCTAATTTGTTTTTTGGAAATTAATTGATATAGTTTTGGTCATATGATATTAGTCTTCTAATATCACCTAATCCTTTGCTATTATCCATTCCCGCATGTCTATATAGCAATCGCAATCCAGAATATGCTCAAACTTATCAAATTCTCCACATATGCAGTAGGGATTCTCGATAGAATAATGTCTGTCTTGGAGATTTTTTCGAAAGTTGTAGCCTTATATTCTGAGTTTGTATATACTAATTATTTCTCTTGGATATTATTTATTTAATTTCGGATAGGATATTTACAGTAATTATTATTTTTATTAGAATTATTCTATAAATAACTTTGCAGTGGGCATCCTTTTATTCTTTAAGCGGTTACTTTATAAAACGAATGCTCCTAAATATATGAAACTTGCTATTTTTGAGCGATAACCTGATTTCCAATCTTCAAATTTAAATTTTCCTCTTTTCTTTTATGCTTTTTTAGAAACTGAATTGATTCACATTTAGAGGCTTTTATTTTAAGCTAAGTTCAATTCAAAACTCTATTTGTTTCATCTATTAATTTTTACATGTTTTTTTAGATTTTGAAAGGAGTATTAAGTCATCTGCCCATCCTCTGGAAGTAAAACTATTATTGAAGCTGTTACATTTGAATCCAATACTATTTCCTTTACTTTCTATATATCTGATAACAATATCATAATACAATAACGCTAGCACTGATACATGCGAACTTCCTTACATTACTCCATTGCTACATTTAAGTTTTTTAGAAAAGTTTCCATCTATAAGGAATTAAGAACTTAGATTTTTGTAGAAAGATTCAAATGATAATATCAATCCTAATGGTAACTTGACTCGTTTCAGGTGATGAAAAAGCAACTTTCTTTCTATTGAGTCGAACATTTTTTCCACATCAATCAAAGTTGCTATTAGTTTTGTTTTTCCTTTGGTTTACTTTCGAAATAAATCTATTATTTATTGTATTACTCAAATTTACTGAGTAGTCTATTTCTATTTTAAAAATCCCATTTAACTCTGATGGATTAAGTTCCTTTAATATATTAACTAATATAATCTTTTTGAGAGTATTCTATCATAACAATTTCAGTATACTGTTATAAAAGAGATTGGTCGTCAATTCTTTCAATCATCTTTGTTTCCATTTTAAAAAATCGGATGATTATTGATTTGTTGAGCTCATCAGGAATTTTTGCAAGTCTAAACATATTATTCAAAAAGGAACGAAGTATTAAAGTTAAATAATTGCCTCCATATTTCAACAATTCTCCTTTAATTCCATCTGGATCTGCTGCTTTTCCATTTTGAATTTCTTTTATAGCTTCTTTAATTTCCTCAATTGTAAAGAGATCAAACCCTTAGCAATGTGAAGGTTATTTCTTTTATATATCTTCAATATTTTCGTAAATTTGATCAATTCTCTTGTTACTTATATCAATTTACTATTAAGTGAGTTTTTCATGTTTATCGAATACAAAGTTCTCTCATTAGTTAACGAATTAATCTTATTTTTATTAGTTAAAATTCATTTAGTTTTTTATTCTAGGATTAAGAATTTTCTTGGCTTAGGAAAACATATCTTTTGCATTTTCATTAAGAAGTATAAATTTTTTTTTGCCTTGTTTTTTCTAAATCTTCATAAGTGATGTTTGAAGTTTTTCAAAGTCCTATAGCTGCTTAAGGAAGATTGATAACTTATTTATTGACTCTTCAAAATTATACATGAGTTATTTTATACAGTGAACTTGCTCTTTTTGCCTAAATATATTTGTTTGCTAAAACTCTAGTAAGTTTCTTATATTTTGGAATAGGAATAAATGATACTAAATTAGGTCTGCATTATCTTCTATATTGCTTTTTATGCATAAATATTATCCTTCTACATTATTACTATCAATTTGAAAGAATTTAATATAAGATCAAAGGAAAGAATCTTGATATTTCTTCCTATCAATTGGATCTCAAAGTCTACTTATTTATATTTTTATTATATTTACTTTTCCATATGAATGGATATATTAGAAATGAAATCAATTGTGATAGGAATATGATCAGTAAATAAACTATCATTATGTGACTGAAAATTAGCAAATTAATTATAGTTTAAATTATTATTTATAACAATATAATCATTGTAGTAATTAAATCCAGTACCTTTGTGTATACATGTATTAGCACTTTTAATTTTAATATTTCTAGATCATTTTATATAAAAAATTCTTGAAATCTATTTGTGTTATCATAATTATTATATATATTTATTAAATCGCCATAGTTGTTCAAAGGTGAACAACAAGGGGCAGCTTCATCAGAGGTAGGGGAAGCTAAGTACCCATAATCGACTTTATGTCTTCCTCTGTTTTGGCTTGGCCTCGAGACATCTGCTAGTTTGACTTTCGGCACTGGCTTATTTGAGTTTTTAATCCTGGAAATAAAAGGGAATTATTTTTGCGAGCTTCATCAGAGGTGGGGAATTTAAGTACCCATAATTGACACATATCATTCTCTGTTTTGGTGATGCAATGAGATGTAACCCTGCCATGTCCTTGAACCGCCAGCAAATATTAAAGATTACGAGTATTCTGAAATTATATCAGTATTGAACATTTTTATCAGTACTGAATAATTATACCAGTATTGAACAAAGTTTATCAGTATCTGATAATTTTATCAGTAACAAGATGTAATATAAGAATCATCTAATTTAATTGTTATGAATCCATCCTATGCTTCATCTACTCTGGATCCTCTGTACTGCTAAGCTAATCTCCACAATTAAACACATTCCACATCCTTTGCCAGAATTTGTAAATACATTCTACAACCATTAATTAAAATTTGTGGAAATTAATGTTTTTATAAAGTCTCATTTATTGATAATATGTTCTATTTAATTTTCCTTAATGAATTCTTCCACATTCGTTTGTTTACTTGCAATTCAATTGATATTTATATGTCAATTTTAATCTTTTATATTTAGTTATTATTTGAATCATGTTTTATATTTAACTTATTTATTTTTTTATTTTTTATTATCATATAATTAAAAATAAAAAATGCCTGGCTTCAAGAAGCCTTTTTTTACCACCTCAGAACAGGAGAGAAAACCAGAAGCACATATTCTCACCACGTCTTCTTCAACTTAACGCTTTTCTTAATCAAAATAACCAGAACTATCTAATAAATTAGAAGAACTAATAAAAAATACTAACTCCTACAAATTAAAAAAAAGCGGACTTCTTCCATCAAAGGACAAGCAGAAATTGAGACAAAAATTCAGAACAGAAAAGTTGCCACAGCTCTCAACGCCTCAATTAACTGAAAAAAGAGACCACTCAACTGAATCGATAAAAATAATAACGAAGAAATAAACGAAGAAGGTAAAGTACGATAATTCAATATAGATCCTATTACCTTTGATTTAGACAACATTGAAATAGAACAAATGAACTCTGAGTTGATGAAACAGCTGATTCATCAACTTATTAGAAACATAAAAAAACTCGAAGAGGAATTAAACTCCCAGAAGGAAGAGATGTTTGTATTAAGTCAGGATTTTATAAATCATGAAGATGATGATGAAGCCCATATGGTAGATCGAAGAGCAAAGCCGGAGTTTATGAGCAAATGACAAGTTTAGAGAATGAAATTTGAGTAATGCAAGACGAGAAAAACTGAGTAAAATTAGATTCTAGACTCAAATTAAGAAAAGAAGCCTTCATAAGGAACTCCAATGGAAATAGAGAAACAAGAAAAGATATTTCCGAGAGCAAGAAAAAGATGTTATATTTGCAACAGCACTTGACATCTATGGCGAAGATGTCCCCAATAGAAAAGAATAAGAATGAATATTTGGATTAATATTAACTAATAGCAACTGAAATGGCGAGCGACGGAATTCTTCCCATCGGGAAATGGGAAAATCTGGAAAAAACAAATTCTTAGCTCAATTAAAAAGAGAGAAGTCCAGGAAAAAGAGCACAAGGAACGAACATGCAGGAAAGGAGATTTTATACATTTAAAACTTCAATTAAGCCGGAAGTCGAACAGTTATTTTAATGATTAATATTAAATAATTTTCTTAATAGGTTTATAATATTGCCTAAAGGTTATAATTTTAGAGACTCAAATTATGTTTTAGAAGTAATGAAGCATCTCCTATGTTCAAACTTTTGATAGGAATTTCTTTATTTTAAAATAAAGAAGAATCGCTAATAGTTTACTCTTGCGATTTTATTACTCTACACTTTTTACTTAAATTTTACTTAATTAAATCTTAGTTTTGTGAGTAAATATATCAAGATATAAAAATGTGACGCCTTATCACTTTCAGACTTTGTTCATAATGTTGACGCCTCTAAAACAGAATGTGGTGAACTAGCACATTGATCTATCTTAAATGGAATTACTTCAATAAATTTGCTAAAAGTATTAGATTGATAGCAAGAAAAGTCCTTAAGCACCTGAAAATACTTTTAATGAGTCTTATTAAATAGATCTTAACTGAATGCCATTTAATTATACTAAGCTCTTAGGTTTTTTAGATATTTTTACAAAATACGATAATAAAGTATAAATATTCCCTAATAAATAATAGGATCCTTAGTAAGAATAACTGATAAGAAGGATATTGATATAGAGATTAAATAGCAAAACTATCTGAATACCACGAAATAGGCATAATAATTAGAAATATAATAGTAGCATTAATACTTTTACGAAATATGTTAAAAGTAAAATTCATCATAATTATTAAAGTAACTACTTAAGACTAAAAGGATTTAGCAAAGTTATTTATAGACTAACTAGAATAATAATATTAATTCCCTTAAATTATCTATCCAAATTAAATAATAGTAGCGAAAATAAATAATTGGTGTATACAAACTAAGAACTAAAACTACAACTTTCGCAAATAAATTCTAGATAAAAATTATTTAATAGAGAATTACCATTTTATCTGTGGAAAATTTGATTCATTCGAACCAATTCTGGATTGTGATTACTATATAGAATTGTGAGAGAATGACAAATAGCGAAGATTGGGTAATGCGACATTAGAAGATTAATAATCTTCGACCAAAATTATATCATTAATTTGCAAAAAACAATTTAGAATATATTGATCTGCAGATACAGATTTTTCATAGGGTGTTTCTTAAAAGAAAATTAGAATTATTCGAATTGGAAAAATATTATTGATTAAAAAGCTCTGAGATTAAGGGAAAAGAAGTGAAAGATCAAGAAAAGGATGGTGAGAATACATAAAATGAGGAAGGAAAAGAATAAAAAGAGTAAATTGAAGATTAGAAGGGAATAAACTGATGACGAAGATGATCTAGCTGAAGAAAAATGAAAGCAGAAAGAGTTAGAAAACTTTTAAATAACATTATATAATGTTTAGGTGAACGAAGCAATTCCAACTCTGAAAAGATGTCACAAGATTCTTTTAAATTTAAATATAAATATTGATAATAGTTAATATAAGAAAAAATTTAGTTTTAAGTTAATTTTTATTATATTTATTAATATTATTTAATAAGGTAAAACTAGTAAAGCTTTGATTCATTATTTAGTTTAGATGATAAAATTTGTTGTTGATTTAAGCAAATATAGTATATTATAATATCTCTATTACTAAAGCTAAGCTTTACATTCTATTATAGTTTGGCATATCTCAATTTAGCAGTGGTAATTATTAATTAGCATATTATTTAGAATATCTTTATTAAGTTTATGCTTAGAAAAAAAAATGGATTAATCTCTTCGACTCTCAAAAAATTAGCTTAGAAACTTAAAGAGAAAAGCGGCAAAAGAAATTTAGAAAAAATAATAACAATAGGAGGAGTCAAGCTCTTCTTCAGAAGGTAAAGTTATGGTAGGATAAATAGAGATAAGTTAACCTAAAAACGAAACTAATCAAAAACTTTAAATTTAATTAGACCAAATGTAAAAAGTAATCTCAAATTATGAAGAAACAACTTACAACTTAGGCGAAAAAATACGGGAACTAATGAGTAACATAGAAGATTAGAACAACGAATTACTAATACTTAGAAGATAACTTATTTGTAGCAAATTAATAACGGAAGAATAACTCTGAACTTAATCATAATAAAATTTTAAAAACGACACAAAATGGAAATAGAAAAAATACCAATAGAATTAAAAACAGAATTGAATCCAGAAAAAGAAATGATTGCTACAAGTTTCATTAAAAGATTAGAAAATATAGAAAATAAATTATCATAGAAAAGAACGAAATAAAGACAATAATACAAACTTTGTTGATGTTGCAAATCAAATCAACATATTTTAAAAAACTGTTGATAATGAAAGAAAATAAACGAATAAGAGCAGAAAAGAACATGGAGACAACTCAATAAACTATAAATAACTCCAACAGGGATCTACAAATAAAAGCTTTTTGCAAGACCACTTGAACGGTTACAGTGGCAACCTTCCACTTAATAAAAAGGTCGTGGATCACACCCACGTTAAAAAAACTGTCCGCAGGAACTGGTTGCAATTCCAGAGAATGCAAAACTCTACTAACTTTAAGTATATTATTATTATTATTAAGTTTATGCTTTAATCACTTTGCTTAAGTTGACTATTTCTACTTTATAAAGACCTAAAATTAAAAAAGTAATAAACTAAGAAGTTTTAAATTATAATGTTCTAAAGGACTAAGTATTAAAAGCAAACTGTAAGTATAAGAGTTGATTAAGCTTCTATCTTATAGAGTAATTTAGTTAAGAGTTAGTAAAGGTTTAGCATTTAATTTTTGATTTATATAATTAAATGATGCTTTGGTTTTATTTAGAATAAAATTTAAGTTTCTTTAAAGCAGATATTAGTTATTATTTCATCCTATTTTGCTATATAGTAGTAATCTATACATTTAAGTAAAATGCTAGCTTAAATAATTTGCTATATAATATGCCATTAAATATTCGATATAACTAAGAAAAGTTAATAATGATTAAATGTTCTTATTCTTTAATACATTTCTATAAGATTTGTCTAGTAATATAAGTTTTTCTTTCCTATAGCTAAATAACTTTAAGTAAAGAAAAGCAATAGAAAGATAAATGATAAAGGAGATAGTTATTTGAAGAATAAATAAGTATAATATTAAAAAATAAAGTTAAATGTATATTAGTATCTTTATAAATGTTTATATGATAGTTTAGTTTATTTTATTTATCTAAATATCTTTAATTTTTCCTTTGTTCAGTATTACTAGCCTATCTCTTGAAATTATTAGAATTTATATAATTATACATAGCATTATCTTATATGATTATGATTTTAAATAATCAGCCAATTATTATTTAAGAAACTGAAGATCTATTTTTCTTAATATAACTAGTAGGTTTGAATAATAGTAGCTATATTTAGTATTATTTTAATATTTTATAAGATTAGTTTATAAATTTGACTATCTATATCTTAATTAGATTTGCTTAAATGTGAATAACTATTTTTATACTGTAATTAGACTATATCTTTTCTAAATGCTCTCGTTATATAATATATTAATAAGCATATTAGAAATTTTATATTTTAGATTATAACTAAGAGTAATAACTTTGTGCCTAGCTAATCAATTTAACTTCTATAAAGCTGCTAAATAATGAGCATATTACTTAAATTATACAAACTAGAACTTAATTCTTTAATAAATTAGCTAATTAAGAACGAAGCAAAAATATCTTTTCAGTGGAGATTATAGCTTTCCTACACATTGGGCATGAATCAACTTTAAAAACACAAAATTCACACATGCAAGCATGATTGCATGGCTTTGCTAGAATTTCTACATCTCTATTTACACAAATAATGCATTTATAAATATCAGATAATTGAGTCTATAATTACTAATATTTTTATTGCTCTTCTTATAGTTTACTTTATTAAATCTGCTAGATTTATGTAAGAGATTTTAGTAGTTAAGAACTATAATTCTATAGCTCATTTAAGCTAAGTTTTTTAATTACATTGGGATCACCTTTAAAGATCTAAATTTCTTTACTCTACAGTTTAAGGCTTTAAATCTCTTCATTCTTCATTATTAGTTACTTTTATAAGTCATGCTTATTGTTAATTTCAGCTTGCTATGATTCCAATTGCTTTTTAAATTGGAAGTTTTAGTCCAAAATCTTATGGTATAAGGATTTATACCTATGAAGCTATTCTTCAGCAGTTTGTAGTTATAGTTTAAGAGAGTTGAGTCCATAATGATCTATTTCATTCTATGATAATTCGTCGTTGAACTCTTCATCTTTACTTTCTATTTCAGAAGATTAATCTTGCTGAGTAAGAGACTGAATTTGATTTATTATTGAAAGTAAATTGCCTTTGTTGTATTTGCACTCACTTTGATGAGCTGTATCTGTTATTTTGCAAATCTCACTGCAGTATTTTAGTTAATTACAAAAATGGCATTTAATTATAGCCTCAGATGCCTTGCAAGTTAAGCAATCTGGCATTTTTAAAAGAAGAAGCTTTTAATTTGATTTAAACATATAGCCTTCCTTATTTACATTATTGAACTATCTTAATTGACTGTTTTCTAAGCTAAAGGGTTTTAGCAGTAAGTTGAATAATCTAGTATGGAAGATATAGAAAGCAAGGTTAAAGTAATATAAATAATGAAATACATTGAAACTTAAATAGAAGATTACAGTGTATTAGCTTAATTATAAAAATATATCTCTTTATTTAAAAGAAAACTAATAATAAGCATAAAGCACTATTAACTAATTATTTATTAGTAAATCTTATAGTTAGCTTTATAATTAGCTTCTTATTTTTATAATATATCAAATTAAGCTATTGTATATAATGCTATTAAGCCATAAGTAATATTGTTCTATAGAACCAAACTATTTTCTAGAATAGTGCTTTAAACTGAGAAACTTTCAAAATTATAAATTACAATTATTATGGATTTCTTCTAAGCTTTTGATTATTTATTCACATCTAATGTATTTCCTTTCCACTAAAATTAAGAAGATTTTCCATGGAGATTACCACCTCCTCCATAGAAAGTAAGATATAGAACTCCTTAAAACCCTAATCCAACTTTATATAGGCATCTTACAGAAATTCATTCCTAAAACGACAAAAGCAACAAACCCTAACTTAGGAAGGTTGAAACGAAGTATATAAATGGTTATACTTAGGATGGCTAAAGAATATATTAAAACCTATCAATTTATGAAAACACATAAACTGGAGAAAAGCAATTTATTGATGAGAGAAATTTAAATGGCAGAGCTAAGAAAATAATAAGGGAAACAAGAAACGGAAAAACATAATAAGAAGAAAAGTTCAGTAACCTTGAAACCAAAGATAGTTAGGAGTTCGATAAAGTCTATGAAAAAGCAATTTAAGATTTAACAGACTAGTATGAAAAAGAACAGAAATAAGAGAAAAAGATTGCTTCATAAGAACCAAATACTGAAAATATTCAATGGAATGGAAGTTACTATTCAGCTAAAAAATCTAACCAAAAAGAGTCAAAAGAAAATTAAAATGATAGTGCTGAAAAAGTGCCTATAGCCAAGCTTTGATCATAAAAACAATTGAATAAAAAGCATTTATAGTTGAATTAATTCTTAAAAGATTTAAATGATATTAAAGGAATAAATTTAGATAAATTCTATTTTTAATTATAAACAATTACTTATTTATATCTAATATTCCATCTAGGATTATATTTGAGTTATTGTTTTCTGACTATTAGTACAAAATGCTATTTTAAATAGGAACATTAATATCTGAAAGTATATTTTCTTTTAGCTTTATAAATATTTGCTTTATATGAAATGCTTCTTTTAAGTTTTGATTCTTAATCTAATATACGTAAAATAACTATTTTAATATTTGAAAGTAATTTATTATTGCCTTTAATAGCTAAATCTCTTAGACAAAGCAACAATTCAATATACATGAATATAGACTAAGTATTTGAAGTTATGCTAATTGATCTAAAATAAATTTAGGATTTTACTTTATATTAATTTATTCTGTATTAAACTAAGAAAAGTTTAGCTTTATAGATATTTAAGATAGTGTCTTAGTTATTTTTAAAGTAACTATCTTTAGTCTTTTTATAATATTAATGTACCTAAAATAGGTAAAGTTATCTCTTTAAATTTAAATATCTATATCATTTCAAAAGTTAATTATTTATAAAGAACAGCTTACAACATAAGTAATGAAAAGAAGTTTAATAGCTAATAATAACACAAAGATATAGTAGACTGACACTAATTTAGAAATGATAGTCATAGTTAGTCAGTTCCAATATTTAGAAAAAAGATTTAAAACTGAAGTATTATATACATGAGTTAACTATCTAGTATGAAAGTAAAAGTTTAAATTTTGAAATAATATAAAATAATTCTAAAATGTATTACTATCAAGCAATCAATAATTTTTATTGTTTTCACCTTTTTCTTACAAATCTACTACTTCGTTAAGAATATAAAGATATTTCCTTTAAAGTATATCAATTATAAAGAACTACAAAGAATAGCTATAGAAACTAAGACTTCAAATTAACGAAAAAAAGAAATACTTATTTGAAAAAAAGAAATAAAAGAGCAGCATAAATGTTATATAGCTAAATATAAATAAACATATTTATTGTCTTTAATTATAAAACTAATTTTCGTTAAATAATAATGGGAAATTGCAATGCTTTTTTTAAAACAATAGTTATTTGCTAAGATTCTAATGAAGATTTAGAAGACATAAATAATTAAGTTTAAGATAAAAAGAGTTAGAAAATAGTAATAGATGCTTAAGATTTATAAAAGTATTCTTAATAAGATTTTAAAAATACTTCTCTTGGAGATAATTTCCTTGATAATATTGATAAAGATCCTGACTTTTAATCTTTCGTTAAATGGTAGTTTAATCTTCCTTAAGAACTTGTTCCTAATAGAGAACTTAAAGGTTCCATTAATTTAGAATAAAATTCCGTTTATACTGGATAATGACTCGCAGATAAAAGAGATGGAAGAGGAGAATAAGTTTGATAAGATAAGTCAAAATATGAAGGATATTGAAGAGATGATAAAGCCAATGGAAAAGGTAGGCTTATTCATGCTGATGGAGATTTTTACGAAGGAGATTGAAAAGATGATAAAACTCACGGTATTGGATGCTATTTGCATAAAAATTAAGCTAAATATGTAGGTTACTGAAAATATGATAAATAAGAAGGAAAAGGAATAGAAATATGACCTGATGGAAGTAGTTATAAAGGAATATACAAAGAGGGCTATAAATGTGGTTAAGGTATTCTTACTTTTGCAGATGGAAGTATTTATTAAGGAAACTTTAAAGATAATGATCTTAATGGTTACGGTGTTTATAAATGACCTGATGGAAGGATTTATTATGGAGAGTGATTAAAAAATAAAATGCATGGGAAAGGAAAATTAGCATGAAAAGATGGAAGATTCTACGAAGGAGAGTATTATAAGGATAAAAAGCATGGTAATTAATATTTATTTTAGGTTATGGAATATTTTCTTGACCAGATGGTAGAAAATATGAAGGTTACTGAAGATAAGGTAAATAGCATGGAAAGGGTACTTATGTAGATAAAGACAAAAGTATAAAGGAAGGAGAATGGTAGGAAGGTAAAAGAACGAAGTGAATGAAAATAAAAAATAACGAGTAGAGTAATTTAGTTTATTTTAATAAAATACCTTTAAATTATTTAAAGTTTAGAAAATCACTAAGTCTTAAGTTCAAATAACCCTTTATTCTTGATTTTTATCGAAAAATAATCTAGTAAAAGTGTATAAAATTCTTGAGGATGAACATCTCGCTTTAATTTTCTCAAGTCCACGAAGATAAAAACAATTGAAAGACAATGGAGTTGCATATAAAGAAAATATCTGATAAAAGTAGAATGAAATAAGTAAGTATTCTAATAAATGATTGAAGTAAGATAAAAGAAACATAAAAAATAAATAAATAATCGACTTAAAAGCTGAAATTACCTACAATAATTTATTACAATTAAAGAATAAAATCTTAGATTTACTAATGATTCAGCCTTTGGGTATGTAAAATTCTCTATAGAGTAAATTTATAAACTTAGTTTATGAACATAAATAATAAGGAGAGCTTTCAAAAAAGGATTTCACCGCTTTAATAGACAATATGAGGAAGAAGATAAATAAATAGTTAATATTTAATAATCTAAAAATAGTTTAAATGAATATAAATATATCCTATACAAAATGAATGAGAATTAGATAACTCTAAATTTAAGATTTAATTTAATTTTCTTTTATTGATTAAATAAAGCAAAACAATTAATTTTAAAATAATAATAGAGGCTTCCACAAAATTATTACACTTTATCAATTAATTGGCAGAAAATTTCTTACTTAATTTTGTTATTTACAAGAGAATACTTCTACTAATATTAATAAATGCTGAATTCTATAATTCTATCATCATGCAGATATTTATTACTTTGATGTAGTTCTGATTATATAACTTCTAACTGTAACTTGTAAAAATTTTAAAAGTATTTATGAAGTATAAGAATCAAATATTTTATTTCTTTTAGCACTGGTAAATTCTCTATTTCATTTTAAATCTAATATCATAATCCTTTGAGAAAAATCTAACCAACTTTAGAGAGATAAAATTAGATTTAACCAAATAATAAATATCTATTTCTCTTTTTATTAATATAATCAGATATCTTTATTTATATATGAAAATAACTAAATTTTATAGTCTCAGAGCTTTCATCTTAAGCATTAGTAGAATCAAATTTAAATAATTAATCTTCAATTATAAAGATTATAAATAGTCGCTTTTTATTTGACTTAGCACTAAATTTGATTTAATAAAAACATTTATAAATAAAGGTATTCTTATAGTTTCATTTAGTTATATAATTAATTTAATAATTAAAAATTAATCTAAATGCTAATTATTATGCTTACACTTTTAGTTGCTTTTAGTGTATTTTAATTTAAGAGTTAATTATTAAGATGATTACGGTTACTTAGTCTAATACCTAAAGATATATCTCCCACTATTATTATTTATATTCTTTTTCTCTTTAATAATTAATATATTAATTAAAAAATTTGAATAGAGGTAAAAATAAGGCTAGAATCTAATTCTTTTTTGTGTAAAGATTAATATATCTATAATAATTTAAAAATGCAAGTAGTTGAAATTTAAAATGCTGTATAGATTAAATTACTCTATAGTTATCAGTTTACTTTTACTATCTTGGCGTCTTAATAATTTGCTAATGCTTTGATGTAACACTAAATTTTAAAATTTGCTTACTTTAATATATTAAATTAAAAAAGAATAGATAATTAGAAAGATTCTAAAGCTTATAGTTATAAAATGCTTTTACTTTATTTTTGGCTTCTTCAATTATTTATTAGAAGATATAAGAGAATAATTTTAAGGAAAGTTGCTTTGATAAAAATAATCACTCTTTTTTTAGGGTTAACTAAAGAGAAATGATTAAAATATTCGCTTATTTTATACCTTAAGTAAATATGAAGAAAACAATGCAGCGCATTTCTATCTTAGCTGCTTATCATCTTTGAAGCAAATTATTCAATTTTATTGAAGAAATTCTTTCTCTAAATACAATACTTTTTTCTGAAATTGTCTTAGAAAGCTTGATAAATCTTCCTTAAAGATAGCAGCAAGAATTAAAACCATCTTACAAGATAAAAGTGATCTGATAATCTAATTTCTAATATAGTGTTTACAAAACAAACTTAACTGAAAAGGCTTTAGAGTTCATATACAATTGGATAAAAATATAGTTGAACAGTATTTAATCCTAATACTTAATAAACATACTATTCTCTTTGCCAGAAAACCAATATTTTTCTTATAAACTATACAAGCTTTCGCTGAAATAATTACTTATATCAAAATTTATTCAGAACAGTAAGCTATTAAAGTTATCTGTACCAGAAAATCAGTGCAATGCCACAATATCTTATATAGTATACCTTTGTATTAAAATATCTCTTAATAGTTAAATAATATCATATACATAGGATGATTTCTTAAATATACAAGCTATAAATGTATAAAATATTTTACTTAATTAAGAAATTATTTTAAATGCTTCAGCTTTTCTTAGATAATCATTATATTTCAATTTTCAATAAATAGTCTATAATCACACTCTTATATCTAATTTAGTGTAGTTGAAGGTTAAATTAATCTCAAAAACTAAAAATAAATAAAGTGCTAAATGCTTAAATTACCAGAAATATTAATGATAACTAGTTAAAGATAGAAATATTCCTCTTCTACAGCAATAATAATAATAGAAAGTTCATTAAAAACAGACTATTGTAACTATAATAAGTTTCTTAATACTTTCTTTGAAAAATAAATGGAAATATCTTAAATATTACATATATTAATCCGTTTAACTGTAAGATATTAAAGTAACTTTAAATTTTAGCTTCTTTCTATATTTAGATGAGTAAAGATACAATTTGCTATTTTCTTTAATTAATGCTTTTATTAATCCTATGATTAATTTAAAATTAAGCCTACATTAAATAACTAAGCTAGAATAATAAATTGCTTCCTTTTATTATTAATTTAACTTTAATTTACTAATTTAGTTTAGCTTTTATCACTTAAAGGAAAAAATAACTTTGCTTACTCATAATTTACTCAATTATATGAAGCAAAGACAACAAATAATAAATGGTTCATTTGTTTAAAAAAGCAATGGGGGTAAAAGTAACAATTTATCTAATAAAAATGGATAAAATCCTATAATTAAGATTATTACACATAGCTAGCAACTATAGTAAACCATAAGTTATTATTCAGCTTACTCATTAAGTAATCAAATACTTATTTTTCAGTTTAAAATAAAAAGAGTATTATATTACAATAGTAGCTTAAATACTAAAATAAAGGCTATTTAATTACTTAATTACCAAATGAAATTATAGTTAAGAAGATCTTAATTTTATATACCTTGCAAAGATATAGTACTATAAAGTTAAATAAATGCCTTAATATAATTTCTCCTTTGCATTATTTAATTTTTAAGATAAAATATAATCTATTAATTTATAATATTTACAGGTATTAATAAGCTAGCAAATCTAGAAATATAGTTGATAGCTTTTAGTTGATTATGTTACTAATAAAGCTTTTAATTATTAGATCTTAGTGTAATAGTTAGATATTAATAGGAAAGGAGATAATTAAATAATAATATAAATCTATAAAATTTAAGAAATTGGATATAGCAAACTTGTTCTAGGTTTAAAGCAACTTATATTTATCCAAGCTAATTATTAAAAGTATAAAATAGTAGCTTGCTTATTAAATACTAAGCTTTTTAGAATGCAGATAAGGACAGGTATAAAATACAAATAAAATCCTTCATTAATAACTTATTAACTTAAAATGCTAAATCTAAAGGGGCATTATTTTATTTATGTTGGAACGTAGGCTGCTTATAATTAAAAAGGAAGGAGTTTCTGTCTAGTATAATAATAAGTTAACTAAGATATTTAAGTGGGGACTAATGAAGAAGTATAGAATGAAAACTTTATTAAATAAGACTAATTAAATTAAAAAGGAACTCCAATAAAAATAATTCATAAGATTATGTATATTCTTTCATTTAAAATTAATATTTTAAACAATTAGTTTTTCAATTGTTATTTAAAGCGATAAGAACAATTTATAAATATCTCAAAATGGAAGAGCAAAAGGATAGCGAAAATACAAATTAGAACATTTTAGATTAGCAAGCCTAATAATAGAGCTATGGTGTATAAGAAAATGAAGGCTCTCATGGTTTAGGCTAAAATTACTCTAGTCATATAAAAAAAGATATTCCATATAATGAAACCTCTCCTGGTTTGTAAGAAAAGTAACCTAGCACTATTAAAAAGTAGACTCCAGATTAAGAAGCTCAACCTGGATTTATGAAAAGGATAGCAACTGGATTAGGTCTTATAAAAGAGTAACCGCCTCCGGATTTTGATTTACCACCTGGAATGGATAGAAAACATTCAAGCCAAGTTATTAGAGCATTTACTGAAATTAAATAATAAGGCGAAATTAAAGAACAAATTAAATAAGTTCAAGGAAAATAAGACCTTCCTGAAACAAAGGTTAAGCAAAAAAAAGGAAAAAAATCTGATAAAAAAGCAGAAATTTATGAAAAGTTTAGAGATATGGATGATCACAAAATTCCTTTAGAGCAATTGTATAGAAATCTTGGACTTGAAGATTTTTCTTACGGGTTAACCAACTAGAAAGTTGTAGAGTATTAATAGAGAGATGGAGATAATGTTTTAACTGAAAGAGCTGGAACTCCTTGGTATGTGTTGTTTATCAAGCAGTTAACTGGATTCTTTAGTTTATTATTGTGGGCTGGATGTATACTTTGCTTTATTGGTTATGGTTTAGCTCCGTCTGATCCAACTAATTTATATCTTGGAGTAGTCATCGGTATAATCGTACTTGCCACTGGAATATTTAGTTTTTATTAAGAAAACAAATCTTCTTCTATTATGGCAAGCTTTAAAAACTTTGTGCCACCATAAACTTATGTTTTTCGAGAGGGTAAAGTGAGTTAAATACCTGCCTCAAAAATTGTGAAAGGAGATGTTGTTGAAATAAGACCAGGAGATAGAATTCCTGCGGATATTCGTGTGATTGAAGCTCATTAAATGAAAGTAGATAATTCTTCGTTAACAGGCGAAAATCTTGCTCTTAAAAGATCTCATTTGTAAACTTCTGAAAATCCACTTGAAACTGAAAATCTGGCCTTTTTTGGTACACTTTGTAAAGAGGGAAACGGTAAAGGAGTAGTAATAAATATAGGAGATAATACAGTTATTGGATAAATAGCAAATATGGCATAAAGTACTCATTCTGAAGAAACTCCTCTTCACAGAGAAATTAACCGTTTTATAAAAATGATTAGTGCTGTAGCAATTGGCTATGGTATAGTTTTCTTCGTTTTCGGTATTGCTTATGGCTATGATGTTATTACTTGCCTTGTATTTGCTATTGGAATTATTGTAGCTAATGTCCCAGAAGGTTTATTAGCAACTGTAACAGTCTCTCTTACACTTACTGCTCAAAGAATGGCGAAAAAGCAAGTACTTGTAAAAAATTTAGAATCAGTCGAGACATTAGGCTCCACTACTTGTATTTGCTCAGATAAAACAGGAACTCTCACCCAAAATATTATGTCTGTAAGTTCAATGTGACTTGACAAGAAAAATCCAATTAGATCAGTTACAAAAGAAGACCTAAAAGAAAACGAAAAGCCAGAATATGATGAAGAAAACCCAACTTTTTAAATGTTACAAGTGATTTCAGTAGTAAATAATAAAGGAGAATTTGATTACTAAATGCCTGCAGAAAAAGGACTAACTGAAAAAGATAAGGCTCATCTTCATAATGATTAATAAAAGATTGCATAAGAAGAAGCTAAAAGAGCTTAATAATATGAATAAGAAGAGAAATCTAAAAAATGGAAAGAGAGAAAAGTAAACTCAGATGCTTCAGAAAATGCTTTAGTCAAATTTTTCTAACCTATTTAAGATGTTGTTGAAATGAGAAAAAAATATCCAAAAGCCTTAAATATAGAAGGATAACCTGCAGCAATTCCATTTTCATCAAGCCATAAATATGCACTTACTATCGTAGAAGATAAATCGAGATCTGACGATTACTTATTTTTATTGAAAGGTGCTCCTGAAAAAGTTTGGTATTTTTGTACTAAAGCTCTTGCAAATTAGTAAGAAATGCCTAAAGATATTAGTTGGGAAGAAGATTTTAAGTCTACTAACTTTAACTTAGGCAGGAGAGGAGAAAGAGTCTTAGGATTTGCTTATATGTATTAGCCAAAGAATCAATTTTAGTAATTTGATATGGATAAAATAAAATTAGATGTAGAAGCATGTAAATATGAGTTTATTTTCACTGGGCTTATTTCTTTAATGGACCCACCTCGTCCAGGAGTTTCTGAAGCTGTTGCTTTGTGCCGTTCTGCAGGCATCAAAGTTATTATGATCACTGGTGATTAACCTGTTACAGCAGAGTCGATTGCTAAAGATGTCGGAATTCTTACCGGAAAAACAAACTTCGATGTACTTGCAGAAAAAGGAATTGATATTACTAAGATAAACGATCCAGTTGAAAGAGAAAGATTAGAAGATTAAGCAATTGAAGAAGCAGAATGTGTAATTATTCATGGAGATAAACTGGCTAAAGAGTGTGGAAAAGATGAAAATAAGCCTGAAGAAGAAAAGGGAAAAGCCTTAGAAAGTTGGCTTCTTAAAAAAGAATGCAGCTTTGCTAGAACAACACCTGCTCAGAAATTGATTATTGTAGAAGGTTGCCAAAAATTAAAGCATGTAGTAGCAGTAACAGGTGATGGAGTTAATGATTCTCCAGCAATGAAAAAAGCGGATATTGGTATAGCTATGGGAAAAATAGGATCTGATGTTGCAAAAGATGCCGCAGATATGCTACTACTAAACGATGATTTTACTTCGATAGTAGCAGGAGTAGAAGAAGGAAGACTTATTTTTGACAACTTAAAGAAATCAATTGCATATACGTTAGCTTCTAATATTCCAGAACTTTTTCCTTTCCTTGTATTTATTGCCTGCTAAATTCCTTTACCTCTTTCAACTGTGCTAATTCTTTGTGTTGATATTGGAACAGATATGTGGCCCGCAATTGCTTTAGCATACGAGCCTTCTGAACTTGATATTATGTAAAGAAAGCCAAGAAACGCAATTACTGATCATCTTGTCACTATAAGATTAATGCATTGAAGTTATATGTAAATAGGATCATTCTAAGCTTGTGCAGGATTTTATACTTACTTTTTAGTTTTGAATGATTATGGCTTCTATCCTTCTACTTTACTTTTTATGGCTTTGGAGGAAGGAATAAAACCTCATCATACTGATTTATATAATCCTCTAGATAAATTTAAAGGAAATTCTAAAGCATGGGAGGAATACCTCAAAGATCCTCTAGATTTTGATCCTAAGCAAGATATTGTTGATTGAATAACAAATTAAGATGGAAAATATGACTTGAGGGTTTGATACTTAGAAAGAGCAGAAAACGAGTGGTCGTAATGTAGAATTCATAGAGATTCATACGTTACTGGCCGTTCAATTTGTTATTCAACAGAAGCGTTGAGACATGCGCAGAGTGCCTTTTTTGTAAGCATTGTATGCGTTTAAGGAAGTTGCATATTAGTATCAAAGGCTAGAAAGTTGAGTCTTAGTTAATAAGGAATGAAAAATCATATGGCTAACGCAGGGATTGCTTTTGAAATAGCTCTTGCAGCATTTATTAGTTACGAACCCGAAATAGCTGTTGGTTTAGGATGTAGAGACACATAATTCGAGCATTTTTTAATGCCTGCTTTTCCTTATTTCGTAATTATAGTTATTTATGATGAAATAAGAAAAATGTTAGTAAGAAGACATAGAACCAAGCATAATAACTAGCCAGGATGGATCGAAAGAAATACAAGTTGGTGATCTCTCTTCAAATTCTTAAATTAAAACTTTTCATTAATAAAATCAAATATTATTCAATTATTTATCTTATTTTAGCTTCAATCTTTTTTTCTAACTTCTTAAATAAACTTACGTTTTTCTAACCTTTTTCTACGTTTATTACTACATTTCTCACCATTCTTTAATTTTTTATGTAAAAATAAATTTGATGTATATAGAGCAAGCAATATGAAATGCTAGTTCATAAGAAAAATTTACTAAAATTTAAAAAAAAGTTAGATCAAAAGAACTAAATTATATTTATCTTTTTTAAAGTTAAATAAACTTTATGCTTTCACTTCAACCCTAAATAACTTAATATTTTAGTCTCTGCTAAATACTAACTTTTAAATTTATTTGATAAATATTAATTTCATTGACTTGATTTATCGTTAGTTTGAAGCTGTTCTTAGCTAAACTTTTACACCTGGTAAGCTATTCGCTAAAGATTCTTAGTAAATTTATTTTTGTTTCATTTTCTTTCGATTTTTTAAAATAGTAAGTCTATAATAAAATGGTTCCGTTTTTTATCTAAATTTATTTAAAAATTAGAAAGATTCTATCTATATAAATACTTATATACTTTATATTATGTTCTAATTACTTAAGCTTTTTTTCTATTTTATCACTAAAGATTAGTTAAAGCTTATAAAATCTCTAATATTAGTAGTACTTGTAGGCTTTGAAATGTTTAACTATTTTATTCTTTATTTATTTCTTCTAACTAAAACAATTTAAATAAATTGATTTTTACTAAGTTTATTAACTCATTAGTTAGAGTAATTTCTTTGGCTTTAACTTAGTTCTATTTAACTCTTATGTGCTATTATTTAAACGAGAGTTTTTGTATACCTCTTAGCTAAATTTATAGATTGATAGTTCTAATTCAAAGTTATTTTTATAACTATTATTTCAAAATTATTAAACCTTCAAAATCTTCACTTTCATCACTTTTACTAACTTTAGCATTGAAGTGTGTAAGATTTAATAAATTTTAATTATTTTATGTGCTTATTTGAACTGATATAAAATTGATATCTATTCGAATATGTAATTTAAATGTTTGGCTTGCTTGAAATAATGCCTATAGAAAATTTTTATTTCCTTAACTCTAGATTAAATTATTATAGAGCTGATATTTTACAATTTTTAAGCTCTAAAATATTCATATCTTTCTTCTACTTTCTTAATTAACTTTTTAAAACTATTAAAGTTACTAAATTTCTATCTAAATCAAAGCAGCTCCATAAGGTTTTTTATTATTTGAGCTGTTTGTATAGATGTTTTATAGAAGATTAAATAAAAAGCTTAATTAAAATTTTTAAGGGATTTTGCTTAGTCAATCTAGAGTTATGTGATATTAATTAAATAAATTTGATATTTTAATTTTTAAATGTTTCGAGTTTAACTAGCTTGAATGTAAATTTATTTTATATAGCCTATAATTAAAATTTTACTTTTGCTTATTCCTTTAATGATATAATAAGGTATATTTCGAAATCTTTTTTAAATAAAAATCTTAAGATTCTTTGTTTCCTTTTAAAATGATGCGTTTACTTAGATAGCATAAAGTAAATTATTCATATAACTTAATACCTTCACCTAGCTTGTGGATTATCTAAATTCTTCTTATTTTTCTTCTGTTGGTTCAATAGGAAGATACGATTTTTGCTTTAGCTATTATTGAATTAATATAGTAGCAGGTATGATAGATGGATTATTAAAGATATGCCTTAGTTGTATTTGAAATGATTTAAACAAATAGCTTTTCTATTTATTAAAGTCTCTTTAGTTTTAAGTTTAAACAACTCCATTTTAATAAAAATGTCCAAGTTGAAGTAGGAGCACCTAAAGAAAAGCATTCATGAAATCATCACTGGAAGAAAAGAGCGTAAGTTCAGAGAAACTATTGAGCTTCAGGTGGGTCTTAAAGATTATGATCCACAAAAGGACAAACGTTTCGCAGGCTCAGTTAAGCTTCCATTTATTCCAAGACCCGATTAAAAAGTCTGCATTTTGGGAGACTAAATTCACTGTGATTAAGCTTAAAGTCTTGGAATTGATTTCTTTGATGCAGAAAAATTGAAGAAATTTAATAAATAAAGAGGACCAATAAAGAAAGCTTTTAATAAATATGCTATTCTCTTAGCAAGTGATTCTATTATCAAATAAATCCCTAAACTTTTAGGACCTGTTCTAACCAAAATCAATAAATTCCCTATTGTTGTAACTCATGGAGAAAATTTAACTGACAAGATTAAAGAAGCTAAAGCTACTGTTAAATTCTAACTCAAGAAAGTTCTTTGCTTAGGAGTAGCCGTTGGCAATGTTGAATTGTCTGAAGAAGAAAACAGACAAAATATTGTTCTTTCAGTGAACTTTTTGGTCAGCTTGCTTAAAAAGAATTGGTAGAATATCAAAACACTTCACATTAAGACCACTATGGGAAAACCCAAGAGAATTTACGGCTGAGACTTCATTTACAATAAATTAAATAAACTTTTAATAGTAATTATCTATAAACGTCTCTATTCTACTACAGCCAGTCTTTACCTATTTTCTATTTCTATACTCTTCAAATTCTTACTTTATGAATCTCTTTCTTATCACTCACTTTAAAGTAATCCTTATTTCTATTAGGTATGATATGTAGAAGTGAAACTTAAAATAATGAGACTTGAAATATATTAGTTGTAATTATAGTTAAAGAGATTATAAAATTAGACTTAATAGGCTAGAATAAAAGCCTAGAGAGATTAAGATGGTAGAAGAAGAATATCTTATAAGTTATTAATACCTCTTATTTATACTAAGACCTAGTTTTAAATGACTTTGCTTTAAAAGGAATTATGAAGCTAAAGTTTTAAACTAGTTTAATAATTAAAGTTAACTGAAGCTTTATTGGATAAAATTAAATGAAGCTTTACTGAGGTGGAGGGGCAAATATAATAAACAACGAGAAGAAAAATTTGAAAAATAAAGGAGTATTTAGATATATGTAAGTTATAAATATAGACTTGCTTCTGAAGGAAGATTATTAAAAGCAAGAAGTGGATTCAAGTTAAATTCTTTATTAATGAAATAACAAAATCTATATTGTCATGAAGAGAAAAAAAACAAGCCTAAAAGAAGTTACAGTTAGAAGGTATTGGAAACTGAGGATGACGATTAATTTTGAAAGTAAGAGTAGAATAAAATATAAAATCTAAGGGGCTTCTTCAAGGTAAATTATATTCAGATCAGAACAAATTTTAGAAAATGTCTAAATATTTAAATGAAGATTCATTAATGAGAAATGAATATGAACAAATCAGTAGTATTTAGCAAACTGAAGTATCATTCTAGAAATTAAAGCAAGATACCACAAGGGATAATCAAAAAATATAGTAAAAGTAAACTTTCTAATAGTAAATCTGGTAATAACATATGAAAGAACTTGATAAAATAGATTCTGAGTTACGTCTGAAAATTTAGGAAGATTTGAAGCAAGAAAATAAAAGAAAAGTTACAGAAATTGAAAAAGAAAAAATAATGACTAAATTAAAATCTGGCGAGCAAAAAAGAGTTTAAATATTTAGTGATCCACGTAACAGAATACTAAGAAAAAGAGGAATTAGTATACTTGATTCTTTTAGAAATATGAGATAATGTTAGGATTCTATGCATAATTAACATACTATATATTACTTGATTCAAATCACTTTTATATTGCAATGGGCTTCCTGTATCTTTAACTACTTTTTATAATAAAACATCCATAATCAAAATTTATCCAAAAACTTATATCCTTTTTTAAATTATTTGCCCTCTTTAGATAATTTTAGATCCAAGAAATATATAAAGCATAAGAATTAGTTTAAGAACCTCATTACAGCTGTTTAACTTAACAAATTTCTTTCAAAAAAAAAGATAAAAAATTTATATATTCTCTATTTTTCTTTTAACTGCCAAAACAAATAAAAGCTTTATTAAAAACTTATTTATTCTAAAGTCTCTGATACTTATAAAATACTTGCACAATAATTTAATAGAGGGTATACTAGAATATTAATATAAGCAATGTATATTTCAAAAGAGTAAATTCATTTTAAAGATAATATTTAATTTTGTGAACTATTAAAAATAAGTAAATTAATTAATTGATTTAGCTTGAAATACTTAATTTTGATAGATTATGGAAAATTATTTTTTATAACTTTAATGCTTTATCCACTTACATCATTAATTATCCCATCTAATTTAGCTCATAAAGTTAAAACGTTCATAATATTATCTTATTTCTTGTGTATCTTTTATTTATTTTTTATTTTTAAAATATTAAGCTTTATACATTTCTTAATAATGTTTAGTAAACTTTAGTATAAAATTCAAATTTATCTTTCTTTCATTTTTTCATAAATTTCAGTGATTTTTAATTTATTTTTTTTACAATTAAATAAATGAATTTTTTGAATCTCGCACTAGTAAATCGTAAAATACTGCTTTCTTTAAGATAATTAATATTTAAAGCTAAATGTTTAAATAAATATAGAATTCTTCAGATCTCTCTACATTTTGGTTATTTAAATTGAGTTAGTTAAGTTAAAAATGATTAAATTGATAGATAATTTAATAAATTTATTTTAATTTCTCAGATCTGTATTTTATTTTAAATACCTTTCCTTCTTTCATCCTTACTCTTACTTTATAAGTATATTTATATATAGTAGCCTTATAGCATAGAATAAAGTTATTTTAGATGCTGAATTATTTTACAATATTTAGTTATTTTCTTTAAGATTAAATTTAAGCTCAAATTTAGTATTATTTAGATATATTAATTTAGTTAATCCTAAAACTAAGAATCTTAGATTCTCATATTTCAAAAAGCACCAAAATGGTTTAATTTGCTTCAAGTTTTAGATAAGCTTATTTTACTTATTCATACAGTTCAGAAGTATATAATAAATCGGCATAAAATTTATGATCCTCATTTAAACTTCTAGAATAGCTCTAATTCTATTAATCTTTTTTAAGTTATAGCTATGATTTCTTCTCTTTATGAGAACATTATCACCAGAGTATTGTAATGCTGTAATTTTGGGTTAAATATCTGATATATTATAAATTTGTAATAAGATGCATTTCCTAGCTTTTGATATAGATTTTATATGATATTAGAATAATGTAAGATATCATTCCTTTTTGAATGACTAATTTTATATATTGATACCCTAGCTTTTAATGAGAAGTTCCTCTCTTAAATAAAATAGCTTAGAAGGTAATCTCAATTACTTCCTTAAAATGTTAAAATTTATATGATATATCTAGAGTCAGATTTTTAGCTTATTAATTTTTTAAACTGAATATAGCTTTAAATCTCTTTAAAATAGACTCTAGATACTATTGATCTAATAAAAAAGAGAAGAAATATCAGAGATAGTAGAGTAGCTATTTAATATAAAATAAGCAAAGCTAATGTAAGTTTGAAGGATAAATACCTAAACTAAAATTAAGTAAAGATTTAAAGCTTTATTTCTAAACTGTATAAGCATTTGTATATTAAATAAATAATTCTATAAAGATTAAATAATGAGACTTATAATATAATTAAATGAGTCAAAGAAGAAACTAAATTATATGAATTTATGTACTAAGTAAAGAAATTACATAATATTGATTGAGAGTCTATTTTAATTTCTAATGAAAGCTTAAAGGATTATTATTTAGCTGCTTTAATAGTAAGCAGTCTCACTTTTAAAAGTTCCTATAATTTTATCTATTATAAGTATTATAAAATCCCTTTTTATTATAAGTCCAATATCTAAGATTTTAATGAGGTATTTGAATATAAAATAAAGCATGCTTGCTTTCTTAATAAAATAAGCTTTATGAAGAGTACTATTAATATAAGATAATAAACATTTAATGCTTTAGGGGATAATAAAGATCTTCTTTTTTAAGAACTTTTTAAAAGCGATTACATATAAAACTAATAAGTCCTTTTTAAAAGTTATTACTACAAATGCAGAAACAGTTAAGTGAAAGCTATTTAACTTGCATAATAATTAATTTGGTATCAAGGCTTAAATTTAAATTAAACTAAGCCAAGGAATCTTGAACCTGAGAGTTGGAATAACTGATTATGCTTAGTAACTTGATTTTTAAGGACATTATTTTTATTTCTAGAAAGCTTGTATAATATTATTATTCTAAATGTCGAAAGCTTATTTAAATAAAGATGATTTATTATATTATTTCATTATCTTAGTATAAATCTCTACTAAGAAGCATTAAACTAACCTTCTATAAAGAATTTATATTAAGCAAGACTAAATTTCTAGCTTTAAATATTAGTCTTCTTTCTGATTAACCTTAAAAATGAGGAAGTATAAAAGTGCTTAGCCTTACTTACTTTCAGAAGAACAAGTCAAATATTTTTAAATACTTACTAATTTGGTAGATTATAATATAAAGATTCAAGCATTTGAAGCTATTAAAAATTAGCTTACTGGTATTTACAAAATAAACCTTGAATTAATTTTTAGTTTAATTTAAAATAAAATTCACAGTATATAAGCAAAAGAATACGTAAACTTTATAAAATATGGAGTCAGCTTCAAATGAGAAATTCCGATCAATTGCAGAAGCACCTGTTGATCCAGTCTTTGGTGTTGCCTCAAAGTTCAAAGCTTGCACTGCTGAACTTAAAGTTAATATGGGTGTAGGCGCATACAGAACTGATAATGGAAAGCCATACATTTTCAATGCCGTCAAAGAAGCTGAAAAAAGAATTATTGCTGACTAAGCACTTGATAAGGAATACTTACCAATTGGTGGTCTTCCAAAGTTCAATACAACTTCAGGATAGTTACTCTTCGGACCAGAGTTCTCTGATAGAGTTACAACAGTATAGTGCTTATCTGGAACTGGATCTTTAAGAGTCGGAGCTGAATTCTTAGCTGAACACGGACCAGGTGTCGTTTTTATTTCAAATCCAACTTGGCCTAATCACAATAACATCTTCACTAGAGCTGGAATGAAAATAAAATCATATCCTTACTGGAATGCTGCAACTAGAGGAATAAACTGGGAAGGATTAAAGGCATCATTTGATAAAGCTGCTCCTGGTGATATTCTTTTGTTACATGCATGTGCACATAATCCAACTGGCTGTGATCCAACTTAATAATAATGGTAAGAATTAGCTGAAGTTGTAATTGCTAAGAAACTTTATCCTTTCTTTGACATTGCTTATCAAGGATTTGCAAGTGGAGATATTGATAATGATGCCTATGCTATTCGCTACTTCGCTTAGAGAGGAATTAGCTTCTTAGTTGCATAATCATTCGCCAAAAATATTGGACTTTATGGAGAAAGAATTGGTGCTTTGCATGCATACTGCGAAAACGCTGAAATTGCAAACAGAGTAAACGGATAACTCCAATAGGTTGTTAGAGCAGCCTACAGTAATCCACCAATGCATGGAGCTCACATTGTTGCTACAGTATTAGGAGATCCCTAACTAAAACAATAATGGGTTGAGGAATTAAAAGTAGTAGCCAACAGAATTATTACAATGAGAACTGCTCTAAAGGAAGAACTAGACAAATTAAATACTGGAAAAGATTGGTCTCATATTACTTCTCAAATTGGAATGTTTTCATACACAGGTTTAACTGAGGCATAAGTAGCAGTTATGGAGAAATGCAACTGCTTCCTTATGAAAAGTGGAAGAATTTCAATGGCAGGATTGAATACAGGCAACGTAAAATACGTAGCAGAATGTATGGCAAAAGCAGTTAAGGAAGCTTGATTCTAATATAAAACTACAAAACTTATATAAATTTTATAATTCTAATTCTATATAATCTATTATCACATAATATCCCTAGCTAAAGTTAGTAATTTCTAGAAACTTCTCTTCTATTTTAAGTTAGGTTTATTAGCACTCCTTTAACTTTATTGGTTTACTATCTATCTTTAATATAAACACATCATTCTAATTCTAAAATTAAATTATCAATTAAGATGAAATTGTAAGTATGATTTGCATTATTTAGTCTTAGGTTAAATTTACGTCTTATAATTACCTAACCTAATAAGCTCTTAGAACTGTTTAAAATCTATTTTAAAAGAATAATATAATTGAAGCTCTATGTTTAAAGATTACTTACCAGATAATTTAATTCTTTGGTACTAAAGTTTCTAAACTATTATTACTTTATTACTAATTAATATTCTTATACTGCTATCTAGTAATACTAAGAGTATAAACAACCTGCTCCTGCAGCCAAAATAAATACTATTTAAAATAAACTGAAATGATTGATTTAATATTTGCTATCAAAGCATTACAATTAGTTTAACCATCTTCTTATAAAAACTATTAGCCTTCTTAACTTTCTTATCTGATGTACCAAGATAATTTTAAAAGTGGTACTTATATAAACTACAGCCTTATAAAGATCTACTATCTCTTTAAATATTTAGGATTATAACTGGGCTTGATTCTAATGATCTCTTGTTTTAAGGTTTCATTATAGATAATTAGAATAATTTGGGAGTGTTATTTAGCTTAATGAATTTAGTAAAAATTGAATAAGAACCAAATATATTAAATTGATAGTAAGTAAGCTTAAATTTATACCTTAATATCAGCTTATTATTATCAAATATGCTAATTGATACAAAAGAGAAAGCTTTATTTATATAGATATCTACATTTTTTAAATATTCAATCGAATATCTTCAAATTCAGCTTTATTAGCAGTTAACTAAGAGCTACTCTCAAATTTGCTTATTTCTTAAGCAGTAAAAAATAGATTAATCAGTAAAGTAGCTAAACATTTGGAATTTTAAATTTCAACGATATTAGTTAATTATAATTTTAAATTTATTAGGCAATTTAAAAATGAATTTAGTGTTTGCTATGATGGGAATATTTTAGTAGGCATGTATTAAGAATATTATACAAAGGAGCTAATTATAGACTTGTTTTTAAATACTAAAATGTTCAATTTGAAAAAGATGATAAAAGCAATATAGTAGAAAATAGCAAATATCGTATATATATTACTGTACATAAGTATTGAAATCTAGTATGACTAAGTATAAATATAGTTAAAATTAATCTTATAGATTGTTAAATGAAATAGTTATCAAAATAATTGAAATAAAGCTCTTAACCTTAAATTAAAGAAAGAAAAGAAAAGGAACCTTGTATTCTACTTAGAATTATCAAATCTTCAGTTAATTTAGAGACTATTTAGACTTAATTTGCAATTACTTCTAGAGGAATGCTCAATTCGTAAAGAACTGATTAAGGAACTGGAGATATTACTATAGGAAGATAATAAGTTACTGATAAAGGCTAGAGACCAAATGATATTATACTAGCACCCAGTGATAGAGCAATATCTCGTACTCATTGTAAAATTTTATACTAAAATGGATTTTCATAATAATGTCCTGAGGAATTTTTGGCTTTCCTTCTAGCAAGGAATAAAAGATTAGGCAAGAAAAGTATAGCAAGCAAATTGCCAAAATGCTTGTTTTAGGAAATTTACAAATTTCTTTAGCCCTAAAGGAAGTTTTATATTGTAGACTTAGGAACCATATATGGAACATATATAAGAGCCAGAGAAAAAATGATTCCATAAAAAGGAGCTACTTATTTAATAGGTCCTAACACTACTTTTAACGTTATAGAAGTTTGAAACAGTTAATTAAGTAATGAAAATAAAACTTTCTTTAATGATGTCCAGAATATTCATGGAGGATAAAAATCAGAACAATTCCGTCAGGAGAATCAATAAAGTCTAGAAAAAGCAACAAATTACTAAAATCAAATAATATTTCCAGGTATTAAAATTGAATTATAATAAAAAGCTTAGTAAAGACATATATTTCTAGCAAATTAGAATAAAACAACCTTTAAATTAGGAGAATCAGTGGATTGTGATATAGTATTAGAACATAATACAATTTAAGTTTTGTGCATACTTGAATATATTGATAATGCTTGGTATATTAAAGATGGAATCTAAAGCGAAGAAAACAAGCATGGAATTTGAATCAGCTTATCAGATTACAGATTTAAAGGATAAAGAAAAGAATCATAACCTTTTTAGCTACATAAAGGAGATTAGATTAAAATCAGTGATACAATAATGACAGTTGATTGGAGCTTTTAAAGCACAATTTTATTAATTTCCTAATATTTTAAGTTTAAATTTTGTCTTTTCAAGTATTAGATTTTCCTTTGAAAGTAATAGATTAAACTTAACTAAATTTAAACAAGTATTCATATTAATTTAACTAGAACAAGTCTATAAACATATGTCTATATATAATTAATTTAATATCTAAGCTTACTTAATTGAAAATACGTAAAATTGTAACTTTCATATTTATTAAATCAAGAAAGTTTACGAAAACTTTGTTTAACAAGGTTATGAAATTAACTTTGAAAAAAATTTAACATTTACATTACTAAGAAGTTTTGACTCCTTTTTTAAAGGTTTAATATTTATAAGTTTTGAACTTAAAGGTTAAGGTAGATTAAGATATGTTCATAATGATTAAGCATGATTTGAATCTAAAATAAAAAGTAAAAAGGTGAATTAAATAAAAGTAGAAAACATATGAGCTCACTTATAACAGAAAAATATTGATAGTTAAAAAAAAGATATTTGTATTTAAGTATGAATCTCATAAGTTCTAGTCTGCTTTAACAAAGTAAAGCCAGATATTGAATCTTTATTAAGTATAAAGATTTAAATTAGAAAAGGTTTTAACCAGCAATAGTATTAGATAAATAGGCTAAATTAAATATATATTATAGTTTAAATTCAATTTCAAAGCAAATAAAATTGAAAGAAACAATGAAAAAATGATGAATAATTTTATTTAAAAGACGAAGTTAAGTATTTAAAAATAAGAAAAGTAAAATTCCTCTTAATATATAGTGGTTTAATTATAGAGTCTATAGAGTGTATCTAAATTTCTAATAAGATAAATAAATTTACTAATTTATTGCATTTTAGATAATCATTTTTAATAAAACCAAATTTCTAAACATAAAAAATAGATAAAGATAAAGGTAAAGAAATATTGATAAGCTAGTGATAAATAAATTATTAATTCTGACTCCGAAGTGATAATTATAAATAACATTATTAAATACTAAAGTCAGGAATTGCTTTTTAGTTCATCTGTAATGAGCTTAACAAGTTTTGGTTTTAACTTTACTTCTAATTTGTGCTACCTTATAAATTATTCAGCAATTTTGTTTATATTTTCTCCTTTAAACAGAGTAATTCGTTCTTTGCGAGATCCAAAATTTACATCTAGAACAATTAAAGGTTCTAAATTAATAAAATTACTTTCTTCTTCTTCTTGCTATTCTAAACTTTTCTCAATTTCTATTTCTTCATATAGACTTTCTTCTTCCTTTTCACTTTAGCTTTTCTCTGTATCTTTTTGTACCTATTGCTATTTTTAAACGCATGTTTCTGATTATTTTATTTTCTATTTTAGCTTCCAGAATAAGTTGAAACCTCTTTCTTATACTTTATTTAGAATCTTTCTGTCTTTCCATGCATCTTGCAATCTTTTTATTGCTTTTTCTGTTCCTTTTGCTAATTATCCAATTTTTTTCTGCTATGTAGAATTTTTAGTATTTTTTAGATCAGGATGAAATGTACAATAAGGATCAAATTTTGTCATTTTTTCTTCTGCTTATTTTTCTTTTTTTTCTTGTATTGTTTTGAACTTTTCAAAAAGCTCAGTAGTCCTTTGCTTGCTGTCAGTTGAAACTGACTTTGGCCTATTCGTATGGGGTTAAAATGTACATTCTAAAAGCTCAATAGCATTTTATTCCTTCTTTTTTTCTTCTAATTTTATTTCATTTTAGATCTTTTTTGAATAAAGCCTTGTGATATGCTCTTTCACTTACTTCTCAGTTCTACTAGAATTGCTTTATCCTTTTGTTTTAAGTGTTCCTTAACATAGCTAAGGTCTAAAGTTATAAGAATAATTATCAATAGTTTTTTGTCTAAATGTAGGATTCTTGTTAGAGCGTTAAGTCATTTCATTCTTATATTATCTAAACATTGTGAAATCTTTATATAGCGTTTTATGATTGCTAATCTCATAATTTCCTTTATCATAAAACCCATATTTTTTTTCTTTTTAACCGGACTGTTAGGCTTTGATATTTTTAGCGTTCAGATACCCCATAATACCACATAAAAACTTTATTAGATTGTCTAATTAAATTCCTTTATCTTCTTCTCCTATTTCTTCTCACATAATTTTCAGCATTTTTTTTTCTATTTAATAACTACTTTTCGAAATTTCGAATATTATAAAGAAAAGCTTTTGAAGTAACTTGCAAAGACCTATATAATTTAGCCTATCTTCAATTTATAACTTTTAAAAGCAATCACGCACTTCATTTTAAATTTTTTCGGCTAATTTTGTTCTGTTTTTTTGGCTTATAGTAAATGAACTTGAAGATTATTTTGACTACTATTGTTAGTCTTTCTAACGGCTTTTTCTGTCCTTTGCATCTTCATATAAAATATCCTAAATTTACTTATCCCTTTTCATTTTTTGTGATTTTTAATTAATTTGAGGTATAAAATTCAATTCAGTTAAAGTTTACTCTAGATGGGTTTTACTTCTAGTATGCTCGTAAACAGGTTAATATTCATCACCTTTTTCTTCCAATATTCTTCTACTTCCCTAACATATATATTATGAGGATTTTTATGCTTAAGTTGAACTGAGTTCATTTTCTTTGATTTCCTCCCTTCTCATTTCTACTTTTTCTAATTTTTATTAAATATGCTTTTATTATGATTCAAAAAATGTCTCAAAAGTTCTTAAATTTTAGTAATTTGTTTAAGTTTTTGGCATGAAAGTACATTCTTCTTCCCGTTTCTTATTTATTTAATCTTCTTTTTATTTTGTTTTTTCTTCGACTAGTTTTTTGTACTAATAAAGCCTTTAAACCATTTTTAACGCCGGTGAGGAATTTTTTTCACTTCTATTCCTTGCTCTTGAACTATGACTAGGTGTCATTTATAAGCTCATGTACTGAGAATCTCTTGGAGATGAAAAATTTCTGGATTGTGAAACCATATTCACATTCTGTTTTATGAAATTCCTTTCGTCTTTATTTTTATTTCTACCTGTAAAATTCATTAATCCGGTAGATTTATTAGGAGCGTAATCAAATCTATTTCCTGACACTATGATTCTCTTTTAAACATTTTTATCCATAATCCTTTCTAAATCATAAGTATCTTTGGATAAACTTTCACCTGCTAAAAGAACTGGCAAATTTCTATATAACTTTTTAGATTAATTTCTTGAGCTTGATTAAGTAACTTCATCTTTTGTATCTTCAAATGGGTTGATTGCTTATTTATTCTTACTTTAATCATCATTGTCCATTCCTGAGAAATTCTAAATAGTTGGCTTTCCTTAAGACTCATCAATAGAAAATTAGCAAACAGTAGCTCTATTATTAGTTTCATATTCTTTAATATCTAAGGATTAACTCAAATCCTCTTTATGATTATTCTGGCTCTAATCAACTAATATATTAACTAGGTTCTCATTAAGAAGAATCCTTTTCTCTTCATTATTTCCATTGACTTCTAAATCTTATTTTCGTTATGATACTTGTTGATCTATATTGTCTAAGTCTTCACTTAACTCACTTTGCTTCGATGAACTCATTTTTAACCAAAAATGACTAAGAAAATATTTAAGCCAAAAATCTGTTTTTTTTTCATATGAGATAAAACAAAATTATTCTTAGCTTTAATTAAACTAAATTTTATTATATACTGTACTTTCTTACACAATGCTTACCACTTCTTCATTCATCTCCACCTTTAAATAGAGCTAGCATTTTGAGCGAAACTTTCGTTAGGTAGCTTATTTCTGTTTGCTTACTTGAAACTTGCCTTGTTCACTGAAATTATTATCTTGTATAAATAACTTTTTATGTATAAACAGTTAAAAATAACTTTAGCTACCTTAAAGTAGTTATTAATATAATTCAAATATAATATCTTATCCTGCTAGATTTAACTTAACAGATGATAATGGATAAATCTAATAGTAGAGATATGACCTATATATTTCTAAAATGTACAGAGCGTTTTAATAAGATAATATTATTATATTATAAAAGGCTTATTAAATTTATCCTTATAGAAAAGGCTATAATATAACGTTCAAATAAAGGTAGATGTTTTCTAATTAGGTACTTTATATACAACATTCAGAAGTTTAATTACTAAGTTAAATTTATTTGCTAAGTTATGAGCTTAATTACTATATATACCATTTCTACTTATTATTGAAGGTTTTAAGAAGATAGTATTAATAATTTATGCGGCTAATGGTAAATATCAGCATATTGACTAACTAATAATTTATACTAGCTTTTAGTTTCTTAGCTCATTGATATTTAATAGTTAGATTTTTCTTATCTCTATGTTTAGTTTCTTTTTAATTAGGTAGTTTATTTTTTAAGCACTTGCGGGTTGGGTGATGAATGATATCTGTGTATAGCCTTAAGTTTATAAGAGGCTATAAAAAATTTTGATTGAATATAATTATATCTAATAATGATTTGATACAGCTAAGAAGCATTATGTAGAGAGCTTAATAAGAGTGTTTTAATATATTGATGAAATTAGGAAGTGAAAGGGTATTAATTATATTAAATTCTTAGTTTTATAAACATTATTAAAAATATGATTCCTAAAGTAGCAAACTATAGTGGATTTTAAAGTTATGGAATTCTTCCTACTTCTGTTCTAAAACCGGGGTAGACGGATTTGTGAACTATACCTATTTATAAAGAATCAAAAAAATTTTAAGAAACATCGTATCTTAAAGAAAAAACAGTTTGGAAGTCTAATTATGATTTCGGAAATGAAAAGCGCAATCCACAAGAATTTTTAACTTAGTAAAGATAAAGCTGCTTTGATAGTAAACTTATTTATTTTTAGAGAAAGGTAGATCAACACTGAAGACGTTTCAGGAGCAAAGATCTCCAACTAGTACAGTTCATTGGAGAACTAATCACTAAAGCGATTTTGAAATCGTAGGAAGGTAGCAATCTAAATCAAAACCACCTGAGTGATAATTGCATCGAAGACCTGCTATTACTGTAGCATATCCTTAACGAAGTACAGAGACTTAGCATTCACTTGGAAGATATGGAGACAAACCTAGACAACGTTTAAATTTTGAATCCACCTTTATACCAAAACAATATCATGAACTAACTGCGGGTACAAGTAAAGCATCGAACGCTATTCCAGGATATTAAGGACATATTCCGAAATAGCTCTTTTCTGGAAGAGCACTTGATCACGGTTAGCTTCTAAGTCCTAGAGCAACTTTTATTAAATAAAACATTGTAGAAAATTATCATACCAGAATTCCTGGTTATGGAGGACATAGACCTACAAGTTGTGTTAATGATAGAGGAAATATTAGACCTTATTGTCTCAATACCAAGGAAGAAACTTTCCACTGAATTAACATGCTTTAACTTTATTTTTATTTATTAGAGTAAAAAATTTATTATCAGTAAAAGCTATAACTACCTAACATCACATGAATATAGCCATTAAAAAATTAAGTAGAAATAAACTTTTAAATTAAGTTCAAGTGTTAATTAAATTTCACCCTCCATTTCTATGTCTTATTTAAGAATATCCCCTTAAATAATACTTACTTGTTATTATGCTAGCAATTCATACATTTTAGAGAAATAGATAATTATCTCATTATAACAATTATTATAAGACTTCGAATTTCCATACTTTTAAGTTACAGATAGATATAAAAATGCTTCATTAACAATGATATAGCATATCTAACTTAATTGCTTACTTTAGATCCTTAAATTTCAGTCTTGCTATTAAAAACGCTAAATAGAAAATAAAATCTAGTAATAGTTTTATCTGATAAACTATTAAGAATAGATGCTAACTAAAAAGAGAAGAATACTTAAATAGCATACTTATTCCCTTTATTTCTTCTAAGGTATATAATACTTTTGTCTTTCTATAGATAATATATTGCCAAACTATCTATTTTTATTATGAATCTCATCAAAAATTTTTTGCTGTTTAAAGTAAAAAGTATAATTTTTATTAATTCCTAGATTAATGCAAGGGATAAAAATAAAAGGAAGAAATATAAACAGTTTATCAAATTAGTTCTATTAACAAAGATAGAGTTTGAACCCATTATATTTAAAGCGCATTTTTTAAATAATGGATATTAGAGAAATAAAGAATAATTTAAAAATGATTAATAAGAATTTGATGTAGAATGATAAAAGGATTGTGTTTTTATATTTTATGGCAAAAAGGCATTTCAGTAAAGAATATTTACTACACGAAACCACTAGGTTTTTAAGCCACTACTCTTCTCATCATTATATGTGTGAATTATAAACTGGATGAAGCTAAACTTCAAACTAGCTATAATAAAATCAAGACATTATGAGTTCAGACTTTTCAGTATGTCTCATATTATATTATTATTTTAGCTCACTACCTTTTAAATGAAATTTAGACGTTTAAGTGTTTAATAGCAAAATAAAACGTTTAAGAATTTCTTAAATTGAATTTAGAAAATTTTAAACTAAAGAAGCATTATTAAACTTATTATTTTCATTAATTACCAAAACAAGCTTCTAATAGTTTTAGAAATGCTTAAGATAGTCATAGAAAAAAAGAAATTTACAAGAAAAAAATAAAATGCTTAATGATGCTAATTTGAAAGACCAATTTGAAGGATCCCATACTAGGTATAATTTAGTTTATCTTAATAAAATTATTCTTATTATTTAAAAGTTTTCACTTTATTATATTAAAACACTTGCTTTTTCGAAGAGGAAAAGGATTTAGTTCTAGAGAGAATAATCCATCAAAGCAATATATTTATTTTTTATATAAAAAGAGGAAAATTTAGCTCTTTTTTCTTCCGATGTTAATAAAAAGTAAATCTTTTATTGAATAACCCTCAAACTTAATGCTTTAAGATAAAATTTTTAGAAGGGTATCTTCAAATAAGCAAACACTTAATATTATGAACTTTTAGAAATTAGATTAATAACTAATTCCAATATTTTAACTAATTTATTTGAGAAATTAGTTAAAATATATCTGTTTAATATTCATTAGCAAAAATAATAAAATAGCTAAATATTATAATGTAAGCATAGTTTTATACTATGCTTAATAAATAGCATATAACAGCATTAAAATCATTTACAGCTGCAATATAGAATTTTTTTAGCTTTTTTAAACTTTAGTGATAGAGAATTTAATAAATGATCATTCATTAAAATAAAGGAGGATATTAAATTAGTGTTTAATTAGCTAACTATGTAAAATTATGGTTAATAACTATTTATATTTAAATAGTGAAACTAAATAAATCAACCAAATATATTCCTATCTTCCTTTTTCTTAAGAGAGTCAAATCATTTTGCTTATAAACTCACTAAAACTTTATACCATTATAGGCTAATATTATAGTTCGCTATTAACTTATAGCCCTTTTATACTCAATTTGCTGCTATAATTAAATCGAATAATAGTAGAATTATATGAAGGAGCAAGAATAAAATATTTATACCTTAGAAATAAAGTTTAACTTACTAAATGATAATATTAAAATATCTATTCCTTAGGCTAAATGATATATCATAGCCTAATTATCTAAGGATATCTAAATATAATCTATTTTATAATCCTATAAATTATCTATTTATATACAATTAATACTTGAATATAAAAGGATTATTTTTATATAGAAAGCTATATACTAACTATTTAATAATGTAGAAGATTAAAATAAATATTAAGAATAATTTTAGAATTAAAAGGCAAAAGGAGTTCTATAATACAGAAATAAATAGATTTGAGCATTATTATTATTTTTATAATGAAGTTAAGAATCAATAGATGGAAAGAAATTATCAAGCATGAGCTGGTTAAAGTAAAGAAAGGGTGCAGTTTGTTGTATACAGATGCTAAGTATACGATGGTAAAAAAATATAATGTAACCTTTTATGGAGAATATTATACCTTAAATGACTCTATCAAATTCAGAAAATCCTTTTCTGATATCTTCAAAATGGTTCCATTTAGCTTCTTCATCATCGTTCCTGCTGCAGAGTTGCTCCTTCCTCCAACTCTTTACTTATTCCCTAATGTGATTCCTTCAACTTTTATTTCAAGAGAAAAAGAAGAAAAAGGCATGCTTTAGTTTATAAGCAAGAGACCTCAATACGCAGATAAAATTTCGAACCATCTTATGCAGTAAATATAGGTGCTTCGTAGTACAGTGTTTGAATAATCTTACGACAAATAAATAAAAGAAGTGTGCAGAATTTTAAGAGGAAACCCTCATAAAATAACAGTAGAAGAGCTAATGCCTTATAAGAAAGTTTTCCTTAAAGAGCTAAATTTCGGAAACATGGAAGAATAAACTTTATTGGCAGCTTGCAGGTTTATGATTTAAGATGTCTATACAGGATGGAAAACAATCAACCGTTTATACTTTTTACTTTACAAGCTATTCAAAACTTTTGGCATTCATTTAAAAGAAGAGTTGACTGCTAAAAGGTTTCCTTTCACTCTCATTAAGAGAAACATCATTTTTATTTAGTTAAGATCGCATCTCAAAAAAATTAGAAATGATGACTTCAAATTAATGGAAGAAGGAATTCAACATTTAGATGATTGGACTGTCAAGTTTCTATGCAGAGAAAGAGGGATCGAAGAAGCTGAAAATATCGAAACTTTGAAAGCTAGACTGGCAAAATGAGCTGAAGTAGCCACTAATTTTAAAGGAGGAAAAACTCCTTATGAACTCTTGTTTTTCATTAGCGTTTTGAACTAAGTAGAAGATTAAATCCAAATGGAAGAAGTTTAAGTCAAAGAAGATGAAAAGATCGAAGAATTAGCTGAGAGGAAAGAGCAGGTTTCAAGTTTAATGGAGCGTGTTATTAATTTCGATAAAAAGGAGACTTAGCAATGGATTGACATCCTTAAAGATAGAAACGTTCTTTCATATACACCAGAAGAGCGATATACTTACATAAAGGCTTTGGAATAAGTTATTGATGATAAGTTAGCCCTTGATATGGAAAGCACTGTTCATGAAATCATTAAGAAACTAAAAAATCAAGGAGAAGATTCATCTGGCCACAAAGAAGAGACCAATGAGACTCCCAAACTTTGATAATCTTTTAAAAATTTAAGAAAAGGTTCTAATAGTCTAAAGTATGAATACTACTTTTTATTTCTAACGTCTCCATTAAGAAGATCATTAGCAATAACTTGTAGAGTTTGATTCGTGATTGTATAAATGAGTAGTAAATCTTCTTTATTTGATTGGCTATAAATGTAAATTAATAAGTTGCTATTTACTACGTTGAAGTATTAAAGAGTAGCTTATGTTCATTAATTTCAAATACTTTTATACTGACAAAATGGAGAAAAATAAATAGTTCGTTTCATATTCTGAGTTAGCCTAACCAGTCTAATTTAGAAAATTTAAGAATCTAGAACAAATTCCTTTGAGTTCTCAGTCTGATATTATTGAATCATTCAACTGACTTAAAGAAATAGTTGATAGCAATGTTTAAATACCAGACATTTAGCAACAAAAAATCACCAAATTCTTTAGGCCTCGATCTTGCAAATGTAGAAGATGTTCAGGTAAATGAGTTGAAAAAGCAGACGTGCTGATGAATTATGCCTAAATGTATGATAATAACTATAATCTCTTTAAAAAACCATTCTTATAAAACAAAAAATCCTTCTGCGTAGCATTTCAAGATATAAAGGAGAAAGCTTAGAATGAGCTAAGAAACTCTGATGCTTTTAAGTATAAAAAGCATAATCATAACAGCAGCTTTGAGAATAAGGATTAAGATCATCAACAACTTAGCAATCTTAAAAACTCTTTTATCATACCTAAGCCAAGCTAAGTTTATATTAATAAGTTCCTTTAAGAGTAAGAAAAACCAAAAAAGACTAAAGGGTCAAATGAGTATTAACTAATAACCTCATCAAAGAGATTTAAACTTCCTAAGATAAAAATTCCATAAATAATTCTTCCGTTTAGTACAAGATCTTTCATATAAGAAGCAAATAAAAAATGATTAAAAAATACTAAAACAGAAAAATAAATAAGGAAAGAAATTAAAAGTTTAGCAATATAAGATATCTCTATTGTTAAGAAAAAACCTATCAAATATTCTGATCTCTTCACCGATGAAGATCTTCAAATTATTGATAAAATCAACTCAAATCTTTCAAATTGCAAGCCAAATTCAAAATATAAAGCTTCACTTAGAAAATCCCTTTAGAATAACTAGTAATAAAACTTACCTAATTCCTCCACAGATTACTAGCTATAAAAACAAAAGAGGAAATTAAATTAAATTAAATCAGTTAAATCATTAGAAATTCTTAAGAGTCCATAAGAATGATATAACTTTGATCAGAAATAAAGCTTAAAGCATACAAATATCAAATAAGCATACAAGAATAACCACTAATTAAAGTTATAATTACCCAAAATTAAAAATATTAAGTCTGCTAGTATTTCATAAAACACACATACTTAGAACTTTTAAACTGAACCTAATGAATTTACTCTAATAAACAAAAATTTTAATGCCTATAAAAGTTCAAAGGAATATTTATGAGAAAAGAGTAAAAAGAAAGAAAAAACTTAGAAGAAATAACTTTTCTTTGTATGGAAAGAGAATTCTGATAACACTATTCAAAACTTAAAGAAACAGAGAAAAGTTATTAAAGCTTTGCTTAAAAATTAGAATGGGAACAAAATATCTGATTAATCGTCTAACTAGCAGTATTATCAAAATTAACTCAGCAAATAATTAATTTCTATTAACTTATTTCTACTTATTACATCTATATCTTCTTAATTCAAATAGTAGCAACAATAAATTCATCAAAATAGCTGCAAGAATAAGCGTATAAATGTATGTGATAATAATCTATGCTATATTTATAACTCTTTGCAATTATTATATTTTAATCATCAATATAACCAGTAATTAGCATTACTTTTTAGAAAAGGATGAAGGAAGAAGAAATAAAGCAAAACTAAAATTTATAAAAATATAATAATATGAATAATATAATTATAATCAATGGATTTATTTAATCTATTTTATTTTTATAAAAAGCAAAATAAGGACAAAAAAGAGAGAATAATTTTCCTTTTTAAGATTGTGAAATTTTAGTTTAAAAATGCTTAAGATTATAAAAACTAAATTTATGTTCAAATAAGTTCCTAAAAGCATATTTCACTTCAAAAATGTTTAAAGCTAAAGATAAATTTTTATAGTGGATTGCTTATATACATTATTTAAAAAATTCAGCTATTCCTACTATATCTTTCGTTCAAAATATTTAAGCCGATTTATTGTTTGAGCATGTTAGTTTAGTTTTAGTATGATAAAATATTTATTAATTATACTTTTAATTATATTAATTCAGTAATTCTTTGCCCTTCTTAATTTTTCATTATTTATTATACAAAAAAAAAAATTTTTCTCAAAAATAAACTAAAATTTTAATTAAAATAAATATAAAATACTAATAAACTAAATGAATATAAAATTTGAACTGATTAATTACTTTCTTAATTATTAAGAGCATTAGTAAATTTTACATTCCCTTAAAAATCAATTAAACTACTTAAAATATTTAATAAATATAGAAAGTTGTAATATCTAATAAAATATAATGAGAACAGTTATTTTTAGTATTTATTTATATATATTAATATTTTTCATTTACTTTTATCTTCCTCTTCTTCCTCTTCTTCCTCTTCTTCATCTTCTTCCTCTTCACTTTCTTGTTTCAAATTTTCTATAAGTTATTAAATATCTTTTTGAGTATTTATATCACTTTATTGTGTTCTACTAAGTCATTCTAGCAAAAGTTCTTTTTCAACTAAATCTTCTTAATAAATAATATAAAAACTATACGCTAAATTTCTAGAACTTTAACAGTTTTCTTTAATAAGTTATAAGGCTAATTCTTTTTGTTCTGAATTCTTAATAAAGTTTCTAAGAAGTGGAAATCATTTTTATAAATGATCTGTTTGTTATTTTCCAGTTACTTAATGTTAAAGTATTGAAGGAATTACTCCTTTTAAAATATTTTCGTAAGATTATTTGCTTTATATGTTTAAGTTGCTTATTTCTTATTTTAAGATTAATTCAGTTTCCAATACTTCTCTTGGTTAGCGAATTGATTAATTAGTGATTTCCAAAATTCTTTAAATAAATTATTTATTCCTGCTTTCATTTATCTCATTCCCTTATAAATCATACATTGTTTGAGAGTCAACACTAGAGAATGAAGAATTATTTTATTGAATTTTATCTTAATCATCTTAATCTTCTTCATCTTTATCTTCTTCTTCATCCTCATCTTCATCTTCATCTTCTTCTTCTTTGTCTTTTTACTATTTCAAATTTTCAATAAGCTACTAAACGTCTTTTTGAATATTTATATCACTTTATTAAGATCTATTAAGCCATTCTATCAAAAATTCTTTTTCAACTAAATCTTCTTAATAAATAATATACAAGCTTTGTACTAAAATTCTAGAATTTAAACAGTTTTCTTTAATAAGTTATATAGTCAATTCTCGTTGCTCAGTACTAAATATAAATTTTTTAATAAGTGGAAATCAATTTTATAAGTGAATTATTTGTTCTTTTCCTGTTACTTAATGTTGAAGAATAGGAGGAATAGCACCTTTTAATACATTTTCGAAAGTTTAGTTTTAAGATAGCTTGATACTCTTAATTTCTATTTATGCAAAATCTTTCTTTTACTTTATTTTTCCTTATTTGCGTATTGATTAGATCATTATTTCCTTAATCTCTTCAATAAATTCTTAATTTCTACTTCCACTAATAACATTTCCTGATTGATCGTACATTGTTTGGGAGTCAATACTTGAGAATGAAGAATTGTTTTGCGAAGCTTAATCTCCTTCATTATCTTCTTCTTCATTTACTTCTATTCCTAACCCTAGCGTCTGATTTTCTATTTTTGCTTAATTATCTAAGACTTATCCATTACTAACGATACTATTAGAAATATTAGAGGATTAACCAATTGTAACATTATCAAGAATAACACTCTATGAAATCTTTACTCCTTACTAGACTACTACGTTTTATCCAATGTAACTATCTTATATCTAGCAATTCTTTTCTATTTTAGTTCCAGTTCCAATAAAACATCTCTTTAGCTTAGATTCGTTTATAACTACACTCTCTTACTTCCAAACCATTTATTTAGAATCTAAAGAAGCCAATGAAATGCAAGTGAAAGGGTAAAAGTTACAATTGATTCACTTATTCATTATCTTGATATAAGAATCTCTATTTTGAATGCTGCAAATTTAAACTGCTTTATCCAAAAATACGCTAAATAAAGTACCTGAATAAATCTCATTCTATAAGTACTCTGTCAGAAGCTAATCATCTATTGACTTAGAGTCAAAATTGTCTGTAAAATAGGTTAGAATTTCTTTACTAACTATGTATATTTTAGGAAGCGAAAGATGAGTGTAAATGCTAATTCCTTAGCTTTCATCTAGATTTGAAGGTATTTGCAGTGGTTAAGAACTATTATTTGAGTAGCTTAGCATTTATCCACTAGATGCACAAATCAATGAAATATTCTATTTCGTTTCTTCACACTAGTTAGCTTAGAAAAATACAGATAGAATGCATTTTTTATTCCTCCTTTCGATATGTTTTTAGAACTGCTACTAAAGCTAAATGAAGTTAGAAATTAATCCTACATGAATTAGAATAAAATCTGGTTATAGTTCTATTATTCTATTTCTTTCCTTTTTATCTAGTTCACGTAAAAGATCCCCTTCAGATCTTCCCAAAAAGCATATAATTTTTAGTTTTTATCCTTTTTTCTAGAAATTTTCTTTGAACCATGGAATCAAAAATTATTCTTGGTTTGAAATGGCAACAAAAATATTTCTCACTTTATTTAAAGTGAGAAATTCAATAACTTAGTGAAAAACAGTAACCTCGCCAAAGGGGAGTTAATAGAAACTTTTATTTTCTATAGAAGAGATCAGACAGAAGGGATTGAAGATAACAGCTTACATTAAATTATTATAAACGATAATTTAATATTTAAAAACAAAGTATTTGGCTAATAAAAACCTAACCATTTTGATAAAATATCTTCTTTTATTTGCTATCTTTATTCCAGTATCCTTACTACTTATGAACTTTTATAAATTAGCAAATTATATTCGTTACTCATTTCTAGTAATTATATTGATATTACAATGAGTGAAGCCTTATAATAGTAATTCAAGGTATAAATTTAAAAATAAGGTTTATCAATTCAACTTTAGGCTAAGGCTATAGAACATATGATATAAAAGTTATTATATTGATATTTTATTATAAATTTGTACAGAAATTTACTGTTAACACTTTTACACTTACAGAGATAGAAAAAAAGTTCGAAAGCAAATAGTGTAATTATGGATAATCTAACTATTAAAAATGTCAAAAGAATATTATGAAAGTAAAAAGAAATATTAAATTCATTTAAATTAACACTGAAAAAGTAGAAAAAGATAAGATAAAAGAAAGAAAAATTGAGGAAATAAGTAATTAGTTGGTATAATATGAGTAATAACTGAAAATTGTTAATTATAAATAAGCATCTTAAATCTCTATATAGCATTTATAGCAAAATTGAAAAGTTAAATGTAGATAATTATAAAAATTATTCTATTTATAATTGATTTTTGTAATATATTACACATTTTTTTAATTTTAATAATATAGAAATATATAAACTTATTGAGATTGTAGCATCATCTTTATTCTTAATAAATTTGTTTATACTGCTTCAATATTTTCATAAATGTCTAATTATTTTTATACTAGATCTCATATGTTTAAATTTTTAGATATTTAATCTATCTCTACTAGTAAGTACTTTAATTCTACTTATTAACTTTTTTCTCTTTTTACTTACATATATTTTATATTTTAAGTTAGTACTAAAATTATAAAGATTTTGTGTATAAGATACCTTACAGTATAAATTGATTTAATAAGTATTAATAATATTAATGAAAATGCTTTTAGTAATGAAATATTGTAGATTATTTGTGTATAGTTATAAAATTTTATTTAATGCTTTTATATTGTAGGACTGATTAAGAATTGTTAGATGGAAGCAAATTTATTATTTATTTGTTAATTTTATTATAGCTATTTACCACTACTCTCTATATCTATACCTTTAAAACTTTATTTATGCTGCTATATAGATATAAGTTATCTTTAGTTCCTTTTTATTTTTTAAAGTAGTTTATAGTTTGAAGTTAAAAAGAAAGTTATTTATCCAAATTAAACTATATAAAAGTTAATGATATTACTAAGCTTGTTTATATTATAAAAAGGTTATAAGTAAATTGTGAAAAAGCAAAAGAAGCAATTTAAGCATTGTAGATTGTTATTTTTAAAGGGCTAAGAAGTAAATTTTTATAGTTAAGACTATTATTTTTTTAATGGTAGATGACTTTCGAATAAATGAATTTCTTAAATTAGCTGTTTAGTTAAGAAATTATTTTATTGATGAAACCAAAATCTACTTTTTATGCTTTTTAGATTAATTAGATTTTAAACCAAAAGATAACCATAAATAGCATAGCATTAAGTTTTTAAAATGTAATAAATTTGCTTCAAATCATCAATAAAAGTATTTAATTAGCTAATTTCAAACTTCAATAGCAATAATTAAAATATAGAAGTTAAATTTTATAATATCAGCAGTATTTTTCGATTTTTTTGCTTTTATAGTTATTACTCAAGTAGAAAAATAAAAATTAAGCTTGATTTATATTAGCTTTGTAAGTATAGAATCTAGTTAATAACTTCAAATTAAATGATTTTAGTCTTATAATAAAAGCTTAATTATTTGACTTGACAAACATAATAAACTATTATAGCTAAATTGGTCTCTAAATTATCTAAAAAATGTGTTTTCTATGGTGTTTATTTAGCGTTTCTATTTAGTGTATAACTCTAAAAGGCTAAAAATAAAAGAAAGCATATCTATCAAATAAGTAGGAATTTTAATTAACTAATATGCTTATAAAGTTAAATTTAAACTAGATATGTTTAAATATAGCATAGTAAGAGCTACATATCTTCAAATAATCAGAATTATCACTTCCATCATGTGAATTTCAGATAAGAGTAGAAATAGCAAAAGGAAAATGTTAAAATTTCTAGCTTTATATATGGCTTTCTTATAATACCTTCTTAATAGTTTTAATGCTGTTTTGTAGTTAAACTTACATTTAAATTTTTAATTAATTTTTTTTCGATAGTTCGGATTATAGAAATTTTTATTCAGTAGCACATAATATTCTTAAGGAATTAAATTAAAGTATGATCCCAAAATTAATTTAGATATAAATAGTGTAAAAGAAAATGAATATCTCTATATTTAATTATATATTCTTATATTCATTGAAAATAATTTCGTTAGATTTTAGTTTTTTTTGATTAAAGAAGCGGCATTTAAAATAATTAAAGACGAATACCTATTCGTTTACTATTTTATTTTTTAAGCATTATAAACTTATACTTCTTGATATGATCTTTATTAAGAATAAATATTTTAAAGATTATCAAAAATATTCTTTTTTCATTTTTAAGTTTAAAAATATTATAAAATGGGAGCTGCTTGTGCTGGTTTTATGGCTTGTACTTGTTTTGCTGTTTGTTGTAAAGCTATATTTCCTTCTTAAGGAAGAGGAGGACATTTTATTATTTTAATTATCTGTATTATGCTTTCTATGCTATTCCTATATACTGGGGAGTATTTGATGGATCCTTTTACTAAATTTGGATTTGCTAACTGTGATGATAAAGATGGTAGTACTTAAGATGCGTGCTTAGGTGTCTATAGCGTGTATAGAATAAGCTTAACTCTTTTTTGTCTTTAAATCTTAAGTTTAATTTTAACTTTATGTCCAGGAACACGTCCTTTCTTAGAAGGTTGGTGGTGTATAAAAGTTCTCCTTGTGGTAGGATTGTACATTGCTTTTATTTTCATTCCTAATGAATTTTTCGTAAGTTGCTTATGCAGGATGTTTATAAAGAAATATGTAGATTCTGCTCCATTCCTTTTCTACTTTATTAAGGTGTTCTTTATATTGATCTTTTTCATTCATTAAACGAGAACTGGTTTGAGTAATACGAACAAGGAGCCAAGCTTTATGGAGTATTACTTTTTGGAGTTGCATTTATATTTCTTGCTGCAAGCTTAGTTTTTCTAATCCTTTTCTATGAATATATGACAAGCTGCTCAGAAAACAACGTCTTCATTAGCGTTTGCTTAGCTCTTATAGTAGTGTTTACTATTATTTCTATCACTCCTATTAGCTACAAAGGAGGTAATTTATAAATATAGCTTTACTTACAAGTGCTGGAATAGCTCTTTATATGACTTATTTACTGTGGATGGCTCTAATGATGCAAACTAATGGAGATTGTGAAACATTTAATTCAAAAGGTGATACAGCGCTAACAGTTGTAATAGGTAGTTTAGTTACTTTAATCTTTATTATCTACTTATCTTTTAGAACGTCAGTGAGACCCACTATAGTTCATTAAAGTTAAGAAGAAGGAGATAAATAGATGCTTTAAGAGGAAGAAGACATTTCTGTTCCTGACTAAATCAAAACTGGAGAGCTTCAATTTTATATAGCTTTATTATTTGCTAGTTTATATCTCTCAATGCTGTGTACTAAATGGGGAACTGCTAACACTGGTGGGGAAGCTTATGAAACAAGTGAAACTAGTTTTTGGGTCCTTTTAATATCAGGTTGGCTGCAAGCAGCAATTTATATTTGGACTCTTATTGCTCCAAGAGTATGTGGAGATAGAGATTTTTGATCTTTAGTTGAATGAACACAAATTAATATAGCTTTCTTTAAAAATTTATCAAACTCCAAAAAATCTACCAGTCTAATCAATAATCTACTTTATCCAGTATTTAGAATTTACTCTTATGCTTCTCTAAATAAACTTAAGTTATAACTTATTTGATAGCTAATATATTAACTACTTATATCTAGGAATATCTTGATAACTAGTGTTTAATAAAACTAAATTAAGACTTTCTCATTTCAAATCTAAAGTAATATTAATTATAACAAGCAGACCATATTACTGGAAACATTTAATTTGATCAACATAAAAGTTAAGATCTATTAATCTTAGTATAATAGCTTTCTTTAATTAAAAGGGAATAAGGAACTAACTAAAATATTATCCTAATTTATCTTCTCTCAGTTCCATTATATCTTATTATTGACTTTATTCCCAAAATAGTTAGTCTAAATACATCATTATTAGCTTAGAATTAAGTGTTGACATAGTTTAATACTTAGTGATATATAAGCATCTATCAATTAAATTACAATTTTATTTATTATACAAATACTTTAAATAATCTAGCTAATAAATCATATATCTCAACCTATCCTACTTGAAAATACAAAACTACTCTCTTTTATAATTAAATAAGTTTTACCTATTTATTAATTAGATTTATTAGCTTATTTATCTATTCTAGTCTTAATATATTGCTAACTACTCTTTAGTTAGTAAGCTGTATAATGAAGTTCTAGCAATAGCTTTACTCTTTTGATATATTTAGTATATAATCTATCTAAGTATATTAGTACAACTCCTAATATCATTAAGAATTATCATTTTCATTTTATTCTGTAGTTATTACTCTTAAGTTAATAGATTATATAATAAAGGGAATTTAATAGAAAGCTTTTTAAGTAGTAGCTTTAGATTAGTAATAATAGTAATATATAAGAAGCTTAAATAAGCTATCTAATATAATACAGAACAGGATAGTTTAAAATTATACTAGCTTATAATAATAATTGGAGTAGATAGCATAAGACATCTGAAATAATATCTTCCCAGCTAATTAAAACTATATAGATATAATATAGATCTTAAATAATACATTTCAATAAAAAGCTACTAATTTAAATATACTAATACTCTGCTGTCTTAGTACTATTATTAAATTTAGAAAAGAAGCAAAGATAAGCATTATAATAGTAATTGAAAGCATCTAATTTTATAACAAAGCAGTTTAAATATTTAATAGCATCTTGTTTGCAATCCTATAATTTAAACTATCGTCTTTAGCTTTATTATGCTTACATAGAAGTTTATAGAAGGATATAATAAGAGAAAAGAGTATAATATAAGAGATATAAAAATAACAGCTTTAAATTTAATTTCAGATCTAATCTAATTGTCTTAGTTGTTTAACTGAGAAGCAAATATGCTTTATATACTAGAAGACTAAAATAGAAAGAGTAAATAGCTAAATATAAAAGAGATTAATAAGAGGAAGCATAAATAATAAATAGACTATTAATTAAAGAATTATTTTTTTACTGAATTATATTATTAAAACGTAAAATGGGAAATTTAACTTGTGCTTGTGAAACAACTGATTAGGCTAAAGAAGAAATGTAAGGAGAATTCTAGCTAAATAATAAAGAAGTGCAATAACACGAAATTAAAAAGCCAATAAATTAAAATAGTCAATAGAATTAAGAAATTAATCATGCTTTTAGCTAAACTTATTAGACTCATAATTTACCTTCTGTTGATTAGTCAGATTTGTATGAACCAAAAAAGACGGAACGAATGGATTAAATTTAAAAAATGATTAATTAAGAAAGTTAGTATGATTACTAAACAGAACTTGACTAGATGATTGAATAAAGCATAAAGAAGCAAGAAATTTCAATTGAACATTAAAAGAATAAAAGCAATATAAATAAAAAGCAAAGCAAGAAGAACTAAAATGTTTAGATTGAAATAAATGAAAAATATGGAAACGAAAGTAACGAATCTGATATTAGTACTCAAGTCAATTTTCTTTCTCCATAAGACTAGAAAAAAATAGAAAAACTATTGGAAATTTATAACAATCTTGAAAAAAACTTCAAAAGCTAAAATTAAAATCAAGCAACATAATTCAAGTAGATGCTAAAAATGTATGAGGAATAAAAAGAGCAGCTCAATGAAAAAAAGCAAGAAAAATAAGGAGAATCTTTTAAGCAAGATCAAATTAAAGAAAAATTAGATTAAATGTTTATGTTTTACTCTTAATTGGAATAAGAGTAGTATTCCTACAGAACTTCCCTACCTCTTCAAATTGATCGAAATCCTAATCGTTTCAGTTCAAGTGATAAAATTAGTGATTCAATAAAATTATCCAGTGAATTTAATCCAATTTCTCCTACAGTGAAAATTAAGAAAACATTGAATTAAGATGAAATACTTAAAGAGTAGCTTATGTAAGCTTCTCCTTTATAGTCGATTGATTTTAGATATTCCGAGAATACTTTAAATAGTAATTACGAAAATTAGCGTTAGATACAAGTAGACTAAGAAATATAAACTTCATAAAGTAGAAACTTAGGCTAAGAAAAATGTACTCAAACTCCTATAAAAGAAAACGAGACTGAAATATAGTCTAACTGGTCTTAAGAATAGCTTTATTTCCGTAATTTAAAGAATGAAATTTCTAAAAGTAAGGAATTAAAAGAAAAATAGATGTAAAAGAATAATTCTAGAAATCAGCAGTTACAAATAGAAAAAAAATTATAATAGGTTCCATGCACAAATACTTACCAGCAAAGTTAAAATATGGCACAAAGTGATCTTTGCGAATATGAAGAACAACAGTATCAATTTGTAGCTAAATAATTCAAGGGTAAAGGCCTTATTAGAAGTTCTCAAAATATCCAAGCATAGAAATATGATAAATCTTCATAAGATTAATAAAACTTAAATCTTTCGCATAATTCTCCTTAATATTAAAAAGGATTATACAAAGAAGAGAACATATATAGCATTAAAATAACAAGCCCTAATAAGAATGTATAGAAAGATTTGGGAAGGTATGATACTAAATAATAGTAAGCTTAGCAGGAAATTTAGCCTAATCAAGTATAATACTTTAAGGATATAAATATATCACCTATTTAGAAGAAGTAAATACCTGCACCATATCCTGATTATCGTTAATCAGACCAAGATTAAAAAAATGAGCTATAAAATTTTGAAAAGTAAAACTCTAATTATAAATTTTAATCGGATGAAAAATCTTTAAATATTAGTAATTAAGGAAGCGAATTCTAGCACTAACCACTTTCTCAGTCTTATGAGATTAACAATTCAACTTAGCAGAGCAGAGTTTAGATTAACTATGCGTATCCTGAAGTTAAAATTTAGAAATTAAATAATGAAGTTATTATATATGAAGGCTATCTCCTAAAATACAAGCCAGGCCCTGGAATTTAGTTCATTAAAAGGTTCTGCTAGATTACTCAGTATAAGTTCTAGTATTTTAAGTCAAATCTAGATGCAAACGCTTGAGGTACGAAACCACTAAAATCAGTATAGGTAGATAATATAAAAAATGTGCAAAGAATTAGTGTGAACATTAAATCAACAAGCAAATTTAAGAAACTTTATAACTTCGAAATCTTTACCCATGAATAAGTACAGTCTAATCCTAAAATGTAAATAGAATTAGAATAAAATATTTAAAATTCTCTAGTTAGAAACCTGAGTAAGTAAATAGATGTGTAGGTTTAATTAAATCATAAAGAAAACTATATTGAGCCAGTAAGTTTTTATATAGGGACATCTAATGAAAAAGCCTACTGTTTTGAATAGGATAGAAGATATTGTTAGTCAATCAGTAGATTTATCTTTGGCTAATCTATCAACTTCAAAAACTTCGAGATCTGCTATTTCGACTATAAATAATGAGCCAAAACTATAAATAACAGCAGAAGTACAAAATACAGAAGGATGGACTTGCAGAGAATTAGAATGGTACGAAGCAGAAAATAGATTTTTATTTGGAAGTATAGTTGAAGAAGAGATTGATAGATGGGTTCAAGTTTGCAACTGGCTAATAAAGCAATATGCATAATGAATTAATTTATTATAGATAAGCTTTTAATTTCTATCTGTAAATATAACAATTAACTAAGATTGGCAAGATAAGCAAAAAGATTAATTTAATATCATTAAAATCTTAGATTACTTAAATTAAGATGGTTGGCTAATTACAAAAAGAGACAGAGCATAAGGATTAACAAATGTGTATTAATAACTAGATAAAAATTCATATATATCTTATAACTATTAGTCTTGAGTAATTTAAGTAAAACATATGCATTAAAATAAAATAGTCAATTCTTTAAAATTACTAATTAATAACATTTATAAAGAGAGCTAGATTAAGAATTTAACATTATATCATATTTAATATATCTATTCATTAATATATCTATATCTACTACTATATTGTTATTTTTACCCTATATTTATATCATTACTTATGAGTAAGATTCCTTCTTTAATGTAAAATTAATTTTTCAGTCAAAGATTATAAAAGGTATATCCTTTATTAATGCATTATATAATATTGATAGAAATATCACTTACTTAATTTATAAAATTAATAAGAAAGATGCAAAAGAATCACTTTAGTTACATTATGAACTTAAAGAGAATAAGAATTTAAGCAAATAAATAACGCTTTAGTTAATGCTTTAGCTTATTTATTTTAATAATATATCAATTTCCTCTATAAAGTTATGAAGCAAAAGATTGACAAATTTTCTAAGTTTAGATAGTAATAAATAGACTATTTGCTAGATGCAAAAATAACCCTTAATCTCATAACAGATATTAGTTAAAGGAATCTATTAGCAAAATAAACTAAAGAAATATCTTAAGTTTAGGGATTTTATTTAAGATCTATTCTATTTTTAAATAATAAATAGCATAGCAGAAATTTTAATTTGCTTAATTAAGCTTTAGTACTGTTTAAAATTTATAATTACCAGCTTATTTTCAGTATATTACTTAATATATAATTAAACATTTGCTATCGTTTTTTCTAAAAGATGCTGTTTTCTTGCTTTTTCTGAAAATCTAAAGGAATTAGTTTCATTTTAGTAAAAATATAAAAACTAAGTTAGTTAAAAATGTTTGATTGAGAAGGATTTAAGACATTGCAAGCAGTATATATATAGGGGAATGTATTAATGGTATTAATTGATTTATAAAGAATAGTCATAACTGCTTAAATTACTTTTTTTAGATTTTACATAGTTTATAAATTGCTATTTCAAAATCCTCTAAAGTCAAGAAGGTTTTATCTCTCAGCACTTCTTCAAGTTCACTTTTTTATGGAAGTGAGATTTCTACTTTCTCTTTTAATTACTGTACTGACTCCAAGAAAAATGCCTTATTAACTGGAGATTATTAAGAAATTTACTCTATGTACTTAAACACATTTTTTGCATCTTCAAAGCAATCTTGCAATCCAAATATAAGTTAAATAGTGTTTGAAAATGATTCAAAATCTCCTTTCCCTACTTTCTAAATGAGATCTTTTTTAACTTCATAAGGAAAATCATTTGTAAGGTTTAAAATTAGTCTTTCGATATCTGATGATTTTTGGAGTAACTAGAAGGCAGCTAATATATTATCCATAAAGCCTTTTTTCTTCCATCTATTAAGAATAAGCAGCTTATATGCTCTTTAAATTCCAACTGAATTAGTTGACTACAAATATTCTACAATAAACTGAATAGGATTTTGAGGTCTATTTTCAAGTAATAAAGTTAATAGATCTTTAAGTCATAAAGTGACTCCAGTTTTATCTAAATAATCTTCCATTTAATTAAAATTATATAAGCAAGTCAAATTTATTAAAAGCCTTTCATAAAATCTCAATGAAATAAATATATATCTTTAAAAATTTGTTTGTTATACTTACGCATATCAATCACAATGTACTTTAGTTTTATTTATCACATTCAAATGATAGTTACTTTTGATTACTATATCTATTTGCTTTTTATTTGAAATCTTTCTATAAATCTCCTTAATGAAGCTTCCTACTAAATATGATGACTCTTTAAGAAATTTTTTTTAATTGCTCTAGTTATAATGATTATCACTGATTTTCTAGTGAGATTGAATTGAATACCTTAATTAAAGAAGCATTCATGTTCTAATATATATGATTTGATTATAATAATTAACATAATTGAAGAATTATATAGCAGAAAGCATTGATTGATCAAACTTTACGAGAGTATCTTGCTTTTATGTATACTAGCCTTTATTAAGCTAGACTAGTTTATAATTTATATTTAGTTCTAACTTTAATTTATAAAATGCAAGCTATTCTGCTTATCCCATATGTTCCCCCTTTTTCAATAGAAAACAAAAGCTTCTGTCAAGTTACTTTAGGAGAATAAACTATCCTACATCACCTAATTTAGTGACTAAGTGCAAACAAAGTAAAGGATATTTTTGTTGCCATTTCAAACCAAGAATAATTTTTGATTCCATGGTTCAAAGAAAATTTCCAGAAAAAAGGAAAAAAAATTAAACTTATAAACTTTGAAGGAACAACTGAAGGAGATCTATTTCGAGACTTAGATAAACAAGAAAGAAATAGAATAATAGAACTATAACCAGATTTTATTCTAATTCATGTAGGATTAATTTCTAACTTTATTTAGCTTTAGTAGTAGTTCTAAAAACATATCGAAAGGAGGAATAAAAAATGCATTCTATCTGTATTTTTCTAAGCTAACTAGTGTGAAGAAACGAAATAGAATATTTCATTGATTTGTGCATCTAGTGGATAAATGCTAAGCTATTCAAATAATAGTTCTTAGCCACTGCAAATACCTTCAAATCTAGATGAAAGCTAAGGAATTAGCATTTACACTCATCTTTCGCTTCCTAAAATATACATAGTTAGTAAAGAAATTCTAACCTATTTTACAGACAATTTTGACTCTAAGTCAATAGATGATTAGCTTCTGACAGAGTACTTATAGAATGAGATTTATTCAGGTACTTTATTTAGCGTATTTTTGGATAAAGCAGTTTAAATTTGCAGCATTCAAAATAGAGATTCTTATATCAAGATAATGAATAAGTGAATCAATTGTAACTTTTACCCTTTCACTTGCATTTCATTGGCTTCTTTAGATTCTAAATAAATGGTTTGGAAGTAAGAGAGTGTAGTTATAAACGAATCTAAGCTAAAGAGATGTTTTATTGGAACTGGAACTAAAATAGAAAAGAATTGCTAGATATAAGATAGTTACATTGGATAAAACGTAGTAGTCTAGTAAGGAGTAAAGGTTTCATAGAGTGTTATTCTTGATAATGTTACAATTGGTTAATCCTCTAATATTTCTAATAGTATCGTTAGTAATGGATAAGTCTTAGATAATTAAGCAAAAATAGAAAATCAGACGCTAGGGTTAGGAATAGAAGTAAATGAAGAAGAAGATGATGAAGGAGATTAAGCTTCGCAAAACAATTCTTCATTCTCAAGTATTGACTCCCAAACAATGTACGATCAATCAGGAAATGTTATTAGTGGAAGTAGAAATTAAGAATTTATTGAAGAGATTAAGGAAATAATGATCTAATCAATACGCAAATAAGGAGAGACCAAAGAGATTAAATTCATACTGCAAAAAGAAATAATGAGTTTGAAACTATCTTAAAACTAAACTTTCGAAAATGTATTAAAAGGTGCTATTCCTTCAATACTTTAATATTAAGTAGCAGCAAAAGAACAAATGGGTCATCTGTAAAAATGGCTTCCATTTCTTAACAACTTTATATAAAATTCTGAACAAAGAGAATAAACCTTATAACTTATTAAAGAAAACTGTTAAAGCTCTAGAAATTTAGCGTATAGTTTTTATATTATTTATTAAGAAGATTTAGTTGAAAAAGAACTTTTGCTAGAATGACTTAATAGATCTTAATAAAGTGATATAAATACTCAAAAAGATATTTAATAACTTATAGAAAATTTGAAGCAGGAAAGTGAAGAGGAAGAAGATGAAGATGAAGATGAAGATGAAGAGGAAGAAGAGGAAGATAAATGAAAATAAGACTAAAAAATTTAATTAATCTAAAATATTTATTATTAATAGTAATTACATTAAATTGATTTAATTAAATCATTATTGCCTTTTAATTTTTCTAGAGAACTTAGCAAGTATCAAAACTTAAAGAATTTATTTAACTATCTCATAATATTTTAATTATTAACTTTTTAATTTTTTAATCATAAATAAAATCTTTCATATCTTACCTAAATTAAATTAAAAATAATATAGTTTGCTTAATAGCTTTGATTCATATCTTACCTACTTAAATTATTTTAAGTTATTCCTTTTCTAAAAAGTAATGCTAATTACTGGTTATATTGATGATTAAAATATAATAATTGCAAAGAGTTATAAATATAGCATAGATTAATAAGTTATCACATACATTTATAAGCTTATTCTTGTAACTATTTTGATGAATTTATTGTTGCTACTATTTGAATTAAGAAGATATAGATGTAATAAGTAGAAATAAGTTAATAGAAATTAATTATTTGCTGAGTTAATTTTGATAATACTGCTAGTTAGACGATTAATCAGATATTTTGTTCCCATTCTAGTTTTTAAGCAAAGCTTTAATAACTTTTCTCTGTTTCTTTAAGTTTTGAATAGTGTTATCAGAATTCTCTTTCCATACAAAGAAAAGTTATTTCTTCTAAGTTTTTTCTTTCTTTTTACTCTTTTCTCATAAATATTCCTTTGAACTTTTATAGGCATTAAAATTTTTGTTTATTAGAGTAAATTCATTAGGTTCAGTTTAAAAGTTCTAAGTATGTGTGTTTTATGAAATACTAGAAGACTTAATATTTTTAATTTTGGGTAATTATAACTTTAATTAGTGGTTATTCTTGTATGCTTATTTGATATTTGTATGCTTTAAGCTTTATTTCTGATCAAAGTTATATCATTCTTATGGACTCTTAAGAATTTCTAATGATTTAACTGATTTAATTTAATTTAATTTCCTCTTTTGTTTTTATAGCTAGTAATCTGTGGAGGAATTAGGTAAGTTTTATTACTAGTTATTCTAAAGGGATTTTCTAAGTGAAGCTTTATATTTTGAATTTGGCTTGCAATTTGAAAGATTTGAGTTGATTTTATCAATAATTTGAAGATCTTCATCGGTGAAGAGATCAGAATATTTGATAGGTTTTTTCTTAACAATGGAGATATCTTATATTGCTAAAGTTTTAATTTCTTTCCTTATTTATTTTTCTGTTTTAGTATTTTTTAATCATTTTTTATTTGCTTCTTATATGAAAGATCTTGTACTAAACGGAAGAATTATTTATGGAATTTTTATCTTAGGAAGTTTAAATCTCTTTGATGAGGTTATTAGTTAATACTCATTTGACCCTTTAGTCTTTTTTGGTTTTTCTTACTCTTAAAGGAACTTATTAATATAAACTTAGCTTGGCTTAGGTATGATAAAAGAGTTTTTAAGATTGCTAAGTTGTTGATGATCTTAATCCTTATTCTCAAAGCTGCTGTTATGATTATGCTTTTTATACTTAAAAGCATCAGAGTTTCTTAGCTCATTCTAAGCTTTCTCCTTTATATCTTGAAATGCTACGCAGAAGGATTTTTTGTTTTATAAGAATGGTTTTTTAAAGAGATTATAGTTATTATCATACATTTAGGCATAATTCATCAGCACGTCTGCTTTTTCAACTCATTTACCTGAACATCTTCTACATTTGCAAGATCGAGGCCTAAAGAATTTGGTGATTTTTTGTTGCTAAATGTCTGGTATTTAAACATTGCTATCAACTATTTCTTTAAGTCAGTTGAATGATTCAATAATATCAGACTGAGAACTCAAAGGAATTTGTTCTAGATTCTTAAATTTTCTAAATTAGACTGGTTAGGCTAACTCAGAATATGAAACGAACTATTTATTTTTCTCCATTTTGTCAGTATAAAAGTATTTGAAATTAATGAACATAAGCTACTCTTTAATACTTCAACGTAGTAAATAGCAACTTATTAATTTACATTTATAGCCAATCAAATAAAGAAGATTTACTACTCATTTATACAATCACGAATCAAACTCTACAAGTTATTGCTAATGATCTTCTTAATGGAGACGTTAGAAATAAAAAGTAGTATTCATACTTTAGACTATTAGAACCTTTTCTTAAATTTTTAAAAGATTATCAAAGTTTGGGAGTCTCATTGGTCTCTTCTTTGTGGCCAGATGAATCTTCTCCTTGATTTTTTAGTTTCTTAATGATTTCATGAACAGTGCTTTCCATATCAAGGGCTAACTTATCATCAATAACTTATTCCAAAGCCTTTATGTAAGTATATCGCTCTTCTGGTGTATATGAAAGAACGTTTCTATCTTTAAGGATGTCAATCCATTGCTAAGTCTCCTTTTTATCGAAATTAATAACACGCTCCATTAAACTTGAAACCTGCTCTTTCCTCTCAGCTAATTCTTCGATCTTTTCATCTTCTTTGACTTAAACTTCTTCCATTTGGATTTAATCTTCTACTTAGTTCAAAACGCTAATGAAAAACAAGAGTTCATAAGGAGTTTTTCCTCCTTTAAAATTAGTGGCTACTTCAGCTCATTTTGCCAGTCTAGCTTTCAAAGTTTCGATATTTTCAGCTTCTTCGATCCCTCTTTCTCTGCATAGAAACTTGACAGTCCAATCGTCTAAATGTTGAATTCCTTCTTCCATTAATTTGAAGTCATCATTTCTAATTTTTTTGAGATGCGATCTTAACTAAATAAAAATGATGTTTCTCTTAATGAGAGTGAAAGGAAACCTTTTAGCAGTCAACTCTTCTTTTAAATGAATGCCAAAAGTTTTGAATAGCTTGTAAAGTAAAAAGTATAAACGGTTGATTGTTTTCCATCCTGTATAGACATCTTAAATCATAAACCTGCAAGCTGCCAATAAAGTTTATTCTTCCATGTTTCCGAAATTTAGCTCTTTAAGGAAAACTTTCTTATAAGGCATTAGCTCTTCTACTGTTATTTTATGAGGGTTTCCTCTTAAAATTCTGCACACTTCTTTTATTTATTTGTCGTAAGATTATTCAAACACTGTACTACGAAGCACCTATATTTACTGCATAAGATGGTTCGAAATTTTATCTGCGTATTGAGGTCTCTTGCTTATAAACTAAAGCATGCCTTTTTCTTCTTTTTCTCTTGAAATAAAAGTTGAAGGAATCACATTAGGGAATAAGTAAAGAGTTGGAGGAAGGAGCAACTCTGCAGCAGGAACGATGATGAAGAAGCTAAATGGAACCATTTTGAAGATATCAGAAAAGGATTTTCTGAATTTGATAGAGTCATTTAAGGTATAATATTCTCCATAAAAGGTTACATTATATTTTTTTACCATCGTATACTTAGCATCTGTATACAACAAACTGCACCCTTTCTTTACTTTAACCAGCTCATGCTTGATAATTTCTTTCCATCTATTGATTCTTAACTTCATTATAAAAATAATAATAATGCTCAAATCTATTTATTTCTGTATTATAGAACTCCTTTTGCCTTTTAATTCTAAAATTATTCTTAATGCTTACTAAGAATATCTAATTTCCTTATAAATTTAGCAAAGCTTCTATCTTAGAATATAAAAGCTTGTAGTTTCATATTAAGAGTAAATTTTAATATAATATCAAAAGTAGCTCTAAAGAAGATATTTAGGGTATAATTTACCTAAATAAATAATATACCCAATCTTATCTATCTCTGCTAAATGAATAGTCATTAGCTTATAATGATTACTTATTATTTTTAAAAATAGAAAATTATTTAATAGTATTCTTCTTTATGATTAAATAGTTCAATTATAGAGAAGCCTCATTTTAGGCATGAGCAGATATTAATATCCAAATTAATACAGGTATTAAGATAGCTGATTAAACTAAAACAAAAGTTTGAAAATAAGGAAGAAATATGGAAAAATACATATAATAAGAGATCTATTAATCATATTTGTAATATGATAAGTAATTTTAGGTGATATATAATGCTTCATCTTATGCATTTTTATTTGTTTATATAAAAAAAGACTGATTAAGTCTTGATAATTCAAAAACAGAATGATATTTTTTCAATTAATATTGAATATTTTCATATTATAATCTCTAATTTTTTTAGCTATTTTTTGATTATTTAAAGTATAAGAAAAAATGCTAAATCTTTAGTGATTAAAGCTTTTTTAGTAGGATTAAAAAATAGCTTAATTATATTTAATATTTACCTATTATTTAAATGGATTGAAAGTAAGGATGTCTATCTAGCTTAATTTGATACGATAGATAAGGTATATAGCAATAGATTTAATTAAACTTAATTTAAACTAAAAGAGTTTCTTGACTTCTTTAGATGCAAGAATTGCTTATTTCAATTATAGCCATTAGTAAATGCCTTTAAATTGAGATTTAATCTTGTCTTGATATCAGCATTTTTCTTTAATTAGTATAAAAATAGATTAAGATCTTATGAACAATAATTAAAAGAACGCAACTCTATATTAGCTTCTTAAACAATATGCCTGCTTTATTAAAGCTTAGTAATTTTGAATTAAAATGCTGTTATTAAAAGAAATAACAATATCAATATATATGCTAAAAGTAAAACAATAGTTGTAAAAATAGATCGAGAATCTTTAAAATTACTGTAAATAGAATGCTTCTAAATGTTTAGCTTTTGCTATTATAATTAGCAAAATTAGATGCTCAATATAATAATTATAATAAGAGTAGTCTAATATATTTTAGAATATTAGACAATACTAGTACATAATGACCTACTTAGTTTTAGGCATTTTTAAACAATAAAATCTATTTATTTTATCTATTTTTTTATTTAGAAGAGCAAATAGTAGTTGCTTCTTATATCATATGTGATTACAAAATATCAGGCTATATCCTTCTGTTTAGTAGATTTATTTAGCATTATAATTATTTACTTTTGGACTTAAATAATTGATATATTCAAAGTTGCTAGATAAATAAATAATAAAAATGATAAGTCTACTTTATCATTAATAGATATCATATCGAATCAAGTTCATTTTTAATATAATTCAATTCATAAATTTCTTAACACAATAATCTTCAAACATCTAGAATAAAGCTTGTAAGTAGAATTAAGATGTTTCAAATGTTGGCTTATAGAAAAAATACTAAATATTCTCTTAATTAATTATTCAATGCTTCTTTATTAAATATTAGGTTGATTAAAGGATTTATTACTTGGATAGTTTTAGTTCATAATTTATCATGATTAATAAATTTTAATTAAGTGTTGTTATGTTAAGTTCAGTGCATTGGGACATTTATTAACATCCCAGTCTAGCCTGATGGTAAATAAGAAATATTTGGACTCTTTGATAGAGTTTCTGCTATATATTTTGCTGCTTCTATTCTTCTAATTTCTAGTAGTCCTGTTCCGTGAGTTTGCATTGCCGATGAAATAAGTTCGGCAGCTTCTGCTTCTCCTTCAGCTCTTATAACGGCTGCTTTTTTCTCCTCTTCATGCTTCATGACTAAAAACTTTTTCATTTCTGCTTCTTGTTATGCAACTTATTTTTACTCGATAGCAGATGAAAATTCTTTACCGAACTGTAGGTGAATAATAGATACATCTTCCATAATTATGTGAAATTCAGCACCACGCTATGTTAACTGTTGACGGATTTCCGCACTTACTTTTTCTCTCTAAGTTAGAAGTTGCTCAGCGTTATATTAAGCAACGATTTGCTTTAAAATTTCATTTCCGATAGAGGGAAGAATTCTTTCGTCATAATCAAGACCTAGTTAATCATAAATGCTAGGTAAATATTCCTAATCTGGCTTATAAAGGATTCTTAAATCGATAGCCACTGTCTGCAAATCCTTTGTACCTGTTTTAGTTGTAATTACTTTAGGCTATGTTCTGACTTCGTAGAAAATTGGCCATTGAATGCCAGGAATAATTACATGCATACCTTCTCCCTTTATTTCCTGTCTTATTCCTTTAAATCTATCAAAAATGACAGCACGGTATCCACCGTCAACCCAGTAGAAAGTTTTACTTACAATAGCACCTCCCAAGACTAATGCAGTACCTACAGTTCCTAAACCTTGCAAAAGCTTTTCAAAACGCTGAAGGAGTTGATTCATTTTTAAAAGAAAATGGAACCAAGAATAAGTGTTTAGGAAAGAATAGCTTAGTTATAACAAGAATAAAAGAAAAGTTCTACTTCTATCAAAGACTCTAAACCTCCACCTAAAGCACAAGACTAAGAAAAATCATAGTCAAACTTTTAGTCGCTGAAGTAAAAATTTGAGTCAGGAATTAAATAGCAACCTGAGCAAGAAAATTAGTAAAGAATGATATAATGAAATCAGAATGCAAATAAGGTAAACAATACGCAAAAATGAAACTAAGCATAGAAAAAGCCCTTAGATGAAAAGAAACCTGCACAAAATATATTTGAAAACTAAAGCAAGCAAGATAACTAAAAAACTATAGCTTAGTAGAATTAAGAGGTAAAAGCAGAAAAAATAGAAGAAAAGTAAGATAAAGTGTAAAATCAATTAAAATAAGAAGAAAATTCCACTCAAAATTAAAAAGTCTAAATTTAAATTCAACCTTCGAATATAAACTAAAAAGAGTAACATTAGGAAATAAAGCAAGAACCTAAGGATACATAAAATAAGATAATAGAAGAGAAGAAACAAGTAAAAAATGAAAATATCACCCTATAACCTCAAATCTAAAATGATTAAAGTTTAGATTAGAAAAAACAGGAAATTAAGCAAGTAGAAGAATAAAAAGAATAAGATAAAGTGTAAATTAAACCAAAAGAGAATGAAATTCAAGTTTAAATAAAGCAGGAAAAAGAAATAGTTGAGCCACAAGATAATTAATAGCAAAAGTAAGAAAAAAAGAAAGTGGAAATTTAAAATACTTAGAATAATGCTTAAAATAAAATATTAGAACAGAAAAAGATATTTCAAAACGAGAAAAATGCTAATTAAGTATAATCCGAAAATCTAAAAAACTAAATAAAGCAAAAAGAAGAAGTTAAAAAAATAGAATAATAGCAAATTCAAAAAAATATAACAAATAAAATTTAAGAAGAGTAAAAGACTACTGGAAAAGAAAAAGAATAAGAGAAAAATTAGCTTAAGGAGAATACATAAGTTTCTTAGATGAAGAGAATGTGAGAATAAAAAGCAAAGGAGTCCTAAAATCAAAAGCAAATAGTAAATAAGAGTAACTTGAAATAGGTTGATAAAGTTCCTTAATTATTAAAAAAAGAAGATTAGGATTAAAATAATATGTAAAAAGAAGAAACACCAAAAAAATCATTTAGTTTTGTCGGAAAAGGTAATTTAATTTATTTTAGGAAGTGTTGCTAAAATAGCTTCAATTTTAGTAACTAAAAATTTATAGCAAACTAACAAAGAATTTAATCCATGAAAAAAATAAGTATAACAACAAATGCAAGAACCTGTTGCTACAAACGAAGAATCTAAAAATGAATATGAAAACAATTAGAATGAAGAAGGCTAGGTCTAAGAAAAATAACAAAATTAATAAATACTTAATAGACAACCCAACAACCTTGAAGGAATAAAACTACCAGGAATGAGCAATAAACCTGCTTAGTCAAATCCAAATCCTTTTTCTGGAGAAATGGAGAATCAAGAAAATAAGTAAGACAACTAATAACAAGATGAAGAAGATGAGGTACTTAAAAACTAGGATAATCAAAAAGAATAAAAAGATTCTTAAGAAAATTCCTCATCTAAAGAGTAAAAATGCAAAGAAGAAGAAGAAAAAAAAATAACAAAATAAACTTACCTGAAACTCAAAGGCCATTAATGAATAAAAGGAAATAAACTAATTAGAATGACGTCTTATTCTGAGGGAATTTCAAATAAACTTGAACCATTTTCATTAATTACGTTTTATTAAAAAACTAATTAAAATTAATTTATAGATTTTGATTTGAAATACAAGCAAGTTCTATACTTTAAGCATATTTGTAACTTTTATAAATGTGTATTAATAAACAATTATAACAAGTATAACTTATAAAAAATATATGAAACATTATGGAAATTAACTAGCATTTTGAAGATATCAAATCAACAATATGAAAGAAATATTTATAATGTAAATCTTATAAGTTAAATTTTATAAAATCAAAGAGAAACTTCTTTAGGTATTTAGTTGAAGTAGAAGTAGTCTAATTAATTAGATGTGTAAAATAATAACCTGTAATAAGATTTGAAGATTGTGCTATGATAAAATAAACAAAAAAATAAGTATGAAAAGATATAAGAATTATGAGAATATCAAAATAAGTAGATTTCTAATTATAGTTTGAATTAAAAACAAATAATTAAATATATAAAATCTTATAAAATAATCCTTATTGCAAATATAAGTTTTTAATCCTTTTTAAAGTGATGAAGACTTAAAAAGATAGGTTCAAAATCCATTAAAGAAACTTTAATAAAGGCTTATAAAAAATATAGTAAGATGGATAGATATAACTAATTGTTTATATATATTTATAAATAGCATTTATAATAAACTCCCAGTAGTGTAGTTGAAGCACAGTCAGAATGAAACTGAAAAGCGTAAGTTCAAATCTTACCTGGGAGATTTTTCCTAGTGACCAAGCAACTGAATAAGAACTCACTAGAAAGAATATCAAGAAATATCTTATATGTTTAAATATAAATTTCAATGATTGAACGAGAGATTTACCTCATATAGTAATTTAATACATAAATAGTTTAAAACTACTCTTAAAAAGACAAATATTAATACATCATAGAAATACTATTAATAGGTATTTACACTTTTTAAAATACTTCCTTAGAATATTTAACCAATAAGCTAAATGAAGCTTATTTAGTTTGAAAAGTTTATATGCAATTATACTCTGATTTAAGTTCTTAACATAGTAAGGGTTATTAAAATAATAAAAATCAAACTCATAAAAGAAAATAATAAAGTAAAATCAATAAAGAATAATAACTATATACTTTAAAAAATTATATCCAGTTCATTAGACATACTAGTAAATGATATTAACTATTGCTTTTATTTCTAACTATCAATCTTTTCTCAAAATACAATGAAACTATTATAAATAATTTCTTACTTATGATTATTCTAATTTGATATACTAGCCTATTTATTAAGCAAGCTATCAAAGTTATAATATTTTAAGCAGAATAAAAAACATTAAAATTATAGTGATTTAATTATTTCTAAGCAAGCAAGTATCAACTAATAAAATAATCTATATTTAGAATATATAAACGATTATCATATTTTGATATAAAGCTTATAGCGTTTGAAGTATAAAAATGTAGATAAGACAGTATACAAAAGAAACTTAATATTTAAAAACTGTAAAAATAATAAGGCTTTTAATTAAGCAGATTATGCTTTAAGAATTTTATTTTTTTTGGATCTATTTGATTATAATATTAGAGAAATCTATTATAAGATAACATTCCTAAGTGAAGAATAATGACTTTCTTAATTAAAAATATTTAGATGATAGAATTAATTTTACAAATTCCAGAAAATAGGATTAAAAACGAAATTAAATCTTAGATCTGATGAAGGATATATTAAAGATAATAAACTTATATGCATTTATCAAAATAGAGTCTTTTCTAATGAGCTTATTCATTTATAATAATGCTTTCCTCAATAATTATGCAAATACTGTATCATTAAATTCTAAAACAAAAGTAAAAAATCGCTTCAAAAATAATGCATTTATACTTATTTAAATCCATTAAATCATAAGATAGTTAAACAGTAATAAGCTATCTCTCTAAGAACTGCCAAGATTATTATTTAGATACTTTTTCATCTTTAAAAAGTGACTCTTATTAAGAAATATAATTAAAAAAGGTAAAATATAGTAATACTTCTAAAATAGTTATTAATAAGTAAATTAATTTAAAAGTGGCACATACAAATATATTTGACATAAAGATATATCAAGTTCAATTTAATATCTCAATAGTATTTACTTAGTTTCCTTATATTTAGTTACTTTTAAATACCAACCATCTATTTTATTATAAGTAACTTACTTGAAATCCAGTTAATATCATACTAATGACAATCTTTAGTAGAAAGTATTCTCTAACTTGTTATTTAGAAGCGATGTTATCAAGAAATATTAGAAAGGCTTTATTACAAAGATATAAATATAGAACTGAGTTAATTAAAAAATACCTAATTCAACTATTTTCTTAGTTTCTTAATCACTAGAAATAAGTCTTATTTTAAATGGGAAATAAATCTAGTGACGAAAATAAAAATTAGACTTAGATAAAATAAAGTTAATGCTTGAGTACAGTTGAAGATGAATGCTAAAACTATATATAGCAAAAGAGAGGTGAAAAGGATGAATTAGATGAAATTTTATAGCAAATGAACGATTCAGAATAATCATCAGATGTTAATTAAAAAAAGATAAAGCAAAATAGCATTTACTATCTTAATCCTTTAGAGTAATATGAAAAATTCGCCGAAAGCTACGATTACAGTATCGATTTTTAAGAAGAATTAGAGAATAGTCAGGATTAAAAGTTCTAGAAAGATTTTACATTAAGTCGTAAATAAGAAAATGATCAGTCTCCATTATAGAGTATAACTACTTTATAAAGCAAAGCTCAGAAGAAAGAAAATGAAATAAAGTTAGATTTTAACTTCCTAGAAGATACTGGTTCATTTAAGTAATAAGTTGAAAATATCAACAAACAGAAATTTCTTGAAAACTTTTGTACTGAAATTTTAAGATAGCTGAAAATATAAGGACAGAAAAAGTTAAATTTAACTAGTAACAGTAAGAATATTAAAGGAAAAGATAAAAGCAAGAATGAAGAATTTCATTACAAATATGAAAATATAAGTTCTCCTTTAAAAAATGATTAGATATAATCTTAGTTATCTAAATAATAAAATACTTAGATAATAAATTATTAGAAGATAGAAGATAAACTTAATTAGATCAACTAATTAAGACAAAAATAGTAGATTAACAAAAGTGCCAGTTAAGCTAATATTAACTATTCAATTTATAAGGAAAAAATGAATAAAGAAAGTAATGGAAGATCTCGGTCTTAAGATATCTTAAATAATTCTTTTAATTCTCACCCTCAATTTCAATTAATCTCATAAATTCAATCTGATCAGTAAGATAATATTTAAAATGCTCATACTAAAAAGCTAAATTAGAAGAAGGATATTTAAGATAAAAATAAAATCAATTTTGTGAAAAAGATAAAGACGAAATAAGATTCGCATTCAAAGCCAAAAAAAATTTTCTCAAATTTATAGTAAAATTATGGTAACTTACAGACAAATAGTTAATAAATTAAAAGCAAGAAGGATAATGTCTTTGAAATTCATTCTATGGTAAACTCTAAATCATAACAAAGAATAAATAATAAGAAAGAAAGAGAATAAAATGAAACAAATATTGTTCATGAAGCCTCTAGAATTCCGATTCATTTTCGTAAATTTGATAGTAAAAAAAGTTATTAAAACACCACTTAAAGAAAGTAAAATCAATCTTCCAAACTTTTGAAAACTAATCATAACTATATGCGCTAAAATTCTCAAAAAGAGCTTAAATAAATTGATTCTAACTCTGACCAGATTTAGAAAATATAGAATATAGAGAGATTAAAAAAAGGCTAGAGAAATTAGAGTAAAGCAGAAGTCAATTTAATTAGGGAATGTGATCACATTACTTCAGACTAAAATAACTTAAATGTAGATAAAAAAAATCTATTCAATTCAAAGCTTGATTTATATAAATTTTTTTCAAGAGACTTAGAATAGCCCCTAGTACTAAAATCTCAAGGCTTCCATACTTCTAAAAAGGAATTTTCGAATATTGCAAGTCCTAAAGAATTAATAGAAATAAACTCCAGATTTTATTGAATTTATAACCTTGCTTATCTGCTTAATTAATCAACTGCTAAATTTAGTTATCTTTCATAAGAGCTTCTTTATTAGCTCTCTAAGTTTATTTTTATATTAAGCAAACTTTAAGTAAAATGAGACTTAAAAATAAGTTAACTGTTGTAAATAGAGTTTAAGTGTACAAGTAGTAAGTTACATTAAGTATTTAAGTTACTTTTATTATAAAATGAAGAAAAAAGAGTTTCGCTTATTTCCAATCGCTATGTTCATTATTGTTCATTAAGCTACTTTAACCCTGTAAAAAAAATGTGCACCTATAGATTGCTCTTAATAAATTTATATACCAGATGGATATTGTGTAGGCTTTGATTTATATCCCTAGCTTTAGGTTAGTTCTTGTCCTAATAAAGAAAATTGTACTTACACAATTTAAAAACACAGAAATAAAAATTTTACTTAGTCAGAATGTTCAACTTCGTTTTCGATAAAATTGCCAGACTATAATCCCTATTACCAAGGACTAACTGCTAACTATAAATATGCAAAATTAGAGTAGTCTTGTGCTAATAGATATTGCTCTTCTGATTATTATTGTGAAAGAGATCCTAGAGTATGCTTAATTGCTAAAAAAATCAATGAAACATGTGATTCAGCTCTAGTTAATTAATGTCAACTTGGTTTATTATGTGATCATGGAGTTTGCATAGAGGCTGGTAGTGTTGCTGAAGGTTAATTTGTAGAATAAGTAGAGTCTTGCTAGTCTTTTAGATGAGATCCTTATGCAAGAAAATGCTTATAAAGATTAAAAAATACAAATGAAATCCCTTAAGAGTGTGAAGAAGATACTGACTGTATAAATGTTGAATTTGGTGTTGGTAAATGTATGTGTGGCTTTAACAATTTTGGCTCAAGTTTTTGTGCTCTTTTTGAAGGAGACTAGCCTATAATAGATTATAAATTAGCAGTTGCAAGAAGAGATATAAAACAAATGGAAATATTGAAATTTGAAGTGGATTATTATGCTGAAATTTAGTATAACCCAGAATGCATTAAAGAATTAGATGAATTTAAATATTATTATAACTTAAGAGTTGGAAATGGATGGATTTACTTAAGAAAAATAGGCTTATTATAGATCATTCTTTTTTTGGCTGTTTATTAACATTCTCTCTTTATTTTACAATTATTTGTTCCAAATTTTTTTTAAGCATCAAAAATAATATTTGCTAACAGTTAAACTTTTTAACTTAATATAAAAAACTAAGAAAATAGACACATTAAAAGCTTTCATCCAATAGACATAGTATTCTATTAATAACCCAAAAGAAGTTATTTATGAACTCTTTATCATTGATATGCTTTAAATAGCCTTATAATAAAATGCTCTATTTATTCTTAACTTTATTATATATTATAATGCTTATACTTTTAGTATAAAGCTCATAATGTATTTAATAGCTATCTGCTATACTTTTATATCTATTTAAAGGTATTATAAAAAAGCTATTGAGCTATTTGATTATATGATAGATTTTATTAATTATTATAAAATCTGGATTTTTTATTTAATGCAGAAGTGATAAAAATGCGATTACAGTTCTTTTAGTTTTCTAATAAACAGCTTAATAATAAATAGAAACAATAGATGCATTATACTGATACTCCTTAGATTTAAAGTATGCTATTTACATAATTTATACATTTATAAGGATGAAAAATAGAATTATAATAAGTAAGTTTAGATTTAGTAAGTAAAGCATAGTAAATAAAAGATAGGCTTGTAGATATAGAAGCGTATAATAAGAGATTAATGTTAAATTAGATAGTTCTGGTTATTTTCATTACTATGAAATTTTAACGTTTTATCTATACCATAAAGTATGAAATAGCCAAAATCTAATTATTCTATTGCTTAACCTTCAAATCAGGATGCTTATAGCTAATAGTCTACAAAAAGAAGCTACAATTAGGTTTAATCCAGAACACCTCCACCTGAACTAAATTAGTCAGATAAAGACGAAACATCTCAGATTCTGACAATATTTTAAAAGCGAAGGTTTTAAGTAGAGGAAATTATAAAGCTGCATATATTAAATTAGAAAGAAGAAGAACTTAAAACTATAAAGATGCTTAAGGAAGATTTGTAATCTGATATTAAAAACCTTCTTAACAAAAACCCGTTTACAATACAATCAAATACACAGTAGATTTAAGATCTATAATCAAGAAATCAATTTCAAAAAGAAGTTAAAAACTTAATATTTGATCTCCAAAAAAAACTAGTAAGCTTAGGAATGTGAAACCAATAAATTTAAACTTTGCTTATAAAGCTAGAAGAGTAAATAATACTAAAATAAAAGGATTACTTACTTTGATAAAATAAACACTAATCTACTGACTTTTCTTCTGAAACTAATAATAACTTACTAAAGGAAAATCAAACTTTAAGATCTAAGTTATAATAGCTTTAATAGTAATTGCAAACTGCTCAAAGTTATATTAAAGCTAATGATGATCGAATAGGTAAAAGTAAGTAAGGTATCAATGAACTATATTAAGAAATAAATAGTATACAAGTTAAGGAAAATGCTAAGATTTCTAAAGGTAAGGCTGAATTTTAGCAGACATAAGATTTGGAATCAAAATACTATAAAGATATTAATTTTTAAGTTAAAGAAGTGCCTAAGTTTAAGTAGCAGATATCCTCTCTTAATTATACCTAAAAAAATGTTTAGATAGGAAGTTAAGATTAAACTCCCACTAAATACTCAAACTCACCTGGATAACAAAAATCAAAGAGAGGGTATTCACAAACTCCATAAGAAACATAAGAGCAATATAATTATCTAAGTCTAATGAATAAGAATGATATTTTCAGAACTATGCAATATCCTCCTAATTATCTAAAGTAGCAAAGCGATTAAAGATTCAGCGACTAAAAGTAGTAGTAAGAAGAAGCTAAATCTAATTAAGCAATATATCAAAAGAATAATGAAGCTTAAAAGCTAAAAAATAAGCACGATGTATAATAGCAGGCAAACTTGAATATAATGAAATCCTAATAGTTATAACATTTAAATTAAGTGTAAAAGGAATAAATTACTTAACTTTAAGATAAAATAGATAAGCTTGAAAAAGCTAACCAAGCAAAAGACTAAATGTTCAACAATAAAATGGAATAGTTATTAAACAATACTCAGAAAACTAAAACACTAGTAAACATGATAACTGGCAAGGCTATTAGTAAGAAAAAGCTTATGAAAAAGATTAAAATCCTAATATTACTTCTAGACAAATATATGCAAGCAAAAATTTGGAAAATTTAGAAGATTTACAAAATTAAATTTAAAAATATAGCTAAAAAAATAGCATTAAGAAAGTAGTAATACAAGAAGATTCTCATCTTAATATATAAAATCCTTAAATGAATAAAGTATAAAAAAGTCACTTAAAGCTAACGGTAGAATTACATACTGGCTCATTTATAGAATAATAATTGATTAGATTCAATTAAATTGAAGAAAAAATAATAACCAAAATATAGAAAGTCAGCATATTGCTGTTAAAAGTTAAGGAATTTATGTAAAGCTAATAAGCTACTTCTAATAAAAAATTACCAGTTTCAAAGTCTTTTGATTCGTCTGCTTTCGAGAGTATGCCTTTGAACTAGTAAAAATAAGAAAATAAGCTATAATAGGAAAAGCAGAATTTATACTAAAAGATATGAAAATAATAATAGTATATTTAAAAATAAGAATAGAGCTTCAGATAGCTTTAGAATATGTAAGATGAAATACTAAAAGAGCTTTAATAAACAACTCTAAAAGGCGAAAAAGATAGAGAAAAAGAAAAGATAAAAGAAGATACTAAACACTAATTTAAATAAGATCAATAGGTAGGTGATTTTGATTTTAAATAGAGCGTTCTTTAAGAATCTATTTAGAAAGTATAAAAGCTCATGTTGTATATTAAATAAAATATATGCTCATTGTGTGTAGAAGTACTTTAGTAAAACAAAAACAATGCGGCTTTAAAAGAGACTGATCTTCAAGCAAATGAAGATTATTTGATTAATAAGTTTCAAAATAGTGGAAAAATTCCTTAGTCTACAATACAGAAATCAAATATATCAAAGTTCATAATGACTTTGCTGAGAGATATTGAATCGATATAAGACGCTATAAAAGAAGCAGGAGGAGAAGATTTTTAAACCATTTAATCCTTTGAGTGGGATTAGAGTGATATATTCAAAAACTAAAACGATATTCAAAAGTAATGCTACTCAGAACTCAATCAAACATTTCACTATTAATGCTTGGAAAACCTTAGACAAAGTCCTTTACAAATTAACGAGTCATATATTGGTGAAAGTTTAACCTAAAACAAGTCATAAATTTCTATTGAGTTAAATCAACACTTGCAAAAATAAGAAAACGAGTAAGTTTCAGAGCTTAAATAACAAATCGTCTTAAAACAGTAGGAAATAGATGAACTTAAGCTTTAGTTATAAATACAAGCATAAAATTATACTATTCTAGAAGAAAAATACACATTGCTAAAGCTTGAGGAAAAGCAATAATATTTAGAGAACCAGCACTAAAGGTATCTAGCAGAAATTACCTAAATAAAAAACAAATTTACTGATCTAAAAGCTATTTATAACAAAATATCTGAAGAGCTCACTTAAATAAAAACCTTACATTAGAGTATACAAAAAAATATTAAAGATAATAACTTAAAGAATTAAAATAAGTTAACAGACTAGTAAGTATAAGAGATAGAATCTAAATGAAAGGCAGTTTGAGTAAAAATAGAACTATAATAAAAATAATTAACTCAAGCAAAGGACTAACTAGATACTATTTAGAATAACCAAAATCCTTTTGAAACTTAGACAAAAGAATTAAAGGTTATCTATGAATAAATTAATTAATAAAAGTAACTAAATTAGAAAATGAAAAACTAAGTGGATTATTTACAAAAATAAAACAAGGATTTATAAGAAAAATACTAAAACCAGGAAAAATTAAATGATTTATAGCAAGCTAAAATTGAAGCTTCCTAGGTATTATTAAAAGAAACCTAAAATAAAAGCGAAGCAAATCGAAAATAATAAGTAGAGTAAATTTCAAAATAAGAAGAGCTACTAAAATAGGTTTAAACTTTAAAGCAAGAAAACTTAGCTTGAAGCTAAGAAATTAGGTAGTTTGAAGAAACGAATAAAGTTCTAAGACTTCAAATAGAAGAAATGTAAGACTTAAATGGAAATCTAACAATTGAAAAGAAAAAAATTATAGAAAAATTAGAAATAAATAGAGACTATTCTAATCAATTAACCAAAAAAATTAAATAAATAGAAAAGTAACACTCTAATAATTAAAAATGCTTAAAAGAGCAAAGAGACAATCTTTAAAATCAAAACGATTAACTATAAAAAGAAATAGACATAAAAATAGAAGCATTATAAGACCTTAAAAACAATAATGAAGATTTGAGAGGATAATTAAAAACTTTGATAGAGTTAAATAGTAAGTTATAGTAGGAAAATGAAGAGATATAAAAAAATTAAGAATAATAAGACTAATAGAAAATGTAAAATGATAGTTAATAGTAATAATATCAAAATCTACTATAGAAATATTAAATTTTATTACAAGAGTAAAATAATCTAGAAATTAAGCAAGAAAGCTCTATTAAGCAATGGGAAGAAAGTTGTACAATCCTATAAAGCTAGATAGAAGAATAAAATAGCTTACTGTAGCAGAAGTAAGAAGAAATAGATGAAGAATACAAAAAAAATTAGCAGCATTAACTAAAATAGATGCAAGTAGCTAATGAAAATAGTTCGCTTTTCTAAGAAAATGAAAATTTAAAATTTGAATTGAGTAAAGCTTAGTAGGAGTAAAAATAATATTAAGATTAGATGAATCAAATATAAAATCAATTAAAGATATTAAATGACAAGAACTTATAACTTAAAGATTAAATTAAGAAGCTAAACAGTGGAAATGAAATCCTACAATAAAAATAGCATGAAAATATTAAATTAACAGCTACTCAAGAAGATCAGAGCAATGAAAATGTCCCAAATACCGATGCTAAATTATAAGAAAAAGAAAACATGATATAAAAGCTTTAAAAATATATCTAAAACCAAAAAGCTTAGGAGCTAAATTAGAAAAAGTAATTTAAGTGGAAAGAAAACGAACTTAAGAAAAGTCAAGACGCCTTATAAGAGATATAATAATCTTTTTAAGAATTTTAAAGAGAAAAAGAAGATTTAAACCAATAAATACAGAATTTACAAAATTAAATTTTATAAATAACAAAGGAAAAAGAAAACTATCAAGACTAGTTATAGGAAATATAAAATTATAATAAAAAGCAAGTAAACGATATTTAGACGTAAAATAAAAAATAAGTAAGTAGTTTGCAAAAATAGTTACGAGACTTATAAGAAAGAAACAAAAGCCTTTTGAGTTAAAATCAGGTATTATAAGAATAAAATACCAAATTAAATGAATTAAACTAAGAAATTAATAACTAAGTTAAAGAAATCCAATAATAAAATTAAGTTCTTGAAGAGTCAAATCTTTAATATTAAAAGGTTTGTGATTAAGAGTAGGATAATAAAAACTAATAAGCTACTCCTTAAACTTAAGAATAAGCAGAGAGTTTTACAATGAAAAAAGAGTTAAAATTTAATAAATAAAATAATTAATTATCATCAGAAAATCTAAGTCTTAATCAGTACTAACAAAGTCCTGACATAATAGTCAATTAAATAGGATAGAATGGCTTGTAAAATTCAAAAGAAAAGACATAAAATTCTGTATAAGAATTAAATGAGTAGATTAATTAATAAGAAAACCTTAATGTTGAAGAGACTAAGCAAGCTGCCAATAAAGATTCAAGTGAAACTCCAAGAAGATTAAAAAATGAATTGATTATTACTAAAAATCTCTTAAGAGATTAATAAGACGAAAATATTTCTCTACAAAACAAAGTAGACTTCCTTTTAATAGATCTTAATAAGCTTAATTAAATAAACTAGTAACTGTAATAAAAAATAAGTAACTCAAGCTAAATAGAAGATTAAATAAATATTCAAAATGAATAATTTAACTTGCAAGAGTCAAAATAGGAAGAATCTAAATCTATAAATTAGAACCAAATAAAAAGTTCATAGAAAAAGTAAGAAAAACTGTAAATTAACCCGGATAAAACAGATTAGAATGATTCTAAATAGTAATGAATTGAAAAAGTTTTAGTTGATTTAAATTAATGAGATTAAATATAAATAAATATTAAAAAGTCTGTTTAGCTAATTTTAAAGTCTTTAAAGTAAATTAATAGTTTATTTTTTTATTAGCCTCTAAGTAAAAATTTTAAAAGTGCTTCAAATTTAATATCTTAAGTATTATATATCTGAGCAATCTTTTGTAAAAGAAAGAAATTAAAAATAAGAAAGAAAGAGAAATAAAATTAAATAAATTTGAGCGACAAATATTTTTCTCTTCAAGCCTTAAGATTAACTATATTAGACTAGATATAAGATTTTTATAATATATTATTTTGTAAAAATCCTTAAATATTAGTCTATCCGTCTCCGTAATAAAAATAAAAATTGTTAGAGTAAATTTATTATTAAATTAGTTTAAGAAAGGCTAAAAGAAGCAAAGATAATAAAATAAACATTATTAATTTTTATATTCTTATCCAGTTTAGAAACTTGCTAACTCTTTTTTGCTTAAATTAGAAAACCATAATTTAAATTTGAAGATAAACACAAAGAATTGAAAACATTAAGAGAGCAAAATATGAGATAGGTGTAATAATTAAAAAAAGCACTTATTTCAATCTAAGTATTTTAAAGAAAAAATAACGTCTTTTTTGTATTCTTTTAACATTAAAGTAGCTTTACTCAATTTCTACAAAATTCTGAAGATAAATTTCTTAGTTACATTAAACTAAAAAGAAATAGACTATCCTTATTAATTAAAAATAGTTAATTCATAACTCAAAAATAAATCAAAAAAACAACTATTAAATGTTTCATTTCAAATAATATATCAAAGCTATCACAATACTTAAAATTATAGAAATCAAATATACCTTTACTATGATTACAAGCATAACCTTAATAATAGTGCTTAAATAAAAATTAATAGTATAAATAGTTAATATTTAGAGAATAAGTAAGATTTAAGCTAAAGCATTAATCAAAAAGGATTTATTTAAAAAGTAATAATTAAATAGATTATTATAAGTAATCATCTGCTAAATATTTAATAATAAAGAAACCTAACTTTATTATCCTTTACTAATGTTTCAACTGTTTTAATAATATATAAAAAGAAAATAATTTAAATCAAGAATTTTGTGTAATTTTACCTTTAAATATAGCAATAAGTCAAAGAGGGTTATTTGTGTGAATAAAATTAAACAATTTTGTTAAGATAGAATTTGTAAAATTATATATGTGATTGCCTTACAAAATGTTTAGCTGTTTAATTAATTGATTTGCTTAAATAAAAAATGTTAGATTTATTGAAATCAAAACTATTAGAACATTCTCTATATATTTTATTAAAAAAATAATCTACAGCGCTTGTAAATGCTTTCAGGCTGAAAATTTAAAGTAGCTAATTTATAGAAATTATTTAAATAGGTAAATATTACAAAAGAAGGCTTGGGTGCAAGATATACTTAAATATAGAGCAAGGAATAAAACAATTTAATAGAAAAGCAATAAATGTAATAAATTAATTCATAAGTAAAGATAATAAGAATAAAGCATTTAAGTTAAAAGAAACATATAATGACTACCTAAATAGAATTATAACTATTATTTCTTCCTCATTAATAAGCATTCTAAATAAAAATTACCTTAATATTTTGAAATACTCTAACCTTAAAAATACATAATTTAGACTAATATTATTAACTCTATAAAGGCAAAATAAATATTTTAAAGGAGTCTAAATAGAGATAAAGAGAGTATAGGAAATGGTTTATAGATATTAATAGTTATATATTAAACTTTAAGCTTATTACATATATCTTTTATAGTTTAATTAAGGGCAGCTATTTATAAATTTCTAATGCTATATTTAAAATTTCTTTGAAGTTTTGGAATATAATTATTATTTAAACTTCAAGAGAAAAAATAGGAATATATCTTAGACTTAGTTAGGAATATCTTCTAATAAAAGTAGGCTAGTAAGTAAACTAAATGATATAAAGTTAAAAATATAAGTAAATTGTTTAAAGCACTCTTGCCGATTTTTATTATCTCAATAGAATAGTTGATTAAATTAGATGAAAAGTGATAATTCAGATTATTAGGAAATTTTTAAATTATTAGATTAGAAGCTTAGCTTAAATTTTAGCAATATACTCAATTTATTACTGAAAATAACAAAAATTTAAATGTATAATAGATTGATTATTGCCACATAGCTAGTTCAAAATATGTATTTGTAGTATATTCTTTAGTCAAAATTTTGTAAATCAAAAGATAAATATTTAGACTAGTTTTAAGCTAAAAACCGAGATTTATGGTTAATTTAAAAATTATGTCTAATTTTTAATTTTGACTATAAAAGATTCAATGCTACCCTTTGCAAAACTATTATTTCCCAATACTTAGTGTCTATATTTAAAGGATAAAGAACATAATTCTCAAAGACAGCTATAGAGGAGCATATTACCGCCTTAACAGCATAGCGGTCCTAATATGAGATATAAATCTTATACTACATATATAAACTAATGTTTTGCTTAGGATTTCTCGTAATTAATTTATATAAGTTATAACTTTTAATCTTATTGCTATAGAAACTAAAATATTATCAGTATTTAGATATTTAATATACCACTTTTACTAATTCCTAGCTTCTTTATTAGCAAGAGAAGCATACTTGTACCACTCATATTCCTCTAGAATTTTACTATTCTTAAAACAAAGTAAATAAAGCTGACTAAAAGGGAGAAGTAGTTAGTTGAGTAATTGAAATGGAGTAATTAGTTTGAATAAATGTTTGTTATTAAAGTAAAATTAATAAATATGTAGAAAAAGTTTTACAAGTATAATTCCTAATTAGTCAAAGAAACTAGAACCTACAGGTCAAAATTAAACTAACAAATATCAGCTCGCTGTCTAAGAAGAGATTTAGGTACTGATAATTAAGAGTATGTTGTAATAGATATTTAGTAAGGACATAAATTAAAATCTCAAAAAACTATAAGAAAGAACTGATTTTTAGTAAGCAATGGAAATAAATTAAAAAAATCCTAGAAAGCAAGTTAAAGAATCTAAAAATGCTGCTTTAATAAAGAAGATTAGCACCTTTTTATACAAGAGAATTTACTTTTGCAAAAATTCAAATAAAACTTTGAAAATTATTTCCCATATAATTACGCTCGAGATAAAGATCAGCCCTAGAAAGGAAATTTAATTCCTTCTAATCAATAATCTGATTAAAATAATTAATCAAGATTCCAGCGAATTTAAATAAGAAATATCAGATTGAGGTAAGAAAATTCAAAGCTTTGCTAAAAAAGAATGAAAAACCCAGCAAAATTACTAGTAGATGAGGATATGAGGACATGAGAATATCAACTAAAGTTGCTACTAGATTTTTTAATAAAATATTAAGTTAAGAAATAGTATTAAATATCTACATCAACTACTATCAATTCTATTAAGTCAAAAATAAATTATAATATTAAATAAAGTAATAATTTTAAGTTTTAAGAAATGAAATAAAGTGGCAAAAACGAAAAAATAATTAAAATGAATGAAGAAAGAGATTTTTAAATTATGAAATAGGTAAATTATTGAAAAAGAATAAAAATTTGTTAAATAGTTCCTTTATTTCACAAGACTGAATTTTGCTTCAAAATGTGTAAAAATGTCTGATTACTTTCTTGCTAATCTCTTTCTTCAGCAGCATAAGCAAGTTATCCCTTCGATGACCATGCTAGAGCTGTAGTACCTTTACTAAGCTTAGTTATGATTTCCATTGTTACTCCTGTTTCGAGATTTATAAGTGGAATAAATTTGTTTTCTTCTCCTCCAACTGCCAAACAACCATTATAAATACTTATGTTTTAAATTGGAGATTCAAAATCAGCATAACAGAAAGGGGAAAGCATTGACTTTAAGTCTCAAACTATACATAAAGCATCTGCTGCTCCACTTACTAAATAATCTTTCCATGATTTTAAAGCATAAACACATCCTGCATGTCCGGTTAAATCACCTAATTTTGGAAATCCTTCTTCTAAAGGATTATGAATCTAAATGTTTCCATAACTTGAACCTATAAATAATCAGTCTTTAGCATAACAAATTGAATTAAAATCCCTTTCAATAACTGAACTTTATATAAATTTTCTCTAGTCAATATCATAGAGCATCACTTAGTTATCTTTAGTTGAAAGAAGTAGAATATTATCTTAAAATCAACTCATGTCTGTTACTCCATGCTTCAGTTTTTCTGCTAAAATGCTTTTATTTGTTCTTATATCTCATGCTTTAAAATTTTTTTCACTTAAACTAGATGAAACGATCAAATTTTCAGATTTCATATTCCACTTTATTTAATCGACTTAATCTTCATGTGCTTTCTTAAGTTCCAAATTATCATTTTTTGACTCCAAGTTTCATATTCTTATGGAGCTGTCTGCAGAACCAGAAGCTAATTTTGATCCGCTTTCATTTCAATCTAAGCAATATACTTTTTTCTTGTGTCCTATTAAGTCTCTCTTATGTCACTTTTATTGGTTGTTCATATTTAATATCTCCTAATTATTCAACTGAAAAATTTAAACTAAAATAAATAAAATTTTATTGTAATGCAAATACCTTCAACAGCTTAACCATTAAGTTAAATTTCATTAATTATTGCTTATTAATCTTTGCTTGAATCTTTATTCTTTATTACTTCCAAAGCAAAATTAATTCATATTTTAAATGCAAAGGAATTATTTAAAGCAAGTATTATCTATTTAGCAGAGTAATTTTTCTTAATTACTTGTTATTTTTATCTATTTTATCTGGAAAATTAGATAGCTGTCTTAATTAACGTTAAGGTTTATTTAGGTTGATTTTGACTTAATTATTATGTTTTATTGTACATATAGATTTTAGTTTATTCCTATCTTTCTTTTAAATTAAACTTTAAATTTAAAATTTTTTATTTTAAGTGCAAATTAAATTCTAAGCATAGATAGTTAATGTTTCGACTGTATTTTTAATTTAATTCTTAATAATTATCTTAAGTTATTATCACCACTTCCATTTTGCTTTGTCACTCTCTTTGGGTTTCCCTTTCCATTTGAAATTATCAGCATAACTCTTTCTTGCTAAATACCTATCATGAGGTACTTCTACATCAATAGCATATCCATAGTGTTCAGCATGACGAACTGCGTTTTCTCTGCTTCTAAATCCGTAGACTCTTCTTTTATTCTGTCCATCTACTGGAGCATTTCCACCAGCAGTTCTAGTCCTATAATAGCCAAAGTTCTCAAATTCGATTACCCATTCTCCTCCTCTTTTATGACTTAAAATTGTTAAGGTGCTATCTTACATATGACTATGGCCATATCTATAAATTCTAACAGTTCTCTTTCTGTTTCTGTAAGCATGATTCAAAAATGGAGACTAAAGTGCAAATGCTTCACCTTCAGCTGAATGAAGAACATGACCACCTCCAATTTCAAAATCTTTATACACACCCACGTAATCGTTTTTAGGACTATAACTATTAAAGCCTTAAGCATCCCTTGAGTTATACCTATAAGGATTGTTCACTCTCAAATATTATACATATCCATCTTTCAAATTTTCGTAATTCTTATATTGAAACTCAGGATTTGGCTTTATAATTCCAGTTGCTTCTCTGAAGTATATACGTTCTTGAGGAGAATCAGGTAGATAGTTAGCTGGATATGTAGCTATATTAGTATTAAAGTTGGATACAAGTCTGCGAGTTATCTTAGTAAGCATATTTAAAAAGTAACAACTAATTAAAGTTATAAATCATCTTTAATTAATTTCCTTTCTTTAATTCACTAATATCATTTACTATAAACTTTTATAATACAAACTTCTAAAGTTATCAAAGACTCCTTCTCTCAGTTTCCCCTTCTCTTCCTTAGTTAACTTATTAAACGCATTCAATTCTTAAAAGTTAGTTAATGTGAAATTAATTGAGTGAAGTAACTAAGTTTTATAGAAAGTCATAAATAGTAAGTGTAGTTTGGAGACTATAGCCTCTATAAATAAATTGAGTTTATTTTATTATATAGAAAAACTTTGGATATTTCTTAACTAGTAATATACTTTTAAAATAATTCTTATCTAATAATTAAATATTTCAATTAATAAATCCTAGCGCTTTAGCTACTAACTCTACTTCTGTTACCTTAGCCTAAGGTATTTAATATATAGTCAAATATTTATTTATAGACTAAGAGTAATTTATTGCATATATTAATGAGAAAGTGTATTAGATTTCTTTATTTAAGCTTTCTACTTAAGATTGTTTAAGTTACTTCAATGATAAAAGGAATAATCTTATATTTAGTACTTCTATGCTCTAATCTTTATTACTTTGAGGATAATTTTCTGATTTCTATTATTCTTATAGCAGTCTATTTCATAACTGATTTATATAGCATTAGCTTTATATTATGTAATAAGGAGATTTAAATAAATAGCTAGTTAGTAGTAAAAATAAATAGTTTTCCATTAAAATTAATTTGGTTATAGCATTGGAGGTAGAATCTTGACAAGAAATTTAGAGCTATTTAAGATATTCGCTTTCAAATTAATAAAGTAGAATGAAATATTTTTGTCATATCTGTAGAAAAACTTTTACTTCTAATCACCTTTTTGAAGAAATTTAGTGTATATAGTGTGGATCTGAATTTGTTGAAGAAGAATAGTACAATCCTTAAGAGTTTCAACCATTCATTCCTTAGAATATTTAAGTGAATTAACCTTCTAATAATGTTTTGTAAAGCTCAGGTTAAGTAAAATAGCAGAATTAAAGCAATAGATAGTGATAAATGTAAGATAGAAACTTAAATTCATAACCTCAGAATTAATCTTCTCAAGCTACAATGATGAATTCAGAAAGAGTTGGATAGATAAGAGTTTTTGTTAATTCTATAGATTCTTTAGATGAAGATATTGAAGATTTATTTTAAATACCTTTTTTACTTCCTTTTGGCGGAAGAATTTAGAATGATCTAGCTTAAATAATTTCTATGTAAGATATTGGAAACATAGGCCCACCAAAAACAGCAGATTTTGTCATAAATACATTAGAAGAAATTAAAATAAGTAATAACGAAGAATGTCCTATTTGTAAAGATAGCATCTAAAAAGAAGAAGTAGCTAAAAAACTCCCATGTTCGCACTTTTTCCATAGTTAATGCATAGAAACATGGTTATAAAAGCGCAATACATGTCCAGTTTGCAGAGATACACTAGCAAGTGAAGAGGAACTTCTTTGATTTTAATTTAAAAGTGCTTAAACTTAATAATAGTAAGCTTATTCTATATTAATCAGCTTTAAATAAATTCAGCTAATTTAGATCTAATATTCTATTTCACTCTTTTAAATGGAAGTTTTTCTAGCTTAAAAGAAATTCCTTAGTAAACTAAGTATTTAAATATATTTTGCACTAGCTTAAAAACTTAAATTATTCAGTTGAATACAATAAAATGAATTTATATTACATTTAGCAAGATCGAAGCATATTAAGTATAATGGAGATTATAACTTTCTGTCAGCTTTATAGAGAGATAAATATACTTGCTATAAAATAAAGAAGATACTGAGAGATATTAATATAGTTAGAGAAGTATGGTTAATTAATATAGTATAGTAAAAGATATTAGATTTGCTTGATTTCTCATTTAATTGAGAATAACCGAATTGAATTTTTATCAAATATTGATATCCACAGCTTCGTTTAAACAACGCTCTAAAATTAAAAATTACCCATATAAACGAAGTGCATCATAAGTTTGAAAATTATGTATCTTAATATTTTCTTTGAAGTCATTGAGCTTGAGGTAGCAATCCGTATAAATTTTACTATTTAATGAATTTTAGAACTTTCTGCTCGTCAGAAAGGATGTTAAGTTTTTCTTCTAACCTTGCTTGAAGTTCGTTTATCAAAAAAGCAATTACATTTAAATTAACTTTTTGCTTCCAATCGATTAGCCTATATTAAAAAATACCATTAAGCTGTTGGATATAAAACTCCCTCCTGAGCATTTTAAGGAGGAATAGGAATTTGGAGTTATTGGTAATCAATCATGACATCTTTATATTTAAATATGCTGTATACTAAAGTATTGCTTCCTTCTCAGTTTTGTAATATTAAATTATTGAAAGTTTCTATTAGTAATGCACTTCTATATCAATTGTCTTTATTATGGAAAATATAATTCTTTAGTGTGAATCTTTCAAATAACTAAAGCAGAGATAAAGACGCAGTCATACTTATATTTTTAATAAGTGGACTGGAATTCGAAAGAGTAGTTAGTAGCATATTATAGGTTATTTCCAGTTCTTATGCTCCTTTCATTATTATTTTATAAATCATTAGTACTAGCAAATCAAATAAGTTTCCAGTAAAAAGCGGAAGGTCTAATGGAGTGTTCTCTTTAAATGTTTCGTTTAATTTACCGCAAAAATCTCTATCTCCTGATAAAACTAGAAGTAGGAGAGAACACATGTTTATGATATAAACATTTTATACATTCTCAACATCTTATACCATTATAAATACAATCGAAACTACCAATTTCTAAATATTTACATTCCTACAGGCAATGCTAAGTAGTCCAGGGTTGTCTGTATAGATTTTGAACATAAGAAAAATTAATTCATTTTAGAAATAATACTTTTTCTAGCTGTTTGGTAAATATGTGTTATTTGAATATACATTATTGTACAATAACTTGGCTAAGTTCTTAAATATTTTAATACAATGATTGGTTTCGCTAATAGTAGCTAAAAGCCGTCTGAATTCATTAGAAAGTAATAGTTAATTATTTTCGTTACCCTTTTAAATAATTTTAGTCGCTACTTTGTAATCTTGATTCTAGGGTTCGTTTATTAATTTAATTAGTAATTCTAATGAAGGAGGAGTAAAGTTTAGCAATAAATTGAGAGTATTAATGCACATAATTAACAAATGCTCATTCAAACCTACAGAATAACTAGTGTAAGGTAAAATGCCTTTAGTTTTGTAAAAGACGATGGTGTTTAATAGTGAATATACTAAGTTTTATATATTTTCTGATCCTTATGATGTTATTATTCATAGTCATGGATCTATTTTTTCATCATATTCTTCAGGACTTACATATACACTACGACTCATTAGAGAAACTAGAAATAGTAATAACTCCTTTCGATTTATTTCAAAGCCTGAATTGTCTACTTCAGTTTATTTCTATGGAATTCCACTAGTTCATAAAAATTTCGCATTATAATCCTTTGGATTTACCTCTACTTTTTTAGAAATGCTATAGCCTGGAAAAAACATTAATTTTAATGCAGTTTATACCAGTTTATTAGCTAAACAGTGATTTTCACTTTATCAGAAAAAGTCATTATAGAATTAATCTCTAGTAGCAAGCAAATAAGGAGTTATCCGTGTTAGAATTCTAACTCCGTTTTAAATATAATGCTATGGAGAATCTTCAGAAACCATCATTTCAAGAGTTTTTCAATATAAAGTTGTTAAATTCTCAGCTTAACTTTCCTTAAGAAGTTTGATGTCTTCTTAGGTAATCAAAGCAAAAACTTGCTGTATATTTTGTGGAGTATTTCAAATATCATTCCAAAAACTATCATCTTCAATAATTCCAGATTCCAAAGCATTGATTTTATCTCTAAAAATAGTTAATGTATCAGTACTGTTTCCCATTTTAAATGATATATTTAAAATATTTAGATTTAATACTTTTATCTTACTCTTTAACTTAATTAAATCCTTTATTATATACTTCCAGTCAAATAGGATTATTATAATCTCCTAAATATTCGCATCAGCTAATTTACTTTGATTAAATTAGTCCCAAGTAGTTATTTCTTAACTTTAATTAGTGATTGATGCTTATTAATTAGTTACATCTTATATATTATGCTTTACTATAATTCTATTAACCTTATGAAGTTATTAATATCTTTATTAGTTTGGAAATCAATGAGATATTAGATAGTTCTTGTATTTATTAGAATAGTATATTGCATTGATATTTATTAATTTCTATAAATATCTGAGACTTAACTTCCTCTAAATTAAATTTCTCTTTCATCTAATAGTAAAATTAATGAAACGCTCTATCATAAGAATGCTTATGAATTATAAAAGCTAGAATCAACTACTTAGACTTATTTAGTTATAGTTAGACTTCTTTATACTATCTTTAAGATTCCTATTTAAGATTAATGAACTTATATCTCCTAAATAGATACATTCATCAAAGCTTAGTCTAAATAAAAGCATCTAATAAAGAATAAGCAATAATACTGATATAAATCTAATAATCTCTATAAGTTTATTAGTTAAAATTGCTATAGGTACTAGAATCAAATAACTAGCTAATCATTACACTTTCTAATATCTTCATTGCTTATAAAGGGTATTTTCTTCCTAGATAAATATAAAGATATAATATAATCTTAGAATTACTATCAAGTAGAATACTTTTAATACTCTAATACATTACTTTCTCTATTATCATTTCTTATGCTTTTATTTACCTTTATCATTTAATTTATAACTAACATTTATTATTATAAACCAATAGTTAATTAAAAGAATATCCTAGTTTAATATTTTAAAAGTGAAGTTTTAAAAATAGAAAATAGAATAGGTATAAATGAGATAATTAAGCAATAGTAAAGAAATATAGTAAAAATTGCTTTAATTATGCTATTCAAACTATAAGACACTTAAAATACATTATGAGATAAATGACAATACCTATTTATAAGTGTTTATTGCCTTTAATAGTAATCCTTAATATTAAATAATTTAACTAAGCTAAATTAATATAAACATTATCTTTAAAAGTGATAATTTAAATAAGAGTCTATTTCTTATAGTTGACAAACTAAATTAACTATAATCTTTAAAGATATTCAGAGATATCATTTCAATATAAAAAGTAAATTAAACTTGAATCTCTTAATTAAAGGCAAATTTTTCTTAAACTATAAAATAATAAGCTTTACACTTAAATGATAGGCAAGATATTATAATAGATTAATGCACTCTTCAATTTACTATCTATTTTGAAAATTGCAGTTAATCTCCTAGAATTATTAAATATTAGCTAATATCTAATTTAATCTCCAAAGTTAAATTGATAAATAAGCTTTTGAAGAAGTTAGTTAATAATTGATGCACCAAACAAGTAATCTAGCTTTATTCTTTAAGTCCAGATCTAGTTGTATGAAAACTATTTGTTTTCAATCAAATATTATTTAAAAGTTTTTAATCCACTAGCATCAGAATTTATGATCAAAAGCTAATCAAATATAGAGTAACTCATGTAATAAAAGACTCATTATAGAATAACTTTTTATAAGTGTGCTACCAGCATTTATATAAAGGAACTTTTAAATACTCTTTAATAAAGGAAAAAGATAGATGTAGCTTAAAATAACTTTCGTATAAATTATGTTTGGATATCTTCTCTAATTCATAATAGTTAAAATTATAAGCTCTAAATATAAGAAAAATATAGATAAGAAATGTGAAGATAAATTGACTTTTTATTAAATATCTCTTCACAAGATAATTAATTAGTTACAATCTATCAATATACTAGAGAGACAAATTCTAGAGTATATTTTATCCTTTACTTGTTCTAACTCACTCAGCTTATATAGAATATTTATCTTTTAGAAACTTAAAGTTACTCTATCTTCAAATTTTAACTACTCAGTCTATAATCCTAACTATTTCCATCTTAAACTATCCTATCTCTTAATCTACCTAGTTCATAAAAATTGAAGCAAAAGTTCTAGAATAAATTAGAAGTTGAAGGTTAAATTTCAAAACAAGAAATAAAATAGAAGCTGTAAATGATCTATAATGAAGTGAGGCAATTAAATAGAAAATTAAGTATATTTTTAAGTTAGAAGCAGATATTTAGTTAATATCGGTATTTAATTTTATTGTTTTTTACCTTTTCTTAAAATTATGGGAAGCTGCTGCAAAGCTTAGAATAAAACTAAAGAAACTACGGAGCAAGGAAAATAACTACTCAATTAAGTATTTAAGCACCAAGGATTTACTGCAGAACAATAAGAAAATGTCTCGAATTCTCTATTATAAAACTAAGATAAGACCTATAATTCTACTGCCATCCCTGTTGAAGTGTCGTAAAATGCCGATCCTAATTAAGTAGAAATTAAAGTAGAAGAGTAGAAAACAGAATGACTTAACTAAACTACAGATTTTATAAGATTCAAAAAGCTTTAAGGAAGATGATGGTGTTTAGGAATAAATCTGGATTGTTTAACTTTCCGAGTTGATCGTCCTGCTAAACTTTTAGGAATTTATTTAAGCATTCCACTAGATCAAAAGAAAGACGTCTATATCGATTAATTTTAGATATTACAAGGACCTGCAAGTGATGATATAGCAGTCTATGAATGTGCCGATATATTAAAGTTTCCAAATTAAAGAAATAACTCTCTTTATGACATTCTACTGTTAGACAAAGAACTTTATTTAAAAAAAGAATAGAAATATACCATCCGAATGTAGCTGAGAGGAGGAGATCTCTATTGTGGAAAAGATGAAGAGTGTTTATAATCTGCAAATGAACATATCACTGTATTCTACTATAACACGAAGTTTGATAAATATGATGTTGATAATTTTAATAATATTTCTCAAGGTCCTATTGTTGGTTTACGATTGCAATACTGAACTTACATAAATTCCAAATTTCATGATTATTAAATCATATCTTTCTATCAAATAATATAAGCAAAAATCAATTCCATTATCATTTATAAAAATCTTATCTTGCTAAATCGAAATTCTCTTTATTAAATTACACTAAATCTTAACTTCTTTAACAAAAGCAAAGTTATTAAGATTGGAAAATTTTATTAATTACTAAAAGCATATATTAATAGAACGTGTCTGAGCAATATTTTATTTATAGTTAACTAGTATTTTTAAATAATAGGAACAAAAAGTAATTAATTGAAGCTATTCTAGAAATTAATCATTTATTTAAACCATTTTCGACTTGCTTATTACTTCTAAGAACAAAATGAAAATATCAAGCAGGAGATTGTTAAATTAAAGGTTTATAATTTAAAATAATTTTATTATTCTAATAGAGCTCTAAATTTATATGGTAATTTTTGGTTAAGCTTATAACTTAATTTATTGAATTTGCAGTGTGTAAATAAAATATAAATAATGTTATCAATATCTTATCATGAAAAGTTAAAAACTATGCCAAAATCAGGATGCGCTATTTCTATTTTTAAGCACTCTCTGTATTACAACTTACACTTATTTCAAAAGCTCGCTAATTTGGTTCTTTTTTTCTCCACTAATACTCTACATAATTAAGGTTTGAATTCACTCCTTCTATTAGATAAATTATAAATCAAATCACTTGAACATGGAGGGAAGGGTAATTTTCTTTTCATTTGGTGATACTCTAATTTCGTCATTTAGAAATCTATCTATTTTCATTTAAATTTGTTTTACTATATCCCCACTCCAAATTTATAAAGGCATCCAACCTTTAAGAGGTCTATATATACCAAAATTAAAAATTTCCTTTCTGTCAGTTTTGGGAAGCACTAATTATTTTCTTTTGTCTTCCTCAGTTCACTCTTATTGAATATGCTAATAATCATATTAACTTCCTTTCATTTTAACCTAACAAATGTGCTATACCATAGTTCCCAAAATATTTACCTCAATATCATATAAACTAAGGAAATAACCTCCCATATTAAACATTTAATTGTGCAAAAAGAATAGCCATTCTTACCCATTTTTAGGAATTTACTCTTTTACTTCAATCAATGCATAAATAGTTTGGAGAGAATGAAGATTCAAGTAAAACTTAAGAAATGAGTTTAGTTCTTATTACTTTTTATATTTAAGTGGTTCTACATATTATAACTAAGCAATAAAATCTCTTAGCTTGTTAAAACTTTCTTACTATTGTAATAACTTGACAGCCTAATCTAACCCAATTTAGTTAGCATTTACCTTTTTTAAAAGACTTGTTAATTCTATTAGTAAGTATTCTACATTATAGCATGGAGTATTTTGAAATGGATTCTGAACAATAATTTTTTTTTCTTCCTTGTTTAAAATATTAGCTATCCCTACAAATGTTTTAGATATTGAGTTCTTCTAAATCTACTTAATTTTGCTTCCTACCTTTTTTCATGCTTTTTTAATACCTTATTTTAATTTTTAACGTTTAGAAGGAGAAATTTAATCAGGCATTGAATTTTTCCTGAAGTCTTCTCCTTAGATATAAAGCTAAGAAAATTATTCATTCTCATTTTCTTATTAAAGCTTTTTATCTTCTTCTTCTTACTCTTTCTCAAAATTTTTTTCAACATTTTGAAAGTATGTAGATTGAACTCTCTCAAAATTCGAGAAAGGATCAATTTCTTAATTTATTATTTACTCACATTAGAGGTTATTTTTAGATACCTCTAGTTCATTATATAGCAGATCTCATTATTTATGAAATTTTTATTGAAAATTAAGAATAATTTTCCTTATAAGTTTAGGACTATTTTATCAGATTGTTAGAATTTCTTATTTATTAAGAGGAGATATCAATTCTCATATTCTATGCAAAGGGATTGCTTTCTTTTGCATTTTAAAAGCTTGAATGTATTAGGATACTATTTAGATGTTTTTTTTATTTGTTAAGTTCTTTAGTTCTTTTAATTAGGCTTGAATTAAGAATCATTACCAATTATAATCTGGATATTCTATCTATATGCATTCGTGAGATTTATAAGACTAATACTTGTTTTCACCTTCTTTTATTTCTTTAATCATCTATTTTATATTCGAAAACTCCAGTAAATCCTCTGTTCCTTTTACTAAATTTGAGAACCTCTGCACAAACTAAAAGAAGCCATCTTATCCATAAAATTTGAACTATAGGTTTTGATTAAATTGAATAGAAACTTTAGAGTTTTCAAAATTTCTCAATCGACTAGAAACTAAAACATTTTTGCTCCGATGCTATTTCATTAAATTTTAGACAGCTTGATTAACTTCCTTTATTTTACTTAGTATATTAGAAAAATGTAAACCGTTAAGTTATATATCAGCGTTATCAGATTAGTAGCTATTTTTTCGTTCTAAAATTTCAACTAATTTTGAAAGATCATTACTCATATTGAATCTAACTAAGAACTACTCAGATTAAATATCTATTGTATTTGTGATTACTTTGCAATTATATTAGCAGTTTTATTAAAGTTCATGCTTTTAGTTTTTGGTAATATTTTGCATGATGTTTATAAATCTTCTAGCGCTTCCTTAGTCATAGGAATTAGTATAAAAAATTCAGTTTCTGAAGTGCATTGTATTTACGAGATCGTTTCAAAACCTTTAAGTGCAGTTAACTCCTTCTTAACAGGTCTTAGCTAAAATTCTAACAAAAATGTTCTTATCAAATTCGATTCTTTAGTGAGTCTCGTCTTCTTAAATGGCTTCTTCAAATTTTTATAGTCTTTTTTTAAAAACTCGATAAAATGCATTTTATATTAGTTTTTCTTTCATGAGATTGCTTAGCTCATTTACTTGTAGTCTATCATAGCTATTAATTAATGGAAAAAGACCATTTCTTATTCTATTTACTAGCTAGCAAATCTCTATTCTACATAAATTACTTATAGGAATTTGATGGGATTTACCTGATGTTATATCAAAGATAGCTACATTTGGAAACTTTTAAGTGGCAGTTTTAAAATCAATGGTTTTTTCAAGTACTCCACAAAAATAAAATCCAACTCCAGAATCAGGAATTCCTAAATCCATATATTTTTAGGTTAGATATGGAATATAAGCATAATCTCAGTCAAATGGAAACAATAACTTTCTAAGACCTTCGCAAACTTCATAAATTAATTAAATTTGTGGCCCTATTATCAGAACATTTTTCTCTAATAGCAAGCATTTTCAGAAGAAAATAACTTAATCAATTTCCATCACTGAAAATAAATTTAAAATGCAGCCATCTGGATAAGGTAACTCATTTCAATTAGTTTCACTTCATTTAACTTCAAAGTTTTGATCAATTTATAATTGGAAAGTGGTTTTAAAAGGAGGTTAAACGAAGTTAGTTGTTAGTTAAGAGAAAAGTTAAACTAGTCGGGCATTTGTATAAATCTGCTTCTACTACATGTCTAAAGATAATTGATTAAACTCATCCATATGATCAAGCATGAAGTTATCAAATAGTTTATAAATCTAGGATAATAGCTATTTAAAACTCTAATTACAATTAGATTTCGTTGCCAAGCAGATTATTATAGGTGCATATGCTTGCTATTATTCCTCGTTGCTGCTATTTGCTTCTAAACTTTTATGAAACTAAAAATTTATGTTTATAGGTTCTTCCTATTCGAAACTTTATTGATTTAATTGCTTATTAAGTATTGTTTCTTGCTTTTTGTAAGGAAGGTTCATTTTCTCATAGATATCAGATAATTAAAGGTTAATATTTTTCGATGACTAAAGGAAATACTTACTTAGAAAAAACCTTATGAGATAAGATCATCAGCTGTTAGGGGCTAATAGAACTCTAAACAGTGAAATTTAAAGCTTTATTTGTAAGGTTCTTTAATAGTAACTATATTGGTATAATATTTAATATCTTGAGCTTCATATTAAAGAGTAAAGAATCCATCATCTGTTAAATACTGTATTATTAATATTACGTCATCAAGAACAGCCTCTATTAACTCTTAGTTATGTTTACTTCATGGAATTACAGATAAAACAGCTCCTTTAGCTTTATCAATTTGCTAAATAAAACAGTCTAAATTAAGAGTAAATTACCTCTTATTGTTTTAGCTTATACCCCAATCACGGATATAAACTCAATTAACTTTATAGAAGCAGGCTTAACTTCATTAAAGACAATCTTTTGATTTACTAAATTCCTTTGATTTTCTTTTTCCATATCTTTCTAAATAAGACAGCAAATTAAATAAGAAAGATTAAAGTAAATTAGTTTACTTTATTAAAGGGCAATGCTTTGCATAAAGTTAGCATTTCTAATTTTGTAAATAGCAAGCCTAATTATTTCTTATTCTTAAGATATTATTTAAATTCAATAGATGTATCTTAAGATACTTTCAGTTATAATGCAGTTTACTATCTTTCTTGAAGAGTATAATTTTTTGTAATTCTAGTAACTAAAAGCATTAAATCATATTTAAATAAGAGAAGAAAGTGTATGACACTTTTTCTTTTTCATAAGAACTTTCAATTAATCCTTTTTAGTTCTTTTATAATATGCTTAAACTAAATGATACCCTTTAAAACACCTTTTGCTTTATTTTTTATAATTAGATACAGAATATAGTAGTACTATATTTTGATAATATATAAATAATTGATTTAGTATTATTTAGGTTTTATAATACTTATCTTACATGTTCTTAGATTAAGAAATTCTTTCATATTGTACATACTAAAATATATAATAAACTATTTAAACCTAATTTGATAATTTAATACATAAGATAGTAATAATTAACTTAGTCAGTATCTTTGATTCTTTATTTTTATCAATTAGATTAATAGAAACCAAAATTATCAATAAATTTATGAATTAAAAGCTTTCTAATTCTTAAAGTTAATTTATTACTGACTTAGAATTATAATAACTCTTTATAGTGCTTTAGTAATTAAATTGCTTTAGTTTTAATAAAAGATAATAAATCAAAGTTATTGAAATCAAATTAGAGATATACTAGTATTTATTTAATTAGGCTTTAACTCTGTTTTATTTATCTTCTTTGCTTAATCGTTTTAAACTGCCTGGTATATTTTTGTTATATCTAAGTAGTTTAATGAGTCTTAGATCTAAAGTATAGTATAAGATATAAGTTAGAAATTATTTTCCAGGATATGCTGCTTTGAAGATATTTATATTATCAGCTATCTTAGTAGCTAGACTAGATTCATTGAAATAGAGTGTGTGCTAGATTAGTCTTAATATAGAGTATATAAAAGTTAAGATAACTTGATTTTTATTGATCTTTAGATAGATTTGTAATTAAAATAATCTCATTAAATAAGCGAAAACTACGGGTATGCTACAACTATTCCTGTTATATCGCTGACAACTATAACATCTCCGTCTTTATTCCATTCGACACTTTTTGCGTTAAAAAGTTTTTAGGGTATATCACATACACTAGCTCCATCTGGATTTCATAAAAACAACCTTTCAGTGCTTGTACTTATGATTAAAATTTATTTATTAGGAGACCACTCTATTCCTGTTACTGGTTAAGAATGTATTAAAATCGTATGCAAGCTTAAAGATTGACTATCTCAAATATATACTACATTTGGTGATTATTCTGAATAATTTCTTACCCCATATTGAAGCTAAAAATTTACTATCAAAACTCCAACTTAAACGGCTTACCTCTGTTAGTGGTTTGTCCACTTAAAAGTTTTGGGTTTTTAAATTAACAGGTGGATCTTAAATTATGTATCTTGTACTTAATCCTCCATCCTCATTTTAATATTCCTCCTCTAAATAAACATACACATCATTTACTATTTGTAACTGATGCTAAAATGCTGTTATTTGCTGCCACGTTATGTGTGAAATAAGTCTTATCTTAGAATCAAAACTTCCAATAGCTAAAAAGGTACCTTTTGGACTAAAATTACAAGAACTTATTCCGAGAGCCTACTAATAAGGAGATAGCTACATTAGCAAAAATCCGTCTAAGCTAAAAATTTGAATCAAATATTGAGCATTATTATCCCAAACAGCTATTCCAGAATCATCGGGTGCCCAGGCTAAATCTACAGCGTCACTTGTTTAAAGCTACCAATGAGCAAGCTAGACAACTTCATCAAATATTTAGTAAACTCCAATGTAATCTTTCATTTCGTTTCTTTCAAGTAAAGCAATTAAATTTTAATCGCTAGACACTACAAGACCCTTTCTACTAAACTTTGGATTTCTAATATGAGATACCATATCAGTGTTCTATAAGTTTCAAAATGTTAATCTCAAGTTGAAATCTGAAATCGTTAGAATAAAATTATTAATAAAATAACTTCCAGTTACTCCTGCATCGCATAAATCGATTTTACAAACTACAGATTTGCTTTTCAAACCAAAAATTTAAATAACATTTCTAATTCTTTACTCACACATTACAAGTTAGCTATTATTTGATCAATCTATATGAGATACTTAGTCTAAAGTTTGCACACTCATAATTGACTCCAGATCTTCTAGATTTCTTACAAGAAGCTTAGGACCTTAACTAAGAGCTATCATTTTTCCATCATTTGATATTTTTATTTTGTCTGTTTTCTTAATAACTTCAGAAAAATTCATTTTTATTTGAATAATACCAACTCTATTTCCTTAATTAAAGATCTTAATTCTTTTTATTTCTAAGTCAAGAATAAAAATTTAAATTCTAAATTTTTCTTTTTTATGCTAACTGTTTAAAAAAGCTCCTTAATCTTAGCTTCAATTTATTTACTATCTCCTCTTATAAGACACTGAAGATGTTAGTGGATTTTATATTAGTCTCTTACGATATAAAGCTTATAAATATAGATTCATACAGTTAGGATTATAATTAGCTAAAAGCATGAATAGATGATAAATAGGTAGATAATGCTATATGTTCTTATTTATAATTCTTAGTTTGATTAGTGATATAAAAGTGTAGATAGAAACTTAGTATTTATATATAAGAGTAAGCTATTATTTACTCTTATTACAATCTAATAAAAGAAGGCATTGAATGCTAAATAATGTGATTTATTATAAGTTATATGGAAGTAAGAAAATTAGAAAGAAGTAATTATAATCTTCCTTCATTTAAGCATACTAAGCTACTATCTTAATCTTAGCAGGTTAAAAATATTAATTAGATCTGCTTTCCATATCAGTCTAATAATATAAATATTCATATAATACGTTTTCCCTTAATGCTAGAATAAAATCGCTTTTTTAGTATTCTTATTTATATCTAAAAGTTAGAATATATAAAAACTAAGTTTATTTATAAACTATCTATAGAAGAAAGAATAAGCTAAATTATTATTTTCTTAATTAATGAAAAATCTAATGAACAATATAATAATCCTATGCTTAAGAAGTAAAAGTTTACTATTACATTTACTTATTTTGGTAATAATAATTGAATAAAAGTTAAGAATATCTAGATATTAAAACTCATAGTCACTAATTCAAAAATTTTAATTAGTTTACCTCAATTTATAGGATATTAAGATATCCTAAAATTAGATCTAATTTCATAAAGCTTAGTATAATAATTGCATAATATTACTATAATTAACCTTTTAACTAATTAAAAAATAACTTTATAGAACCTAAGAATGAAACTAAGCAATAAAATTAACTTTACGCACTTCTTTTCGATTCCTCTTAATAAACCTTAAGTAAAGCAGCTTTTTAATGAAATAAGAAAGAAAATTGATATCATTAAGGAGGTTAAATCAAATACTATGCATTTGACTCTATTTCTTTTAGAACTTTAAGACTAAGAATAGCAGCTTAAAGCTGTTTAAATATTCTAGAAGTTTGAAAGCTTAATCTAGACACTTGGTCCTATTAATCTTAAGCCTTCTAAGATAAATTTCTTTGGAAAGAATTAAAAGAAAGCTAAAGTTCTATATCTAGAATTTGAGGAAGACAGCAGTATTAAAAACATCAACTTTCTTACTTTTTGCTTACTTACTGAGTGTTGTGAAAATGGACTAATCAAAATAAAAGAAGGCAGTAATGAAATTTTGAAATAGCATATGATAATTGACAAGGAAAACTAAACTGTTCATAGAAAATTACACTTGACTTTGAAATCAAGCAGCAATAATAAAATGATGAATTTAAAGCCTTATATGCAGTTCATCAAAAGTATTCAGTTTAACAAAGATTTCTCAATTCAAGTTGATTAGATACACTTGAGTACTAGATTCAAATTTGAAGAAAATGGATTTTATTCGCCTCTTCACTTCATTAATATGATTATAAGTCAAAGCTTAAATAAGGAATTAGTTTAAGAAGATAGATAAAATGAAATCTAGGAAACCGAAACTAGCCCATTTCAATTCTTCACATTTTCTATCTCTTAAGAAAATATTCCAAAATACTAGAAGAAATGAAAATAAGCTAAATAATTAGATATTCAAAAATAAGAATAACTAAGTTAAACTACTATTAAAGAAAATGAAGACTAAATCATTCAGAGCTAATTATAAGTATAAGTCTCTGAAAATCAGGAATAGACTGAAAGCTTATATCTAGATCTATTAGTCTCTTCTGAATAAGAAATTTTTGATTAGAAATAAAAACAAACATTTTTAACAATCTAGCAGGATTAAAAAAGTGAAGAGTAATAAATTGGAACTGAGGTTGAAAAAAATATAGTTAATGAAAACGAAGCTAATTCTTAGAAATAAAAAACACAACTTAATTGATAAATTTGATAATATTATAAATTTAAATAAAAATCCCTATTTATATTTTAGATATTAAAAGATAAATCTTTATCTCTCAAGAGTTTGAATTGATTAAATATTATCAAATTAATGAAAGATTTCATTTAACTATTTTAGTAGCTATTACATGCAAATGAACAGATGAAGCAAAGTATTAATTAACAGTCTTAATAAATAGCTTTAATAATAGTAATAATAGTGTATATTTTAAATAATAAAATACACCATATAATTACATAAATGCTTCTTAAATTTATTAAATCTATAATTACTATTTCTATAATATTTTACTGAAACTGCTTAAATAATTAGGAGAATTATCTTTTATTATATATTAAAATTAATTAATTAAAAACTATTTAATTAGCATCCAAGTTTCTTAATTTTACTTAGAATTCATATATAAATTTTAACTTATTATCTTATCTCTCATCTGTTTTATATTAAGCTAAATATTTGAATAATAATAATATAGAAGGCTTAATTTAATAACTATTATAAAAACTGTTTTTTGTTTCTTAAGTTTAGTTATTATTAGCTTTTATCTTTAAGCATTTATCACCTGTTATGTAATCCTAAGATTTTAATGTGTTGCTTCATAAATAATTCAATTTAGGAAATATAGAATCCTATTTTATAAATCCCAAGCAAATGATTATATGTTTTTAGTTATTTGGCTATACCTACTTCCAGGTAAAATTATCTTAACTTAATTGATTTAGAATATATAAAAGCTAACAATAAGATATTAATTCAGATTATAATTGTCTTTACTTGAACCTAAGAATTTTATAAACTACTATTAGAGTGGAACTAACCCTCATTTATAATTATTTCTTTTAAACAAATGCTTATATATTCTATTCTATAAAGGTTTATAATACTCTTTGCATCCTTAAATAAATATTACCATTTATCTATTTTGATTCAATTCTCTTCTAGATTTTTATTAATAATTAGCTAGTTTCTTGAAAATATAAAGATCTAAGCAAGAATAAAGAAGCAAAAGAACTGAATAATATTTTATTACTATCTATATCTATAACTATAGAGTAAAGGATGCTTTATACCTAAAAATTTGGCAACTTTAACTTCTTAAGCTCTGTAAAACTTAAATTAAGCACACATTTATTTGATATTTCTTTTACTATCTTAATATAGTCTAGTACAATATCAATCATTCTTTTCTATTAAATATAAAACTAATTACATATTAGAGGCAAATACATTTAGATAGAGATTTAATTATCAAAAATCTAGATAAAGGATTGGGAAATATATTAAAATTATAAATAGACACAAATATTCTAAGTTTCCTTTTCTATATGCATTGAAATTTAATTCCTATCTTATTGATCTGACAAAATTAAAAAAATACTAAAAAGGAATATCTATAAATTAAAGCTTTAATCAAGATATATAAGATAAAATTATAGACTAGTTAAAAACAGTCAATTAATTATCTTTGTACTTAAGGAATTATAAACTTGTTATCTAAAATAAATCTTAGAAATATTCTAAGCTAAAGAAATAAAGAAACAGCTAACCTATTCACTTTTAGTTTTAAATTACATTAAAAAGATTTATTACCTTAATCTAATCTAAATAATTTGATAAAAATAAGACACAAATAATTAAAAATCTATATTAAATAGTAAGAATGTTAAAGGAATAATTTAATAAAGAAGGCTATTTCAGCTAAATAATCTGAAAATGTATAGTAAGTATTAGCTATAATAAGAATATTTAATTAAGTTTAAGAATTAAAACTAATATGAAAGCATTAGAGCTTATTATTAAAATATAGAGGAAATAAATATTAAAATCTTAATTAAATTAATAAATCATAAAAATCAAACTAGCATAAGTTTCTATTATTATCAATCATATTCTTTTAGGTCATTATTTAAATATAGATCTAAAGAGAATAAATAAAAAATAATAGCTTTTTTCTAAATTTATTAGGTTTTAGTAGCTTTCATTTAAAAAAATATATCTATTGCTAGAAAACCAATAAGATACAAATATAGATAGTATTTTAAAGAATATGCTTACTTTTGTCTTGCAAATTTAATTTATTACAAATATTACTAAAGATAGTTATTCATCAAGGCTATTTAAAAAATTAGTTAAAATACTTTTATTTTTTATTTAAATATAACTAATAAATCCTATAATTGTAAATAACTAAAGTCTTTATTTTAGCATTAAATAGGATAAAGATAGATTTACAAGTAATTTTTAAATGGAAAAGGGAACTATAAGCTTTACATGTTTTATATTTAGTCATCAAATATAAGTCAGCTTGCATTTTAAATGTCTCATATTATATTCCTTCAATTTTTTGTTGAGATTGCAATTAATGATTAGGTTCTATATTTACTAGGATCTTATCTTGCATATATTTTAGTATTCGCTAATTAGGCTGTGGTTATTGATGGAGATTTTCAAAGCAAATAGTAAAAAGATAAATGATTCGAGATCTAGATAATATTGATATGAAAAAATACGAAAAATAAAAAAAGGGTGAATAAATTAAGATAGTAAGTTAATAATTCATCAGCTTTCCTTCTTAGAAATCAAGAACCTGGATTTTTATCGCCATTTGGACCTTTTTTCTAATGTTTTTTAGAATTATCATATTATTATTTCTATTTTTCAAATTTATTTCTGCTTTTAGAATCAGCGCTTCCATTGTTGCTTTAATCATCTTTAGGTTTTTTCTTCTAACTACATTTATTTGTCTATAATGAAGGATTCGTTACCATATTTTTAAAAATATAATTTTAATAAACTTAATTAAATTTATGAGCTTCGTAAAATTAATTTTATCTTAAGAGTTTATTTTTAATGATATATGCATTTAATCTTGCATAACTTAAAATTATTCGCTTTATCAACTATTATTTGCAAATTAGTTTCTTTTATAGATAATGTCAAAAATTCTAAATTAAAGATGCTCTAAACCTGAATTATGTATATCTAAGTATAAGGAAGGACCCTTTCTTCTATTGAGCATTTAAATCAATGATTTATAGAGAGGATATAAATAAATTCTGTCTAGCGTTTTGTCTAGAAGTTTATACCCGATTCATTATTCCAAAGCACACCGCTTTCATTTACTTATGCTTAATTAAGTTTTATTTTAATAGTTGCATATATCTAGTGGGTCCAGTTTTAAAGAAGGGCTAAGCATTTTTGTCAAAGTCTGCATGTTTCTGAGGCTCATTACACTGATTAAATATAAGTCTGTTCATTTTATTTTAAATTTATTAGATTCTGACAAAGAAAAAAAATTCCTGATAAACAATATGCTAAATGGGTTATATATTTATATATATATAATAAAACTTTTAAATTTCTTACTATTTATATAATCTTTTTAATCTCCTTCTTCTTTCTGTGTATGACAACGTTGCCAGGACACGATAATTTAACTGAGGTTATATTTTTAACCAAGGACTAAAAATGAATTGTATCGAGAAGTCGAGATTAAACGTTACGAATATGGAATTTCCAGAATGGAAGCTGTGCTAGTTACTTCTAATTCTGTTATCTATTCTTAAAAAATTAGAGAGGTTAGATCTCGATAAGTTATCTATTGTTATTTTCTTTGACATGTAAATGTTTTAAGATATCTGGTGTCTTTATTTATTGATTTCCGAGGCAATTCATATACTCAGAGAAATTAGAACTTGTTTAGCAATTTCTAGCTGATAGAAGCTAATTTTTATGAATGGCCTTAAGCTATTTATTGCTTAGAATAAATTTTCTTTCTACTCTTAATTTTAAATCCTTTCATTGGATATTTCTTAATATCCTTTAGTATACTTATTTGAATCCTTACTCTTCTCCCATATTAATATCACAATAACCTAAAATTAAAAATTCTTACTGTTCTCTGTTAACAAGCAAACAAGAACATATAAATTATATTATAACTTCGATAAATAAATAAACCAGGTACATTCCCATCTAGCACAGAGTAATTACTCTAAGGAACTAAAGAACAATATAAATTAAAGCAATAAACATACACAAAGTAGCTTAATTAATATTAAAAGCATTATTAAGGAATGCTATTATTAGCTTTATATTAACCATATTTTTATATAATCTAATCATTTTTTTGTGCTTCTCAAGTGTTTAATTCTTATCTTATAGCAATTCAGTCAATATCTTATGATATAAATGGATTAAACTTAATAAAAATAAAACCTTTTAAAGACTAAAGCATTTAATGATATGAACACTTACCAATCAGATCTTAGAAAATTAAATAAAAGGTAATAAAACTAATCCCATCAATAAAAGTACAGTTAGGATATAACAGATTTAATAATAAAATGGATTCTTTTTGTAGATTAAAGTTAATATAAAGTATAGATAACAGAATCTATTCAAAGCTATTAGTTACTTAAATTTAAACTATTAGCTATATTATTATTATATTCCATAGTCAATAATATTGTCAAAATAGTTTAATAAGCATTTTACCCGAAATTGAATAATCAAATCATTTAAAAATTTTTCAATGCTTAAAGGAAATGAGCAAATATTATTATATAACTACTATTTACTTTATAGCAGAAATATGTCTAATTTGTTATTGAAATTATTGAGCTGTTCTAAAGAATTAAAGCTATTACTTAGCTAATTTTGTACTAAAAGCAGTATGCTTGATATGTTACTCTAATAAAATTAGCAATTAAATAAAGAGTTTAAATTTTATCATATTTGTCATATGTTTATTAAAGTACCTTCTATGAAGTAGTATTATAAAGTAGAATGTCTTTGATAATTATATGAATTACATGCATTATCTTCAGATATTATACTTTGAAAGAATGTAAACTATCCTTATAAGAATTAATTAGCTTCAAAAAAGAAAAATCGGCAAGTAAAGTTTATCTAGCATTCTTATATAATACCTTATGGTAGGCTTTTATTATTTTAACTAATTAGAGGTAAATACAAATTTAAATTTTTATTATAAATTAAAATATTTCAAACCGTTTTTTTCGAATACAAAGTAAATTGAAATTGCAAATGTTCAGTAAACTTTTTTCTTAAATATGGAAATGGGAAAGGTTGAGCTATAATAAACTAATGCAATCATTCCTAGTTTAAACTACCTATTTTGTAGTTATTAAAACAGTTTTCAAAATTATGCTATTCATGTTCTTATTTGGTTTTGATGCTGTAATATTATGCTTTTTATAACTTAGGCGTAAGCTAGGGGAATAGTTTCAATTTTTAAGCATAATCCAATAAGTTTAAAATATTATATTTGACGATTAAATCTTTAAGAAGTCAAGAGAGAATTAAGATAAAAGGTTTGTATAAGATGTCTTTACTATCAAGATTTTGCATAAGTTTTATGGTTAAATTTAAAATAAAAGCAACAATTAATGTTTAATGCAGAGTTAATTTTTTAAAGGTGTTTAAACTGCTAAACAGAAGCACATCATTTATTTGATTTAAGTTTCAAAGTAAATATTTTAGTTCATCTCTATCTTGTGCTCTTTTTAGATAATGAAATTAATGAAATGAGAATAAAATAGAGATATTAGTTTCTTAATGATGTTTTAGATTAAACTATTTTTATTAGAACTTCTAGCTCAGCTTACTTGGACTACTTTACTATTTTTATTATAAACTAAATGCATCAGTATTTATGTTAATGTGCCTTTAAAATTTGTTTGAATGATTAAGTTTATTGATTTAATGAAACAGTTAACAAAAATGATTTTTTATAAAAAATTTGGAGTAAACTAGATTAAATTGAACTTATGATATGTACAAAATAAAATTCACTCATTTAATTATCTTAATTTCTTTAGTATGTAATAAGGTCTAGTGAGATAGATTTCTTGATTAATTAGATACTCATAATTTATATTATTTTTCTCGTTTATTGATATCTGTATATGATTATTTGATTCTAAATTTTAAAATTAATATTTTAAGGAATGAAAGTATTAATTATAAAGAATCTAAAGCTTTTTTCACTAATCTTAGCCTTCATTCTTTGAAAATTTTATAGCTTTCTTCTTTTTTTTATTTTTTTTATAATTCATTTTTTCTTCAAATGTCTTTCTTCCGGCATTGAACTTTCCAGAAAATCAAGTAGTTAGTAGATTCTGGCAAGTACTTTGACTTTACATGTTTTTGCTGTTCGTTTCAGTTTCTTGTTATGTTCAGTAGTTTTCTTTGAATTCCTAAGATTTTTAGCTGCTCATTCAAGTTTTCTATTATATTTGATTGCTTTCTTCAGGTATCTATTATCTTTCATTAGGCTCTTCTAATATTTAGTAGTTTTAATGGTTTTCCTAATTTTATTAGTTCTCCATTTTTATATAAAAATTAAAATTAATTCTATGATAATAAAATTACTTCGAATGAAAGTTCTCCAACAAAGTCTCATAAAGCTTAAATTGGAAATAGTAATATTTCCATAAAAATAGTATGCAAATATAATTTTAAGAAAAATAGCTCCTTCTATCAAAGAAAGCTATTGCTTTTTTTAATTCCAACCATTTTAAATAAACATATATTTTGTTTATGCTAAAATTAAACTATAGAGTAATTCCATTTAGTTGAGCAATAACCCATAATTCAATAGGAATCTCTTCTTCGTTTAAATATCATTTCTTTTTGGTGTAGCACTGTTAATTAATAATAAGCATTTTCGATCTTAATTTTCATTTAGATTTCTTTTTTATTAGTATGTCAAAACTAATAAAAGGCTGCAATGGCATTCCTTCAACCTTGGCTTTGGATTAATTTTATAATAACTATTTTTCGTCAATGCGCTTTTCTAGTCTTTCCTTAGAAATGATAAATCCATTGCGTTTGCTAATTTGCTTAAATATGCTATAATCATTAAAACCACAAAATTTTTCTTCTAGCTACCAAAAATTAAATTTCTTTACCAAAAATTAGAGGTAAATACCTGAGGAATAATAGTAATTGATTCAAGTCGCAAAACTCCGAAAAATTTTTTTATAAATGCTCAGTTAATTTAAATAAAAATATGAGCATAAATATTTAAGAAATTTCAAATGCTTAATAGAAATTTTTTAGCTAAAATTTCTGATAATTTATGTTTTGCCGAAAGTCTTAATGCTTTATTATAAATTAACATAATTAAACTATTTATTAATTATAATATAAATAACTGTCTGCTTACCAGCCTTCTTTTTCAAAGTTTAACTTATTTGGTATGCTTTGTTTATTTATAAGCATATAGGACTTTTTTATGAGTAAGATTGAGATTTTATTATTTTTATTATATTATGACTTTTAGTTTAATTTTAAGGTTTTTAAGAAATTTCTCAATTTTTTAACTTTAGATTTGAATTCCTAAGTTGAGGAAGTTGAAGAGAAGAAAATTAATTAAACTGAAGGAAAAATTAAAACTAGATTTTGTTTGACAACTAGTTTGACTCTCAATTAAAGGTATAGAATAAAGATATATTTGCATCATTAGACTAATTTAGCATGTCGATAATAAAATTTGGATATGTCTATTCTTATAAAGTTAATGACTTAGTTCTAATAATTAAGCAACCTAAGAATAAACTTTCATTAAGAGATAAACTTATAATATATTCATACCATTTGCTTAAATATTCTTAGACACTAAAGGAATAACTATATAAAGGTTATTATACCCATACTTGTGATCTATATTTATAGCTTCTAATTATATTCTTTAAAATTAGCTAGATTCAAAGAGTTAAATGCTAACCTATTAACCTAAAGCTTGATTTAAATTAATTAATAAATATATCTAATTTATCTTATCTTCTTTCTATACTCTCAGCACATTATTTTATATTCAATTCCCTTTCCTTTAGAAATAAATAAAGATTTAAAAATAAGCAGTTTATATTTATATAATATCCTTAGCTTTTCAATCAAATAATTACCAACTTAAAGTAAATTATTATTTTATAATAATAGCAGTTTGACACATAAAGGCTAATCTATAATAGTTTAATTAAAGGAATATAGCTCTATCTTAAAAAGTAATACCTATTATAATAATCTCTCATTTCATTAGTAAGCTATTTTCTCTTGTTCGCTATATAATTATATCAAGATATTGTTGATAAAACTATGAAAAGTAAATAATGCTGCTATAGTAAAAAGGAATTTTTATACATTAGCTTATCTTAAGTTCATTTTACTCTTAGATATCTTGTAGAACTCTTAAGTAACTAAGATATAGTATCCAAGAGTATTAGTAACTCTTAGAAAGATAAAAAAATAATGTAGATAAGCATTAGTTTTATTTTATAATATAGTAGCTAGATATTTTAAACTAAGCTAGCAAATAACATGCTAACTAATAATTTACTCTATAAAGGAAATTATAAAAAGCAATCTAAGTAGATTGAAAACTTTAGGGATTATAATAAAGCTAAGTAAAGATGGATAAACTCTGATGATAAATATAAAACTAATAAATATGACTATTCTTACAAAATAACTTGCTTACAGCTTAAAAAGCCTTCTATATGAAATCTTACTATAATTAAATAATGCTGGCTTGGTTTTATTTTTTGTATATTATAATTTTGTATGTCATTAAGAGGAGTTTAGAGCCTTCACTTGAGTTAGAGTAGTTAATTTTGAATAAGGAAATTGCTTGCCTAATGTAAATATAATTCCAAAAAATAAGGCAGGTAAATTAAGCATAGTTGATATCACTATATAAGCACTTTTCTTTAATATAGTATGTAGTTTATTTCTAAATATAAAGAGTTAATTAACCTTCTCTTTCTAGCTAAATCTCATAAGTACTTTTAATAATTACCTATTAAGTAAACAAAAGCTAAAGGAATAAAATAATGTATCAAGCACAATAAGCATAAAAAATAGTAAAAATGTCTAAAATATAATTCTCATTAACTGACTGGATATACGATATAAATATAAAATCATTAAATAACATAACAGACTCTATGATTATCACTCAAAGTTAATAATAAAAAAGAATTAAGTAATAAAGGATCAAAATCGAAAAGACGAAGGATATGTAAACTAAATAGAGACTTACAAGGTAATTTTCTGATTTTAAAATAATAAATAAATAAAGGTAATTCACCTACTATAACTATCTAAATAATAATAAAGCAATATTACTGAAAATTAAAGAGGAAATAAGTAGTTGTTAATAATCGCAAGACTAAACAAATAACCCATTTGGCAATTATTTTAACAGTATTTATCTATTTAAATAAATCTAATTAAACTATTTAAAACTAATTGATTTACTTAACTTTTTAATTACACAACTGCTTACTATTATCTTTCCTTAGGAAATGGAAATTATATCATTAATAACATGAAATTATCTGATTATTAAAGAATAACAAAAGTTGAGATTATCTTCTAATTTGATTCTTTTGCAGTATGAGAAAAGCTAGATAGTAAGTAAAAGTAGACAAGCTAATGACTATACTTATCAATAAAGGCTAAAAGAATCGAATAGGATTATTTATTAAATAAAAACAATTCTAAAGAAATAAATCTTAAACTACTATTAATTTTAACTGATATAGCACTATAGACAAAATACCGTTATTAAATATTAAATACTTAAGTAAATTCTAAATCATTTTAAGAAAAATTTAATTAAAGGAGTTTAAGAGAGGCTTATTTTTGCTTAAATGAAGGAGTTTAATGCATTAGTTATAGATAGGAGATAGAAATAAAAATGAGAATAGGGATAAAAGGATATATTCTTATAGAGTAAAATAAGCATAAAAGTATAATCACTTATAGAAGTTAGCAAGCTTAATCCTAAACTCTGTATTTAATTACATAATTTTAAAGCATCTAATATTATAAAATAAGAATTATTCTCCAAAGATTTAAATATATATTTCATAGTTGGATATATAAATAAAGGAGAAATTAAATGCTTAATTTCGCTGTATTAATTTTCACATTACCAATTAGTTTTATTTTAAAGAAAAAAGAAAATAATAAATTACTGCTTTAAAATAAGTATAATACAAAAAAATGAAAATTTCAGACTAAATGCAAATGCTGAAGGTCAACTCATATTAACTTGGAGAACCGGAATATAACTAACTTAAAGTTTAGTCAGAACGCTACTAAACACAAGAAAAACGGGAGTAAACTACGAACCGTAAGTTTAATACAAATAAGGAGGATCCTGAATATTTTATGTGTAATTAAGAAGCATCTGTCAGTTCTTTAGAATTACCTTAAAAGTATTGGTGAAATGTTAATCCAAATAGACCAAAAATAAATCTACCCACTTATTAGATCAGCAAATTCGAAGAGGGAGATGAATTAGATATTACCGATTCTTGCAAATCCTCTGATATAATTACTTAGCCTTCATATCTAAGTAATTCAGGATTTTCAAAAGTAAAGTATGAGTTATCAGGTATGCAAAATTTAATAGCTAATCCATAAAAAAAAGAAATGAAATTTCACAATTATTAAAGGAAGAACTCTTAAAGCTCATCACTGAATCGCAGTTACGAATCGGAGCCAGTATTACTGACCGAGGAATAAGAACTAATCTAGCATAAAGCATAAGCTTCTATAGCGTATATAATTTAAGAAAATCCATAAATTCTATACTCTTTAAAAAATGAATGTATAACTAAAGATAAAAGAAACGTATCATATATATCAGGAATATAAGAGTGAATTGAGAACTATTAAAACTTTATAAGTAATAATGCTGAATATGAGTAAATGCAGAAAATTTATGGAAAGCCATTGGAAAGTTAAGATGGAATGGAAATTTTAGAAGTAATTAACTCTAAAGAAAGTAGAAGAACTAACTTTAATAAAAACCCCGGCAAATATCAAGCTTTAAACCAGGATAAGCAAAAAAGAGATTCAAAAGATTCTTTAAAATATATTTCCAAAGATGACTCTTTTATAAGAATGCAAATTCAAAACCCTTAATAGAGGAAAGTGAATAGAAATAAGCAAATGGAAAAAGCTCTTACTGTCAAAACATAATTTCCAAATAAAAAAGGATATGAAAGCCTTGAATAAACAACAAAAGAGAAAAAATTATATGACCTGATTCAAATTTTAGAAGAAAGTGTAAATGCAGCTGCTGGGTAGATCAAGAAATTAAAAAAGGAAAAAGAAACAGTAGATATATAATTTACTGAGCAATAGCAAAAAATAGAAAAACTTGAACAAATACTATCTTTTAATTAGTCTTAGTATTCTCAAGATATGGACTTTCTCAAAGAATAAGTATCAAAGATGGACATTACTTAAAATTCTACTCTAAAAGCAAGCATTAAATAATCAAGAATAATGCCATCCTCTCTTCTAGATGATTTTTCACTCAACAATATTGATAAATCGGAAACTATTCCAACCTAACCAAGCACAAAGAACAACAAATTAAATGTTCAGAGCAATTTCAAACCATAAGGCAAGAACCTTTATAATTATGTAAGTATATTTAATTCTTAGATGAGTAAATGTTGCAAGTCGTGTAGATGCAATGTTTTCTGAACTATAAGATATGTTTTAAAATTTGTAATTATTTTTCAATCAGTAGCTTTTTAAATTATCATCCTTATACAATAAAAAAGAGCCTACTTTGCATAAACTTTTATCTTCCACAATAAACTTAATAATTATATCATTCCTAAGAAGATACTATAGAAGAAAAAGCCTATTCCTATAAAAATTTTCACCATCCAATACTACATTAGACTTAAAATATAATAATCTCTCTTCTTTAAGAGTCTCTAATATAGCCTACTATAGAATATTTAGTTTACTTAACAACATACAAAATATTTAAGCTACCTTTACAATAAATATTATTAATTAAAGTTATTTCGATGAAAAATTACAGTTTATAAATACTTTTAGTATACTATTTGACTAAATTTAAGATTATATAAGTAAGCTATTCTTTTACTATTAAATGGAATCTTTAACTAAACAAAATAATATCCCTATCCACTTGGATTACTTATATGGTATTTTATACTTAGTCCTTTTTTATTCCGTTCTTTATAGGAACATTAAATAGATAATTATTGATATTTAATTAATTATTAGCGTTTACATTTAATAGAGGGTAAGTACTTCAGCATTAACAAATTTTACTTAGTGACTTAAATAATAAGGCTTTCTAGAAAGAAAAGGTTGAAAAATTAAAATCAACCAAGTAATAGTATTCAAATGATAGGGTTAAAATATAAGCAAGAGAAAGTCAATTTTTTGATATTAAGTGAAAGGTATATTTTAAGACTAGCTTTCCTTATTAATAATAAACTAAAGCAATAATGGAAATAATGTACATTAGTAGATTGAGCAACACTCAATTAATATTAATAAATAACTTTAATTATGCTAATTATTTTAAGACTAAAAGTAAATAATTACTATTAGTGCTATCATCTTATTAATTAGTCTAAAAAATGTAAAGGGAATAATAAATACAGATTTATATATAATCTAATTATAAGCATTTTTATTATTTATAAAATTTGCTTTTTGATTTCACTCTCTCAGGAAATAATTCATGGATCATAGCATTAGACACTTTTATAAATGAAGTTTTAACATATGTTAATTTTAATCGGTATCAAAGAGAAAATAGCTTAAGAAATTTCTTTAAAAAAGGAAGGATGCAAATGTTATAGGTGATATGGTAGCTTGCTTAATATAGATAATATGCTTTTAATGAAACAGCTTTTTATAAAATAACTTTTTTCTTCGAGTTCAGAACTAAAAAATATAAGCATTTATGATTTTTGGTAGTTTGATATTATAAAACTCCTCTTTTGGCTTTAGTATATAATTTTAATCTTTAAACTAAAGTTCTTAGTGTGGTAAAAAATAAAAAGTCATACACATCAGCAAGTTACAAATCAATATTTTCTTTATAGAACCTAAAAATATATAGCCTCATAGAGCTAAAGCTGCTTAGTAATAAGCTTAGTTAATAATTTATTAAATTATATTTTTTTAATATTTATTTCAAATAATTTCCTTAGGTCACTTGAATGTAAAATGCTATCCAAGAATATAAAATATAACAAATAAAAAAAGTTAAATGATTCTCTTTAATTAAGTAGAGCATAATCAATTTGCTTTATGATGCAGAGATCCTTTGCCTTTTTTATATAGTCTATAATATTTTTCGCTATGTATTTTCACTCTGGTTATTAGTTAAGTTCATATGACTAAAGTTTGAAATGCTATTATTTTAATGATGTAATTTTAAAACAGGATATAATAATTTAATCAGATAGAAAAATAGGTATAATGAGAAGAGACTTAAAATGAACTAAGCAAATAGATATAATTAAAGAAAAAAGGCAACACATACATTCAAAATAATACCTTAATACCTATTCCGATTCACTTATCTCTACTATGTCTTAAATAAATAATTGATTTAGCTATTGTCAAGCTAAATTAAAGCTGATAAATTAATAAGCTTATTTTTCTAAATATTGCTTATATTAGAAAATAGCAAGATTATTGCTTTTAATTTATAAGACGTTTCAAATCTACTAAAGAAGAAAATAGGCTAATTATATAAGAGTAAAAAGCTAATCAGAACTTTGAAAGCTAAGGAATAAATAAGTAATTTTAAAGATTAATTATTAATATAATAATAGACTTCTATCATGCTAAAAGCTCATTACCTAAAGAGCCTATAGCATTTAGCTATTTTTGATTTTACTGAGAAATTTCAGAAACTAATATCTCATCCAGAAAAGATTACAGTGATTTGCTAGAACTCATAAGATTTAATTTACATAAAAGAATCTAAAAATACAATTTGAAAATAAAGGATAAACAATTTATAAGATGTATACAAGAAAGTTTAACTTTAAGTGTCTTTTAAGAAAGAAGTAAAATAAATCGTTTAAAAGTCTTAATTTTTATTCTTATAGCATCATTAAAATAGAAATTGAAGATGCTGATAGTATAAAATTGAAAACTTTATAAGCAAAAATTAAACTAATTAAGACTTAATTTCTTAATTTTTCTAATTTACTACAAATTAATGAACAAAGGCTGATAATAAAGGCATTAATCGTAGTGGTAAGAAGTTGGCTAAAAGAAAAAACCTATCTATGGGAAAATATTTAACTTATGAGCTTTTACTTCTTACTAGTTTGATGGAAATGCAGATCATTATTATAATCCTATTGATTCAAATAAAATTCCTGAATAAAAAGAAGTTTAAAAAAAGTAAGAAGAGGATGAAGGAAGCCTACTGAGAAAAAAACTGAAAGATAAAGTCTTCTATATAAAGAAAAAACCAAACCTTAACAAATCTTTAAATATATAAAAAGCTAAAAACTTATATGGAAAATCAAAATGTGCTCCTGCCTAACTTAGACTAGGTGAGCTTAAATTAAAATCATATCGCAAATTTGCATTTCTTCCAACTCCAAAATCTACACATGAGAAAATTTTTGATAAAGAGAAATATACCATTACCGATTTATCAATGTATCACGAAAATGTTAAACCTCTTTTGAGAAAAATCATTCATAAATACAAATAATAAGAAATCGCTCTCAAGGAAGAAAATGAAAAGAAAAAAATTCAAATTTTGCATGTGGAAGAGGAATTTTCGCAAAGTCAATGTGAACTTTAACACTTTAATTTCTATTTGCTACTTTATAATCTCCTTATTCATCTTTAAAGATCATTTGTATGCTTTAACTTAAGCTTACATTAATTCTAATAAATCTAGAAATTCTCAATAATTTACTTCAAAACAAGTTTGGATAATTATTATAGATATAATATTTGAGTAATTAAGCATACAATTTATTATATTTTCAAACTAAGATCATTTTTATAAGCTTATAATTGCCAAAAGAATCAAACTGAATCTATAATTTTTGAATCTAAAAAAATACCGAAAAATTAATTTGTTTATAGAAATATAAAAAAACTTAATCTTTATTTTTATAATATATCTAATCTTCATTTATGTATTAAATTACTAAGAATATGTTTTGTAGGCTAAAATAAAATCATTAACTTTATAATTTTTAAATTCCTTATTTAATTAAACTATAAAATTAACCTGCTTACTTATAAGTCTCAAATAAATTAAAGTATTAAAATAAATAAAATTTATAATAAAATTATATTCAAGTAAAGGATATCAAGCTATTTTAGCATATATCTTTGATTTATTAAATGATTTCTATTAAAATAATAAATACATTCCTAATATTTCTTTCACTCTATACTTTAGTTCGAATTCTCTAAATCCTATCTTTCGTTCTCTTCGTTTGAATCCTCTACTTCCACTCTTTTTTATTGTTTCTTCCCTTTTCTATTTTAAACTGCTCTTCTATTTTAAACTTAGCTCGTTTCCCTGTCATTTTATACTTCTTCTACTTCTATATTACTTTAATCCTAATATAGTTGCTCAGATAACTTTTAAGTTAGTAGGTCTATTTACTTTTGTAAATTTACATTCTCTCTCTTAAGTTAAGAGTTTTCTTTAGATAACTTTCCTACTGTACTTTCTCCTAAAACTTTTATCTCATTTTGTAATTTCTAGTTTTGAGCTTTAAGTTATACTGGATCATCTTCGTAAATTCCTTACTTCTTACTTAAAAATTTTATAGCAGTAGCTTATTTAGATAACGTACCGTTTTCTTTCTAAAGTATTTCAATTTACTCTTCTTTATCTAGCATATTTTTATTCAGTTCCCATATTTGTTTCTTCTGCTTTACTACTTGTTCTTTATAAGACTCTAATTCTCCAACATAACCTTCGTCTTGTTAGTTCATTCTTTCTTCTTATTATTCCAGTTTTTAGTTTTGTTACTTTACTTAATCGTCTAACTTTTCTTTTTCCATTTCTAGTTCCTCGTTTGTTTATTTGCTTCTTTCTAGTTCTGTTTCTAAGTTACTAACTTGCTCATTTAGTTTTTTTACTCTTGGATCTTCTTTTTTTTTCATTTGTTATATTTAATCTTGAAGTTGAGTTATTCTTTCGTTGGCTTCATCAAGTAGTTAGTTTTTTTCACTTATCTCTTATTGAAGTTGAGAAGATTACTTTTACTCTTCTTCTAGTTTGGATTGTAAATTTCATAAATCAGCTTGAAGTAACTCTATTTTATCTTGCAACTTATGAGAGCTTTGATCTTTTCTATCGAGTTCATCTTGGAGATTCTAAACTTGCTCCTTTAGTTCTTCTTGTTATTTTTCCATTCTCAACTAGTTTTTAGACTTTTTTATTAATCTGAGTTATTCGTGAAGACTATCTTGCATGGCCATTTGTTTTTGAATAATTTGGTCTCTTTGGATTATTTGAACTTTTAAGGTTTCTATAGTATCTATAAGTTCCACTTCCTTCTAGTTATTAAAATCGCAGTTTTGGAGATGATCTGATCACGTCATATCGATAACTTCAAGTTCTTCTTATGTAGATTGTTGTTGTTCGCACTAAAGGATAAGTTTATTGATTTTGGATTTTAATTTGATGTTTTCTGCTTTTAACTGTTCTCTTGATATGTAAGACTTCGTGGTTACTTCTTTGACTTTAGAATCGATAAGTTCTTTATTATTAATGAGTTCCTTTAGAGCTTTGATGAAAGCATCTTATTCTTGAATATCGTTTTAAAGCTGAATGAGTTCAGATTTATCTTCATTTTTCTGGATTTTTTTGAGTTAAAGTTAAAGATTCTGGATTTATTTGAGTGACTATCTGGTTTTTTCTTATTGAGACTGATTAATGATTTGTAGTTTAGTAATAAAAGAAGCTTCGCTTTTCTTATAGTTTTCTATAATCTTTTCTTGTTCTTTTATAGTTTATACAGCTTATTGAAGATCATAAGCATTCATTTATCTTTATATTTAACTTTATTTACTTTAATCCACTTCTATTACAGCTATCACTCTTATCATCTCCTTACTTCATCCTTCTCTCTTTATTTACGACTTCTACTTTCTTTTCTTATTAGACTGCTTTGTTTCAAAAATAATAAAACCATAGAATGTTATAATAATATACATTTTTGTTAGAATGCTATTAAGAAATAATTAGATAACTATTTAGTTTCTATTAATGCATTTTTAGCCAAATATAAAAGTGTAAAAGTGTATATGTAAGATTTAGTTTTTATTAATAGCTTATATTTGTTTATACTTTTATTTTCTAAAAATAAGATAATTAAAAAATTAAAAAAGGTTAAAGTTTATCGAAAGAGAGAAATATTGAAGATTAGATACTAAATTAGAAAGGTGTTGTAAAGTAGATAATCCTTTTTCAATAACTAGCAGATTATAACATTAAAACTTTTTTTATTTAAGATAATATGTTTATTAAATAATATAATAATATGATAGTATAAACTTAAAAATTAAGATTTATATTGAAGTATTGTTAAGCATAGAGATGATTATTTTAAGAATGTTATCAAGTGGAATATAATGCACTACAGTTTTTGGGTGCTACCTAAAGATTCTATATATTCATTTATGGATTTTATTTATTTAATTGTCTGCATTCATTTTATTTAAATGATAAATAGTTTCGTTAAGCTGCTGTATATGCTATTTAAATCCTAGAAGGGATTATAAAAGTTTGAAGATATAGTAGATAGATTTTATTTATATAAGCTGATAAAAAAGTGTCGGATAGAAGTTAAAAAATAGATTTAAATTTGATTTTTATTTTTGTATAATTGGAAAATTAATATTATTTGATGGTGAGCTTGTAATCAACATTAATGATAGTTAATTTAAGTAAGATATGGAAACATTTAAAATTATAGGAATTAAATAAAAACTAATTTTGTCATTTAGTATCTCAGAATCTATATTTGAAGTATAAAATGCGAGAATGTTTATTACTTATAGAAAGGGAAAATTTTTAAGTGTTATATGGATATTGAAAGCCAATTTGAAACTTTTCATAATGCTTTATTTAGTACGAAAGCCAAATACTTTTTAATGATTGACGATTACCTATTTAATTATATTTATAAACTTTAACCAGAGTAAAGACTAAATAATGGATTAAAAGCTAAATAAATGATTAGGAAAGAAGTTCTAATAATATAAATGCTTTTAATATAAGTCAATCTCTTTGCTTATTTTATACTAACAAAAATTTGGAAAAATTCATTCTTATGCTTAAGATAATAAAGCTCTTAAATAGCATCAATCAGAGTAAATTTTAATAATCTTGCCTTTTAAAATATTTAAATTATTAATACATCCTTTACCTTTATTGAATGCGTAAATTTCGATATGGTAGAGAATCCTATTTTACTAGAATTAGCAAAAAATTCTTAGCTTATTAATTTAAATTAAACGATTAGATAATTTAACTAATAGGCTATAGTTGAAAATTTCAAATTATTTAGAAAAATCTTTAGGATATAGAAACTAAAAATAGCATTATAGTGCTTTGATAATTTAAAATATCTACTTGATTACAAGTAACTTTAATAAAATGACGATATTTAAAATTGATTATTGGAAACTTTCAAATCAAGAAGAAAATTAAAAAACAAATATATAAGAAAAAGATAAAGATAAATAAGAAGACTATATTGAAAGGATTTACTCAATTAGGTACTCTATAATAAATTAAAGAAAATTTGTTTAATATGAAATCATCTAGTAATTAAATGAAAGGGAACAATTGTATGGTTTATGAAACTAAAATTCTTAATAAAGTTTCTATTTTTAATTTCTACAATGATGAGCTTTTGAACTATATTAAAAACCTGCTTTCCATTTCTTCAATGAGATATAATGCGAATAATAGAATATTAGAGTCAATTAGCCTCAAAATTTAAACAGTGCAAATAAAAAATTACTTTTTTAGTTTTTATGAAATTGTTCATTCATTCAAGAAAAACATTTTCGAGCAGCAGTGCTATGAGTTCAACTTTTCCAAGAATTATTATATATGGTGATGCTAATAAAAACTCTTAGAAATAAAATGTAAAATTTTGGAAGACGAAAATTGTTTGAAGCATTGGATTATATGATTTGGGAATTTATGATAAATAGTTATTGCTAATGAAACAGAAACCTTAAGATGTATATGTTTACTCAAAATCAATAACATTATTTTATAAATAATTGCTTAAATATAAATGATAGAAGAATGACTTCTTAGAAGAAATAAAAAAATGCAATAAGTTTATGGAGCATCAATATTAATCCTATTATATTAGATAAAATAAAAAGATCTAAATATTTTGCCAGATCACTGAATTTTAAAGGATTTATAACAGTTTATGTATTAATCCTCAAGCAGATGAAGATCATTAATGATTGATCTTTTAAAAGTAATTTTTTAAAAGTTTTATTAATAAGAAAAGCAGAAAACACTTTAATATGTAGACAATCTTTTCGTGCTTATCTTGAAAAAAATGAAATTACAGCTTATTAAGATGAAAGTTGTAAAATTTAAGCTAAAATAAGAAGTTTATATAATATATAAAGGAATAATTAGAATCGTGCAAAAAATGATTCATATTAAATTTCTTACTAATTTGGTTAATGATATATTTTATATTTATACGTTTTAAAGATAAACGAGTTCCTTAAAAAAAATTTGCTTAACAATTTACTTATTAAAGTTATACATTCATTTGCTTCTGCTAAACTTTTAATTGCTCTATTTGTTCTTTGGCTTGAGCTTCTCTTTCCATCATAGCATCAGTCATTACACTTTTCATAATTGGTCCAGGTTCAACTCCAAGTCTGTATCGTGGCTGATTGACAAACATATTACTCTAAAATTTCGTTTGTAAATATCTAATTATTTCATTTGCTTTTTTTACTTTACTTTTATTTTTTTGTACCTTCTTCTTAAGTTAAAGGACTTCTGTTTCTTTTGTTTTCGATATTAGATCATATTTTCGCTTATAATCTTCCAATTCAATTGTCATATTTCTTAATACACTATCTTACTCTTAACATCGTTAGTTAAGATTTTCTAGATCTTTTTGTCTCATATTTTCACTTATTTCCAGATGTTCCAATTTAACTTTAAGTGTGTGTTCAGATTACATAACAGTACGATAACTTTCCTAAAGTTTAGTGACTTCTTTCTCATACATAGTTTTTTCCTAATTTAGATGCTAAATATATCTATGCTACTTTTCTGCTTCATTTTAAATTTAAGTTAGTCTATTTTATAACATTACTTTCTCCTCGTTCAGCACTCTGCATTCTTTTTCAAATTTATTGGCTTCTAATCTACACATTTTTTCAAAATCTGATTTCGAGTTTTCAATATTTTTTTTATAGGACTCTAAAATTTCAATTTTCTTCAAGCATCTATTAACTTCATTTTTCTCAGTAATTAGTTTTTCTTATTCCTAATCAACTGTAGATCTGATTCGTTGCACAAACTCATTGTCTTTCTTAAGCATTTCCTCCTTAAGTGTATTAACTTATTCTTTTAAGTAAGCAATTTGTTCCATTTAAACATTTAATTAATTATAATTTTCGTCCTTGCTATTATTTATTTAGAACAACTAAGATTTTAAAGATTCTATTTCTCTAATTTGCTTTAAGTTCTACTCTTATTATTCTGTCAGTTGAATTTACATTTTATCAATTCTTATTTATAATTATCTCTTAGCACTAGTTTCTGATTCAATTTAACGGCTAAATTAAATTTGCTGCTCACTTTTTTCTGTCTTAAGAACTTCGTTCAGTTTTCTAAGTTCTTCATTTTCGTAAAGAAGATCCTCGTACTTTACCTTTAATTTGTCATTTTCTCTTTTATAAAGCCGAGCTTAATCTCGTTCAGGAACATCTTCAAGCTTTTCATTAAGGATTTCAATTTCTTTAGTTAGATCTGCAATTTAAGATCGATAATCTTCTTTGACTTTTTAAATATCTCCTTCATAGTCTGACTGTAAGGTTTCAAGCTTGCTCTTCTTAATTTCAAGTTATCTCTAAAGTTTAGAAATTTCATCTTGTAATTTTGATACTTCTTGTTCCTTTTGCTCTAATATTTATTTATGAGGCGCCTCTATTTCATTAATAAGCTTAACTCTAAGCAAGTCTTGATCAAGAGGTGGAATCATCTGAGACTTCATTTCCTCGAACTCCCTTTATTTATTTTCGAAAGCTGACTTAAAACGTTTCATTTGCTACTCATAAGCTATTTCAATTTCTTTTTTAGTATTAACAGCATCAACATAACGCTACTGATACTCATTACATTCTTTCTTAAGATGTTCATAGTAAAGTTTATGATCTTCATGCATTTTTTTTAGCTAATCATTATCTTATCTAGATCTCTCCAGTAACTCTCGAGTTTACGAAAGGGCTCTTCGAAGTTCAATAGTTTCTTCAAGCAAGTTTTCATAGGATGACATTTTTAATTTTTAAAGAATTGATTAACTGTACTTTTAAACTCCTTTTTTCTTAATTTTCTTTCTAATTTTCAATCTAATGAAACTTATTCATCAAACATATATCCTATTTCTTGCAATACCTTCTTCCCTTTTATTTAGTTGCTTTATTAGATTATTTATAAAGACAATAAGTTTTTATATCACTAAGCTGCATATTCAATAAGATTAAAATCTTTATGATAAAAGGCCTCGCTCATAAATAGATATTCTGCAACCCTCTTCTAAAAATTATTAGATACTAAGCAAATTCCCTAAAGGAAAATAAATAGAATATTAGCACAACATTTTATAATAAATCAATATTCGCCAAACAGCAAGTAGCAAGCTTTATAAATAAGCAGTTAAACAAAAATTAAAAATTCCTAGCTATTAATTAATGAACTGAAAGCTTATAAATTATATGAAGTTATTTATAACTGTGAATTGTTTAATTATTACTATAGATAGGATTTAAAATAGTTTCAATATTTATTATGTAGATATAGACTAAAAGATGTTATTTAAAATAACTTAGTATAGTACTAAGTAAAATAGAATAATACAACTATTTCTTTAGGCTTCTTCAATTATTTATTCTATTATAATAAGCTTTATAAGTGTGGTTATCTCACTTTGAAGCTAAATAGCTTATAAGGAGTATTTAATCTTATAAAAGTGTAAACTATTATCTTAAGTCTTAGTATATTATATTGAGATAATCTAGTAATAATTAATAGAAGATTAAGTAAATAATGCTTTAAATGAGTAGATTAAAAATAAGAACTAGAGTATATGCTTTAATTAAATCCATTCTTCTTTATTCAATTATCTTATACTATTATCCCTCTATATCGTTATTATCTTCTATTTTTATTTTCTAATATAAAAAACATTTTTTATTAAAGGAAGATATGAAACATCTCATTTCTCTATTAACCAATCTATAAGGTAGGCTTTTATAAATGCTTAATAAATTTGATTTATAATGTATTTAAAAATAGTTAAAAGGTAAAATAAATTAAAGCTATTTATTATATCTTAAAGTATAATTGATCATTCTATTTTTATTTATATAAGATACATATAAATTAACTATATCTGAAGCATATTTAAGTAAATATCATATTCTTAAATAAAGCATCTATAAAATCTAATTATAGTCTCGTGAGTTTATATCTTGTTATTTATTAATAAGCAGTCTAATAAGAAAAGAAAGTAGAAGTCGTAAATAAAGAGAGAAGGATGAAGTAAGGAGATGATAAGAGTGATAGCTGTAATAGAAGAGGATTAAAGTAAATAAAGTTAAATATAAAGATAAATGAATGCTTATGATCTTCAATAAGCTGTATAAACTATAAAAGAACAAGAAAAGATTATAGAAAACTATAAGAAAAGCGAAGCTTCTTTTATTACTAAACTACAAATCATTAATCAGTCTCAATAAGAAAAAACCAGATAGTCACTCAAATAAATCCAGAATCTTTAACTTTAACTAAAAAAAATCCAGAAAAATGAAGATAAATCTGAACTCATTCAGCTTTAAAACGATATTCAAGAATAAGATGCTTTCATCAAAGCTCTAAAGGAACTCATTAATAATAAAGAACTTATCGATTCTAAAGTCAAAGAAGTAACCACGAAGTCTTACATATCAAGAGAACAGTTAAAAGCAGAAAACATCAAATTAAAATCCAAAATCAATAAACTTATCCTTTAGTGCGAACAACAACAATCTACATAAGAAGAACTTGAAGTTATCGATATGACGTGATCAGATCATCTCCAAAACTGCGATTTTAATAACTAGAAGGAAGTGGAACTTATAGATACTATAGAAACCTTAAAAGTTCAAATAATCCAAAGAGACCAAATTATTCAAAAACAAATGGCCATGCAAGATAGTCTTCACGAATAACTCAGATTAATAAAAAAGTCTAAAAACTAGTTGAGAATGGAAAAATAACAAGAAGAACTAAAGGAGCAAGTTTAGAATCTCCAAGATGAACTCGATAGAAAAGATCAAAGCTCTCATAAGTTGCAAGATAAAATAGAGTTACTTCAAGCTGATTTATGAAATTTACAATCCAAACTAGAAGAAGAGTAAAAGTAATCTTCTCAACTTCAATAAGAGATAAGTGAAAAAAACTAACTACTTGATGAAGCCAACGAAAGAATAACTCAACTTCAAGATTAAATATAGCAAATGAAAAAAAAAGAAGATCCAAGAGTAAAAAAACTAAATGAACAAGTTAGTAACTTAGAAACAGAACTAGAAAGAAGTAAATAAACAAACGAGGAACTAGAAATGGAAAAAGAAAAGTTAGACGATTAAGTAAAGTAACAAAACTAAAAACTGGAATAGTAAGAAGAAAGAATGAACTAACAAGACGAAGGTTATGTTGGAGAATTAGAGTCTTATAAAGAACAAGTAGTAAAGCAGAAGAAACAAATATGGGAACTGAATAAAAATATGCTAGATAAAGAAGAGTAAATTGAAATACTTTAGAAAGAAAACGGTACGTTATCTAAATAAGCTACTGCTATAAAATTTTTAAGTAAGAAGTAAGGAATTTACGAAGATGATCCAGTATAACTTAAAGCTCAAAACTAGAAATTACAAAATGAGATAAAAGTTTTAGGAGAAAGTACAGTAGGAAAGTTATCTAAAGAAAACTCTTAACTTAAGAGAGAGAACGTAAATTTACAAAAGTAAATAGACCTACTAACTTAAAAGTTATCTGAGCAACTATATTAGGATTAAAGTAATATAGAAGTAGAAGAAGTATAAAATGACAGGGAAACGAGCTAAGTTTAAAATAGAAGAGCAGTTTAAAATAGAAAAGGGAAGAAACAATAAAAAAGAGTGGAAGTAGAGGATTCAAACGAAGAGAACGAAAGATAGGATTTAGAGAATTCGAACTAAAGTATAGAGTGAAAGAAACATTAGGAATGTATTTATTATTTTAATCGAAATCATTTAATAAATTAAAGATATATGCTAAAATAGCTTGATATCCTTTACTTGAATATAATTTTTTATATGATTATGAATTTAGAAAGTAAACAAGAAAAATAATTTTTTTTCTGTTCTTTCTATTTTATTGGCATTATTTAATTTTTAAATATTAGCTTTCATAGCCATAAAATATTTCAAATGTAGCGAAATAATTTTATTAAGTTAAATAAGAAAGCTTACTCTAGCTTTTCATTGAGACTATTAAAAAAAATGTATATTATAATGAAATTGTTAATCAGTGAGAACAAGCTGTTTTAAATATTTACTTAGTCACATAAACTATTTAAAATTCTTAGATGTAACTATGCTTATAATATCTTTAATATTAGTAGATAAAATAAAAAATCATAGAAGTTTCTAACTATATACTTAAGTTTCATTTAAGAAGAATATAAATATATAACCCAAAGCTATTATATAAACCAGTTGTAATTACAATAATGATATCCATAATATGTTTCTTTATATTAGGATTATCTATTTTAATATTTCATGATCTTAGATATGATAACCATTTATTAGTTTTTAATTTCCTTAAACTATTAATTTGGAGTATAATCAAACTAGATTGATTTAAATTAATTGAGTTATTAAGATAGAATATTTGAAGATAATAACCTAGTATTTAACTTTACTAAGCTTTGAAAAGTATTATACTTATATTTCTTAAGTAAATGTATATCCTTTATTAATTAATAGATTGGGATTAAGGGAAATGACTTATACTTAGATATTTTTATTTTAAATAGATTTTAATGAAGTATATATGGAATCTCTTAAATATTAGTTGAGACTATTCATTAATGATTTTACCTTTTATTACTCATTTTAATAGTTTAAGATAATTGCAGTACTCACTCTTTACTAAAAAGATAAATTATGCATAATTATAATTTTTTTAAAATAGAGCAAATTAAAAATAATTAGATTTTTACAAGACAGATATCAGTTAAGTAAATAACTAGTGCTAATAGATGAGAAAGTGAATATGATAATATGATAGGTTAGTGTGGAACTAAGTTATAAAGCTAAATACATTAAAAAGTCTATATTCTATAAGCTATTTATTCAAATATCAATTATATTCTTTAATTCATTTATGAAAGCTGCATTTCTGTTTGCTCTTTCCTTTTGCTTTACATCTTCTTTCTAATTTTTTGCTGGTATTAATGCTGGCTCAGCTTTTTGTTGCTTGTTACTGTAAAAGTCATTCTCCAGAGGTTACGAAAATAAGTTCTAGCAAATAAAGTTTTTTTGATCCTTTTGAGGATTAATAAATACTTAAGGCTGCTGAAAGTCAGATTCTATACTTCTTTAAAATGGTTAATTGCTTGTATAAACGCTTTAATGAGTCGTTAGTTTCTTACTAACCTAATTTGATTAAAGTTTATTCGAATAGTTGGTAAAAGTGCTTTCGATATTATCTGGTGTAAAGCCCATAGTTTCCTTAACACAATCTTTAATTTTATTCTAGCTAATGCATTAAGAGAATTCTTAAGACTATCTTAGTTAACTGCCTAAGTTTTAGTTTACTTTACAGCTTAAAATACAACTATGCAATACTTGGATACTCTAAGATTGTGTCTCAGACATTTGCTATAAACTATCACAAGCTTATAGCATTACGTTGCTTTAATTTACTATAAACCTCACTTTAAATCCAATATCTTTACAGAAGAAAAGAAATTTATAGAAGCTAAGGTAATTCAAGCTTTCGCAGCATATTTGCTAGTTAATATTTCAGTTGTCAAAGAAATATTCGTTTATCACAACTTTGACTATTGGTCTTCTTTATCAAGTGTGAAAGATTTGAATATAGTCAAGTATTCAGAATCAAGTTCTAGCGTCACTAAAGTTTCTATCTATTTGTGATCTATTTTATTGCATACATTTTCAAGTCAGTCATTTGGTGATGATTCTACTTACCAGACATACTCTTTTAAAAGCTGGAAATTCCCATTTCTTGTTTGATTTTTTATTACTGGATTTCCTGAATTTTACTGAATCTGCACTTAATGGAAAATTTCGACAGGCTAGGCATTAATTTATACTTCAAAAATATCATTATCATAAACACTAAAATCAAGCTACTTAATCTTCATCCTGAGTTTCCTAAATTCATTAAGTAGCAAGTCAATTTTGATTTCAAAGTATGAGTGCTTGTACTTCTAATGACCATATTGAAATTACTCAAAGCTACTAGAAGCAAACTTAGATCCATATAATACTTATTCATTATTATCAGGCTTTAAGTAGAACTCTATGGAATCTTTACGCCAAATAATCGTTAGATCATCGCTAAATCCGCTATACAGCTAGAACATTTTCTAGATTTGCTTAATAATCACTTCGTTCTGTGTAGTCAAGGTGCACGATTTCTTACTCTAATTGGATTACATTTTGGTAGGAATTTTAAATTTGAATTTAGCTAAATTAATTAATAACGATTTGAATTAAAGTTTAGGAAATTAATTTATTTGAATTCATTACCTCTATAACTATGGTTATTCGTATATCAAGTCTATTTATAAAAATGACTATTGCTTATCTATTATAGCTTAGAATCTAGTGCATGCTAGTATGCTGATAAAATACTTTGTAGCTATTATACTTAGCCAACCTCTTACTTTTCTGTCATTATATAAATTAATCATTTATTGGACTTTTTGCTCTCTCTATTATAAGCAAACTACTATTAAAACACTTAAAGTCTTAGAACCTGAATAGCAAATGTATTAATGAATAGTGGCTTTTAGCTATAGGAAGTATATCTCAAAGCCAATAATAAAATTAAGATAAAAGGAGCTACTTGAGAAAGTGTATTCCAAGCTTTTCAGTGTCATTTAATTAAATTCCAAAAGAATTATCAGATAACATAAGAAATTTAAAGCTTTTATCATAAAAAGCATCTAATGCCTAGATAAGAGCCAAGTGGTTTATCTATTCGCTGTTAATGATTATGGAGTAGATATGTGGAGTGAGTTGATTAATAAGAACTAAGTTAAAAAATTTCTTATATAGCTTATAATTTGAATTTTTTGAATCTTTATCACGGGTTTAAATTGCGCCATATTTATGATTTATAATAATGTCCTAGGAAGAAAGTAGTTTAATGATTGGGTCTTCATTAGATGAAGAAAGACAAGATGGAAGGATTGAGGAGAGAAAGAAAAACTTTATGAAAGGTATGGATTTGGAAGATATTAAGAGAAGAAAGGAAGAAGGAGCGATAGAACTAAGGAAAACTGTGAGAGAGGAAACTTTCATGAAAAGGAGAAATTTACAAATGTACACCCCCTAAAACGATAATTAGAATACTAGAGGTAGCAATGAAGTAGTAATGGAAAACGAATTAGAAACCAATCCTTTAATCTAGCCTTTCATTACTGTAAATGAAAGATTTAAGCCTTGCTATAGTTTACAGGATTTAGATTATTTAGTTTAGAAAATACATTAAACTGATGATATAAGTCAACTTGAAGCTGCCCAAGGATTTAGAAAGCTACTTTCAATTGAATTGGAACCACCTATTTAATAGGTAATAGATGCTAATGTTGTTAATAACCTAATTGACTTTTTGGTAAAAAGTGAATATTAATAGCTTTAATTTGAAGCCGCTTGGGCTTTAACTAATATAGCATCAGGTACTCCATTGCATACTCAAGTAATTGTTGAAAAAGGAGCAGTACCACTAATTATAAAATTAATGGAATCTCCTAATCCTGAAGTAGTTGAATAGGCAGTTTGGGCTATAGGAAACATATCGGGAGATGCTGCTCATTGTAGAGATCTAATTTTATAGCATGGAGGATTGTAGCCTTTAATTAATATTTTGAATTCAACTAGCAGGCCAAGCATGATCAAAAACGGAAGTTGGGCTTTATCAAACCTATGCAGAGGAAAACCTCCTCCAGCTTTCGATTTAGTTAGTCCTGCGATACCTACACTGGCTAAAATAGTGAACTCTTCATCAGATACTGAAATTTTAACAGACACTTGCTGGGCTTTGTGTTACCTTTCTGATGGATCTTAGTAAAGAATCTAGAAAGTTCTAGACTCTGGAGTTTTGAAAAGAATGATAACTCTTTTATCTCACCATGTAGTATCCATTTAAATTCCTGCTCTTAGAACTATTGGAAACATAGTAACTGGAAGTGATGTATAAACATAAGAAGTCATTAACTCAGGTGCTTTAACTAGTTTACTCACTCTTTTATCAAGTCCAAAGAAAGCAATTAGAAAGGAAGCCACTTGGACTATCAGCAACATAACTGCCGGAAGTAAAGAACAAGTGAATTAAATTATGAACCATGATTTTATGCCTAAGCTAATTTAGATGTGTGAGCATGATGAATTTGAAGTAAGCTTTTTATATAGATTAAAAAGGAAGCTGTCTGGGCTATCTCTAATGCAGCTAGTGGAGGAGACTTAGCTCACTTAACTCGTATAGTTGAACTTGGAGCTATAAAAGCTTTATCTTCTTTATTGACAGCAAAAGATCCAAGAGTAGTCGGTATCACATTAGAAGGACTTGACCAAATTTTAAAAATTGGACAAGAATCTTTCCTTGATTAGAATGGAAATAATCAATTTGCTGATATGCTAGAAGATTGTGGCGGGCTCTCAAAAATAGAAACGCTATAAGAGCATCCTAACAATTAAATTTACGAAAAAGCGGTTAAAATAATTGAAAAATACTATGGAGTAGAAGAACAAGATGATATCTTTGCTAAACTAACAGCTCCACAAACTGGATTTGCATTTTGATATTTTAAATCTTCAAATTCTTCCTCATTAAAAATACTTTCCGTCTAGCTAACTAAATAGTATTTAAAATATATTCTCACGAAAATCAAAAGAAACTTTAACCAAATCACTCTTAAGTCTTATTAGTAGATTTAAATAAGAGATTTAATTCGTAAATGAGCAAAGTGAGCATTAGTTGGTGTAAATAATTTTATATCTGAGTTAAAGTTACTGAACAGAGAATTTTCCAGTTTTATACATTTCTAATTATGCTTATATAATAAAATAGTATATCTGTAGCGATTTTTAGAGAGGTATTTCTAATAATTTGCGTATATTAGATTTAATATAGAAACTAGAAGATGATATTTAATGCATAGGCTACTTAATTTATAATATCAAATCTAAAATCTTATTTGCATTAATAAAAGCTATATTCCATTATGTCTGAAATGAATATAGAAATCAGATGAAATTTAAACTTAAATAACTAAGGTGGATGCAGATAATTAATAATATTAAAGTCTTTAGATTATTTAAAATTATAGTTAGACTGCTAGAGCTAAAAACTCAACACTTGAAACTAAAGCATCTACACTCTCACTTACATGCTTAAATAGTAATGTTTATTTTTAACTTCGGCAAATAAACAAGCTCTGGAAAGACTCAGTATAATCAATAAACTCGTTAAACTGAGTTTAGAGTTTTAGCACATCTGCAAAATCAACTATGACCCCTTTGAAATTTTTTTCTCACTAAAGCTCATGAACTACATGTATTGCTTTCCAACCTGCATATTTAGGAGCTATGCAATCTTCAATAAAAGCATCTCCTACGTATACTATCTTAGTAGTATTAAGCATTTCTTCTACTTTTTTGGAACATCCGTTTAAATACATTTTCTCATTCACTTTTACAAAATCAATAAGAGAATCCTTAAAAAATTTAGGCTTTTTAGCTTTAAAAATAAATAAGTCAAAATATCTTTCAAAATCCTCTTCAAATAAATGCCTTAATAACACCTGCGCTGCTTCAAAATCAGAGTTAGATATGATAAAAGTTTTTTTACCTCTACTTCTCATAATTTTTAAGAAATCCATAAAGTTCTAGCTTAGTTTAATCCCAACTAAATCTAATTTATGTTAAGTGTTCTTTAAAATAAAATCAATCTTAGTCTATTCCTCTTAGTTTTCTGATTTAAAAGTTAATGAAGTTTCAATTACATATCTAAACATACTGTGTAGTTGTTTATAATCCTTGAACTAATTCTCTTCAATCACCTTCATATTCTTTCATAAATGTACATAGCTTTAAAAAGTAACTGGATAAGCTGCTCCTCATATACTCCAGCTTTATCAAATTCTCTCATCTTTTCTTTCCAACTTTCTATAGTTCAGCAAGCTTGAAATTCTAGGTGGATTTCCATATGTCTCTAAGATTTGCTACTCTGTTAGTTTTTAAAACCCGAAAAATGCATCTTCAACTTCAAAATCTTCATTAAGATTAATGACAAATCCAGTTTCTAGATCTATAGCTGAGTTTTTGAATATAAAGTTTCTAATAATTTTGTTAATATCATCGAAATACTATTTCAGCTCAGGTAATCCATACTACCTGCTAAATTTAAAACTGTATTTAGTAATTTCCTACTTAAAGAACTCTTCAATCTTATACTACTATAAAGTTCAATCTAGATCAAATCCAATAGCTTCTACTTAATCAATCAGCTACTTCAGCTTTTCTACACTTTTTTCCATTTTAAGCTAATTAAATTAAACATTTTTAGTTTAAAGATCCATCTCATTAATTCCTTCCTGCTTTCTAGGTTTATTATTCCAAACTAGCAATACTAACTCAGTGTTTTTAGTAGATGCTTCTCTAAGTTATGAGAAAGCAGAGTAATTTAATTAATATTAGCCTTATTAGTTTTTAAGTAAGGCTTAACTAAGAAAAAGGAATTAACTATAAAGTTAAATTTAAAGGCATCATAGTAAATTCTAATATCTGTACTATGCCTGCTAGTCTAATAATTGACACCATTCACAATTTGGACCATTACTAGGACCACAAAATCCATCACAAAGTAGTCTGTTATAGGTTCCAGGCCTTAGCTTTTAGCCACAGTAGAATTTGTTATTGACACTTCTGGTAGTAACGTTTCCTATCACGTTTAGAAGTTCTCCCTTTGACAATCCAAGTTCTTAAATATCAAGTTACATACATTCCTAGCAATTGCATCCATTAGTTGGTCCGCAAAATCCATCACAACACTTGCATTATATATCTTACTTTCTACCACAATAGTATTTCCCAGTCTCACCTTTTTTAGATTTAGTTTTTTAGTTTTAAGTTTGATTTTACTATTTCTGTGGACTTTCCTACTTAGTGGACTATTGGAATTGCTTATCAAATTTCTCAATGAGCTAGTTCGGATGATTTTGAATTAGATGCTGAAAAAATTCTTTCTATTCGCTAGTAAAATCACAATTTTATACATTGCAAGAATAGCCTCTCTTAGGACAGAACTTCTGATGAAAAGGTAATTAATCTATTTTTGTAGCATATTAACATTTAGCACACTAAGCAGGCATAGATCCAACCATTCTTCTTACAAAAATCTCAGGATGCCAAGAAACTGGATTTTACCGACAAGAAGGACATCCTTTAGAAGAGCTATCTGCAATACACTTTTCACAATAAACATTGGTACAACAAGAGGTAGAAACAGCATCTTAGCAAATTTCTAAGCAGATAGGGCAATTAAGCATATCAATTAGCTCTTAGCTATTTTACATAATTATTAGGTAATTTAAATGAAATTGAGTTTTAAATTAAGAAGCTATTAAATCTAATAATTTCTATCAAAAGCCACTTTATTACAAAACTGCTTTTCTGGCTTTTTTTATTTTAAGCATTGAGTTCATTTTAGTTGTTAAATGGTTAACTAAGCCTATTATTAATTGACCTGTAGTGCTAATCATAATTAATCAACATGTCAATGTATGAATAAGGAATCTAGCAATGCTGCTAATTATACTAAGTTTTCAAAGCAAAAAAGATAAACAAAAACTTCACTCTCAAATGCTAGCTCTCATATCCTTTATTGCTAGGATGATGCGTAACTTGCAGAGGATTTGCTCATAATATAGGTTAGATAAAAGAAGCAGGTAGGTAATTAAGCAGTAATAGTTAAAGTAACTCTTCACTTTAAAGTTAATACTCTAGTTTAATAAGTCTAATTTCAATGTCTACTTCATCTTCACTTTTATTAAGAAATTAACTTCTTAAGTAGAATTTAAGATACAGCAAACTTCAGAAATTGAGCAAATGTAAATGACTACCTCTCTTATTTAAGGGCTTTTGAGATTAGGTAAAATAAGTGTAGGAGTTAGCAATATTCTAAGCTAGAAAGAGAAAAGAAATCGAATGAGCCTTTAGAGGGATAACAAAAAATGTAACGGTTATAGTAGAAATGAAAAAGAAGTATTATAGAATAAAAGTTTGGCATATGTACTTAATATTCCTCATTTTAAGCATCAGATATTTCTTAAGATAAAAAGAACAAACTAACTATCACTTTCAATATAATAGTACTTAAGGATTTATTAGCAAATATGATTAAAGTAAAATACTTAAACTCGATATTCAGCCTAACTAATAATTTAAGTCATATATAATACAATTAAAAATTCCTTTTCTTACTTTTAGGATAGTAATAATATAATAAGGCTAAACCAAATCGAATAACATAATATAGTTAATTACTATAATTAGAATACTCTTACTAATATATTAATTAAGTAGATAGAGAAACCATTGTTGCATGATAATTGCAGCATCTATAGCTTCTAGTGAATATAATAAAGTCTATATAAGAAGTGCTTCTTTAAAGGCTTGATAAATATACTCTCGTAGTAAATATTTAACTTCAGTCTAACAATATCAACTAAAGACATATTTGAGTTATATTTTAGAGGTAAATAAATAAATGGAAATAGAATCTTCTGAGGAATTTGATGAGAATTACCAACCTAATTAAGAGGATAATCGTTAGAATGATAAATACAAAACTGACTCTTTATTTAACTTTTAAAATAAAGACTAAGTATAGTAATAAAACCTCAAGTCTATGTCATTGTATCAGTAATATAAGCATCCTTAATAAGGCTTTTCTAAAATCTAAAATAGACCTTAGTCTGCAGAGAATAAAAGCATTAAAACAAGATTTGTAAGACTTAGACCTTCATCTGCTAATTTAAATAATAATAACTAAGCAAATGTATAGCCGAATGTCTAAAACTACCTTCAATAAAGTTAAAAGGAATTCATAAGAAAAACTTTTTGAAAAAGAGACTTCTCAGTAAATCGGTAGAAATAGGAAAAGTTCTATGATAAAGAGAAGTTGCATGAGGATAATTAATCCTTGAAAAAGCTAATAAACACATTTAAATAGGAAATAGTAGAACTTAAAACAAAAATACAAGCTCAAGAAAAGGAAATCAAGAATAGTGATGCTATAATCGAGCAACTCTAATGACTTACTAAAGAAAATAACGCCTAAAGTAACCTTCGTAAGTCCATTAACTTTGAAAAAAATGCTAAGAAAACTATTAAAAAGTAAAAAAAGTTGATATAATAAAAGGATGAAGAGTTGGAATAATTAAAAAAGAATATAAAAGCAACACGATTTCTAGAGCTTGAGAAGGAAAAAGATGTATTTTAAGAAGAATGCTAAAGGCTTCAGCAGCAGATAAAAGAAATTCTTACTGAAAAGAATAATTAGAATCTTATCTAAACAACATAGAGAGATAACAACTTCCAATTTCAGAATGAATTAGCAATGTAGAACGATATTATCGAGCAGCTAAGAAAAGAAAATGCTGAAGTATTTCACGCATATTAGGCGAGTTAAAAGGAAAACAACAGTTACAAGCAAAAATTTCAAGCCTTGAAAAAAATGAAAGATCCATACTAAGATCCTTATGGAAAGTCAGGTAAATTTGCTAACAATTACTACGAAATAAAGTAACTACAGTCTAAGCTAAAAAAGAAATAAGCCAAAATAAGTAAATTATAAGATTAAATAAACACAATCAATCAAGAGTATTAGGAAAATATTTAAAATAAATAGGAATTAGTAGATAAGCTAGCAAATGACTTGAAAAGCACTTAAGAGTAGTATATAAAGGATAAAGAAGAACTTAACGAGATTCATTAACAATAATTGAGTCAATTATAAGATAAATTTAATGAAGAATAGAATCAAAATTAAAAAAGTCAATAACATATTTAAGAACTAAAATCTTCCTTTTCAGACTTGCAAAATCAATGCTAATAATTAGAAAAAGAAATAAAGCAAAAAAAGAAAGAAATAGAAAATTTAAACTAGATAAAGGGAAAAATCTAAGAAGAATAGAAAGAACATTAGTAAAAATTCTAAGAGCTAAATGAGCAGTTTAATTAATTATCTCTAGCCATTTAATCTAAGGAGTAGAAAGAATAAGAGTTAATTGATTAAATTAAATAAATCAGTATAGAATTGGAAAAGGAAAAAGAAATAAGGATAGAAAAGGAAAAAGAAATGCAAGATTTGATAGAACGTGTACAGGAGCTTAAAGATACTGTAAATTAGAAAGAATCATTTATTTAGCAAACTTAATCTGAATAAAATTAAACCATAGAAAAGCTAAACGTTTTAATGAAGTAAAAACTGACAGATGACCAGGAATATAGTAATAAGAATTAAGAAAATTAAGACTAGATTGAGAGTTTATAAAATGATAACAAGAACCTGAAGAGCAACCTATAGGAGTGCTAGAATATAATTTAATAACTAAATTCTCAAATCGAAAGTTTAGAAAAGGATATGCAATAGTAAACTGAAAATATAACAAATAAGAATCTCTCTGATAAGCAAGAATTATTGAAACAATTAGAAGAAAAAGAGTAAATCATAGAAGAGAAAGAAAGCAATATATAGGAGATAGAATACTAAGTAGAACAGATAAAGGATGAACTTACTTAGAAATAAAAATAAATTTATTAGGTTTAGGAAGAATAAAAAGTATATATCGAAAACTTGAAAACTGCAAAGCATGAAATAGAGCAATTAAAATAGACAGAATTACAGCTTAAACAAGAAATAGAAGATAACTCACAACAATTACAGTAAAAATGTGAATAAACGACAGAACTCTAATTAATGGTAGAAAAATTGCAAATGGAGCTTAAAATAATGATGCAGTAAAATTAAGAAAATTAGGTCGAAGATACAAAGAGTTTTTAGGAAAATACTGAGTATTAACAGAAAATATCTATTTCCAAGAAAGAAAAGCATAAAACTAGATCTGAATTAAAGGAATGGTAAAAATAAGAAACTCTAATTTTAAAAGTAGCAAAATAATTACTAGATTAGAAAAAAAATACTCAAATAAGCCTTAGTCAATTACTGACTATTAAGTTAAAGCAATTGTTTAGTCAAATATCGAACACAAATTAGTTGATTTATATAGATTTGTTTGAACTTTAAGAATTATTAGATAAAATTTTGACTATAGAAGAATGCGAGGAAATTTGCTTATTTTGAAGTTAATGCTAGCTTTGCATAAATTTTTAGGTGCTTATAACCTAAATTGAAATTTACAGTAATGCATTGGATTAAGATGGAGGGCTTTAAGACAGGAGGTAAATTGATTTGCTTCCACATCAATAATGACTTGATCAATCAAATTCTATGTATTCCTAGCTTTAAAGCCTATCATAATAGATAGAAAAATAACCAGAGATTTTAACTTAATTTATTAGTGAAGGTTCATAAAATGATATATTTATATCCTAAAGCTAATTCAGTCAAATGCTAAGTAACTTTAGTTTTGAGTTAAAAGAAAGCAGAAGGCTTTTCAAAAAATTCTCCTTAGATGGAAATGGAATATCTCTTCACCATTTTTAATCTGTTCTTGAGTCATTCAGGTTTCAGAGTAATATCCAGAACTAGATTCTTAGTAAAAATGCCTTAGAACATTAACTATGAAACTTAAAAGAGTCTTTACAATCATTATTTTCATATGATGCTATAAAGTCTTAGAAGCATGATATTTATGAGTTTATAACGCTTAGAGAATTTCTATAATTGATGCACTAACTGTAGATTTAACCCAAAGTTAATAACCAGTTTGCTACTATAGCCTATGGACTTTAGCAAGAAGGGTATTTATACCTTAATAGGTTTTGCACTTATCTGGATGTTGTTACTTAAAACTAGAATGGAGATTTTTCTTTAACTGGTTAGTAATTTAATTTTCCTCTAAAAAGCTGCAGTTCTCAGGATATGGAGAACTAGATAAAGTAATTAGCTATTAAACTTGACGGTCTAGGAATAAACACAGTTGAGTTCTTTAAATAGAATAGCATAGAAGCTGAGGAAAAAGTAGACTGAAAGTAGTTTGTTTCAAAAGTGTCTATTAAAGTAAAGCTAATGGATAAGAATATAGCTAAAGATGTTTTCTTTACACTTAAGAATTAAGAGGGGAATGTAATTATGTACCACTTTTTCACTTGTATAGATGAAAGAAGAAGTGAACAGCTTATCAGATATGGCCAGTAAAAGTAAATTGAATAAAGCGAATTTTATCAGTAAAACTAGAATGAACAGAAATAAGAAAATAATGAGCAGAACTTATAGGATAATCAAAGCTCCAATGTTGTTATTCCTTAACTTGATATAAATTAATTAAGCAAGAAGGAATAAAAGAATATAGTAAAAGAGTAAAATGTCATGCAGCCTGAAGAATTCATGGAGAAACTTGAAAGTTTGGTAACATAGTCAGGATTATCACCAAAGATGTATTGGACTCAAGTGCTAAAACTGTCAGTTAATGCTTCTAAAATGGAGTTCGCGAAAGCTTTAAGTACTTAAGGAATATAAGTTGATAAAGATTAATTTTCTGAGTTAATAAAGCAAATAAATCCACTTTAACCTTACAGATGCAACTCTCAAATGTTTTAATAGGCTATTAGAAGATTAAGAGGCGAGTAAGAGTTCAGTGAGGTATCTGAGGAAGAAGACAATAAATCTCCCAGCACATAAATTTCCTCTTAGGCTAGAGAGAATCTGAAGCAACTAGAATAAGAGTCTTATAGAACAAACGAATAGAACAATTAATAGCCGTATGAAGAAATCTCACCTTTAAACTATAAAGAAGAAATATCTTCCTCAAGATAAGGAAGCGAAGATAATTAAAGCTAGTAGTAAAGCTAAGCAATAACTCCTAAATAAATATCAAATTAAGAACCTTTAGTTAAAAAACTTTCAGAGTTACTTCTGTCTCAAAACATCGAGCCAAAAAATTACTGGATCTATAATTTATAAATTCCAGGCTCAGTTTCTAAGAAAAAATTATAAAAAGCCCTGAAGTTACAAAAAATAAACATATCATCATAGGAGATGGACGAATTCATGCTTTTGGCAAATCCTTTATAAACTTCTAAATGCGATCTAAATATGTTCTAGCAAGCTATTAGACGCTACAGAGGAGAAGATGAAAAAAATGAATAAAGAAGTCATTAAGAAGAAAAAACCAGCGAATCATCTTAAGACTAAGGAGATAATTTATAGAATCAAACGGAGTAATTCAGCAGATAACACACATAAAAGGAAGAATCCTTTGAGTTACTAAAGCGTGACGAAGAAGAATATACAAACAGATCATAGATTTAAAAATTAAAAAAAAATGATCGTTCTGATATTTAATCTGGAGCAGAACAAAGTAATAAAGAAGCTGAATATTCTATGGCTACTTCTGTAGAGCAACAATTTATTGATAAGAATAACTAAATATAAGATTATCAAGACACAAATAATGAGTCTAATGATACAGAACAATAAGTAAGGGATTAAAAAGTATAAGAATCATAAGAAAATAAAAATCCTTAGGAGATAATAAAAAAAGAAGACCTACAAGGTTAGACAGTTTCCGAGCTTTAAGCATTTAATTCGATATCTCATCTCCAGTTTTAAAATGTATTAGATAAGCAAAATACAAAATAAGATTAAACAGAATAATCCAATTCAAGAAGTGAGAGTATAGAAGATCCTTAGCCTTACATTGAAAGTGAGAACATAGATAATCAAAATGATTAGGAAGAGTCTTAAGAATGTGAAATAACATTTGATTAAGTAAAGGATATCTTCTTACATATAGAGTATACCTTGTAAATCAATAGACTAAATAAAGACTCATTTGGCGCTTCTATTTTTAAATCCATAAACTATGATGAGGAAATTCTATTAAACTAAAACTAACTATCCAATCTACTAAAGGATAATGTACTTAAGTTGATAGATCCATAAAAAAATTAATTGATGACTTACTTTCTAATGAAAGGAAAGAAAGAAGCTAAAGTGAAGGATATAGTATAAAGAGGTCTTTAGTATATTAAAAGCTGAAATGTAGTGAATGAATAAGAAGAAGAGTAGCTGGATAATACTATAAGATAGGTTATTTTCAAAAATCTTCAAAGTTTAATCTAGAAATTTGAAGAAGTTGATTAAGAGGAATCAGGATTTATTTCAAAAGAGGATTTCTATAATTTACTCCAATAATTGAAAATTAACTTCAATGAAAAGTAGCAAAACTTCATGAATCTTTTATTCTTCTCAAGTACGGACGATGTTAATTCGGTGCCTTATAAAGTAAGTCTTAAATGCAGGACCTTTTATCTGCGTACGGTATAGAAACAGAGTCAAATATAAGTGAATCACCTCAAGAATCCAATTTGATTTAAAGCCAAGAGAAAAGTCCTAAGATATAGGAAATGCAAAGTCAAGATAAGAAATCTTCAAAGGAAAATTCAAAGCAAGAGTCTGAAGAAGAAGAAGATTCCGAAGAAATAGAAATATCTGAAGAAGAACGAATTTAAATATTCCACAACTGTTTGGGGAAAATATGACAAACTATAAAGAATAAAAATCTAACGCTCGACTAAGTGTTTGCCGAAACAATGGATCCATAATAATTCCTATCAGGACTTGAAAAGATAGGATTAAGCGATTTTTCAGAGCTAGAATTTACTATATTATTTAGATCTTTGGCTCCTGAGCTAGATGACGATGTAGTAAGTTTAAATAACATAATTGAAAAACTACAAATGCTTGATGTCGAAAAAAAGGACACTAATATTCAACTCAGTTAGACTTCAGCTTTCGCAAGGTAAACTTTAAAATTTATAGTTTGAGATAAACTTCAAAGGAACTAATTCAGAAGCCTATTTCTTAATTACCTCAATAAACTGAAAAATAGAAGAAAGAAAGTTCAAATGAGTCAAAAAGCAAAAGTGAGAGCTCTGAAGATGTTGAGGAAAGTTTGGAATATACAAGTGGATCTAATCAGGTAAGATTTCTGATTATAGAATTCATAGGAAGAAGGAGAAGAAGGAGAAGAAGATGATTTTGAAAGTGAAAGTTCTTCCTCAGAAAATTAACTTTGTATTAAATAATCAATCTAAGCTGCTATTTAAAATAATTACAAATGCTATCAAAAGAATATTATTTACCTATCTAGAAAGGTAGTCTTTTATATTTAAGTTAGCGAAATCATAGTTAAGTTCTTTAGTATTTAAAGGGTATAGAGAAGGCTATAAACTAGACACATATAAGTTTCTATCAATTTTTCCTTATTAAATTTGATATTATCCATAAAAAGGACTTTTTTCCTTATTCCTATGAATAGAATAATCTAAAATACGATAATGGATAAGCTTATAAAGTGTATGAAGCAATTAATGTATAAGCAGATAACTAAGATTTGAATATATTTACTATGCTAGTTCTTTTGTTAAAGTCCCAAAAATCTTAATAAGCAATATAATATAATAGATCAATAACCTATCCTCTAATAAGTTAAGATATAAAAGTATTATTCACTATCTAAGATTCTGATCATGTTCAGCTTACTAAATTTATTAAGCCAAACCTCACGAAATTAGTATTCTCTGCATTTGCTTTTTATCTGAAAATAATATGAGATCAGAAGCTTTTGAATTTAAGACTTAATTAAGTGCTATTAAACGAAAACTAGCTATATTGCTAGTTGGTTTGATTCTTATAAATCCAAATTAACTATATAAGCTAAATTGTAAGAAATATCACTTTAATATAGCTAGAAAACTATAATTTTAGATTTAATAGGATAATTAAGTGAATTAGGTATTATCATAAGTTGACTATTTAAGATATCTAGTTGGTCTTGGAAGTAGATAACTTAACCTTTTCGAGTTTCCAAAAAGGAAAATTATTTATAAATAGAAGTAACCAAAAGAACAACAGGATGAAAGCAATGGACAAACCGAGTGTAAAATACAGTTTCTACTTAAAGATTAATTCAAACAAAGGAAATTTATAATATAATCCTTCATTTTCAATTCAAAAATAAAGCTCTAGCTTAATTACTCTCTATAGATATAATATCAAAAGAATTTTAGCTTAATAGGTATAATTGAAAACATAACTATGATTCATACAAATCTTCATTATGTTTTGAACTAAAAATAAGAACAAATATAAGATACTATATCTGAGCATCCTTACACTATAGACTTTCTATAAATTTAAAATAAATAAGCTTGTATAAGTGCTATTTACTTTTCCATTATTTTACTAGTATCGCTTATAAGAAAGACAAGATATTAGGCTAAGTGAACTGACATCTTAGTTATTTTTATATAATTCTGAATATACAGAAAGGCAATGGTTAGGCTAAGAAAGGATTTGATGATTAAGTAGCTTAAGCAATTAATTGTAGGATAGTAAAGTTATAAAATATAAGGATGATACTTAATGCTTTAATTAATTAATGATTATGTTTATTGATATAAAGCTTTTATTTGTCATGATTTTGTTTCATATTTATATAAAAATGTCGAAGTTAGCTCGAGTCGGAAGTAGATGTTTTTCAACAACGAAATATTTACTATAGCCAACAGCTGATACGACTCAGTTTTCTAAGTCCAGACTTGTTTATCATGGAGAGCTCGAATATGGATAAATCCCAGAAGCTTTAAAATACAGCAAAAATACTTAGATTACTACATTGTCAAATGGATTGAGAGTTGCAACTGAATACTTCCAGGGATAGAAAGCAACAGTTGGTGTTCATATAAACGTTGGCTCACGTAATGAAGCTTTTAGCAAATCTGGATTGAATAATTTGTCTCAGAAAGCAGCTTTCTTAGGAACTGAAAAATTAACAAAGGAATAGCTCCTCAATTAGACCTATGATCGAGCTGCTTAGAGCTTTACAAACCCGGGACGAGAATAAAGTACTGTAGGCTTCTAAGTACTAAATTAAGATGTAAACTGGGCCGTCGATACCTTATACTAGCTTCTATTTAATCCTACATTAAATTCATCGGATTTAGAAGTCTTGAAACAGTAAACATTACAAGAAGTTGCATCATAAAACTTAAACCATGAAAAATTCACCTTAGAGAACGTTCACTTCACAGCATTCAGAGATCATATGATGGGACAACCTGTATTAGGAAATAGAAAGAGTGTTTTGGAAGTTTCTGCTGATGATATAAGAAAATGGATTTAAAAGAACTATTTCACCTCTAATTTAGTGGTAGTAGGAACTGGTGAAATTGAGCATGAAAAATTCGTAAATTAAGTTGAAAGTGTATTTGGAAATGTTAGAAAAGCTTCTTCTGAACCACTAGAAGAAGGTTAGGAACTTGTTTTAACTCCTAGCTGCATTTATGTACGTGATGATGATAAAGATCACTGCCATGCAGCATTAATGGTTAAAGCACCCTCTAAATATCACGAAGATTACTTCGCTTTTTAGTTACTAACTCATATTTGGGGTGAATATGTTCCTTCAAGAGATAGTATAGTAAATGATCCTTATTTATAATATAACACTCTTCATTAAAGATTGGGCGAATATGATGATATTGCTACTCATAAAGGCTTCTACTTCCCTTACAAAGAAATGGGACTTGCTGGTCATTTCTTTAGCAGTATTGACGTTTCCTCAAGGTATATTTGGGATGATCTAGTATTTACCACAAGAGAATTATGTTACCTCATCCTTGAACACGAAATGTACAGAGCTAAAAATTCATTATATCATAATCTTATTGACAGGAGTGAAAATCAATGCTCTACATTCAAAGATATTGGAGAGCAATTATTAAGTTATAATAGAAGAATTAACCGTTCAGAATTTGCCCTCAGAATAGCTCATTTAACTCCTCAAGTCTTGAAGAAGACTTACAAAAAATATCTTTTAGACCCAGTAAGATTTATTAATTATACAGGATCTTGCATTCGCAGCTTATGGTGCTTGCGACTTCATTATGCATGTATATGACGAAACTCAACATGATTGGGCAAGAATGAAAGATGTTCCTTTCTGAGACAAGAAATTTTTTATATTAATAAATGTTATAAGAAAATATGCTTTTATTATCTACTATTTATCATATCATACTGTCTTACTATTATATGGATATATCTCTCCAAAACAAAAATAAAAACTTATTTCCTATTGCTCTTAAACATATGCTAATGCTTAAAATAATTTAAGTGATTGATATTGAGATTTCTCATATTTATTAAAGTTTGAACATTTAATTTAGTCTATAATTTAGGATCATTCTTCATCGAGCTAGTCCTTGATTTGCTCTTCCAGTCCTTTTTCGTTTTCAAAAGCTTCGAATTTCCATTCCTCTTTTTGCCTTTTTTTACCAGTTATCTGCTCTACATAGTCCCAGTATTATTTTTTTCCAACTTTCTTTTTTTGAGGATCTTTCAAGTCTTACAATTACTAAGGATCCTTATTTGCTATTTCTTCTACTATCAAAGTTATCCATTTTATTTATTCTTTCTTGGGTAATTCATGTAAATCTGTTCCAGCGTTGTGCAAGTCTAATAACTAATCATAGACTGTTTTTTCTTTTACTACTTAAGGTGCTGGGGTTGTTTATTACTTCTCATTCGCGTCTTCTTGAATCGGCTAAGTATTTTCTTAATTTTCAGGAGGTTGTTCCTAAGGTTTAGGTTCCACTTAAAATGAAGAAGTAGTGTTTGATTATTCCTTTTTCTCTTCTTCAATTTTGTTCACATTATAGTGTGGAATGGGTTTCTCTTTAGACTCTTGGTTTTATAAATCTCTATCTCTGCAACAACAGCAACAACACTAGCAAATTCCCATTTTTATATAAAATCTTTAAGTTATATTTTTAATAAAAAGATTACGTTTAAAACTCTAAATTTAATCTTTTAGCCATACTTTTTATTTTATTTGGCATTATTTAAAAAATTTCTTTTATCATAAGACTTTTTTTTTGTTTAAGTCACATATTTAATTATGCAGTTCAACTCTTTAAATTCTCTAAGATCGTTAAATAGTAAAACGTTTAAATTTTTACTCTCTAGGTTTAAGTTTTCAGTGAAATTAAGAGAATGATTTGTCTTCTTTAGCCTTAAAATAATCTTAGCATGACTTTTTCAAGTCTTATCTATATAACTTCATTTAATAAATATCCTACTATTTCAAACATTACTACATCTTATTATTCAATGAGTATACTTATTTAGTTGAACTTTCTATTCTAAATAGTAGTTTACCATTCCTAAAGAAAATAGAGATATAATGAAATAATATATGAATCTCTTTTCTATTTCTTTACTAATGATAATTAAGGAATCTTATTAACCTTCATAACTAAGATGCTCAACTAACTTATTTATATATATATAAAGCTTTTAGTTTATATAGTAACTAACTTTCCTTTATAACGTGTTTCCTAGTTTAGGCATATTAAGATAATAACAGATTTACCTAAATGAAATTAGCTTTAGTTAGATTATTAGTTGAAGATACTAAATTAGAATAGTTTGCTAGCTTACTTTCTTAAGTCGTTAGCTATTAAGATATTTGCTTTTCCTTTACAAACTTCTTTATTATCAATCCTACATATCATCTTTTGTAGAAAGTACACATTTCAGTGTTATTTTAAAAAAGGGTATTAAAATATAATTGATAAGGAAGTTATAAGAGCATTGCTTTTAATTTAATTCCAATAGCTATAGTACAAGCCTTTCTAAAATTAATAAGATAAGAAGTATTAAAAAGGTTTAATAATCCAGAACTCCTTTAGTTAGAAGGATTTAATTGCTGTTATATGCTTCATTGAATGATAGATAGTATTACTATCTAACTAAATACCCCTCAGCAGATGATATGCTATCATTAAATTTTAGTAGATAGAATTAGATTGTAAAGTGATTTAGATAGGAAAAAGAAGGAAACTATTTGAGGAGGTATAAATGAAGATAATTAAAGCATTATACATAATATTTAAGTATTTTTAAAAGGATTGGCTAGCTTTAAGACTTTTAGATTTAAAACTTAACTTTTGGAGTATTTTTAGATATTTAGATGTAAAATCCTTATCTATTAATATTAACTTCTAGCTTTGAAGAGTTTACTAATACATTTAAGGCAAGATTTCTTTATTTTATTTACTCAAAATGTAGATTAATAGATTATTAAAGCTTCTAATTCACTTTTCACTCATAGCAGGATTGCTTGCATAAACAGTAGATATAACGAAGTCTGTATTACAGCTTCCTAATCCTTCAGGTACAATATAATCAGGAAACTATTACTCTGTAACTTATACAGCAAGAGACTCTGCTACAAATTCAGTATCTAATGCTATTATCTATTTTTTTGTATCGAGCTACTGTGAAAATTCCTTTTAATTTTATTGTGAAAAGACTGACTAATTGCATCTGAACTGATAAAGTGATCTATAAGGAGTGGCTTGAATATAGAAATTTAATTACTAGGGCAATGGCATTTACACTACTAACTATTTACCAGACACTGCTGGAGATTATAAAGCTTTTATTGTTTATTACTAACCTGGAGGTCTTAAAGCTGAGTTTTTCACAAACCAGTGGTTTTATGGATAAAGTAATTTATAGTAGAAAATTAGCAGTATAAATTATTAGTGGAATGACAGAAATGCTATTGTTTCTGACTATTCGAACTATGTAAGCATACGCTTTAATGGATTACTGCAAAGGAGTACTTCTGATATCTATACTTTAAAGTTTCAATACGATGATGGGATAAGACTATGAATTAATGATTCCTTGTAGTTTGATAAATGAAACAGCTGCTGTGATGATGTAACAATCGATTTAGATTTCTCAAAATTCAGTGAGGTTATTTTTAGGCTTGACTATAAGCAAACTACTGAGCAGGCTAAAATTATTGTTTATTGGAAGATTAAAACTGGAACTCAAGATTATGTGATAATTCCAAGTACTAATTGATATTATCCTATCTACATATAAAGCCCTTATGAACTAAAAGTTATTACAGGCTTTTCTTATCCAAGTAAATGCGAAATCAGCTCAATCCAGTCCAGTGTTATAATAGGCTAATAATATACCTTTTATATAACTTCTAAGGATAAGAACGGAAACATTAATGATAGGACAAGTAGGATAACTGATGATTTTTATTAAATCCTATTTGTATAACCAAGTACTAAGAAGTTGTATTTTAACTCTACTTATATAGGAAGTGCAAAGTATTAAGTTGATTATATACTCAGAGAAAAAGGAACTCATACTTTATCTATCACCTTGTATGAATATGCTATTAGTGGCTCACCATGAACTATTAGCAGCTAAGAAGGGATCATAGACCCTTCAACTTCAACTCATGACTTTAATAATTTTTTTTTAAACAGTGACGGAAAACTACAAACTGGTAGTTTATATACAATAACTGTAACAGGAAAAGATTCATTTTAAAATAGTCAAAGTGATGTCCAAAATTTAGGGTTTTATGCTTAATTTATAAACAACTCTAATTATTAGAGCCAAATTAGCATATCTTAACCAGACAATTGAGAGTTATTATGGGGTAAAAATTACGCTGGAGCGTAAAATTAAAACAAGTTAACTTTTACAGTATACAGAGCAGGATATTTCAATCTCTATTTAACGATAAATGGAATAGCAATGAAATAATTCCCTGTTTTAGTCGATTTTATACCTTCTACTTTGAATGGATCAACAAGTGAATTAAATTGACCTTCTAAGATAGAAGCAGGGTAATAATAAACAATTCGGATATAAGGTAGAGATAAATATATAAACAATGTTAAAACGAAGTTGATAAGCATTAGTTAATGATCTATCACAGCTAGTCCAAATACCTTCTAAGTGTTGTCTATTGTAGATGGTGATTATGATGGAGTTTATAACGTTATCTTATAGTAAAATATAGTGGGGACTTATACAATTTCTATTTCCCTTATGGGTGAAAAAATTAAATCCAGTCCATTTAGCTTGAAAGTGATATCCGTAAAAGTGACTAGTACAACTCAAACTTAGGTTTCTTATTCTTCTTCTTCTATTACAGCTGGAGATTATTTTACTGTTACTTTAACTGCAAAAGACGAATATGGGAATTTAATTTATAACTCAGGAGATTTATTTTAAATGGTATATACTGATCCTGCAAATATGTAAACTACTAAAGATATGCAGTATTAAGGTAATTCCCTGTATTCAGTTCAAGTTACATTAACTAAAAGCGGCTCTTATACTATATAAGTTCTACTTAATAGCTCATAAATTGGATCGAGTTATTCTTTAACAGTTAATTAAGCCTTAGATATGGCTTTAAGAAGCGCAATTACATACAATTAGTAATAGTTAGCTGGTTAGGGTGATTTTTACATAACCATTACAGTGAAAGACATTTATGGAAATGAAATTAGTTCTGTTCAAGGCTTAGAAAACTACTATAAAATATTTTTGAGAAAACCTGATCAAACTACTGTTCTAGTTGATTCTTAATATTATGCTGGAACAAATCCAGGAAAAATTAGAGTAGATCTTAATACATATACTTAAACAGGAAGCTACCAAGTTATCTTAACAAAGTTAACTCAAAATTAGTTAAAGACGATTTACTACATTACTGATGACTTTTACCAGCCAGTTTAGATCAACCAAAGCTACTCATTTTCAGATGAAGCAGATTAATGATACAGCAATGTTGAAACACCTATTAACTTTAATTGATCAACTTCAAGTCCTATCAGTAGTTTTTAAACAGAATTTTGAAGTGCGAAATGATATGGATTTCTATATACTTAATACTCAGGTACTTATAAATTTCTCACTTACTATTTAAAATTAATTTGTGATGACGTGTGTTCTTTAACTATCAATAACAAGAAACTAATTGATTAATAAAGCGGAGATATTTTCTGCTTTATAGACCTAGATGTCAATAAATATTACCAATTCCTACTAGAGTTCGTAGATAAAAAGGGGACTGCTTATGTAAAGCTTTACTGAAAATATTTGAGTGTTTCTGACTACACAATTATTCCATAAAGTAACTTTTTCGCCTATTTTAATAGCTCATTAACTCCAGCTACTATAACAGTAACCTGATAGGCTATTTCAAAAACTTTCATAAGTATCAGATTTCTTTTATTTCGTATTTACATCAAATATCCAAAAATAAGCTTTCCTTTGATAACTCATATCTACTACCTGTTATACTTATCTTTACTTAATGAGTATTGAATCTTGCAAATTCTATTGCTAATATTTAAATTTAGTTGATTGAAGTAACTGTAATGATAATAATAACTAAGCTCTTTCCCCCTTAATAAATGAATATTAAAGTAGTTTATAAAGCTTTAGCTATATTATCTATATAGCAAACTAAACTTGCTTTGCTTATACATTTAATAATTTATTTCTATTTGCTACGTTATTATTTACAAATGCATAGATGCTTTCAAAATCTTAGTCATTTTATAAAAATTAGTCAAGTAAAATAAGTATCAACATAATTTAGATTTAATCACCCTATCAATAAATTAAGTCTTAACTTGGAGATTTTGATCCTTAAATTTCTGTATAACTCAAACTAGTTGCTTGCTTGTAATCTGGAAGATTTATTTTATTAAATCTAATCATCTTAAGATCCATTTTAAGAGGAATGACTAATTTTATATCACTATCCTAAAAATAGGTTTGCTATTTATCAATTTAGAGATAGGATTACTTTAAACCCCTTTTTTTAAATATAGAAATTCATAATTCAAATAAAAAGGAATTTTAGGAAGAGAACTAATGAAAGAGAGATTAATTCTATTAATATGCTTTTATTTCATTTAATCTAAAATATGCTAGGACTAAACATAAGTGAATATATTAGTATTGTATAATATCAAAGCTATTTAGAAAATATTTCTATTCTTTTATCAAATATACATTTTGATGCTTAAGCGTTTCATATGTGCTATATAAAGAAGCCTGCTGTTAATTTACATAGATCTAAGATTTTGCATATATATGTTATTTATTTCGATTGCAGAATTATGAACCTTCTAAATCACATCTTTTTAAATAGTGCCATTTCCTTCTCTGTATTATACTTTAAGCTATTAAATATTTTAGCCTTCTCATAACAAGCATTAATAAACAGTGATAATAAGCTTGTTAAATATTGCTAAGTTATAGTTTATTAATTAATAGCTTTTCTAGCATATAGCTAATACTTAGGAATTAGACTTACTTGTTATTCAATACTTAGCATATTAACTATTTCTATCAAGCTTATATCAATTTTATGCTTTTTTCCTTATATTTTTCTAGCAAAAGAAGAGCTAAATTATTTATATAAATACCATTAGACTAATATAGTCCCTTCTTTTTTAATTTGTACTAAGTATATGAATCTAAGTAAGTTAGTCTTAAAGAAGATGTCTTTGCTTAATCTATAACTGTATTTTACATAGTTTCCCTTTTCAGATATTTGAATCCTTATTGCTAAGTTACTTGCTTATAGTTCTTGTTTAACGAAATATGGAGAGTTATTTTAGTGCAGTACTAAGATAATTTATTGCAGTAATCTAGTATAAAGAGAAACTCCAAATTACATATTACATAATTTCTAGCTTGAAAGGCTTAGAAACTAAATTGGTTTTAAATAATTCTTATTAATGGCTATTACAACCAAATCGAAGAAAGAAACTAGCATACTCAAATTACAAGGCAATGATATAGGACCAGGCTATTATGAGTAGCAAGAAAATAAGAATCCTTAGCATTCTTTTGTACCTTTTATGACTTCTCAAAATAGATTTTCGAAGGAAATTTCTTAGAATAAATTGAATGAATCTTAATAATAGCCTGGTCCTGGAGATTATCAAAGCATGAACTTATCATTTGGTACTAAAGATTTCAACTAGAAATATCCAGCTTTTTAATCAAAGATTGATAGATTTTATCAAAAAAATTAGCAAATTCCAGGACCTGGAGCTTATGAAAACGCATATATAGACTTAAATTTAAAGTCCAAATAATTTTAACAAAAAGGCGAAAATCCCAAGAAGAAATACCCTATCTTCATTATTAAGAATGCTCCAAGTATCCCTAGTACTAATCTAGGCTATATTTAAACTAAGGAAGGATATTTAATTCCAAGATAAAAACTGGAAAATAAAAAGGATCAATAAACGAAAGAATCCAATTAAGCAACTTTGAAAAAGAGCTCAGTTAATGTTAATTTAGTACCATGAGATAAATAAACTGGCAGGGATTTTACTATTTATAAATCAGACAGTCCAGGAGTAGGCTCTTATTACATGCATGATGATGAAGTTAAGAAAGGACATTAGCATGTTTTTCGATCTCCATTACCTCGAAATTGTTCAATTGAATCTTCTTATGATTTTGAAGATGCAACACCAGGACCTGGGTACTACTACTCTCCAAGAAATAATGATAAAAATGCCTCAGAACAAAAACTTGGAATAGCATTTGGAGGGCGATAAGAAAGATGAAAGTAGGATGAGTAAAACGCTCTTGGTCCAGGATTTTATAACGATTTACGTAATTCTCAAAGAACTAAGTCTAATAGAAAAAATATACCATTTTTGTCATCATAAGCAAGGTTTATCCTGTCAAACTAAAATTAAGCAAATTCACCTACAAATTACCAAAATATTAATCCAAAAAATTATTAATTCAAAAAAAACCTCAGAGGCGCTTTTAACTCTTAAGAAGCTAGATTTCCATAAAAAAAAGAACTTGCTTAAATGCCTGGACCAGGCCAGTATCAAATTGCTGTCAATTTTGATTTATACAATTCAACAAAATAAAAACCTTTAGCAACTGTAAGAGGCTCAGAAAGACATTAAAAAGTTAACTAAGATCTTCCCTCGCCAGCTTCTTACGAACCTATAAATATTAGAAATTCTCAAAATGTTAAATTTGGAAAATCTCCAAGATTTAAGCATTCTAGATAAAATTCTGATGTAGGTCCAGGAACTTATGAAACAGAATAAAAGAATAAGGAAATATATAAAACCTAAAATTTATCTCCAAGTTTCGCCTCTCAATAGCCAAGAGTCTCAAATACAATTTAAGATTCAAGTGATTTTAATGGTTATTTAGAAGATAAATGGATTAAGCAGAGTTTTAATCTTAATTACTAGTGATAAACAGATACTTTCTAATTATATTTATTGCTCTTTTTATCCTATTATACCATCTATCTTTTAGCCTATACATACTTTTCTTCCTGCTAGTGCTTTTATTTCAAAGCAACTTGTTTTACCAAGATTAAAAAAGGAGTAAGTTAGAAGAAAACAATAATTCTTTCTTAAAGTGATGAAATGAGTTTACTTAAGTCTGCTATATTAATATTAAATTACTTTATCTAAGTAATATAAAAGGTATAAACCATAAATATGCCATACTTTAGACTTCTAATTTACAAATGTTTATCTCTATAATATTTACTACTAACTCAATATTGCACCTTTATATTTGTATCCATTTTCATTAACTTTTCAACATAAAATTTGCAATTAAAGATACTTAATTAAGCTTTAAAATTTATCAATTGATAAATAATAAAACCTTAAGTATGCAATACCATTATATATACATGACCCTTATAGAACTAAAATATAGCGTCTAGCTAATAATAATTAGTAATTTATTATTTTAATTTTGAAATAATCTAACTTAATTACTTAGAGTATATATATTTAGCTTATAAATCATTCAATTCTAATTAAGTCATACATTCCATCTTCTACCTGTCTACTTATCTAGTAGAAGTAGATAAATTACCTTAATTTGTTTACTTTACTTATTATATAGTTATTGTGTCTACTATTTGCTTAAAACCTAAGAATTAAGTTATTTTTTAATTAGTTTAGAAAATTAAAATTTAGCATTTCGAATAATTTTCTTTCTATTTTAGACTAATGAAACTAAAAGAGTGAAGTATGGTAGAAGTGACTTAATTACCTTATTTAGAAGCAAATATTATTAACGAACATAAAGCAAAATTTAACTATTAAACAGAGTGAAGCTATTACTAGAGTATTACGCTATATTATTGTGACTTTATCTCTTTATTCTTTATAAGACATATAAATGCTGATATGAGATATAACTAGCTCTAATACTATAAAGTAACTATATATATTATTACTACCATTTCCAAGCAAGAGGACTATTTATCAAAATATTACTATTATAAACCTTAAATTTAATAAATAATTAAAACAGCAAAAAGGATAACTTTACTAGTATTTACTTTAGAGGAATTTTTTGATAAATATACTATGTTAGAAGCAACTAGGTTATTTATTCTCTTAGAGTAAAAAATTAAGCAAGCAGTTATTAAGAAAATTTGAATTAATATATTAAAAAACAATTGATGAGATATCTATAATATATCACTATTAGGAATATAGTATCATTGTAATAGAACCATAGTGTCTTTTAAGTAGAGTATATGCTGATAATAAAGAAGATGGAAAACTACAATTGTTGATTTATCGCAGCTAGCTTTGATGTTAATTTAAAGAAGGCTGAAAATTTTAAAGGTAAGTTTAGTTGGAAATTAAATTAAGTTTTAAGGAATATTAATCTATTTATGCTATTTAAGCCTTTCTTGTAGAAGGTTAACTTAAATTATCTTAAACTTATTTAAAATATAGTTAAAATGCAATTTATTATTATCAATTTATTTTTATTAATTTATTCCTTTATTTATTTGAAATCAAAGAAGCATGATTTTTAGTCTGAAATTATTGCAAAACTAAAAAACACTAAAAAAAGATTTAAATAATGAGTGCTAATTATTCTTTATACTTCTCAGACTGGAAGCTTATCCTATTTAGTGCTATCATTTTATTGCAAAGTATTTAAAGTGTATAATTTTATTAACTCTTGAGTTCCCTACTTATGTATCACTTTTTATTCCATTAAGTTCTATTAGCTCTTGCTTTATTACTTAAATCCAAGTAAATATTACTTTAAGTTATCATTTTCGCTATCTATAATCTTCTTATAGTTACTGAATTTTCAGTTAGGCTTAAAGTCTTTTATTTTATAATTAAGAGGTTTTTCTTCCTATTGTTTATTAGGTTTTTCTTCCTATTGCTTATTAGGTTTTTCTTCTTATGTCCTAAGCTATTTTAAAGATGCTGAGTTTTATATCTTTTTTACTTGCTTCTAACTTTTATTTTATTTATTTGATTTAAGGTAAGTCTGAGATTATTTAGCTTCATCTGTAATATTCCTCATAGGCTTTTAAATGTATTTTTAATAAGAACTGATTAGCTAAAGTTTATTAGGTATGCATCATTTGAGCATTTGATTGTTTTTTCCCATTATTTTCTTCTATTTGAAATAAATTTGTAAGCCAAACTATTTCTAGACTTCCTCATTTGCATAATCAAATGGATATTCCTAATCTTTATTTTAAACAATGTACTTAACATTGATTAGCAGCAACCAATATATAACTTAAGCGTTTTAAGACTTGAAAGCAGCATGAATGCAAGTATTTTGGTTTTCATATTTTATATCAGAGTCAAATTTACATCCTAATGAGAATAGATATTTGCACATAAGTAAATTCCCATTTAAGCTTGCATAATATTAGGCGGAGTTTCCTTCTTTATCTTTAAGGTTTACCTAATGGGATGAAATGTACACTGCTGTTTTCTTAAGTTCCTTCAAGTTATTCTCTTTTGCTTTTTAGATAAATTAGTTCTCCTTTTAAAACTAGGCTCTAGTCGTTTTGGGAGTTCATCTGTAGAGCGTTTATAAGTTTTAGAAGGATTTATTTTGAGTTTATTCATTTAGGTACTAGGAATCATATTCATTAATAGTTTCTATTTCTAATTTTACATTTTAGCTAATATCTGTAGTCTAAAATATTGGAGTGCTCTTATATTTTTTAATTAGAGGTTCATTACTATTTGGATCTTGCTAGTTCTAGCGAAAATATTTTTAGCTTAACTTTTAGCTTTTAGTTGAATGTAATGTAAGAGCGGAATTTCTTTAAGTCAAGGGAGTTAATTATTAGATCTAATTCAAAGACATAGTTTACTTATTTTCTAGCTTTCCAAATTTTCTTTTATAAATGATTTACTTGATCATTGGTCTCTCTTTCAAAATTTCTTTTACTTAGTCTTCAACCTTATTACTGAGTTTAGGGTTTATTGACTAATTTTTTAAAGGTTGCTAGATCTTCTAATCTTATTTATAATTTGAAGGACTTTGATGCTTAAGTTTTTTAATAGTTTACTCGTATCTGATTTTTTCCTTTATATTTGCGTAAATAGTTTTTTACTTCCACATACGGCAAAGTGATTGTATTTTAATAACTGCTTGCTCTTCTGTATATTTAGGTTTCTTCTTCTTAAAGCATTATAAAAACCTAGGACCTCCAGTACAGTTTTTAAAGATTCTTAGAAGATCTTCATCGTCTAAAGAATTTCTTATCGAGAATCTTTATTTAATTTCTGATACGTTACTTCTAGCGGTATGTGGTCTTGTAATATTGCTTGATTAATATGCATTAACGATGTTCTTATAGAACTTCTACTTCTTCTTTAAAAACTATGTTTTCATAATTTTTAGCTTTTATAAAGCCTTTTTTTAGCTTAGATTTTCGCTTTGATTATGTTATTTCATTACCTCTTTTTAAACATATTTTCTTCTCTTCTCTAGAGCTGAATTCTATTATTCTTTGAATTCGTTTATTATTTTATTAGCTACTAAAGATTCTATTTCATGCATTTTAGGCCTTAGTTTTTTGACATTTTCCTTCAAAATTTTTTTGGGTATGCAAGAATTGAGATCTTAATCTCTTGCTAACTTTTACAAAACCTCTTTATAGGATAAATTTTTATCTTTTTATTCGTTTTAACCAACTTTTGCTTCGTGAATATCTTATTTCTTTTTCGTTCTCTCTTCCAGCTTTATCAAAGTAGACATGGCCATCTTAGAATAAGCCGAATATTTTGAAGAGTAGTATTGCGTCTTCGCTTTTTTTTTCATATCCTAAAATATCTTTTCAATTTCATCGTCTCATTCTGGATTTCTAGGTCCTTTACTTTCTTTTTACTTTGGACCTTCAGATATACTTTAATTACTAGTGTCGAATGTTCTAAATGACTAGGACTATTTCTTCAAATTAGCTTTCTTCTTTTTCCTTTAAAAACTATGGAAGTCATCGATTGCTTTATTATCTAGAGCTAGTTGATTGTAATCTTTATCAACTGACTTTAAAACTTAGTCTTAAATCTTTTTTTTCAATGCATCATATTTGCATTCTATTTTCAGTCAGTCAAAGGAGTTTTTATTTTTCTTATATTTACTTTTAATATGACTCATTCCTTATTTCCAAGAATGCTCTCTAGTCTATTACATCTACTCGATTAACTTTAATGATTTGTCCATTTCTTACTTAGCCATGTCAATAATAGCACTATCTCTTTCCTCTTGGTCTTTTGAAACCTTATAAATCTAAAGAGGAACATTGAAAGTCTAGATAATTTCTTATCTCTAATGATTTCTTTCTTTATCCTTCTGCTACTATATTATCTTAGACAAATTCCTTATAATTCATGTAGGCCTCTTTCTCTTATTAGCTTAAAACATCTACTTTATTAGCGAACTTTTAGCGCCTTTACTAGCTTCTATTTCTGCACTCTCTAGTTTCTAGTCAGTATTTAGCTTAATTTTCTGATATTCGCATAAGGGCAAATATTCTTGCTATAAGCAGTTATTGACGAAAAATAAAGACATGTTTATGATATCAAAACTAATATATATTATCTATATTCAACCTCATTCAAATGCTATATTCTTAGGATTTACGTACTTTTAACTTTTAGCCTTATAACACATTTATTGACTTACCTCTTACTACTTACTTGCTTGCTCTTTATTACTCTTTTATTAGTTCTACATTTCTTACTATGTATATTAGGATTATTTAAGATAGCTGGCATACTATATCATCTAAAATTTTATACTGTGTCAGAAGTTAATAACATTTAGGCACTAATTATATTTAATGAATAAGGTACACAAAGGGATAAATTAAGAAGCTAATAGAGTAATAACATCAAATAATAAAGCTTAAACCAAATCCCTTTAAATCATTTTAATACTCTACGATTTACTTCAACTAGCTATCATATTCTTAATAACTGACCAAGTTTTTCTGGTTTAGTAAATTATTCAATTTAATAGCTAAAGATATTTAGTTTAGCTATCTTTCTTGGATTATTACTAAAACCTCTTAGTTCTATTCCTCTTCATTTTACATATTCTATGTCCTTGCCTTTCTATTTCCACCTAAATATTCCACTTTTACTTCAGGTTGAAACTCAAGCATTATGAATATAATACAATAAAAGCAACATTCTATTTTACAGTTAGACTAATTAGCAAATGTTATTGATATATAGAGATAGAAATGCAGCTAAAGCATAAGATAATATAATAAAGAAGCTTAGAAAACTGAATACTTAGTAATATACTTTAGCTACCATTTATTTAAGATATTAATAGCTTCACTTCTTCCATATTATTGGATACTTATTAAAGCAAAACTCTATTCTTTAAACTAGCAATTTAGGCTTAAGATAAATCTAATCCTTGGTGCTATACTTGTTAAGAAAACCTTGCTTTATAGATATTAATAAGTAATTTAAATTAACTAGGCTTGATTGTCTTCTAACTTTCAGAGCTTTGAAAATTAATTAGGCTAATATAATAGAAGTAAGTTAGATAGTTGCTCTAAAAGCTTATATACTTTTAACCTTTTTAGTCAATTTATGAAAATAAAGCGATGATAGATGATTTAGTAATCTAATACTTTAATAAGATATAAAATGAAAGCTAAAATAGTAATAAGCAGAGCTTGATAATTCTAACTACGAATTAAGGGATAAACAATAGTATTAATATTAAAGGGAAAATTCTTAAATCTATTATATTGGTTAGGTATATAGTAGTGTACTTTCAGACTCATATGAATAAATAATTATTTCTTTGACTCCTTAGTATAAGAATGGACTTAAAATATAAATATCAAGGATACTTAGACTTTATAAGATCATAGTTTATTTGCTAAATTAAGTATACCATACATCGTAATTTTAAATACTGGAGAATAATTTTCATAAATACACAATTTTAAAGTTCTTTATTATAATATGTACCTATGAATTATATTTACCCCTTTATAAAGACTAAGTTAGTTTAAATAGCTTTGGATAATTAAGATAAGAATATCATTTTACCTTATCATTCATCTTTAATATATTTGCTCTTTTTGATTTAAAGAGATTAGTACTAGAGAATATAAATAGTAAAGATCTAAATGTTTAATATTAGATCTTAGTAAGTTAGCTTCACTTCTATTAAGAGATTATAATAGAATTTTCTTCTTTAATTATCTTAAATCTTATCTCTTTACCATTCTTTATGTCTCTTTGGTTACATTCTGATAAAGGCTTTTAAGCTTTGTTATTAAGTACTAGGAAGGTATCAATTAAGAGGTAATAATATACTCTATATTCTAAATTATTTTAATGCTTTTGAAAGAACTTTGGGATGGTTGAAGGAAGCATTATTATATACATCATATTAGAACATTTTTAAGAGCTAACTTATGAGTATAACTCATATAATTAGACTAGTTTGATAAAAGAGTTTAGAATTATATAATTAAGCAAATATTTCCTTTTGAGAAACTATTAGAATTAGACTATTATCATTATATAGCTTGAGAATAGAGATAAGTTATCCAGCTTAAATAGCTAGCAGGTTAAGCTAAAATACCTCTTAGTATAATTTAACTATTCTATCATTAATTTAAGACTATTAATGCTTATGAAATTTCTAGTAAGTCTCTAATTTAGCTTCTATTATCTAAGGATATTCAATAAAAAGTCAAATTAGCCTAAGTAATAGGATTGAGTATAATCTCTTTCTTTACAGTTAATTAGCAGAAGGACATATAAGAGTAAGTTTAAATTCGAGACTAATATTAGATTAAAGTATCTTAAAGCTACTTAGTTGATTACTTTCTTTAGTTAGCATATCAAGTTGTTTTATTAGAGTATAATAACTTGTAGGGAAATTTCTAATTTAAGATGCTGATATTCATACAATTAACTTAGGGTATTCATAATAAAGCTGGTATCTTGTAAGGTGTTGATATGCATTTATATTAAATTCTTATGCTTAAGTTTATAATTGAAACTTATAAATGTCAACAGATTCTCGAGTTGACTAAATTATCCTTTGTGCGGAAACGCTAATCCATTCGAGTTAAAAGACGAATCCTGATCCTGCTGTTACGCAATTTTTAGATGATCCCAGTCATTTTTTCCTCTAAGCTTACATTCACAAAGATCGCATTAAATTCTCTAATGTAATAGAAACTTCAACTGCTTCGGTTTTCTTCCTCAAAGTAGTTCCAAGTGCCTTAACAGAGGAAAATTTGATGTAGTCGATAACTGTAACAAGTACAACTAGCTTAAATGAAATGCAATTGCCTTATGATAACTTGTATCAGTAATTGAGCAATATTTACACTCCTCTCATGAAAAATGCTAATCCTAAGATCTAGGAAATGATCAAAGAACTTGAAGGAGAACTCAAAGGACTTTCTAAAAAGGAAAGAATTGAGATTTCAACTAATGACAGTGATGCTGAAAGCTTATAAGGCATTTTATATCCTTCAGATGAATTTGAATACTGAGAGTAGCTATCTAGCTCATATAAAATAGACTAGAAGAAGCAAGAAAGAGCTAAGACTTTCCATAAGTTTTTCTAGCAAATATCTCAAAACTTTAGCGAGGGGTAATAATATCCTTTAACTTAGTTGCTAGACTTTATCACTAATGTTTAGGATTGCTTAGAGCAAATATGGAAAGAGGTACCCGAGAACCCTTATCCTTAAATTAGAATGAATCGCTTATTTTAAATAATTGGCGGATTTTATTCCAGGCAAGTTTAGTCTCACTTTGATATCACGTTTTAGAAGGAAAAGTTATGAGTCCCTAAACTTTAGCTTGAAATTGGAGCAAGTTTAAGAGAGGCTTTGTAAATATACGAAAAGTGAACCACAATGACAGAGGAACTAACCTAGAAATTTTGGTAAACAAAGGGTGAACGATAATGAACTGGAAAGCCATATTAAGATGAGTTTGTTTATAAGATGTAAATGAGAATTGAATAGGTACTTAGTCTAAGAAGCTAATTCGATGAGCTACTAAAACTACTTTCTCTTTCTCAAGAAAATCTGTAAAATGTGTTTAAGCCATTTTAAGGCATTGACGTGTTTTAATATGGATCTTATGCTTAGCAAATGTGAACTTAAGCAAAGCAAAAGTTTGAATAGAATTTAACTCCACTTTACTAAGATATCGCTAAGTAACTAAGGAAAGAAATTTTCTCTGAAAAGGGAGCTGGTGTTTAGTAAGTTATTCGTGAGTTCTAGAGATGGCAAGGATTACTTTCGAGAGAAACAATTCGTAAGGAATTAAGAGTTGAACGCTAAGGTCTTTTAGGATAAATTTCATCTTGGATTGACGAGTAAAAATATGAATTCTAAACAGAAAAAGGAAAAGTGCACTAACTTTTTATTCAAAACCTGACTCCAGTTGTTAATGACATAATGTGGGCTAGATAGATGAAGGGAAAAGTGCAGAGAACAATGATAACTTCTTAAGATTTACTTGAAGATATAAAGCCCGAAATAGAAAGAATGGTTCAAAGCTCTAAAGACTTTATCTAGCTATTAAACCAATACGAAAAAGAATAATTCTAAAAATGGAAAAGTGAAGTTGAAACCTAGATGAAAGATCCAAACTAACCTCTTGCTCTAGAAACTCAAGGTAAATTGATTGAATTTGAGAAAAATTTGATATTAGTCAGATATAGCGAACGTCTAGTTTAGCTACTAAAGGAAGTAAGGTAACTTATTGAATTAAACTTCAAGGTTCCCAAGGAAATCAAAAAAGCTACCGAAACAGCACAATCGTTTTACCGAGAAGCTTGTATTTTGAAGCAGATAGCTAACTTTTATAATACTATGGGATCTTAAATTATAGAATCCTAAAGGCCAATGATGGTTGAAGCAGCATTATAATTTGAGAAGGTAGTTAAATCTAAGGTAGCATCTTGGAGTAATCCCAAAGAATTGCATGAGTATATTCTACGACTCTAAGATGCAGCTAATAGGTTAATGAGTGAAAATAGGAGATTAAGGAAAATTCATTAAAGTATTGAATAACAAGTCACTGAGCTTGAAGGGTTGAATTTACTTAGATCAAGACCTTAATGGAAAGACAAAATGGACAAAATCAGGTCAATAATAGATGGTAGTACCTCAGATCTTGATCCTCAGTATAGCTTCTAATGGCGAAGCTTTTGGGATGAGCGTATTTCCAATGCTCTTAAAATATAATACAACTAAGGCTTAGATTTCTTAAATGAGACTTTACCTGAACAGAAAGCTGAACTTGTGTTTTAAAATAGGCAACTTCAGTTTAGACCCCCTCTTGAGGAGTTAAAATCTAAATATTATAGAGAAATAAAAATTTTCATTTCTGTACCTCTACATTTCTAGGGTGTTGGAGGTAACCTAGAAGTATACCGAGTAATGCCTGACAATAATGCAAAGGCACTAATAACAGTGTTTCAAAAGGCTGAGGAACTATTTTTAAAACTGAAGGATTTAGAAAATGAATACAGCAGCTGGACTATTTTAGGATAAGTAGATATAGAGTAATTAGTAGAAAATAACCTAAAGACATTAGCAGATTGGGAGAATAACATCAAAATCCTTAAGCAAAAGAGAAAAGATCTTGAGAAAATCTAGGATTCCCATAAAATAGACTGCTTCTAAATAAGTCTCACACCTTTAAAATCCTCTATAGAAGATTAGCTTTAGAAGTTAAACGACTCTCTTATTATATCATTGAAAGAAAACATCAAAACTGACCTAAAAATACTAGATGAATTCTTGAAGTTAGCTCAGGAAAAGTTAAACATTAAGCCAACAAATTTAGACGACATTTCACAGGCTAAAAAATAAGTTTTTGAGATTGAACAAAAGAAGGAGGAAATGCAAAAAATGTACAACGGAACCTTAGATAAAAACAAAATGCTAAGATAGATGGTAGGCTAAGGAATAGTTCTATCTAATCTATAGGAAAGATGGAAAAACTTTGAAATTAACCTAGAAGCATTCGGCTAAATGATCGAAGAATAGAAATAGGTGATTAAATAGGAACTTAAAAAGAGAGTTGATGGCACTAAAGAATAAATCGAAAAGTTTAATTCACGTTGGACTGCTACTAAACCGAAAGATTTTTCTGAGTTGAAAAGAGAAGAAGCATTGGAAACGGCTGAAAAGATGGAAGATTGGAAAAATAATTGGGTTGAGATTTAAAATATTGTTAAAACACTATAAGATGACTGTACGCATTTCTAAGTTGATATTCCTAAGTTTGAGCATTTTGAAGAATTACAGGAAAACATAGAGTAATAAATGTAGTCTTGGTTCTTTTTTAAGGAATTTGACAGTGAGTTAGAAAAACTTGGAAAGGAAGACTGACTTGGTTTCAGAAATAGATTATATGTCTTTTAAGATTTTTCAGTTGCTTGGGGTGAAAAGATGAAAGGAAGAAAAAGAGATGCAGTTGGTAATTATATAGTAGGGTAATTAGAAAAATTCAAAAAAGCTTGGCCAATATTGAAACTTTCCACAGGAGAGGGCTTTGAAAAGGAACATTGGAAGAGTTTATTCCATTTCTTGAAATGTCCTAAAGAAACAATGGAAACTATTACATTTAACCACTTTTTAGCTAATATAGAACATTTAATTGCTTCAGAAACTCAAATCAAGGAATTACAGGCAAGAGCATAAGGAGAAGTTACAATTCGAGAAGCTATTTAAGAATTGAAAGTTTGGTGCGATGAAACGGTGTTTTCCTTGACAGAGCATACGAATGTAGCAAATAGAGCTATTCCTCTAATTAAAGACTGGAAAGATTTGATGACTCAAGTAAGTGATAATCAGTCTGTACTAAACTCGTTAAAAGAGTCAAGATATTTCTAAAGATTTTAGGATTAAATAGAGTAGTTTGAAATCAAACTAGTAATGATTGATGAAATTCTTCTACGATTAAACCAAATTTAAAGGAAGTGGGTTTACTTAGAGCCAATATTCGGCAGAGGAGCTTTACCATAAGAATAGGCAAGATTCTAAAGAGTGGACGAAGAGTATATTAATATTATGCTTAATATTGGAGCTGATCCTAAAGTAACATCTTTAACCAATGTTCCAGGACTGAAAGAAACTTTAGACATGATTCAAGATCAATTAGATAGATGCTAAAGAGCCTTAAATGAGTTCCTAGAATAAAAAAGAGGAAAATTCCCAAGATTCTATTTTATAGGAGACGATGATCTTCTTGAGATTCTAGGTTAAGCGAAAAACCCTCAAGTAATATAAACCCATTTGAAGAAGCTATTTGCAGGAATACATAAAGTATAATTTGGATAGAATAACTCAGAAATAAAAGAAATGCTATCATCAGCTGGAGAATCAGTTCCACTAAAAAATGCAGTTAAGATATAAGATGAAGTAGAGAATTGGTTAGGAGATCTTTCTAAAGAAATGAAAAATACTCTAGTGTAGTCTTTGCTTCTGTTCCTATAAGGTAACCAAGATTAATCAAGTTAAGTATGCTAACTAGGAGAATAAATACAGTTTTCAGAAATGTGCGAAAAAGCAATCAAATCTACAAATTTACGAGGATTTCTTAGAGATATGAAATCAAAATTAGAATAGCTGACTACTTAAGATACTTAGCACTAGTTATCTATATTGTGTAAGAAGGCCCTTGTTTTAGATTTGATTCATAACATTGATGTTATTGAGATACTAATTGAGAACGATGTAAATAATCTCTAGGATTGGCTATGGTCCAAATAACTTAGGTTTTATATGAATAACGGCACTCGCTTAGCTGAAATTAGAATGGTTGAAGCTGTTTTTAAGTATTCTTACGAATACTAAGGTAATGCTGCTAAGCTTGTCCATACTCCTTTAACTGATAAATGCTACTTAACTCTTACTTAAGGAATGATGATGGGGTATGGTGGTAACCCTTATGGTCCAGCAGGTACTGGCAAAACTGAATCTGTAAAAGCTCTTGGATAGGCTTTTGGAAGATAAGTTCTAGTTTTTAACTGTGACGAAGGAATTGATTTTCAGTCTATGGGAAGAATTTTTATAGGACTAGTAAAATGTGGAGCTTGGGGTTGCTTTGATGAATTTAATAGATTACTAGAAGAATAACTTAGTGCCATCAGTCAATAAATCCAAGTTATTTAGCGTGCTTTGAAAGAATAAAAAGCTAATGTTTTATTGCTTGGCAATTAAGTTGAACTTAGCCCTGATGCAGGAATATTCGTAACTTTAAACCCAGCAGGGAAAGGATATGGTGGAAGATCTAAATTACCAGATAACTTAAAATAATTGTTTAGACCAGTAGCTATGTCAATCCCAGATAACGAACTCATTGCAGAAGTTCTCTTGTTTGCTGAAGGTTTCAAAAACGCTAAAGTTTTGGCCAAAAGGGCAGTTACAATATACGAGCTTTCAAAGTAATTACTGAGTTCTTAATAGCATTATGATTGGGGTTTGCGTGCTCTTAAAACTACTTTAACAATAGGAGGATAACTAATATAAGAAGATAAGAAGAATGGTGTGCAAATTGATTTTAAGAGAGAGCAAATGCTCTTTATAAAAGCAATTCGTATAAATAACTTGCCTAAGTTAACTTATGCAGATAGTAAGAAGTTCTAACAGCTTATGCTAGACATATTCCCTGGAATAAAGGTAGAAGATATTATTTACCAAGAATTGACAGAAGCTATAAAGTAAGTAATGACTAAATAAAAGCTGGAAATTTCTGAATAGCAAATACAAAAAATTCTACAATTCCATGAAGCTTCTAAGCAAAGAATGGGAGTTGTTTTAGTCGGACCTTCAGGTTGTGGTAAGTCAACTATTTGGAGAACTCTAAAGGATGCGTATGAAATTTGTAATTATTGCAAAATTAAAGCTCATGTAATTAACCCAAAATCCATGCCAAGATAGCAATTATTAGGACATATGGATAATGATACAAGAGAATGGTTTGATGGAGTTTTAACTTAATCAGCAAGATAGGTACTTAAAGAACCAACTGGAGTTCATAGTTGGATTGTATGTGATGGTGATATTGATCCTGAATGGGTTGAAAGTTTAAACTCTGTTCTTGACGATAACCATTTGCTTACAATGCCTAATGGTGAAAGAATATAATTTGGTGATAATGTAAATTTTGTTTTTGAGACAAATGATTTAAAATTTGCATCTCCTGCAACAGTTAGTCGTATGGGTGTAATCTTTTTATCAGAAGAAGATGTTGATCTAAAGAGATTAATACAATCATGGCTAAAAAAGTAAGAAAATGCTGTTAAAATAGAAGTATGGATAGAAGAAATTTTCCTGTAGTCACTTAACATAATTCTATCCAAAACTGATTAGTTGATAGTAAGAACTACTAAAGTAGGAATTGCAGCTAATGCTCTTTGTGTTCTTAACTAAGCTGAAAATAAGAGCTAATTTGTTAACATTGTTATTAAGTGCTTAGGAGCCAATCTTCCTGTATAGCAAAGAAAAGAATTCGCATAAGAAGTCTTCTAACTTGCTAAAGAAAGACCAGCGGATCCTAAGAATCCAATTGACTGCTATGCTGACTCATCAGGAACGTTTAAACCATTTGGACTTGATATCCGAAGCAATCTCAATATAAAAGAGTTGAATGATGCTTGGAAACCTCCAGTTATTAAAACTTCCAGTCTATAAAGGGACATGCATACCTTCAGATAATGGTTATAATCAGGCGAAAGCTTTATTTTAGTTGGACCTGAAGGATGTGGAAAGAATTTAATGTTAACTACTGCATTTAATGAACTAAGAGGAACTTCAGTAGCTATTATCCACTGTAATGCTTAGACTGGACCCTAATAGGTTCTTTAAAAATTCAGCTAATACTGTGTCCAAGCTTCTTCAACTACGGGAAGAGTTATAAGGCCCAAAGAATGTTCTAGACTCATTCTCTATTTGAAAGACATTAATCTACCGAAACCTGATAAATATGAGACTATTCAATTAATAGCATTCTTACAACAAATCCTTACATACAAAGGATTTTACGATCAAAACCTAGAATTTATAGGAATAGAAAGAGTTCAAATAGTAGCTTCAATGAATCCTCCAAACACAGTTGGTAGATACCAGCTAAATCCTAGATTTACAGCAAATGTGAGACTTGCATATGTTGATTATCCAGAACAAAGTGATTTGATAATAATTTACGACCATTATTTGAAAACTATCTTAAAAGTACTATAATAAGATGACAAATAGAGCAAGAAAATTGCCTAGATTATGGTAGAGACTTACCTATAAGTAAAATAAAAGTTTTCTCCTGATGAACAAAGACATTATATATTCACCCCTAGAGACTTAACCTAATGGTGTATTAACTTACTTAGATATGAAGTAAGAGATTAGAACTCCTTCTGTGAGGCTTGGTGTTATGAATCTTGCCGTATTTTCAAAGATAGACTTGTTGGAAGTGACAGCTAAAGAAGGTTCGATTCAATAATAAATGGAGCTTGTAGAAATTTAGGCTTTAATGAACAGAGCTAAAATTACTATACTACATGGATTGGAAACCAAGATCATCGTCTAACGGAAGCACCAACATTGGGGTAAACTAGCAAAAAGGATATGAAATCTTTAATAGAAAATGGATTAAGATCTTATGAAAGAGAGTTTAGAGAATTAACTCTGCATTAGTTTGATGATGTCTATAGGAATATTACTTCTATTAACAGAATCATTTCTTCTCCTAATGACAATCTACTCTTATGTGGATAAAATGGTGTAGGAAGAAGAATGGCTTTACAACTTTGCAGTCATATGTTAGATATTACAGTATTTACTCTTAATCCAGGAAGAGATTACTCCATTAAAGAATTTAAACGAGATTTAAAAAGCGTTCTAGCTGAAGCAGGAGTTGAAGGTAAAAAGTACATTCTATTTGTGGAAGACCATCATTTGTTAGAACCTACATTCTTAGAAATTCTTAACAGTTTAATATCTGCAGGAGAAGCTCCTGGATTATATACTTAAGAAGAAATAGAGCCAATGCTCCAACCTCTTATGGATCAGATGAAGGAAGCTGGACAATTCAGATCTTTATATGAATTTTTCGTTTATAGAGTTCAAAAAAATATGAGAATAGTACTTTCTCTAGATCCTACCAACCAGTTCTTCCTTTAGAACTGTGCTTCTAACCCAAGTCTGTATACAAAGTGTTCTATCTTATGGATAGAGAATTGGAGTAGAGATGCAATGCAGATAGTAGCGAAAAATGAACTAGAAGCAGCATAAATTTAGTTCTAGAATATAGATGAAATAGTAAATATATCTATTACTATACATCGCTCTATCCAAAACATTTAGCCAACTCCAAGAAGATTCATCACTTTATTGTAGAACTATATTTAGATATTCAAGAAGAAGCAATTTGCTGAAAAAGACTAATCTGAACATTTAGAAAAAGGTTTGACTAAGCTAAAAGAAGCTGCTAAAACTGTAGACCAACTTACTAAGAAAGCATAACAAAGCAAATAAGATTTGTAGATTAAATAAAAAGAAGCAGACGAAGCACTGAATTAAATTACTAAAGCAATGGAGCAAGTAAATCAAAGTAGGAATGAAACCGAACATTTAGAGGCATATTTGTAATAAGAAACTTTGAAAATAAACGAAAAGAAGACTTAAATAGAAAATGAATTAAGTGAAATTTAGCCTTTAATTGATTAAGCAAGAAAAGCTGTAGGTAATATTAGAAAAGACCATCTAGATGAGTTAAAATCCTTAAGAATGCCTCCTGAAGCCTGTATAGATGTTTTATCAGCGGTAATTAGACTTATGGGAAGCTACGATAGCACTTGGAGTTCAATTAAGAGATTCTTATCAGATCGTTCTATTATTACAACTATTGTTAATTATGATGCTAGGTAAATCACTGAAGAAAGAAGATAAGAAGTACAAAAAATAGTTGACCAAAAGTCAGCCAGTTTCGAATAGTCAGTCATTCAAAAAGCTAGTTTAGCTGCTGCTCCAATGGCTACCTGGGTAAAAGCGTTATTGAAATATAGTATCATTTTAGAGAAAATTTCACCTATGGAATAAGAATTGCAGAAGGCTTCTAATAAACTAGATAAAAGTGAAAGAAGGTTAAAGGAATGCTAGAGCTAGTTAATTCATTTAGACAAGCAAGTTGATATTCTAAAGGAAAATTTCGCTAAAAGAACAGGAGAAGCTGAAGCTCTCAAAATAGATCTCTAAAAGGCAGAAACAACTTTATCTAAAGCACAGGATTTGTTAGGAAAATTATCTGGAGAAAAACAGAGATGGGAGGAGCAAGCTTCTAGTTTAAGAGAATCTTAAATTTCACTTCCAAGAAATTCGATGTATATTGCTGGTTTCATCACTTATTTAACCATTGCTAGTGAAGACGTTAGAGCAAGTAAATTAAAAGAATGGTCTCCTGAATTCAACTTTATAAGATCCATGGTGACAGAAAGTTAAATCTTGTAATACAAATAAGAAGGTTTACCTCATGATGGCTTAAGTATTGAAAATGCCATTTCAATCCTAAACAGCTAAAAAACTCCTTTAATCATAGATCCAAATATTTAAGCTTCAGAATGACTTAAAAATCATTTAAGTCAATAAGGGTAAGTTGAAGTGGTAAATCAGCAGGATAATCGCTTCCAAAGCTAACTAGAGCTAGCAGTAAGATTTGGTAAAACTATAATAGTAATGGAAATTGACAATATTGAAGCTCTTTTAGTTCCTTTGCTTAGATAAGATTTCTAATAAGCTGGCCCAAGAAAAGTCGTTTAAATAGGAGATAAGTAAATTGATTTTAGCGCTACTTTTAAGCTTTACTTGTGCACAAGAGACAGCTAATTAGAAATCCCTCCCTATACTGCTTCACTTATCAACTGCATTAATTTTACTGTTACCAAATCCGGACTAGAAGGTCAACTTTTAGGTATAACTCTTAATCATGAACAGCCAGAGCTAGAGCAAAGGAAAACTGAATTGCTTCAAAGAGAAGAGACATTTAAAGTGCAAGTAGCAGAAGTGGAGAAAAAACTTCTCTAAGAGTTGTCTAATTCAGAAGGTAACATATTGTATAACGAACCTTTAATAAAGCATTTAAACGAAACTAAGCAACAATCAATAGAAATTTCAGAATCCTTGAGACAGTCTCATGATCTATAAATCTAATTGGATTAAGAAAGAGAGGTTTATAGGCCACTTGCAAGATTAGGATCCTTAATCTTTATGCTCTTTAAAGACTTATTGAAGATTAATAACATGTATTAGTTCTCATTGACTCAGTTCATTTAATTATTTTGCAAGGTTCTTGAATCTGAAAAAAAGACAGCAGCAGAAATTAAATTAGAAAGCCTAGAAGAAACTTTAATTAAGCTTAGTTACTTCTATGTAGCACGAAGCTTGTTCAAATAGGATCGATTAATGTTCAGTTTACATTTTGTTAAAGGAGTTAGAAATCAAATGTTTGAAAAGAATGAATGGGAGTTGTTCAAAAGTGAGTTAGTTGTTAGTAGCGAAGCTAATGTTCGTAAGTTTTTAATGCAGGTCTTCCAGTTTGGGCAGGATAAGATAGAGCAAGAGAATTTTCAGATTTAGCAGCTGCTTTTCCAAGACTTGTCAGTACACTTTAGCTAGAAAGTGAAGGGCTGTGGTAATAATGGTAGAAGTCTCCATAATGTGAAGTTGATTTTCCTAATTAAATAAGATCAAAACTATCAGCATTCCAGCGTGTTCTAATAGTATAAGCTCTTAGACCAGATAGATTGGAATCTGCTATTAACTAGTTTGTATGTGAATCTTTAGGAATTAAAAGCATAAATCCTCCACCTCTTAATTTATTCCAGTTCCATGAAGAAGAGACTAATGCTTCCGATCCTATTCTCTTCTTAGTTTCACCAGGTGCAGATCCAACGAAAGAACTTGAAGAGTTTGCATCTTCATAAGTTGGAAGCTAAAAGTTTCAATAAATGGCAATGGGAGGTGGATAAAACGATGTAGCTCTTCAAATAATAAAAGAGGCAGTTTAAAAGGGAGAATGGGTATGTTTAAAAAACCTTCATCTAGTTACTTCCTGGCTACCTTCTCTTGAAAAAACATTGAAGTAAATCGTACCAAATCCAGCTTTTAGACTTTGGTTAACATCTGAACCTCATCATAAATTCCCATCCATCTTACTGAGAAGCTCAATAAAATACACCTACGAATCTCCTCCAGGACTTAAAAAGAACTTATAGAGAACTTTCTAATCATTACCTCATAAATACTTTGAAGGATAGAATTCATAGCAAAACGCTTAGTTGCTATTTATTCTAGGATGGTTCAATGCAATAGTACAGGAAAGAAGAAGTTACATTCCATAAGGCTGGACTAAATTTTATGAATTTTCAATAGGTGACATAAGAACTGGAGCTGATCTTTTAATCCACTTAATTTAGAAAGGCTACCAGATATCAAAGTCATGGAAAACTATTCATGGATTATTGGAGTCTGCAGTATATGGAGGTAGGATAGACAACGAATTTGATGTTAGAGTTTTAAGATCTTACTTATAATAATTTTTCACGACTGATGTATTTGAAGGAAGAGGAAAGCTTTCTAATCTGATTTAAGTACCAACTAGCAATTAAGGATTTTAGAACATTATAAACCAGCTAAGTGACTAAGAAACTCCTAATATGTTTGGGTTACCCATGAATATTGATAGAAGTGTTTAAAGATTTAATTGCTTAAGACTTATAAGATCCTTGAAAACTCTAGCTTCTGTTAGTGAAACACAGATGAAGTTTGATAAAGAGCAATGGAGTTAGAAGCTAAAGCCAATATGGAATCTATGGTAAAATCTTATTTCGTAAGGGAAGGTTAAAAGACCTTCTATGGAAGATTTCGAAGATCCTTTGTAATCATTCATTGCTTAAGAGTGCTAATTAGCTTTTCAAACTATTACAATTGTTCAGCAAAGTCTTTAAGATCTAGCTGATGTACTAGAAGGATAAGGCTTGCTAAAAAGTAAAATTGAGTAAGAAGCACTTTGCCTTCTAAAGGAAGAAGTTCCTGAGACTTGGACAACGTTTTGGGAAGGTCCATCAACTCCAAATAACTGGTTAAGAGGATTAGTTCGTAGATTCAAAGCTCTCAATGAATGGTATAGCAAAATGAAATAGTAGACTTTATTCCAAAGTCCTTTGGACTTATCTGAACTTTTTAGACCATAAACATTCCTTAACGCATATAGATAACAATTTGCTAGATAGAATAAGCAACAAATGGAATAGTTAAAGTTAATTGTAAGTTTCGAGTAAGGAAGAATAAAGGGACTCATTCTAAAAAACCTCCTATTGCAAGGAGGAGAATTCTAAGGTGGAAGAATAATTGATGCAGGTTAGTAATCTCAAGAGCTTTCTCAACTCCCAGAATGTTATATTTCTTGGGCTCCATTAGACAGCTAAGAACCATACCAAAATACAGTGTAAATTCCAGTATATTTGAATCCAGAAAGAGAAAAGCTATGGAGCACGTTTAACCTTCCATGTGTCGGTAATAGTATAGACAAAATAATCAGTGGAATTGCTATTTGCATCACAACAATTGATTGATGAACCATCAAACTTAATAAGAATAATCTATTAAAAAATCTAATTTTCTAAGACATCAAATTCATTAATCTCTAAATCCTCTTTCAGCTTAATTATTTTAGTTCTAAAGAATTACATAAGCATCTTCTTTTTCTTTTGTAATTGCTACAATCATAAAGCTATAGATGGTTATAGTTTAAGTGGCTTATTAATGTATAAATATACTCCTTGGAAGTTAGTATCTAATAGAAATCTAACTAGCATCTTAGCCTATGTAATATAGCCTGCTTAGTATAAATAGAGAAATAGTGCAAGCAACTAATTCTTAATGATCAAATCTATCTTCTTTAACTTATTTCTGTTCTGTCTACTTGCTTAAACTCTTAAGTTTCTTAACTGTATTAACAGTAATAATTTGGTTACAAGCCTTATTTTAGCTTAGTTTTAGTAATTATATATAAAGCACTTGCTAGAATAATCTAGATAATGGATAGGTGGTATAAGATAAGTAGAGAAAGTAAATAGAAAGTAGGTAATTGAAATGAGAGTATGAATAGTGATTTAAATGAAAGAGGTGATTTTAACTTTAATTTTAATTGTAACTTAAATTTAGTGGAATAAAAATGAACACTGTGGATTTGTCAGGTGATATACGCTACGTTTCAAGTGCAGCTATGACTCTAAACATTGAAGAACGCATTTAACTGGATTTGGCTCTTTCAGCACTTACTTAGTCCGTCGAAGCAGAATAAGTATTTTTCTGGGGGAAAATAGTAGGAATAAGCAAAGATTACTATGTAGCAGTTACTTTAAATTTCAAAGGAAACTATGAATTCCCTTATAAAAGATTTTATTGGGCTAGTTCAAATGATTGGAAATTCTAGGAACTTCAACCTATCAATTCTTAACACAAAGATAACGTAGAGAATACTAACTCTTATTTTACAGGAGATCCGAATAAAGTACTTATTGAAGCTGTTGTACCTGAACAGTAAGAGGAATAAGAGCAAGCTCAAGAAGAAGAAAAAGCTCCAGAGGTTGCAGAATATCCCAGTTCTGAAGAGGAGCAAGCACCACCTCCTTCAAATTTTACTGAATTAGACAGATTAGCATACGTTATCAGAGCCATCGAACAAGAATGCTAGATTATACCTGTAGGAGTATTAAAATTAACAACTAATCACGAATTGGTATATAATCCTATATGGAACGGTTTGAACAAAGAACAAGCAAAATAATTTGAGAGCTACCAGCACTTTAGAAATGTTTAAACTAAAGAAAAAAGACAAATTTTAGACCAAGACGATGCTATCTACAAGTACAATTTTTTAGATCCGATAACTGCAGATTTTCCCTAAGGTTAATGGTCACTATAATTCGACACAACTGAACACGTAGTAACTCTAAGATCTCTATTTTGGCCTGGCTATGTAATGTTTCATAAACTAAATACTAAAAAGTATGGAGGGCTCTACATAGGTGATGGAATAAAAAATGTAGACCTTCCTTTCTTACTTTGAGATATTTAACTTTTTATTTTTATGATCAACTATTATGTACTAAAACTATTTATCTATGTCTCATTTCCTCTTGTCCTTTATACCCTCCCATCATCATCTAGTAAAAAGTATATCTCTCAATCTCTATATCCAAATATAGCTCTTTAGATCATTAGATCGTTAGATTTTTTCTACCTATCTATCTCACTAAGTGTCTTTTAGTAGATAAGTTTACCCAAGTAAGGAAGATTCTAGAATTATAAGCTTCAGCAAAAGGGAAAAATAATGATATTATTAATAATCAGGGAGTTGCTTTAAACTAAAGCCTATCTTTATTATTTATTTGCTTTGATAAGCAAAAATGCTTTTATTTTTAAGGCTGCTAATTTAAATAGCTTAGCTTAAAATTTTTTCTTAAGCAGAGATAAATCAGCATAATGCTCCATATACAATGACAATTAAAAAGGAAATATGTAGATACTTATATAATAGCTTTAACTTAGCTTAGTCTATAATTAAAAAATAAGATCTACGATAAATTATTTTTGTTTCATTTTAGATTAAAAATGCTCGTAGAGTTGTTCTAATCTACTGAACCCATTTGAGTGATTAAAAGCATCAAAGAGAATAAAAATGCTTTGATACTTATAAAAAGGCATATTTGATAGGATATAAAGCATTAGTCATTTTTCAGTTTAAAAGGTGAATATAACATTCAGATTCTTTAATGCTCTTCCTTATCATACTGGTAACTTAACTTCATAACATAATAAGACTCCATTAATTTAAACATTATAAAAGGTTTAATTTAAATCTAGTAGATAAGTAGCTTGCATTATCCTAATTACACTTGAATTAAGATTAATTGTTAAGTAGATTAAGAGCAATACTCTGCTTTTAGTTACAGTATAACTCTCTATTTCTACATTGGTCTTTTAAAGTTAATTCAAAAGCAAATATAAGTGAATACTGCTTTACTTAAATAAGCTTTTACTTCTACCTTTTAAGGCACAAAATTTAAAAGTCCATTAATTATTTCTTCCTAGAAAGCCAAATGAATATTACAAAATAAGCAGAAGCTTCCCTAAAATATAATTTAAGGGAAAGCTTAAAGTAGTAAGGATAATGACTTATGGGTCAATGAAGTAAGCTAAAGTAGCATTTTAACATATTTAGAATTAGTCTTTACTAATAAAATCTTACTTAGAGTAGCCTGGGAATTTAAAGGGTATTAGTTATATGCTTATGAAACTGTAATTAGGCTTAACAATATTATTAGCTCGTTAATTGTTACTATTTATGATTAACATTATATTTAATTTCTCAATATGGGGAATCAATGCTGTGAGAAAAGGGAAAAGCAACCTGAGGAGGTTAAACCTTAGAAGTCCTAGCAAAAACCATAAAAGCTTATTTATTTCACTACCAAGTGTCTGATTCAGAGGAATATAAAACCGATAGATGAGGTTTATACTTTAAAATAGCTGAAACGCTTTGGAGTGTAATATGAAAGCCAATATTTTGAAGCAATTCATAAAAAGACAAATAATATGTTCATTGCTAGGAAATATCGCAAGCAAATAAACCTAAAGAAAATATTAGGTGTGATAGATATTCTCAGTCAATGCGATCATAGAAATATAGTAAGGCTAATTGAATACTTTGAAAATGAAAGTGATATATATTTAATTATAGAGTATTTTTAAGGTGGTACTTTATACGAAGAGTTTCAGAAAAGATATTTCAAAAATAGTAATTTTTCAATAGAAGAAATCAAAACTGTAGCACAGCAACTAATTTCCGCTATTAGTTATCTTCATTCTCTGGGAATTACTCATAAGCATCTAACTCCTTAGCATATCTGTCTTACTAAAGCTAGTAACTTTGAAAATCTCAAAATTATTCATTTTGAGTAAGTAAGAATTAAAAAAAACGTTTCTATTGAATTGGACGAAGAATAGGAGCGATAATAGTTAGAAGATGAGGTACCGCCTGAGATAAAACTAAAGAAAACTAAACCATTATAAGCTTATGATTTATGGTCTGTAGGAACAATTTTATTCTACATGATTTTTTAAAAGCATCCATTATGAAAAATAAAGGACCTTCATTAGCTCAATGATAGATATGATAGTAGTTATAATGCTATTACAGATATTGCTATGTCTTAAAAATTCATTGAACTACCAGAATAATTTAAGAATTTAATTTAAGGAATGCTATGGTTCGATCCTTAAAAGAGAATAGCATCCTCTAAAGCACTATAAAATAGCTTCCTATCTAATAAAAATTTGGATAAATAGGAACTGATGATAGCAAAAGGACGCCTTACATAATGGGGCTAGTTCAATGATATCTAAAAAATATCTTATGCATATTTAGTTAGATTTGAAAAATACGATGATTAGAGATGGTAACTTGAAAGACTCTTTGGATAAATTGATACTAATATGGATGGAAAAATTTCCAAGAAAGAGCTAGAAAATGCCTTTCAAAAAATTGATTAATCTCAAAGTCCATAATAGATTCAAGCACTTGTAAGTGAACTAATTGAATAAATGGATTATGATAAAAACAATTAAATAAGCTTTTCAGGTAATTAGTCATTCAGAATTTATAGTAGCTTCAAGCTTTTTTTCTATTAGCATAGAGCAAAACATTGGTGAGGCTTTCTTATTTCTTGATACCGTAATTCTTAATACAGGATAATCAAGGTGAAATCAACATTTCTTAATTGCTTAAGAGATTAGAAACTAAGATAAATTAGCGTAACGTGACAGAAAGTTTATAGAGAAAGGCTTCTATTAGACAAGCCAAAAATATAACATATGAAGACTTTACTAAACTAATCGTTGAAAGTCCAGTTCCCAAATTATCAAGCTCACACATCAATATGGAGAAAGTTTATAATTGACTTCTTAAATTCCTTTATTAAGATTAAAGCTATTATTTAATCTAGTTTACATTACTCTTATAATCTATTTAAATTTTTGAATACTTCTTATCACACTTACTAGCACCAAACTGCTTAAGAAATATTTTAAGTGATAAGTACAAATAAATTGGCTTAATATTTACCTTAGTTTATTGTTATGAAATATAACATAATCATACTTATTTAATCAAGATTCTTAGCTTTGTAATTAACAAAAAAACTATCCCTTTTTATTGAATCCATTATTATAAAGAAAGCTTTCATGTAGTCTTGATCACTTCTAATAAAGCGAGGATTAAGTAAATAAATGTGATATACTAATGCTGCTTTAAGTATCTTTAATATAGTATAGTGATAATAAGAAGTTCAAATACTTCTTTTAGAAAAGGATTGCTAATAGAACTATTGATTCACTATCGAGAATTTCCTTTTAATTCAAAAAACTACTATAGTAACTGTACAACTAGAGACAATTGATAATTTTCAAGTTACAGCCTCTGATTGATATCTTCTTATAATTCCTATGTTATTAAGTAATACCCAGCTTATTTCTATTCTTATCATTTCTTTAATAAATATCCTTAGCAATGTAGAAAGCCATACTTTATACTAACTTGCATTTTGCTAAATCTAGAGCTTTCTAATAAATGCACTTGGATATTTAATGCCCTTCGAGTTTCAGTAAGTAGCATTACTCTTACTTCTATAGAAAGATATGAAAAGATACCATAATACCTATTTAAATAAACTATAATATGAACTATGCTTTCTTTTTTGCTTCTTAGCTAGAATATGATTTATAACTCAAAGGCATTAAAATAAATGAAGCATAATGATCTTCAAATCTACACTTTATTAGCCTACTTCATCCTATTTTCTCTAATCATTAGCTTAAAGTTCTGATCCAATATTTTTATTAATAAACTTATCTCTTTAAGCGTTTGACTATAATAATTTCTTACTTTCTAAACTTAAAAAATGTAAATTTTATAATATCTTGATTTAGAGCATTTCATGAAATATATAGGTATATAATACATCTGATAAGTTTCTTCAGCGTCTTAATTTTAGGTATAATATTGAATATAGGAGATTCATATTAGCTTGCTAAAATAGCTTTAGTAATCAGATGCATTACATAACATCTCTGGAATATCTTATTTGAATTTTCTGATTCAAATGGTTTATTAGTTTTTCCTACTAGCTACTATATTAGCTATTAAAGCTCTTTCAGCCAACATTATATTAAACTCATATATGATTTACTCTTATGAGTAAGATAGCTATATACACTTTTATAAAGATATAGAAACATGCATCCAAACTAATTACCTCACTTAATAGTAAGAGAAGTAATTAAAATTGCTAAATGCCAGTGAAAGCATGAAAGAGATTGATGGCAAAATACTTCTAAAGCATAAAGAAAGTATTGCTTAAGGTAGCTTTATATCTAAAATTACTTAGTTTATATTATTACTTCTATACCATTAGTCAACTTATGAAAAGGATACAAAGTAAACAGCTTTTAATATTTTGAATTACCATAAGAGGAAGTTTAACCAGAAGCTAATCAGTTGCAACAATTGTAATTAATTTGGCTTTAAATAGAATGAATATTGCATATATAGTAAAATAACCATATGAAACAGATAAATCATACAAACTATTAAGTGACTTTAATGCTTCTGAGATTAAATTTATAGAAGTTAAATACATAGCTATATTTTAGCCCTTGATGTAAATAATGATAGTGATCTTTAATATTTAGAATTAAATTAAAAGGAGTCAAAAGATTGTAATAAACTAAAGCAATAAAGTCAAGTTTTAAAGACTTGAATGCTGGCTAAATCACGATTTACTCTTTCTATGTCTAATCTTGTATTTCGCTGAGTTGTTTCTTCAATTTTTATTTAAAAATCGCAGATTTGATGCTATACTGTGTTGCTTTCAATTAATTTTTCAACTAAAGCTTGATAATTCTGAATTTATTAATTACCTCTTTTAACTCTTTTAATTGTTCAAGTGTATTTTTGTATTTTTCTTTCTAATGTTCCATAAGCTTATTTGTTGTTACTGCCTCACATTTTATCTACTCTTCATCTCCAGATACCTATAGCTTGCTAATTTCTTATCTCATGCTATCAATATTCTAGCAGACTTAATGAAACCTTTGTTTCTCATTCCTTACCTTCTACATAAGTTCGTTAAGCCTATAGATATAAAGCTATTTATTACATTTAGAATCAAGTTCTTACTTCATAAGTAGACTCTATTATTTCCTGACACTAATTTGAGTATTACAATAGTCTATTTCTTTTTTAATCTGTGATATCTCTTCTTCAAAGTATTATTCTTACTATTGCTTCTTAATTAATAATTTCTTACGTTCTTAATTATCAACTTCAAGAGGTTTCTTGTACTCCGCCCACTATAAATTCATAAACTCAAGTTTTTACGAAAATACCTCGATTTCTCCTTTTAAAACCTCTATAGGGGATTTGAATTTCATTATTTCATACAGCTTATTTTCAATCTCTGCGTGTCTCTTAAATTGTGCTACTGACTTGTGTACTATTGCAAGTTCGATAAAGATTTTATTGAATATTACTTAAATCGATAAAGTTTTCTAAGTTTCTCCATCTAATTATTGCTCTAATTCTAAAATAAGATCCTATAACACTACAATTTCATATCCTAATTCGTCTATTTCTACCTCTATTTAAGACTTCTCTTTTACCTAGTTTTCTATTGCTTGCTGGGTGTTAAATTGAGCTTAATTTGCTATATATAAGAAATTTTCTTCTGTAAAATCAGGCTAGCACTCTATTTCTGTTGTTTTCCTAGTTTCTATAAAATCTGTATAGCTATTTAATTCAGTTGATAAGTCTTCTTCAAAAAAGTCGAATTATCATTCTTATTCAAATGCTTGCTATAAAATCTTTACAGGAGGCTCTTATGGAGGAGGATCTTGAGGAAGGAAGTACAGAGGGTAAGAAGTCTTCATTTACCATTTTATAGTTTCTTTATTCATTTTTAAAGCCAATTCTTAAAACTTTTGACGTCTCCTTGAGTTCAAATCTTAAAACTCGGTTTATAGGTAAAATAAGCCTATTTCTTCCTTATTGCATCCCTTTGCTGATTTTCTTTTTCTTTCAATATCGTATTTTGTGTCCATAAAAACATCTTTGTCTCACTATTAAAGAGCCCAAGTTTCTTCAATCTCTTCTTCTAAAAACTACGTTACATTACTTTTCTTAACTTAAGCAGTGATTTATTAAGACAAATCTACAGCTTTATTTTTCTAAATATCTTACTTTAAGTATATGTTTTACCTAATTCCTTTAGAATTTTTTCTTTTTAATTGTAACTATAAAAATGTAGTTCGTGTGCGAAGCAAATCATCAAATGAGGGTAACTTCTACTACTCCTATTTCTAATGGCTTTAAAAAATTTGAGCGATATTAATAGTGCCAAATGATGTGCCTATTTCGTTTTAAATATGAAGTTGGTTTATAAATTAAGCAGCTCTAGTTTCTTCATCAATATGAATCTAAGTTGCTTTTTATATGCTTTCCTTCTTTTAAGCCAATTGCACACTTATATCTTTATAATAACTAGTCATATATCTCTCATATGCCTCAATGTTGTTTTCTGGGGCTTATAGTTTATTAATTACGACAAAAGTTTAGAATCTTGCTCGCTTTCTTTTTTATAGACAAGGTAGAACAAAAGACTCGCTTATTCACTCCAAAAAGAGTTTATTAACTTCTTAGTATAATCCTGAGGTAGCAAAGATACTAGTTTGATTATTAGAAGTTTAAGCTTTGTTAAAGTTGTCAAGGAGAAACTAGAGGATTTTGATAGATTCCTTTTTATCAGGATAGAAAAATTAATCAAACCCACAAGCATCTTTATAGTTCTTCTTCTTCATATAGTTTTATAATCTGTTTACAAGCTTATATTTCCATACCATTACAGTTGGAACTTAGGTTTCTAGTTTCTCAAAACCTTCTACATCCTTATTGATTTCATTAATCAGACGGCAAATTATAGAAATAAACACATCTCCATTAAGAAGTTCGGGTATTGAACTAACTTGTATTGCAGATTATTGTAAAGCTAAAATAATTAACTCCCCTATTTCTACCATTTTTATTAATCTTACATTTCATAACGTACCTATTATTAAAGTTAGTAATCTACAAACTATCAAAGATAATTCCTTGAAGCATTTAAGCATATACAAGCAAATCCCCTATAAGCTAATCTCTATGCTTTATATTAATTAAATACATTAATCTTAATCTCAAGCTACTTCTTTAGCCTTACACTCTCATTCCTTACTAATTTCGCAAATCTAGCTTTAAGGGTTAGATGCCATTATAGATTTTTCAGTTTCTAAGTTACTAAAAAAAACTTTTGACTAACTTTTTAGATGAGGTAGCTTAATAAATCTTTATAAGAATTTAGATTTAAAAATAGGAAATATCAGATACATTAGGGATAAAGATTTCTAGCTGAGAGTAGTTTCTTAATTTCTATATAAGAATATAAAATCTTACTGCTTATTAAATGAGATGTATGATTTATTTCCTTACCTGTTAGCGAAGCTTAGTTATATAGCTCTTATTTCAATTTTTGATTTCCTTTTATTTAGTTTATTAATCTACCTAAGGGAGTTTGCTTTCTTTGTTTCTTTAATTTCTATATTGAATATGCTTAGATATTAATTATAACGGTATTTGCTTTAATATTTGATAGAAGGAACTAAGTGATAATTGCATGTTGTATGAAGAAGGAAATGAATAATGGGTTATAAAGAAAGTAGCAGATTACATCATAACTGATAACCAGAAGTTGCCTTACTAATAGAGTAATAGAGCTTCTTATACCAACTCTTTATAACTTTATAAAGGAAGGTTTAAGAATCAGCCAGAGGAGAAATATTATATTAGACAAATGGCTGTAAGAAATACAAGGAAAGATTAATTTTGATAAAGAGAATAGAATGAGATAAAAGGAAGTAGCTTAGTATGATATGAAATGGATAATAATAAATAAATAGATTTTATAATTTATTTCTAATTTAAAAATGAGAAAGCTACCTTACTAAAACCAGTAGTTGAGATCCACTAGTCTTAATGCTCCTAGAAGCGCTCCTTCAGAACCTTCATAATAACGCTATTTAGCATAAAACCGTAATCATCCAGCCACTTACCAAACTTAATAAGCCTCTACTTTGACTAATTTCAAAAACATTCCTAAAGAAAATGCTAACTATTAGTGAAGTAGGCAAGTATTAGCTGGAAATCATTCTTAAGATAAGTTGGTTTCTACTCTCAATGAGTTCAATTAAGACGCTTTAGTTAAAATGGAAATTTCAGACTTAAAGTAAGAGCTAGTAAGAAAATCTGCGAAGATCTAGGAAATTTTGTCAAACAGCTCAAATAGAATGTACAAAAGATCTTCATCACCTCCAGTAGCAACGTTTGACCGCAATTTTTTGCAAAAATAGTAGCTGGTCAGTAATTTTCGAGCTTTGACTCCTTAAATACCTGGAAAATCTTAGGCAGAACAAATAATAAGACCTAAATCTGAGCTTTCAAGTTAAAAAGATGATTAGCATAACTTATTTAACTAAAGGTCAGTATCTCCAATCAAGCAAGATGGCTTTTAAGATTTGAGAAGTCAATTTGACAACGAGAAAAGGAAGTTAGAATTACTAGCAAATAAGCTTTAGAACAAACTTAGTACTTGTACTGTTTAGGTGCAGCAGTTCCTTAATTAGAGTCAAAATGCAACCTCTGTTTCTTCTCAAAATTTTAATGAGTCAAAATCAATTTAGGAATCAAAAGTAGTTAAAGGATAAAGGAATTAAGAGGTAAAAAGGAAAATAGTTACGCTTCATCACGATGTATAAAGCGAGAGAACATAAGGCAATTAATAACATAATCAGATATAATAGCATGGAAATGAACTTAACAGAATAAAAAATTCGCTAGGGGAGAATAGATAGCATGACTTGCTTTATGAAGAAAAAATACTAAAACTATAGCGTGAGAATAAAGAGCTCTAAGAATTACTTTAAAAAGCATAGGATACAAATGCAAATCTTTCTTCAGATTTGCATCGAAGTAAAGAAGAACTGCTTAACGAGAAGTAAGCTGCCTCAGCTCTAAATGAGTAAAATCAAAAATTAAAAAAATTGCAATCAGAATTGCAAAATCAGCTCTAGCTAAGCATTGAGCAGCAAACTCCACCTGATAAAAAGTTCCTAGAAGCTAAAAGAAGAGCGGATCATTATAAAGATCTTGTACAATAATCTGAAAACTAATTAATTGAATTCGAGTAATAGATTTAAAGTCTAACTATTTAGCTGAGTAATGAAAAGACTAGAACTAGAAAAATACAGACAGAAAAGTAATTTACATAAGATTCCATTAAAAAGCTTCAAGAAGAAAACGAGGAATTAACAACCGAATTAGAAGGTTTAAAGACTAAAGAATAAGAATCTACGAAGAAAATTAGAAAGCTTGAAAGAGAATTAAGAGAGAAAAAGTCAGAATTCTTACAAAAGGAGCAATAGTTTAACAGTTAAGTAGACGAGATTTAAATATAGGTATAAAATTAAAAAATTTAGAAAGAAAAATTAGAACAAGAAAATAAAAACTTAATAAGGTAAAGCTAGATATCGATATAGCAATAGATAATTTAATTTGAGCATTAGCTAGAAGCTAAATATAAAGCCTTGACTAAGAAGTTTGACGAAAAAGAATAGTAAATAGCAAAAATAAACGAAACTTTAAGAACTAAACTTACAGAAGATTTAAAATAGTTAATGGAGTTATCAGAGTAAGTACAAGCTTCTACTGAATTTGGTAAAGATGAGCTGCAAACTGGTTCATAAGATGAAAGAGTATAATAGCTAGAAATTTAACTGAACTAGTTAATACTATAAAGATAAGAACTTGAATATATGCTTTAAAAGTCTTAAGAATATCATTAAACAAAGGTAGATGAGCTATAAGAAGCTCTTGACTATATGCAAAATGATAAAAACCAGTATCAATAACAGATGCAAAATATAAACTTGAGCATAGCTTAGAAAGAAGAAGAATTTTAAGAAATGGAAAAGAATTTTGAAATACTGAGCGATCATTTTGAGTAATAAAAGCAAGAATCTAACTATTACAAGCAGTAATTTCAGTAGTAATTTTCTATTAATAATTAGCTAACTAAAGAAAATTAGGAACTTTTGTAATAAATTTCTATATTAAAAGCAGAAACTGAGCATTTATAACTACAACACAAAGAAGATCTTCAGCAAGCTATGGAAAACTCGTCAGAACTCTAAGACAAACATTAAGAAATACTTTCTTTGCTATCAACTGTGACATGCGAAATTCCGGAATCAAGCAAGATGTTTAATGATCTTCGAGTATAGATTGTATAGCTTAAAAATAAAGTAGAGTAACTACAGATTTAAACTTCAAAATATGAGAATGAGAAGACTCCTAAAAACTCACAGCATGAGTCTGACTAAATATAACTTTAAAAATTATAAGACTAAATTAAAGAATTTTAGCTCAAAGTTTAAACTGCATCAATAGAGAACCAAAACCTATATTAGTAACTTAAAGAGTCAAAATAAGAACTGAAAAGTCAGTAGTAACTTACTTCAAATTAAAACGAAAAGTAAAGTCATTCAAACTAATTTTAATCATAGATATCTAAGATTTAAGATGAAAAAGATTAAATAAATCAATAACTTTAGCAAGCTTTGTCAAAGCTTCAAGAGCAAGAGATACAAATTTAGCAAGGATCAAGCAAAGTCTCTTATAAAGATAAGTAAATTGCGAATTTGAACTAAAAGCACGAAGTGCTATATCAGAAATATAACTAGCTAACATAAGACCATAACAAATTAACTAATTAGTATGAAGATCTATAAAACTAAAAAATTATGTTGGAGAAATCTGCCAAACTGACTGAAGATCAGCACCAAACTGTAGTTACTTAGATGAAAAATAACATATAAGCAGATTAGGAAAATTAGAGATTGAAGGATAAGCTCTCTCAGGCATTAATGTAGATTTAGTAAGAAAATGGTTTAGCTGAGCAGTTAGAAGAGCAACTACTATCATTAAAATCAGAAATTGAAGATAAAAAGGCAAAAAACAGTAATCTATAACAATAAATAACAGATCTTAAAAACGCCTTAAATAAGTAATCAGAGTCTAGCAGAAGTTTAGAAGTTGATAATTAGCATCTTAAAACTGAGATTAAATCTATTATCGAAAAGCAAAATTAAGATGTTAATAAATTAACAACTCTAAGCAAGCAATAAGAAAGCAGATTATAGGAAGAAATTTAAAACTTGAAGCTACTTAATGAGAAACTGAATGATGAGAATAAGGAAAAGATAAGTAGTGATAATACTAAGATACAACAGTTAAAACACGCACATTAGAAAGAAATAGAACAACTTCAATAAACTATTTAAGTAAAAGCCTTATTATTTGAATAGAAATCTGAAGCTTTTGAAAATATTAAAAAGAACTCTTAGAAGTAATAATCAGAAATGCAAGCATTATAAGAAAGAGTAAGGTAATTGTAATAAGAAATAGAAGACTTTAAATAATTAAATTCGTGGGCAGAAGATCAAATCTCAAAATTGACTTCTGAAAATAAAAAACTTGGCAAGCAAGTAGAATCTTTCAAAGAACGATAGATATAAGATAGAAATAGCTCTCTTGATAATACATAATAAAGTGTCAATACTGCTGTTCAGCTTTCATCCATTAACTAAGCTTAAGAAGTGTAAGATGAAATAAACAATCAAAATATTTAAAGCAAAATAGACGAAATTTAGAACGATTTTGAAAATACAAATCGCGAAAAAGAATCTCAGATCCAAGCGATAAAAGATCAACTAGACTAATAAGAAAATGTTGTAAATCAATTGCAAGCAGAAAAAGATTAGATAGCCGATTAACTATCCTAAGAACTAGAAAAATCTCATAGAAAAGATATCAATATTAAAGAACAAGCTACTAAAATACAATAACTACAAACTGATATAACTTCCTTGAAGACTAAAATAAAGATACTAGAAAATTAAATACTTTAAAACGAATAATTAAAAAGTAACTTATAAGAACTTGACAAAAAACTCCAGAAGAATAAATAGAAAAAATAGTAGCTAATGTATTAACAGCAGCAGTTATAAAATAACTTAAGCGAAAAAGATAAAGCCTTGGGATAGTTATAAGAAAAGATTGATCGACTGTAAAAAAATAATGAGCAGCTTTAATAGAAAAATAGTTATTTTGAAGAGCAGGACTCTGAAATGAATAATCTGAAAGCATAATATCAAAGTTTATAGATATAAAATGAAACTCTAAATCAATAACTCCAAAAATTGAATAAAAGCCAATCTTAAGAATAAAATTTAAAGCAAAGTTTGCAGAAATTGTAAGAATATAAAGAGAACTCAGAAACTACACTGAAATAACAATAACAGAAAATTAATAAGCTTTAAGATGATATCTAACAAAAAGAGAATGAAGTTTACATTTTTAAGGAAAACATTAAAGTACTACAGTAAGAAAAGGAAATACTATCTAATAAAATAAAATCACTTAAATCTGATTAAAATCTTTTGAAGGATACTATAAGAGTTATTTAAAAGTAAAAGGATATCAGTGAATTACAAGAATAAAACTACGAAGAGTAAGATCTGTTCACTGCTTTACGTAGTGGACTTGAGTCTTATGAAAAGGAAAAAAGCGCGCTAAAAAGTGAAGTTGAAAGCTAGAAACTTAAGAATGAAAGCTTATTAACGGAAATAAAAAACTTAAAAAATATTGCGTAAAAGGAAAAGTAGGTAAACTTATACGATCATAAGAATGTGAGATAATCGTAAGATAGTAATGATGATTATTCTTAGCTTTCTTAGCTGTAGGAAGAATATAACTAAGTTCTAGTTTAGCAGGAATAGCAAGAATACATCATACAAACACTTTCAAGTCAAAATACTGTACTTAAAGAAGATTTGGAATAAAAGGAATAGGAACTCTAAGATAAAGAACAGGAAATTTTATACTGGTAAGAATAATCAGAAGCTTTGAGATAGTAATTAGAAAATCTAGATATTGATGAAGAAGAGGAACTTAAAATGGAATTGAAATAAACGTATGATAACTTAAGATAAACAATGGCAGATCTAGAAGATTGTAGAGATGAACTATAAGCAAAGCAATAAGTTATCCAAAATATGCAACAAGAAATAGAAAATTTGCAGGAAACTAAATATCCATTAGATACATCACTTTAAGAAAAGAATTAAGAATCTGAATCTTTTGAAAAAAGTGGTAAGCAAAATTAAAAAGAAATAGAGCAATAGAAATAAATTATTGAATAGTTAGAAAGAGATCTAAAGAATAGTGAGGCTTTGTTAAATAATTTGACAAAAGAAAACGAAAAACTTATAGAAAGTATTAGAGAATAGGAATAGAAAGTGTAAATGTTTAATGATTTTAACATGAAAGTTTAACAAATCTTTAAACATATAAAACCTATGTAAAAATTACTTCAAATCCAAGGTAATGAAACAACACTAGGTTAACTTGAAAAAGTATTATAGCCTGCTTTAGAAAAATTAGAGGATTATTTCTAGGTATAAGCCTATGCCAATTAAAATACTAAAAACTCTGGTAATAGTCTAATGGAAAAAGTTAAAATATTAAGGTAAGGCAATAGTTCTCCTAATGCTGAGAACTTAAATCTTAAAAATTAAGTTTCAGAGATGTAAGATGAAATTGAAGAATTGCATGCAATACTTTAAGCCAAGGATCAAGAATCAGAAATCAGAAACTAATGGAGCGATCTATAAATAGAAGTTTATGAGCTAAGAAAGCAGCTGGAATGACGTATGGAGCAAATAAACATGCTAATTGAAGATAATAGAAGAGTGGATATAAAGACTGAAGCCATGCAATAATTAGGAGTACTTCTAAATGAACATCTTATTATTAGGAAACAGCTAGAAATCGATTTAGAGACTTAGAAACAAACCTCGATGGAAAGCATGCAAACTTAAAAGGAACTTGAAAAAGTATTAGATCAAAGAAATGCATAATTGGAAATTCTAACCGATGAAAAAGAAGAGTTAGAAAATAAACTTAATTTAATTAAGAGTAAAACTCCAAGGAGTTAGATGAAAGAAGAAATGGAGAAACTGAGCACCTATTCTCTTAAGTTAGAAAAGGAACTAAAAAAATCTCAAATTATAGAATAAACTAACTAAGAATTGAAAGAAATGAACAAGATGTATGAAGCTAAAGTTTAGCTTTTAATTAAGCAGATTAGAGAAAAAAATACTGCTAGTTCATGCGAAATTTCTGAAATTTCCTAAGCGCATTAATAGGATGTCGAAAAGTATACATCTCAGCTTTAAATGGCAGAAGAAAAACTTAGCATGGTAGAAGAGCAAAAAGAAAACCTTAACGACGCAGTTTAAAACCTTTAACGATAATATGAAAGCGATACACATACTCTATAACTTAATTTAAAAGCAGTCCAGTAAACACTGTAAATAACTGAAGAAAAAAATAATAGTTTGAGTAGCAAAGTTGAAATAATGTCCTAAACATTTGAAGAAGCTAAAAAAAGATGGAAAGACAAGAAAGAATCGCTTTTCAACCAAATTCAAAGGTTATAAGAAGAGATTTCAAATGTTTAATCAAAGACTTAACTTGATAATTTGCCTCAGCAACTAATGACATAAGGAACCAGCGATTAGAATAATATTTTTAATATATCGAATGAAGATTTATATAACTTTTCACCTAGAGACATGAATCCTGAAACATAATTATAAGTAGAAAATTAATCTCTTAATGACAGTCTTAATAATCTGCTTTAGGAATAGCCAAATTAGTAGTATACTATATGCAAAAGAGTGAGATATCTGGAAGAAGTTTGATGCTTAGTTTAAATGGACGAGTAGCATTTATGCTGGTGAACATAAAATGATCTTTAGGCATTCGAAGCGCAGAGATTGGGCGATATGCCTCCTTTGCCAGAAATAGAAGAAGATGAGTTACAGAATTGAATAAGTGAAATTTATGGTAAAATGAAGGATTGACTAGTAATAAGTGGAAGAGATCAACAAGAAGATAACGATTATCTAATCGAAAGAGTAGAATAACTAATTCTTAGCTTCGGAAACTAATCTGAGCGATAAAGAATTCATATGCTAGACTTATAAAACAATAAATCTATTCAAACTTCTTTTGAAGCAAATAATAATTCAGTGTCACAGAATGTTACTATAAACAATGCACTTGCTGCTATTTAAGGAAAAGGACTAACTGAACGTAATGAAAACAATACTTTTGATGTCCAAAGTGAGAGTTTAAATCATTAAAGTGGAAGCATTTTCGAGGCTTCCTCCTATGAAGGACGGAAAAATGAAAAATAGCAGGGTGTTGGAGAATTTGAACTTAATCCTAATAGATCCTTTAAGTAAAGTAGATTTACTTAAACAGATTAACTAGTTGATGTGTTAAGAATATCAAACGAATAAAACGAATAAGTATATAAAATAATGGCAGCCAATAAGCAGCTAAAGCAAGAATTAGAACAGAATGAAAATATAATAAAGTTAAATGAGCAATAAGTAAGTTCATAATATAGCTCAAATTAGTTAAAGATGAAATGAAAGAATTGGAAAGAAAGTATTAGAGAGCTGTAATGTAAAATAAGGAATCAACAATGGAACATCTCAAAGAGGTAGTTAGCAAATTTCTCAAAATGCTTCCTATTTTGTAAGACTTAATATAGATGTAAAGAAGCAGAGAGTTTAATTCAGATAATATACTCTATGATGTTCTTTTCGCCTATTTAAAAGCAAGAAATTGAGAATGAAAGAAACAAAAACCCTAAGTAGAAGAAAAAAAATATTTTCAAAAACTGAGTATTATATACAATGCTACATTTACGTCTATTATTATATCTATCTCCTAATAATCCTTATCTTAACTTTCTAATCTATCTCATTACTACCTTCATTCTATTATCAATGAATTAGGCTTATGTAAGAATTTAAATACTCCTTTACCAATCTCGTTTAACTTTTTTCCTTAATTTAATTATTCTTGGATCTCATAAAGTGCTGTTAGGTTTCTTTGGCTTTAAAAGCAAAGAGCAATTAATTTAGTTTATTAGTAAAGAGATTAAGTAACTTTTTAAGTATAGCGGTTTATTTAGATTAGCTAAACTTAAAAAGCATCTTATTTTCCTTAGAAAGCTATGCATTTTAATCACTTTTATGATTATTAAAGTATATCCACTTAAGTTAGAAAGGAGATTATTGAAGTATGAAGGTTAACTATAAGGTTATATAAATATAGTAGGAAAGCAGGCAATTTAATAAGATGTAATATAATAAATTCAGCTTCTATGGTAGAACTAACGCTCTTCATCATACCAAACTTGTTTCTAAATTATATATTACTGTATAGTATTCTTGTCTGATTAAATAAGGTCTTTCCATATCTCTTTGCAACTAAATTTCCATTACTATATCACAAGGATCTGGCTTAAAAATATGACCGAAGCATCTAATAGCTATGTCAGGAACTAAAGCAAGTAAAGGAAGAACGATAATGCAGATCCAAACCTGAATAAAAGCTAACCAATAAGTAAGAAAGCATTTTAAAGAAAAGAAGTTCTAGTTCAGGCTAAAACATTTCAGAAACACTTTAGGTGTTCAAAAGAACAACTATCAAATAGTATAATACTAAACTAATGAAATAAACTATTCTAAATTAGTACTTACAAAGTCACTTTATTCCAGCATACACTTTCACATAGAAGTTTGTAGTTAACTATATGAATTATCAGCGTAAATCCTAGTGTGCTTAAAAGTCAATGGCCATTAGTTAATCCACTATCATCTATACTGTAATCAAGTCCTCACTGAATACACCAATATGCAACAAAACCATGGAAAAATGCGTTTCCAATAAAAGTTCAGAATCTTTTATATGTGAAATACACTTGTCTCTATCCAGCGGCATAAGTTATAGGAAATTAGAAACATTCTGGAACTTCGATATCACGTTCTAAAGAAAAGGTAAAAAGACAAGGCCATGAAGTATAAAATGCGTTGTATAAATTTGAAAGTCAATCGGCAAAAAATATTTGTCCACTAAAACCGTTAAAAAAAGCAAACCATAGCTCTGTAAAAACTACTGCTACATTTTTATAAAAGTAGTAAATAATGAAAAATGAAATCCTTCTATATCCCCATTTTCCATGTACTAGTAATAACTTTGCTACAAATTTGAACTATGAAAAAGCATAATCTGATGCCCTCATTGCTTGAGTTCCTTCTTTACCTGCAATTCCTACTCCAATATGCGCTTCTTATATCATACTAACATCATTAGCTCCATCACCAATTGAAAGTGTTATCCAAGTTCCTGATTCTTTTGCTAGTTGAACTACTTACATTTTCTATGCTGGTGATACTCTGCAGCAAATACAAGAATTAGAAAGAAAGGCTAGCTTAAAAAATTTTATCCTAATTTCAGGATCCAAAGCCCAGATTAAAGTTTATCCGTTAATGACACATCCGAGTTTTATCTTAGTATTCTTCATAGCAAAATTAATATCTTTTAAGTCTTTATTATGCAAATCATATCTCTCTGTAGCTTATTCAATTTTAGCTTCTAATTCGCTTTTATTTTCGCTTGATAGAATTATTAGTTCAAAATTGTCTTCTTATATTAAATTGCATGCTTTTCCAATTTCGATAGCAGTTTCTTACTTGTCACCTGTAAGAACCCATACTCTAATGTTAGTTTCTATTAGCTTAGCAATAGTTTCAGGAACACCATCCTAAAGTTTATCTTCTATAGCAGAAGATCCTAAAAGTTATAGTTGCTGTTCTATTTCAGCTCCAATATGGTTTAACTCTTCCTCTTTATTATCAATATTTTATAACTAAATGTCCTTCCATTTTTTTAGTCAAACACTAAATTCTTCTTCGCTTAAATAACGTTGCCCCATAACTAGAGTTCTTAATCCTTCTCTAGCGAAAACGTCCATATGTTCTTACGTTTATTTAGTAAATTTCTAATCTCCAGCCATTAAGGGCATCATTACTGTATCTGCTCCTTTACACATTAAAAGTATATTTTTAGTTTGTGGTTCTCTAACGATAAGACTCATTCTTTTACGATCTGAATTAAAAGGTATTTCTGCAAGTATTTACCACTCTTCAATCTCATTGCTTTCATGTAACTTTACCTTTATAGCTTCATTTGTTTTCCCACAAAATGTATATCCCATATTAGCTGCTGAAGACACTAGAGCTAGTTCATCTGGACTCGCTGCTTAATACAAAGGCAAATCTGGATTATTTGGATTTTCAACAGGAAAAACTGTATGACAAACAGCCAAAATTTTAAAGAAGGAAATTATCGTTTGGGATTCTTCTGAATTTTGATCCTACTTAATTACTTAGATTGGAGTGAAATCACCACATACATTAGGCCCACTATCAGTTATGCTACAATAATCATAACCTCCATAAATCTTTCCTTATATACTACATTTCTTAAACTCCATTACGTTCTATGTAAGAGTTCCTGTTTTATCACTAAAAACAAACTCTACTTAACCTAATTCCTCAATTAAGTCACTAGTCCTACAATTAGCAGCTCTATCGTCTTATTAATAATACAGGTCTAAATCGCTAGAAATTAAATAAGCTAGAGAAAGTTTTAACACTTCTAGAGCCACATAAAGTGAAATAGGGATTAAATGAGAATAAGCTACTAAGAATGTTAACACTTGTAGGAATCAATTTCCAACTGAAGCTTTATATTGCCCATCTAATTCTAAATATCCCAAATCTTATTTTTTCTTGTCAATCCAAATCATCGCTCCTACTGAAAACATTATACAAATTAATCCTTAGAATGCAAAAACTGTATAAAGCAGCTTGTTCATTTTTTTCATTACATTTGAAACTTTGGATGGAGAAGGTTTAGAATTAAGCATTACTTTTGTTTAATGTCCAGTATAAACAACAATTCCATAAGCAAATTTTGTATTTTTTAGCACCATTCCCCTCAGTAGTAATTAGTTAAGACCACATACATAGAATTGTTCATTCAGCTTTAGTTTGCAAAACCATTTATTTAGACTTTCATTAGGAGTGTCACATATTATTTCACCCTTTAATTCAGCTACTTTATCATCTGAATCTATATTTCTAGTTTACTCTAAGCTTAACTTTTCCTTGAGATTAGTTTCTCCATCTAATTGCATAGTATCCACAAAAGCAAGTCCAGTAATATCAGAACTTGAAATGAATAGTTAATCAGCAGCAATATTTTCATTATCATGAGTCTTAATAATATCTCCTACTTTTATGTTTTTCCAATGCTTTTCCTCAAAAACTCCAGTAGATTTATTAAGAATTAGCGATTTGCTATAATTGACTGTTCTATCCTACTTATGTCTAAAGTAATCTTCATATAATTCTTTTAGCATTGTGAATATTAGTACAGCTGAGAAAGTACCTATCATTGATTGAGGCTACTTAGGAGAGAAAGGCATAGCAGTTAGGACTGATATTATCAAGAAATAAATATTAGCTACTCTTTTAAACTATCAAAGCAAGGATTTTGGAGCTCAAGTTATTATTGAATACTTAGCAGTGCGCACTCCATTGGTTCCAAACTTCTTTTCTTGCTTCTAACTCAGAGGCTATGCGAAGTTGATACTCCTTGTGTCTAGATTTTCTTACTTAGTACTTTTAATTTAAACAAGCTCTACTTCTGAAGCCATTGATACTCAAATACTTAATTACGTAGAAAAAGGGAAAAAAAACTAGGAAAGATATAAAAGATAAGCAGCACATTAACTTCATAAATACAGCTACTATCCACTTAAGCTACTTTCGTACTCTCAAGTTTCATGCATACCTAGTACTAATAAAATAGTCTAGTAATTAAGATTCTTTAACTCATACTTAAACTAATTAGACTATATAAAAAAGATTAGCTGTTGAAAAATAAAACTTCTAAGCGTAAAATAATAAGCTAAATATATACCAAAGAAGCTTATATTATGCAAATCTAATCGATATCAGAAGCATATAGAAGGAGATAATGGAAAAAGGATTAAATCCAAGAATTAATTATTACTAATAAGCAGTAAATCTAATTAAGATACCTTAAAAGTAATAAAAGCTATCTAATATATAAATTAAAGAAGATAGGCATTAATATCTTAACTAGCTAAAGCATATAAACTATATATCTATCAGTTATTAAGACTGTACTATTTAATCTACTCTATCTTTTATTTAAAGCAGGATTGAAAGCTTTAATATTTAATACTATCTTCTTATTTCTGAAAATAAAGTGTGGGGAATAAGAAAATAACAGGCCCTTTACTAGGGTTAAATAAATAAGTAAGGATGCAGTAAATAAGTAGGTAAAGATAATAAGGATAGTTAATAGGATAGTTAAATAATAAAGTAATTAAGAAAGCTAGAGGAGTAAAGTATTAAACTAATATTTTATTAAAACTGGATCTTAATTTTTTAAAATAAGACCTTTCTAACTACAAAACATATTAAGGAGGTTCTGGTATAAACTCACCTCGCACTAAATAAGCGATTGAAGAATTAGGTATCTCTCCAAAATATTTGGAGTTTAAACCTTTAAAGCAATTTTAGAAAAAAGAAGTACATCCAAAAATAGCGAAAATGAGATTTGATCATTGAAATGAAAAGAGGAAATAACTTTTTTAGGAGATAATTGAACATAAGAATCAAAAGTCTTTTCTAGATTAAACCAACTTTTCTTAACTTTCCACTGCATAAACTAGAACTATTACAAGGAGTTCAGCAAAACCTTTTTTATCACGAGCTAGTACAGCTCCTCCATAATCAAGGTAGAAACTAAGAAATGAAAAAATAATAAAAAAAACTGAAGAAAAGTAGAAAAGATAAGAGTCAGAAGAATCCGAAGAGGAAAGAAAATTATATAAATAAAGTGATTGCTTGGAAAGCTAGAATATTAAGCTTTTGGAGTAAATGATTAAAAGATAAGACGTTCATGCTCTAATTAGACTAGATGGGCATTATTAAGCTTAACTAAAAACAAGAAATGCTCTTAATGAAAAATTTTTCTTTTAAAAATACATTCTGGAAGAGAATAAAAAGGAGTTAGGAGATATCAAGTCTCAATATGAAGATCTTCAAAATTAAAGTAAGGAAAGCACTAAAATCAGGCTAAAAAAATAGCAAAGATTTTAGCGAAATATTGATAATAGAAGTGTGTCTTTTATACTAAGTTAGATGACTTTTCATAGTGAAGGGTTAAAGAGAAGCTTACGTGATAAGTTAAATAAAACGTATAGTAATACTGAAAGAATTTAGAGTAAACCTTAACAAAAGAAGATAATCATACCTAGATAAGTTCTTTTTTAATAAGAGTCAAAACAGAAGTTAAGTTCAGTATCTTTAATCTAATAAAAGCCTTAATAAAAAAGTGAACAGCAAATTGAAACTCCATTTGATAAGTTCAATCATTCTATTTCTCTTTCAAAAAAAGTAGGGTTAACTGCGTAAGAAAAAGAGATGCTGAAATTAATTTCAAAATATGAACATATTGAGAAGAATAAGACAAACGTTTAAAAAATACATAAAAGCTACTTACTTTGATAATAAAAAAAACGTGAGGAAAAAATTAAATCTGCAAAGTTTAAAAGGGAAAATTAAGTAACTGAACATTGAAGTCCTCGTGTTTTGTGTTAGTTTACAATAAGTAATCGCCCAAATTCACGCAGTACTATAACCAAACTGAACAAATCGTTAATTTAGCAAACCCAAGTAATTTTTTATTCAGAGGGTTAAAACTGCTGAGAAAATTTCACGAATTTAAGGTGATGATGAATATTGGTCGAGAGTGAAAGCCTTTAAATATGAAAAATAAAAATTAGTACAAGATATAATTAGATGTAAAAGCGCTCGTTTGAATAATCGTAAGGATTTATATAACAACAATGCTGAATAACATTTTGCTTAAGCAAGATCTTTATAGCAAATTATAAAATAATTTTATCGAATCTTTTTTATAATGGAAACGCAAACCACTTTCTCTTATATTTTAGCAGTTTTTATTTTCAGTTATTTAGATATAAAAATATTAATTTTATTTAATAAAAAGGAAGTCTAAATAACACACTATATGATTTTAAAGTAGAGTTAAATAGGTAAATCTTATATTAAGCATTATAATGAAAAAGCCTATTAAATTAAGTAAGATTTTGCAATTCTATATAATAAACACTTTAAGTATGAAATTTAATAATTAAAAGAGCTTTTATCGTTTACATTTAATCTATAAGAGTCTTTCATTTCTAGAACTGTATAAAAGAGGTGAGCTTATAAAAGATATTCATAATTTTAGATTTTATTTGTTATTTTTAATTAGTCAATTTTATTTTTCCTTTAAAATAGAAGTAAAGAAGTTTAAGAAGATAATCGTTTTTTAAAGCATAAATAATATACATATTTATAAAATGAATACTGAGATGTATGTTGCAAAAAGAAAATGATAAGGACTTTTAATAAATATCTCAGCTTAATGCATTAACTAGTTTAAAATGCATTTGCTTGATTTATTAAATCTGAAACTGTTGCTTTAAATTATCGAATTCCTATAGTTTATTTTTAATCTACTTTTACTAAAAATCATTAAGATAGAAGGATAAATTTGAAAATAGACATCTAGCTATCTATTTCACGGCTTTAATATATTAAGAATTGATATTAGTTGCTTCAACAAGAAAAATTATTCATTTTGCTTTTTGTACAAATATTAATCTAAAACCTTTCGGATGCTATATAATAATAGTTAAGCATACATTTTCACATATTGTAAGTAGTTTTATACTAAAACTCATATTTAAACTTATCTTCTTCTCTTTTATATGCTAGCTTCTACTACAAATTTACCTAATAATTTCTGTTTATAGTTTGTTTGGACATTGCTTGCAGTATATAAATCAAGTTATTATATTTCAATTTATATTAATTATCTTTTTTCCTACTTTTAACTTCATAATTTAAACTTTCTTTCTGTTTTAATATCCATAAATATTCCTTTGAAGTATCATGTGCAAGCTTCAAGCTATAAATTTGTAAGTTAGAAGTAAAATTAAAGTCTTAATAGTCATTAATTTAATAAATTCCTGAAAATATTAGATTTTTAACAGTCTTCTATTATATTATTAAAGCAAAAAATGTTAAGTTCAGATTTCCTTAAAGCTTATTAAGTTGAGAAGAAGAGATTCTACTTATCTATTTATATGCTGCATTGATAGACTTATTTCCAGCTTTGAATAAGCGTGTACTATAGTTTATATAAAGCACTTAAATTTAGAAATACTTCAAATTTATATTTATTTAAGCCTTAGAACTTGTGTAATTAGATTAAGCTTTATTCCTCTATATAAAGCAAGGAATACCTTAACTTGATTTTCTAACTGCTTACTTTAAGCATGGTTAAGCTTTTTCCTTTGTAAATTAAATGAGCAGTTAAAATTTATAGATCCTAATAATAGCAATATAAGCTTTATCCATTAGGTTTAACTATTTTCATAAAGATTTAGACTTATTTACAGTTTTAGTTATAGCTCTAGCTACATCTCTTTTACCCTTATACTTATTACTCTATAACTTTATAAGCTTTACAAGCTTTTAATTTTATAAGAAAATTCTAGCTTTAAAGCATTAAAATTGATAATTAAATATAGAAAATAATACATCTCAAGGAGTACTCTTTTATTAATAAGTAGTTACTTAATCTAAATTAGTACTATCTATTGCAGAAAGAGTAGAAACTAGGAAATTTAGACTTTAGTTTTATATCCTAAAATTACTTGAATGTAATAGCTTCAATTTGTGCTTATATTTAATATATTGCTTTGACAAATTTTTGCTAACTATCCGTTATAATAAGAATGCTAAAGATTTAACTGATAAGCTGTGTGAGACATAGAAATAGAAAAGGAGAATCTAGTGTCTTAGTGCTTTAATTAATACAAGAGCTAAAGCTAAGAAAGATTATTAGAAAGAAGTTCAATAATAATCATAAATAACGGTTAATCTAATTTTAACTCTAGATCAGATCTTAAACTCCTGCAAAGGAAAGAAAATTTTATAAAATCAATCTCTTAGTTAGCAACCCTTAAGATTACTGTTAAGGGTTTCTTAGCATAGTAAGCTTAATAAATTTTAAGAATTGAAGTAAAATACTTTGATACTTCCTCTTTTACTACTAAATGAAAATTTAGATTAAGTAAAAAGTTCATAAAAAGGATATAAAATAGAAATAAAGTATGTAGAAATAGGTTTAATATAGAAATAACAAACTACTATTTTGCTAACTAAAACAAAGTGCTTTTTAATGAAGTACTAAGGCAATTTATCTAAATCAGAAAATCTTATCTAAGCCAAGTATCTATTTTTAAATTTAGTAGTAATTTAGTATTCCATCAAGTGATCTAATAAGGCAGAAAATTTTAAGATAGGAAAACCAACTTTATATAGCTTTATTTTTGTATATCATATTAAACTAACAAAGGTCTATTTTGTAAGAGATGCATTTTTTATATCCTAATTTATTTGTAATTAACTGCTGATTTTATTATCTGAAGTAGTATTAAGAAAATTATTATATCTGCTATAATTTTTGATAATTGTATGCTTTACATTTTAATGAAATACTTAATAACAAGTAGCTTGAAATAGATTCAAAACTACAGTCACTAAATATAATAAAAGATATAACCTTTTATCTAATTATTTCATAACCTGTAAAAATAAGAGTGAATAGCAGCTTTCATTTATATGTCATAAAGATACAACTAACTTTAAATCTCTAAAATAGAAAAATGCTTGATTAATTACATTTAAATCAATCTCTCTAGTTAAAATATCGATTATATCACTAATTAGCTTTATTTAGTGTCATAATTTTATTATTACTATCAAAGGCTATTTTCTTTATTATCTCTTTATTAATTTATTTTTTATTTCAAAGAGTAGCTTTTAATCCTTATTAAACTAGCTTACTTTAGTTAAATTATACTTAGTAGTACTAATTAGATTGCTTTCATCTTCTCTCATTATTTAATTATTATACTTAATTTCTTTATTTTTATTATGAGAGATATTAAGATTAATTTTAGGGTATTACAGACTTCTTATGATAGCTTTTTTAATCATACAATAATAATTATTTTTAGGATCCCCTAACAAGCTTTTAATTTGGTTTTCTATTACCTATCTAACGAAAATGTTTCCAACTTAAATATTTTATAATTAGTTATATTAACAAAACTAGCAACTCCCAGAAACTTTAATTTTATTATTTACCAAGTTGAATCATTATTCTGTAAAGCTGAATTATCTCTTAAAGATACTCTTGCTTTTATCTATGAATTATATCTTTTTTACTTTATTCTTTCATCGTCTGTAGATATTCTTAATATAGTTAATTAACACTGATTAAAGATTAGCTTGCATAAGATATAGTGTCTCTTTCAATTATTTCATTTCTATTTATTTTCTTTAAAAAGTTACTTATTTAGAAAGTCAAAACTATCTGCAAATATGATTACTTTGTTTATTTCAATCCTAAACTTCCAAGAATGGTATCTATTATGATAGCAATATTCCTGCATTTTGTATAATCTACTAGCTAGATATTCTAAGCGCTTTACCATTTTGAGTACACTTAACCTGAGTAGCTTTGATTAAAAATAATTAATATTCTAGGTTGTAAATACTTATTAAGCTTAGATAATAGAAGCTTAACTTAAAAATAAAGGATTAGAGATAAGTAGATATAATAGTATTTAATAAAGTAAGTAGGTTTAAACTAAATTATTCTCCTGTAAGTTTCTTTTCTTCATGCAATACTATTTGTAACTTGAAAAACCAAACTTAGCTTTATTTTGCTAGCGGTATGCTTGGATATAGCTCATTTAAATAAGCTGCTCCTTGGTAGGGCTTATTCTACTAACTTCTTCTTAAGTTTAAGTGTTATATTTTGGGGTTGGATTCTTATTTATTTAAATCTCATCAAAGCTAATACTATCAAAAATACAAGTATCTGCATAAAATTCAGTTATAGGCTTTTAGTGATGCTATTTTTATTGCTACTAGAAGGATTTTTTGGAAAAGAAACTTATAATTTATCTCTTAGTTTTGAAGTATAAGCTTTTAAGTTTCTTTCTATATCTCTAGAACTACAATTCATAGATACTAAATGAAAATCCCATTACTCATGCTATTAAAAAGAAAAAAACTGCTAAAATTATCAAAGCGAATAACAAGTAGCTGACTTAGTCTCCCACTGCATCCTCCTTAAGATAATATAACCCACAGTATAAGGTAAATGCTGAAATCATCAAATTAAGTTCTTCAATCTTATTCAATTCTGGTAACATATAAGGTTTGCATTTGTACTAGAGCCAAAGAGAAATAGTCATTACAGCTAAAATAAGAAGTGTTTAAGCTGTGGCGTTGAACTATAAGAATACTGAAATAAGAACTATAAGCATCTTCCTATAGATTACTATTATCTCTCAGTAGTAGTATTTCCTTTTGTATCCTATATATAGAAATCCAAACTTCTTCTATCCTTCAAATTTCCAAAGGTTGTTTGAACAACTTTATTTCTTCATAAGAACTAAAGCTAGTAAAGGGATTCCAAACCCTCACACTATAAGTGAAGGTACAGCATATCTAAATAAGTTGTAGAAATGATCTTTCTCAAAGCATTGCTCTTCATAATCATTTACAAGATATCATTTTTATTCTAGCTTTGCACAACTAAAGGTAGATGCTAAAATTTAAACACAATCAGGATGAATCATAAATAGGAATACGATTATTGAAGACAAGTTCTCTACTCTTATTTTGGAAATCCTTCCTTGAAATAAAGCTTAAATACTTCAAAATAATGAGCTAACTATTATCCCTATTAATGGTAAGAAGGCATAAATCCTCACTGTAAAATAGAAAGGTCTTAATTCAAAGTTCAATTTTACATAACATTCAAATGAAAATAGCTTTTAACTAGCTTATCCAGAAACTTAATGAAGATATAGAGTTTTTTAAATGAGATCTGGTCAAAATAACTCAAAACTAAAGAAAAGCCCAAAAATTTGTAAATAGCTAGTCATTATTTTCAAATACACATTATGACAATTTGATTCAAGTTCTGAGGAACTTTGGAGTGATGATTTTACCATAATCACGAAAATGATTGAAACACCAAGTAAAATAAGAAATATATTTACGATATTTTCTTAAGGATCTGGACATTCTATACAGTATTTCTCTGATTATAAATAAAAATCTTCTTTACAATCTCTACATAAATTTCCTTAATATCCTTCATCAGAATCACATTCTCCCCGAGGATCTTTTAGATTAACAGGCCCCAAGCAAGCATCTTCATTTGGACACTCATAAATGTTTTTTGAATCTCAATACATTCTCCAATAACCTTAATCTGGGTATAAATTAGCACCTCCATAACAAGAGCTATCTGTCAAACACTCCTCGCAGTTTAAAGATCCACTTTCAAATGTATAGCTTTTAACTTATTTTCCATATTAAGCATTCCTAATATCCTAATCTTCCGCTCCGCAAACTTAACAAGATGTTTTTGCGTTTTTTTCTCCTATTTAGCAATCTCTAAATTCAATAAAAAAGCAAAAACTACCATTCAAAAACTTAGATCATCAAAATTAGGTGTGATACTAAGTGTTATCTATATTTGCTTTAATTTAATTTGATTTTACGTAAAAATTTTAAATAGTTCCAGGGGTAGTTTCGATAACTACCTAATTAAATATTACATATCCATTATAAGAAATGTTGCTCTATCCATTCAAAATAAAAGTTTAATCATTAAACTCTTCTACATAAGCAGTTATATTTTAAGTCTTAACAAGGTTACCATAGAAGTCTATTATAGCAACTCAAATATCTTCACTAAGTTTCCGTCCTGGTATTTATTTCTCTATAATAAACTATTTTTACCCAGTATACGATTCAGTAGCTACCTTCACTAGATAGAAATTTAGTAGATGCTAATTATTATTTTTAGTCAGGTTTAAGTCTTCTATTTAGAATTTCGATTGTCTAAGTAAGAAATATCAAACATAATTAATCCAACTGCATTGGTAGCAACATCATTTCCATTTTTAGCGCTATTTCATTTAAATTCATTTTGATTCATATAAGGCTCTTCATTTTCCCAATATATAGCTCCACCTTAATCTTTAGCAAAGTTACCGATAAAATAGTTAGAGGTAATGGTTATATCACAGTCTAGGCTTTCGCAAGTGATATATAAAGCTCCTCCCTTCGAGTCAATTCTAATCATCTTAGAGTTTGCAGAATTACTGATAGAACTTTGTATTTTCAATCCACACTTTTTAATAGTTTTTAATAATAAGAGGGCCTGACTCTTAGCTTTAGCAGTTCAAAGGAAGAAGAGCAATTTTACAATTCTCTTTAAGGCCTTTATAGACTTTCTGAAAAAGAGTTAAAAACAATTCCATTATGATTAGAGGACATATTGACTGCATGTAAGCTTATGATAGAAAGGAAAGCAAGCTAATTGTTTTCAATACAAGGGTTAGACTATCATAAGATCCATAATACAAAAAACGTTTTCTAAATATGTAGTTTATTCTGACAATGAAATGCGCAATTCCATAAAAATTACTGAAAGTTAAGTTGATAAAATAGTGTATGAATAGAGGACTGGCTTTTTATTATTCTACTTGCTTTGATATTTTGAAATGAAATATTTGTCATGATAAAGTTAGATTTGAAGACTTAAATAGCAGATTCTTTTTAATTTTAAATGTTCCTAAAGTGACAGTTAGACAAATGTTATGTTGCATCCCAATAAGTTTTAAAGAGAGTATACTAAATAGAGCTCATATTAGTGAAGTTACTATTTTCTATTATTAGAAGTGAATTTTATTCTACGTTTGATCCCAACTCCATCTTAACCTGAGAGATCTTCAAATCTACAATTAAGCAGCCTTAGATTTGACTCTACTGAACCCCATATTTAGTAAGTGTCTTTTACTTTCTTAGATTTAAAAATTATTCTAGAATGTACAATTTTAAGCTTCAAATTATGAAAATAGTACATAAATGAAAGTGTAATCATCAGCCTAATTATTTCTGAAGAGGTTATGTCTGAAAGTTATTTTTCTAAGTATATTATAGTTTAAAAATGGCAATAGCAGAAGATGCTCCTTTATTAAATTCAACCAGACATCTCTCCATTATAATCTAATTCTGGTTTCTAAGCATTTAAGATAGAAACTCCAGTTCTTGATGTATTGTTAAGAAACTAGCATCTTTAGATAAACGCTTTAGATGACTGGATTTATATAAGGCCAAGACTATCTATTTCATTTCTTTCAAACCTTGAGTTTTGGACATCTATTTGTGATCTACTTCCTATGAAAAATACCGTGCTATCTTAGACTGTTATATTTTAGACTGTGAGAACCTGAGTATATGCATTTATTGCAGTGATGTTATTATCTCTAAATTGAGTGTCAAAAACCCAGACATGATACTGAAATACTCCTCCTATATTAACTATTGATACTCTATAATTTTGATTATAATGGCTAATGAAAATACAATCCTAGAAGTATGTCAATAATTTATCCACACTATTGTCATACTCACTAAAGCCACTTCCTTATGAAATGGATACAGAACTCCCATCTTCATTGCAGTAGTTATTTTAGAAGATGCTTTTGTATACTCTAATAACTCCTGTAAACTAATTCAAAAATAAAGCTCCTCCATAAGAAGCGGAATTGTTGACAAACTAGCAATTAATTATAGAAGAAGTATTTAAAAGTACAGGTTGATCAAGAGCAATAGCTCCTCCAAAAGAATTGACTTAGTTGTTTATAAACACACAGTCTTTTATTTAGAATTCTGAAATCCTTATAGAAATAGCTCCACCTGAACCTTCAGAAGTATTATTATAAAACATACAATTTTGAATTTCTAAAACATAGGCATCATTATCATCCACCATAATAGCAGCTCCTTTTGATAAGGCATAGTTATTATAAAACTGACATTTCGTAATGTAAATATAATGAGTCTTGAGGAATATATTTGATTTGACTTAATTATCCATAAAAATAGAGTTTTCTATATATACCATTATTTGATTATACCTATAAGAGATATTTATTAGCCATGCGCAATCTGATTTTGCTACATAATTATTCTTAAAATAGAAAAGGTTTAAGTTTTATAGGAGCGAGTAGGCTATTAATATGATACCTACTGAAGAGTAGTTTTCTATAAAGTTATTTCTTTATATGTCAATATAGTTATAAATATCTTAAGTCCAAATACATCCTCCTAGTTTAGATCTAGAATCCCCACCATTTTCTATAAAATAGTTATCATAAATCTGAAGTACATATAGCTCTATACTAGTGATGGTTTATCAAGCCTTCTCTTACCCGTATCTAGATCTATCACTATTTTAATAGATCAAATAGGGAGAGTAAGTTTGTATTTCTAGAGGATATAGAGTTAAATGGTTGGGATAATTTTGCTAGAAGGTACAGTTTTGTACTAAGAGTTAAAAGATTTTTTCAGAATGTATTGTATATCCATACATATCAGCAAAGTTATAGAGAAAGTAATTATCTATAATAGTCACTAGATTCTTAACGTAGTACTTCTGATATAATTAAACTTCATTAAAGTAATATACTGCTCCTCCTTTTCAAGCTCCTAGGTTATATGAGAAATAGCAGTTCTAGACTAAGAGAGGAATTTGATTGATAGACTTCTTACTAATTATTACACTTATAGCGTTACTATAGTTTAGCCCAGTATTCATAGTAAAATTGCAGTTCCTAATTGCTATTTGTTCAGGAATATTATATGAAAGCTATTCGTCAGGTATTGAAGCATGATTTGTGGAATCGAATCACTAACTAGAATCTATTGAGTAAAGCCAATTTCTATTTACATCGGTAAAGTTAGTGAAAGCTGATGCTTGGTCTAGTATATAAATCACGCCAAAAGGAGCATAACTTTGATAAAAGAAGCAAGATTCTATGCTAATCTGCTAAACTTAGGATAAAACTAAGATTCCAGCTTCTTTGGTTATTGCAAACCTTTGCAGAGTTAAGTTCACTAGCTGGACTTTTTAAAAGCATTATAATTATGTCAAACTACTATTAACTCACGCCTTTTTATTACGATCCTAGAGATAAAGCTAAGAGTAAAAGTATCCATTTGACATAATAACTGAGCCATAAAGGGAAGATCCTTTTCAATGGCAGTCTAGTTCTCTTTGGAATTTATCATACTAGTAAAATCAAAAATTAGTGATAAAGCCTCTGACTAAATACTAGTCACTAGCTATTACATTATTAAGACTAATTACACTACTAGAACAGATAAAATCTATATAAACTACTGAGTAATAGGACACTCCCATATTTCTAAAGGCTACTGACTCTAGCTTGAGGGATGAAGGCTTATTTATCTATTTGCATACTAATTCGTATTCAAACTAGATAGTGCAGTCTCTGTTTCTATAAGTAGTGATTTGCTAATTCTTAGCATCTGATACTATAAAAAGAGATTTATACGAAACCATCTTCCTACAGTTATCGCACCTTATGTTATAAGTGAATTGAACATGTTCAATAGTTAAGGAAATTGAACTTACTTGAAAGACAAAATATGGGTTTTGTACTTCAATGTATGCGATTTCATTTGATTAATAGCAATATTTATCAAGGTTTTCTAACTTGAATAGTGAAATTTGATTGCATTGCAAAGGTTTAATAGCAATATCATGTAAAGTTCCGTATTAATAAAGAGCAGCATCTTTATCTGGAGACACTCCATTCTAGCAATAATCTTCAAAAGGCTAGACTATTTAATTCCCACCTTCTTCCTTATAGTTCTTATATTTAAGAGGATTTCACTCCTTTAGTTACTCATTGGTAGGAAAACTAGCCTCATTAAATTCTCTAAACTAATCATATTTCTGCTCCTCAAAATTCTTAGATACTATATGAACTCCCTTCAACAGCAAGACTTCTAGGCTTTCTTAATTAGGAGGGTTTACAACCAAAGCTTCAGAAATTGAACTCACTACTTAATCATCAACGTAGTCTCCATTTTAAGTCTGTACAAGGATAGAGTAGCCAGATATAAGAGGAATAAAGGAGAGCAGTAAAAGAGGGAAATAGAAGTAATTTTAAGTGATTATCATATTTAAAATACAGTTAATTAGTATACTTTTATTTTCCTTATTACAGTCATTCAGTCAGTCTCTATTTATTTAGCATTTAAGTAAGCTAGATAGGCTTAAGTAGTTTATTTATAATATAAATAAGGTAAATATAAAAGCACTTTAAGGAATAAAGTCTATGAAGTATAGTTTCGAGATATTAGACTTTTGTATTTTTAATAAAGGTATTTATGAAGCGCTTTGTTTAGGAATACTTACTGTGATTTAATAATGGATAAGAAAATTAAAATTACTATTTTAGATAAGAATTTAAAGAAAATCTAACTAAGTTAGGCTAAGATTTTTCAATATATGGACTTTTATTAATGAATGTCAAATTAATAAAAGGAGGATTTATTAAAGTTTTGAGTAATGCTAGATTAAACCTTTAAAATTGGGTAGAAATTAATAAGTTATAAGTATAAATAACTAAGAACTAGGTAAAAAATCATAAAGTCTTTATCTGTTTAATGGTGGAAAATAATCAGGAGGGCATCTTAGGCTTTTTCTCTATTTCTAAATTTAAGAACAGAAGGCTTAAGTCAGAGAAAACTTAACTACTGTTTGGAAATAGAATCGAAAAGATATTTTTTAAAGTTTTTAATAATTAAAAAGGAAAGAAAAATGGTGTAGCATAGCTAAAGTAACTTAGGATTTTGCTATTAGCAAAGATACCACGATCAATTATTTGAAGTCTTAATTAAACTAAAGTAAAGTGCAAGCTTTTAAAATCTTTCATAATATTAAAAATCTAAAGCTAAATGAAAGAGATGCCAGAAATATCCATTTCAAGGAAATTATTTTATAAAAGTACTTCAGTATGAAACTCACCTAGAAGAGTAATATAATTCAAACATACACTAATACCTTTCAACTAAATTTCAAGACTTTAAGTTTGTCGAAGTAATTAATTAAAGTTATCAAAGCTTAATTTAGTTATTAGATGTAGATTATTCAAATCTCAGTTAATTCAGCGAAATTGTAAAAGTTTAAATAGTCCATATAATCATAGAAAGTTAGCAAATGAGCTGAATATAAATTTTATCATTTAAACTCCTAAAGCAAAAGGAAAATTATTACAGTCTTTTATACTCAGTAAGGTTAACCTTATAATCAAATTCAAAGCATTACTTTTCAAAAACCCTTCTATCCTTTCAAAGCTATGCTCCATTCTATAAATCTGATTGATCTATTATTGCTTAAAATATAGATTAAGCTTTGGATTCTTTTGATATTATATACTATTGCTATTTATGAAATTTATTTGGTTAAGAAGGATAGTGAAATGATAAAGGGATAGCACTTGAATTGCTATCGTGGATATTATAACCTATAAGGAAATTTATATAAGCTAGTTACTTAGTTGCTCATTCCTTTTTCAAGCTTTCTAGATTCTAATATAGTGAAGAGAGCTTATCTGAAGTACTCTATAATAAAAGTCTTAAAAGGTATTTTAGAATCAATATTTGCAAGCTGAAGTATAAATTTAATCCACATCTTAGCAAACTAGAAGCCACTTTTTCTAAGTATCTAGCATATACATTATCGTTTTACCTTATTTCTAACTATCTGAACACTATCTATATTATCTCATTAGTTGCAAAGCAGAAAAACTAAGATCCAATAACTAAATACCCTTCATTCAAAAACGAGATTTTCATATAATAACTGGGTGAAGAAAAGTTTAATTAGAAGCCAAAAAGTAGGAAATTGAATATCTAAATTTAGGACTAAAATAGGAGAAAAAGGTAGAGAATGAATAGTAAGAATAGTAAATAGCAAGTGAAGGAGAAAATTATGCTAAAGAGGGTTTAATAATTAAATAAGAAATACTTGTATTAGCTAATATTAAGTCTAAAATGTCTTTTAGTGTTTAAGATCTCATTTAAAAAACTCAAACTGCAATTTAGTAGAGAGAGCAGGCATTATAAAGTGTAGCTAGCGAACTTTCATCTTACAAGGAAGCTTTAGAAATACGCTGCAATGAGCATGCTCAACTTAAGAAATAAGTTTAAATCATAGAGAAAGCAATATCTAAAAAACAGAAATAGCTTGATTAGGAAATGAAAGACTAAGATCTTATTAACTAGTAAATCTATGAAATTTAAAAGAAATATAAAATTACCAATTAGTAACTTAAATAAGTTGAGTAATTATCAGGAAATAAATCAGAGGAATTGCTCAAAGCAGTGCTTATTGGTGAGGAAGGAAAATAGGAGAATATGAAAGAAAAAAAGCCAGATGCATTTGAAAGATACTACAGCAAGACAACAAATGAATTAAATAACGAACCTGAATTTGATTGATTATCATTGATTAATATAAATAAACATCTAAGAGTAATTCTAGCTCTTAAGAATATTTATAGAAGGTGTAGATCTATCTTCATATCTTAAAACTTTTTATAAACCATTCGAGATGGTATTTAATAAGCTAAAAATACGCTTACAGTTAGATTGTTCACTATTTTTAAGATCATAACATTTCTTTCTCTTTGCTTAATATCTATATTCTTTATTCATACTCCAATATAAAATTTTGATTTGAGGATACAAACTTAATTATCTTGATCGAATCTGATTTTAAATCTCAAAATCATAAAATATAAAAAATGCAAGTTCACTTTATAAACTAGGCTGCCTTAAGTAATGGGATTTGATTTATATCATATCATTGATTTTATTTCTATAAACTTAGATAAAAAATCAAACTTTGAAGCTTCACTTAAATCTCTTATAAATATTGAATTTTATATCATAAAGTTTGTAATTTAATCTTCTAAAATTATCTTAATGAGAAGCTTTGAGATCTTAAAAATGATCCAAACTATTAAGGATAGAATCAAGTTATGATCATTCTGGGTAAGTTTAATTATTAGATAATAAGTAGATATATATTGCAAGTCTTAAATTTTATAGTAGAGATGAGCTTTAAAAATGACCCTTAAACTCTTCTTCAGTTTATGATTTATAGAGGAATTAAGAAGTTAGATTAAAGCCTGTTTTGTATATGTAGATTAATAAATAGAATATTAAATGGGTGAATGCATTTCTAGAGAAGATGAAAATAAGAAGCTTTTTTAATAACCTTAAACTTCTAATGATCATATCAAAAGTGGCACTTAGTCAGGAAATAAAAAGACTGAGTTGTAAGGATCGTAAGTTTAGTAAGTAGTAAAAAGAAAAAGCTTCTTTGAAGAGAGTAAATTGTATGACTCTTCTGTTCCTAGAATTTCTAAATTGCGCGATTTTAGTCTATATAAGGATAAACATCCTGAGATGAAGGAACTCTCTGAATAGTTGGGAGATTTGAGTGCGTAATTCCAATTTTATCGATCTATCAAAGGAGATGGAAATTGCTATTATAGATCCCTAGCTTTTGCATGATTGTAGCTATTAGCATCATCAAGAACTTCTGAGCAGCAGCTAAAAGACACTTTATCTGACTTTCTTAAAGAAGAAGGAATTTATAGCTATGAATCTAAATATCGAATCTTAAGGTAAACTTTAATTTAAACTTTGAAGTTCATTCTAAAATCCAAGCAATCTGGTATCAGTAAAATAAGACTGATATAATAACTTTTCAGTAATATGAATAACAATATTGATTATTTAGACGAGGCTTTGGTTTGAGAATTGAGACAGATACTAGCTAATTATCTAAAATCCAGACAGGAAGAAATTTAAAGCTTCCTTGAGGAAAGCTTTGATTCTTTTATTCAACAGAAAGTATTAAAAATGTACATTGAAGCTGAGGGAGTCATTATTTAATTTTTACCTCAGCTTCTCAATCTTTAGGTGGTTACCTTAGTTCTCAATGAGCAGGTATATTCTGTCAACTTTGATACAAATGAAAACTAAAATACCGTCTATCTTTTACTATGGTCAGGTCACTATGACTTACTATATAAAATGAAAGAAGTCTAGTTCTTTATCGGTTAGAACTAGATTTTCAAGTTCAAAAAGGTAAAAGAAGAAACTTTCATATGCAATATTTGCCTCCTTTAGAAGAATTCGAATGAAAAGTTTAGGTTATCCTGTAGTGATTTTTTCTGCTAAGACTGCTTATTTACAAAAATTATGACTAACTTAGAGGAATGTTAATTCACTGAAGTGAAGTATAAATGCTAAGCATGTAATCAGCTCTTAAGTTAGTAGGATATTAAATTAATAATCGGACAAGAAACAAGTGATCAGATAGAACTGAACGCTACAGAAAAGTATTTAATGTCTTAAAAGACTGATAAAAAACAGCTGAATATACTATAAGATAGTAATTGCTTGATAAAGACTAGAGGTTTGGTTGGTATCTAAAATCCTAGATATTTTTGCTATATAAACTCGATAATTCAGAGTCTTTTTTCTATTTAGCACTTTGTTCTCAATCTATTAACTATTCAAAGCAAGCAATTATGAACCAATTCATTCAGTTAAACAGCTCACTTAATTTTCGATAATAACCAGCAAGATTATTTATCCACTTAGTAAATCCATGAGCTATCTAGTAACTATTTCAATAGCAAAAACTAGCATGATGCTCAAGAGTATTTAATGTTTGTTCTAGATAAGCTTTAAAATGAAAACGTTGCAAAGAAATAATAAGAGGAATAAGTTGAGACGTTAAGCTAAGCGGATAAAGCATGAAATTATTACTAAAGTATGAATTCTAGCTTTATAACCAATATGTTCGCTGGATAGCTAGAAAGTATAGTGTACTGTGAAGTATGCAAGCAGAAATACACCGCTTATGATCCTTTTTTAGATATTAGTGTCAGCATTTCCCAAGATAAAAGACTTAGATCATGTATTGACTAATTTTTTTGCTAAGAGTATCTAGAAGATTAGTGTAAAAAGTGTTAAACAAGACTTTAGAAATAGATTTAGATATAGAAAAGTCCCAATATCCTAGTTATTAATATAAAGCGTTTTGATCAAAAGGGAGAAAATGTTTTCAATAAGATAAAAGGAAATCTTATTCTTGATCTCAATCTTAATACTTCAAGGTGAGACTTTATATAGATGGAGTTCTCAAAAAAAGGGATAAAATTATGAATTATCAGCTGTAGTTGTCCATTTGGGAGATTCTATTAATCAAGGTCATTATTTCAGTTACTGTCTTCGATAGGATGAATGGTATAAATTTAATGACACGAAAGTAGATAAGTGAGTTTTTATATAGAATTGATCACACTTTAGTAACTTATTGCGAGGCTTATATATTATTCTATGTTCAGTTATGATTATTAATTTATATTAATTTGCATTATTTAACCTTTAATTCATACAAGCTATTGTTATTCTTAGCCTTCTATACTTTTATGGCAGTCTTATCATATATAATTTAACTCATTCATTTATGAGCTAATTATAATTCTTTTTACATTCGAAAAGATTAACTTGAATATGCCATTTAATCCTTTAAAGGAGATAAGCAGTTCTATTAATATGAAACATTTAACTTTGATCGTAATCAAATTTTATTTTTTCAAAGTCTTATTAATTCTAATTGGCTCCTTAATGTTTATAAAGCATAGTATCTTATCTTATGCATGCTTAATCTTTTTCATTAACTTAAAATAATCAAGATGAGCTGTTTGATTTTATGTATGGAAATTCTATTATTTTGTGGTGTTTTAAAAATAGTGAATTATAATATTATAGAAAATGATAAATGATCTATATTAATTTATTATTTATATTGTATTAAGGTTATTCAGATATGCTTTTTGTATTAAAAAGCATTTATTTAAATTTTCCGTGCTATTTTAATTTTAACTTTAATATATGAAAGCTTAGATTCATTTTTAATGCTTTATTTATTATTAAAATATTTAATCAATCAAGTTCATCTAAGTCTATGCATTCCTAATCATTATTTTCTTCTGTTTATTTCTAATTTTCTATTTACTTCTCAATGCTATGATTTTAACTAGTGCTATCTATTTCATTTTAATATAGTTACTTTAAAATCTAATTCTCGTTGCTTTTATTTAGCTGATCATTTTGCTGATTTAATTTCAATTCTTCAATTGAAATTTGTTCTAAATTACCTGGTATTTCTTCAATTAAACCTCTTTATAATTACTAAGATTCTTAATCTTTCTCTTTCTATTCCAAAGGACTTATCCTTAGCATATTAGAAAAGCTACTTTATTCTTCTTTCTGTTATTCAAATTGCTATATATGAACATCGATAATTTCTTAGCTTTTTTCTGATTGCAATTCTTGCTAACTTTCGCTTGCTTAATCGTAACTAAATTGAATACTCTGAGTAGAGTTAGTTGGACTAGAACTTTATATCTATATGAAGTTATTTTCTATAGAGCAATCTGTAGAGCGTTGAGATCCTATTTCTAAGTTTTCAAGATTGCGCTAGTTTTATTGTCCTCTATACTAATTTTGATTCATTTTTGCCTCTTCACGTTAAGCATTGAACATTCTACTAAATTCCTCATGATATCTCCTTCTTTCCTCATCCTTCTCATCATTTCATCTCTTTACTTCAGCACGTTCTTCTTCAACTCCACCTCTACAAAAAGCTTGTGCAAATCTTCTATCATCCTCAAATATTGGCCTATCATTCTTAAATATTGAAAAATTACTAAGAACTTTAGACTTTTTATATCGTTTAGAATTACTTTTCTAAAGTTTGAAACTTGCACTATATACGGGTTATTTTAAGTATAAAGGACACTAATTTTAGGCATTCGCTTGAATACTTCTATAGCTTTTGGATCATCAATTTTATTTTCCTATATATCCAACACACTAAAATGAATTACTTACGTTAAGGATAGTAGTTATGAACAAAGTTCAATGTCTGTTATGCCGTTTTTTCCTATTCTATTTTTACTAACTATAAGAGTTTATAAATTAGGCAGTTTCGCTAGATTTTCTATAGTTTCGATATAATTTTCTGACAGGTTTAGGTTAACTAAATCCTTCAAGGAATCCAAATTTTCTATCTTCTTAATTGAGTTTTCCTATAGGTAGACACTTCTAAGCTTCGTACAATTATCTAATCCTTCTATCCTTTCAATCATGTTTCCTTCCAAATAAATACAACGCAATTCTGTAAACTTATCCAAAGTTTCGATATACTTAAAGCCTTTATGGCTCAGAAATAGTTTTTCGTTAAGTTCTTTAGTTGAATAATAAGTTCGAAAATCTGATAATAGTCTTCGAAAAAACTGCTCATCCATTCTAGGAAAGCTTTAATATTTTTGCTCCTTATGAGTATAAACAAACTATTTAATAAGCTCTTTTCTATTTACTGCTTATATTACCTCTTCATTTGCCTTAGTATCTTCTTAATTCTCTTATTAATGACTTTCATTTTCACTTTCCTTTACTCTTTCTAGATTATCTTAATCAAGAAGTGCTTGAATCTTTAAAATTTCTGCAAAAAGTTGCTCCTCAGTCTCCTACTCATCTCCTTCTGCTTTCTAATTCCACTCAATAATCTCATTTTCTTCCAATAACTAAGGCAATTTAAATTCTTCTGATTACATAATTTAAATTATGACTAAGTAACTAAATAAAATCAAAGTACATAGCTATATCTATATTTTAATTATAGTAGGTTTAATTGGATTATGTCTTTAAATTTATTTACTTCCAGTCATTATGATTCTCTATATTACTATATTACTATATTACTATGCTATGCTTACCTATTAAATCCTTTAACTACCTCCTAGTTTGTTTATCAAATCTATCATTTACTAGATAACCTATAGAAAAATTAAGCTATAGATGTTTACTCTTTGTCCGCTTTTCCTTATCTATCATTTTTCTGCTCTCTTATATTATAAAAAGATAGAGTCAGAAAAGCTAATTTATCATCTGATTAATAAAACTGAAAGGGATTATTAAATCCTTGATAGTTCTTATTCAGTTAGAACAGAATCACTTTGCCATGCTAGCTTTATAAATAGCTAGAAAACTAAGAATATTATAACTTAAAGTAACTGTATAATATTATACTGTCTTACTTAAAGATACTATTCAAACTATATAAAATAAGATCCTATTTTTATTAGCTTTCATTTGATAGACAAAGCAAATCTATAACTTAAATAATCAGTCAATGAGACTGAAGAAAGATATACTTTAATGTAAGTTTAGTTTGAAAGTAAAAAGGAATTAGATTAAGAACAAAGAGAGTGCTTTTTCATTTTTTTTGGAGTACAAAAGTCCTTACTGGAAGATTTAGTTGTTTCAAAAAATGTTTGAACTGATGGCTGCTATGTTGATGTTGCCATTGTTGTCAATACCGCATTATTTCCAAATCCTTAATCTAGTGGATCAGCCGGTTTTTTTTTGAAGTATAGAGTATATGTCCTTTAACTCTTTTTTCTAAGACTAACATTTTTCAAGCTAATTTAGTGCTTTTTAGTAAACTTTTTAATCTCTTTGCTTAATAAAGACTTTTATATATCATCTTTCTCTTTTTCTTCATTCATTGAATTATTCTCTTCTTTTACTACCTTATAATTGCCATCTGATTTAACTCTTTTCAGATACTTATGTAATTGCTTTCTTCTAAGATTTAGAAATTCTTTTTCTATGCTAGCCATACTTTTTTCAATAGTCTTAGATTTTAAATTAATGCAAACATCTTTTTGTCTACTTTCTTCATTTACTTCTTACTTCTTTACTGGTATAATTCCATCTCGTAATATAGTATCAGCTTGTCCCTTTAGCTTTAATCTGTTGGATTTAACAAAGTTTTCTTCCTGCTTTTCTTCCTGGATAATTTATTTGATTTCCTTTTCCCGAATTAAACTATCTTTATTCTATCTCTTTTTAGAACTTATTAGCTCTCCTTTATTTCCTACAAATAATATCTCTTTAGAATTTGATTTATTAATCTTAGTATAGGGAGTTTTCATATACTTTTAACGTTCAGGATCAACACAAGTTTACAGCTTTCTAACAATCGCTTTTTACAGATGGTATGAAACTTGAGGTAGAGGAAGTTCTGCTATCAAGTTTTTCTTGATTAGCTAGCTTTTATATAGTTTAATTGCTTAGTACATCTTACTTGTGAGCAAGTTAAGAGCAAAGTAAACTGTGTTAACTTTCAGTTTTTCATATCTCTCTTAATCAAAAAAAAAGGTTAGTACCTATTTAACGAGATATCAAGAGCTCTTTGAATTAGATATCATTTTTTCAGCTTACGAATTAGGGATTTGCAAGCTTTCTACGATTTAAGTAAATTACTTCACATCATCCTAGTTTAACGGAAATTTAGCTGAAGCTATTTGAAAGACTTTTTAAGTATCAAACTCAAAAACAGAATCCTATTTTCAATCTTCACTTTCAGTATGAATATCACTGTCACTTTCTTATGTGGATTGTCTAAGATTGCTCTCATATTTCTATTTATTACTTCTTACAGATTATTTCTTAGAGGCAAATTTATATGGCTATTAGAAAAATTCACTCTTTGATGAGTAGCATATTAAATGTTCATCAAGTTTGAATCATTTCTACTATCCAGTTTACTGATTTTCAATTTATTAGACTATCTTTTATATGTGTATTGATAGTTTTCATAAACTAATCGAATGAAATTAGGAATTTCCTAGTACTTTAATGGCACGCAATAGCATTTGAGTTACACTTAATGCATTTTAGTACGCAGTGTAGATGATTATATTTATATTCTATAATAAGTCTATTTGCTCTATATTTTATAGCTAGTTTTCCGCTTCTACTCTTACTTGATTAAAGCTAAGAACTTCATTTTCTTTATGCTTGCTTAAATAATCAACTGATCTTTATTTTTGTAAACTTTTGTAGTTTTATGACAACTGTATGTGATTAAAAGTATGTAGAGCATAAGCATCTTATGAGTTTTCCCTTTTATTCATCTATCTACTTCCTTGAGTCCTTTTTCTAATGATTTATTGTGCTGATTTAACTGATTTTATAATAAAATCCAAGTTGGATAGTTTTAACTAGTAGCGTTTAACGTTTTATTATAGTTGCTCTAGTATTTACTTCTACTAAATAATTTAAGTTGAGAGATCATTATATCTAACTTCCAAACTTTGAGACATAAATATATTTTACTTATAGCAGTTCACTATATTCTAATGATCAATCTCATAGTGCTCGTACATATCTTCAATCTTAATCTCCTTTTTCTGGATTAGTTACTCTATTATTTAAAACTTTTTGATGAAGTTTTCGAATTTCTCGTTTAAATTTTTCATTTCCAAATTTTATTTTTCTATTTTTTCTCCTTCCAGCTTTTCCTTTTTCAGCTATTATAACATTTTGTTCTCTTATTTAATTGACTTTAGTTCTTCCTTTAATATACCTTCCTTTTATTGTTCTATTTCCTGTTGTAAGTTATTATATTCAAGAAGTTTTTATATCATTTTTTGCTTTTTAATAGACTTGCTTTCTATTTGCTTTTTGGTAAAGCTTTTTATATCAAAGTTCTCGTGACTAACTTCTTACTTGCTCTTTACTCCTATGAGCTACAAATCTGTATACCTTTTGTTTGAGACCTTTAGAAAATTAAAAATTTAGTTAATCCTAGTAGTTATTAGTATATTTTCATCCCCTAAATTCTTTTTCTTCTACATATATTACTCGTTTTCTAAAAGCAGCATGCTATACTTTTATTCAATCTCTTGAAGCTTTCTATATAAATCATTGGGTATTTCGTTTTGATTTCATAAGTTTTCTGTTTGCTTACTTTAATTCCAATTTTTCGAATTTTGAAAGACTTAAGATCAGTTTTACAAACTAAGAGTACTTTACTTAGATCTTTGTGATCTGTAGATAGTTTTAGGACTTTAAATAGGCTTCAGGTCTTACTATTTTGAATTGTCTTTCTTGCCAAGCTATTAACCATTTTTCTTATCCAGCTCTGCCAACTAGTTCTTAAGTACTTAGATCTAAATCCTTAGACTCCTAGATTTATTTTTGAGGTTACTATAACAGTTCTTCAACTTAACGATTTTCTTCTTACTAGCTACTTCCTTAGCTAAAGATAATTATGTCTTACTACCAATCTATTCTCCTGACAAACTCGTATCGCTTTCTGTAATGAAAGACGAGGAGTTTCTTTAGTTCTCGAATCAGTTGTTTAACTACGCTAAAAAAGACCCTTAAATTTCCATTTTCTTGTCTTATAGTTTTAACATAAAAATAGGATAAATGTAATGTAGTTATTTGATATTTACCTATACAAACAGGATAATAGATAAGCATGATAATTACTTATCTTAATGTAATATATATAATAAGGTACTACTATATGGTTATGTTATGGCAGCTTTAATAGTATTATTAGATAAATTAAACGTTATTATAGTAATCAATTACAAGAGTGATAAAACTTTATTCTTCATCTGTGCACTTATTAGGGGAAGTGAAGCGGATATTATGACAAACTTTACGCTACTGTTGTATTACTCTATGCTTATGGTAAATCTGAATTACTTTCCTACGCATTAGAAAAAATGCTGCTTCCATTCTTTCCCGTTTTTTTTTAATTCTTCTAACGCATCAGCTTCGATACCCATTATGATTGAAGCGCTGGGGCTAAAGCAGACAGTTTCTATCAAGTCTTGTTCTATGAGAAACACTTTAAGGCAGTAGAAATATTAAGGATTTTGTACTATTCTCTGACATTTTGGACAATTAAGAATTTAATTTTGTTCAGAAAGCTTCTTTTTGCAGATAGGACAGCCTTTATATGAAAACTACTAATCATATAAGGGAGATACACAGTAAATGGTAGCTATGATTTGGAACTATTCAGTTATCTACTATTACAGGATCTTATTTTTAGTAATGTTCTTTAAGATTTCGTTAAAATCTGACACTTTGTCTTGGATATTTTAATATCCAGATGCAGCTCATCTTAGTTAACTTTCCTCAAACAAGTTTTAGTTTTTTTATCACCAAGTTTCTAGCTCTAAAGCTATTTGCAATGGAGGATTTTAATGAACGTTTTTTATTTAAGAGTACTTTCATTTAGTTTTAATAGAGACATTGTCTCTAAAACTAACTCTATGCACTTTCTAGAAGCAAACTGCTTAAACTTTCCCCATTAAGTTGTTTAGATAATCGCTTACTGCTAGTTCGTTAAAAACAGACAATTTGATCTCTTTTTATCCTTGATCTATCAGATATAAATCTCTTCTATATTTATTTTTGTTATCTATGGTATATAAAATCAGCTCTGAGCAATATGTGCAAATAGCACAAATATCGAAGCAATCGTTATCTTATGTCTAGTTAGGATCAAAAATTTCAGTTATTTTTTTTAGCTTTAATCCTATATAGGGACTTTATCATTCTTGGGTTACTTGTACTTATCTTATTTCTGCACTTGTTGAATATATCTTGAGCTAGTATTCATTGTTATTAGCTCTAAATCGTTCTACTTATCTTTCTATTTTCAGTTTGTCGAATTAATACACAAATCCTAACTAAATTTAGTCAAAGAAAACTTCTGCTGCTCTGTCGTGAAACGTGAGAGAAATCACATTACTGTTTAAATCGCTAAGTTCGCATCAAAAAAAGGATTTGCGAGTTTTAGATTGCTCTAATTAGCTAAACTTAGCGATTACTTTGGCATGAAGTATAATATTTTGATTCTCTAAAACTCTAGCAATCTTTGATATATCTTTAAGCACATTTGCTTCCTTTTCTTCCTCTTAATTTTACTATGGAAACCCACTATGAGGAGTTGGATTTTTCTACTAATAATCTTCGATAATAACATTGTGAGTAGTTTATTTAGATTAAGTCTAGTCTGGGCTTTAATTTTGCTACTAAGCTTATTTAGGTGAATTTTAGTTTTAAGATAACGAATTTTCAGCTTGCTAGCTTTGCTCACTAGTAGAATAAGATGTTAAATACTATTCCTTAAACCCCAATACCTTATCACTGATTCAAAAGTTCCTGGAATTCACTTTAACTAACTTTTTTAGCATTTTCAGGATTTCCTATTATATAGTTGCACTACTAAACCTTTGAATTATCAAGTTGGTTTATTATTAAAATGTTGTTTCCTTTTACTTGTCCAATCTCCAATTTATCCACTTACACAACTGAATTTTTGGTTATAGCTTTATCTCTAATCTTTTAGCCTAGTTATTCGCCTGCCAATGCAAAGGTAAAATACTCTCCATCTGAAATATACAGTTTATAAAAGATATAAGGCTAGTCCTTAGTATATGGCAACTCTTCTATCTTAATTAACTAGATTAAAGGTTAGAAATTCAAAGGGAATTGCTTGAAGTGCAGTTAGAGGATTGAATTTTTCGTCAGCATACTAATTTATTGAATTTAGAAATTCAAAGAAAAGTTTCTTAGAAGTTGACTGTAAGAAGTTTAATTTAAAATTTGAATTAACTGGTCTTTCTTACTATTAGTATATGCTTCTTATTTAAGTATTTTTACTACTCTAGATATTAGCTATACAAATATTCTTAGAGGTAGTTTAGAACTACCTCTAGATTCTTAAATAGAGTAACTTATTATTAACTGAAGTTTTAATTCAAAACCTTGTACATATTCTGAAATTATAGTATAAGGATATAATGATAAAGGGTAGTTTGCTGATATGTTATAATATCTAAATAGAAAGATTTAAGAACTAAGGTCTAAATTATTCAATCTAGTTGTAGCATTAAATTTGTATAAGAGATACTCTAAAATAGCTTAATTCTGATTTATTTATCTCTTTCTACTTATTAAAGGCAACTTAAATACTTTCAATATCATTTTCTCTCTTTGTTAGAAGATAGAAGCTTAGCTTCTCAATGACTGAACTTCTGATAATTAGAACTAGGATATAAATTACAGAAGTCAAAAATACGTTATAGTATATATCTATTTTTAACTCTGGTGACTAAAGCTAAAATAATGGTAGAATTAAATTAATTTTAGCATTTGGGTTGAATATTATAACCCTAGTATCTAGTACTACTTATAAATGTAAAACTGCTGATATGTAAATATTAAGACTGATATACTCTTTTAAAACCAGTAAATTACTAAGTACTATACTAATAATATGACTCTGTCTATTATTTGCCCTTATAGAGTTATTTAAATTAAAGTACCTACTTAGTCAATTAGCTAGGTGTAATATAAGAAATTTAATCTAGTTGGTTTATTAATTTTAGCATTAATTGAGTATATCCCTGTAATTATTACTAGAATACCCTCTATAAGTTACCTGTTTTATATTGGCTTTTATAAAAAGTTATCTTTTATTGTCTACTTTCTAGAGTATATTCCTTAAGCTAGCACTTAGATATTGCTGTTAGATGCTAAATCTCCTTTAGTTGTGTATGCTTGCCTTCTTTATCAATTTTTTTAAATTGAGACTGTATGAGAGCTGTTATCTTACGTTTGCTATTTGAAGCTGCTTACAAATTTTTAACCATAAAGTAGGTACTAAAATCTAATCTCTCTCAGTCTTAATAATTGAGCTAGTCTGCAAATTCTATCAATACCAGAAGCTTAAAAATAATCATATCACTCATTAATTAAAGCATGATCATCAAAATAGTCATTAAAGTAACTATCTCCTTTGTAATAAAAATCTCCTAAGCAATCTATAAACCGAAAGGCTAATAAGCTACTTTCTATTAAATTGCTGAATAAGGATATAGACAGGAGTAAATTATTGAAATAAACTAAGAATAGTTAAGTTAGATTGCTAGTGAAGGAGAATCAAATAGAAATAGCTAGTTGCTAAATAAGGAATAAAATAGTATAATTTTCTAATTTTTAATGGGTTACAATATAGAAATCTTCGCTGGCAAGATTCCGTGCTAGCTTATATGTAACGTTTGTCATGACGTTCTTAAGGACGCCTAAGAGTGCAAACATTGCGAGTCGCTGTTTTGTGTCGAGTGCATCACACACTAGCAGTAGTAAATAAACTGTCCTCATTGTAGAGGAGAACTTAGTTTTAAGAGTGCTAACCGATTGATAAGGGATCTTATTAGCAACCTGGAGGTTAAATGTTAGAATTAAGGGTGCAATGTAGTAATTAACTTAGAGAAGCTGTATCTTCATATGGAGAGAGAATGCAGGTTTTTGCAAGTCCAATGCGCTTTTTGCCAAAATCTAATTTACCGTCATGAGAATAACGTTCATCTATAAGTGTGTGAGTACTAAATTCAGAAATGCAATGTTTGCTCCTAGTCTTATCTAAAAAAAGACGCTAATTTGCATAATTGTATTACCTTCTTACAATCTCAGTTAGAAAGGTAATAAAAGTAATTAACTCAAGCTAATAACGCTATCAAAAACTTTGACGTTTGAAAGAAATATATCCAGGAGATAGACCAGAAAGTCAAAAATAAGATAAAGCAAGATAGCCAACGCCGTGAATAGATAGTCAAGTAATTTGCTTCGTATAAGAACTTCTTTAAGGAAACGATATTAAGAATTAAGAGTCTGAAGAAAAAGAGCAGACAAGTGCAAGTTCTATAGACTGAAAACTAAGAACTGAAATAATTAGTGAATAACTTAAAATCTGAGGTTCAAATAATGGTAAGTAAAAATCCATTTACTGACTAAAAGTTACAAATTAATACTATCAAGAATAACTCTGTATATTAAATGAAGTATGAGATTGCTATAAATAAGACAGAACTGACATTTTAAAGACTTCATATGCAAAAAGTCTCATGGAAATAAAGTTTTATTGAGCAAATATAAAGAGACATGGTAGTAATTTCTGGAGGTGAAGGAAACCAAGAAAAAAGATTTTCAGTGATTAAAGATAATTAAATCCAAGAATACTAGATGCTATATGCTCACTGCTAGCATAGAACTATAGCTGATTCTTTAAGCGGAATCTGTTATATTATTTCAGGCAAATCCTTAATCTACGCTAATTCTCTACGTATGGTCAATTCCCTTATAAGTATAGATCAAAAGCCAAAGTGAGTTTTAAGCCGCTTTTGCGAAAAATTCAATTTCTAGACTCAAAAATTTGGAAAGATATCAAACATAAAAGTAGCTATTAAGTAGTTTTCTATATGTCTAGCTTTAAATAAAATATATACATTTGGAGGCAAACGGTGCAAGCACATTTAAGCTTATGACATCATGTAGGATAAATGAAATGTTTTCTAAGACGTCTTGGAATGTTCAAAAGTCATTACCGCATTTATACTCAGCAGTGAAAAAATCATTATTTTTCCATCTTACTGCTCTAATGAAAACGTGAGAGTCTTAAACAACGAGTCACCAGATATAAAAAAGCTTAAAAACTCAGTTAACCTCTAAGTGACTAATGTTGATACTAATTTTTCATAAAATGTAAAGCCATATGTATATCAAGATACTATTTACCTTTACGGTAAGAGAAATGAATTATATGCATTTGATGCGAGAGCAAATACTTTAAAACGTTTATGATTCAAAACTAAAAATATGACTAAACAGTTGTATTTAAATTTTTCTTTTAACTTATAAAAAAACTGATACATTAGGTTCATCCTTAGATATATTTTTACAGTCACTAATTTATTTTAAACTTGCTGAGTAATACAGTAAATGGATACTTCTGTAAATTAACTTGCTAGTTTATATATTTTATACCATCCTAGTTTTCTTGTTATTTTCGTATTTGTGTCATATCAATATCATGCTGATGTTGAATTGATGTAGATATGTAATGATGTCATTGGTTGATATTGCAGTTAAATATTTTTTAGTCTTTCTTACTTATCAAAGTTTCAATAAAGGAAGTTGAAAAAGAGAATTTATAAATATATAAGTTATTTTGGTTGCTTAAAGGGTTAAAGAGTTTAAAAAATTGTAAATACATTACTTAATTAACTTAAAGCGATGCTAGTCCTGCAAGTAGGGCAAATTGCTTTTTGAACTATCCAACCCTTGAGACAGTTATAGTGGAATCGATGTCTATATTAATAATTACTTTCCTTAACATGGAAAACTTGTCACCTTATCATTATTTTCAAACTCGAACAGGCATATCTAGCAAATATCTACATCATCCTCTTTAAATTTATCCTCAGAAGATGCTGATACATTAAGTTAATTCTTTTAATCTAAAAGATTGCTAGTTGAAGCGTAATTAGAAATAGGATTTTACTTTAAGTTCTTTTATGGACTTAGATGTTGTATAGTAAGATCTTTTTATTCCTCTCCATTCTCATTATTATCTATCTAAGCACCCTTTAAAGTAACGAATTCAAAGCTTTAAACTTAAATACTTTGACTAACGCTTGTTTGTATATTTTTACTATTCATCTTAGTAATTTCAACTTTACCTTTATCAACCTACATAACACTAGTATTTTGTTCGATCACATTAAGGATTTATTCAGTGTTATTTTAGCGAGGCTACTATATCTATTCCTCTTCTACTACATTAACGTCCTAAATATAATTGGTTCATATATTAGATCAGTTCCTAAAAAGATAGCAGAGTTGCTTTAAAAAGTTTTCAAGTTGGTAAAGTAAATAATGGAGTCTAACTATGTTCAGCATTACTATTAAGGTCAAAAAGTACTAGATCTCTTTTCTTTTTTTGTCACAAGAGCTTCCTGTAAACACTAAAGTAGCACCGATACAGACAATGATTAATGTACTGCTACAATAATAAAAGTTACATTAGATCTTTATAGTAGAATCAATTGATTCTTCCCTTCACACGAGAGTTTTTATATACTAATAATCAAATCAATAACCCGTCTAAAAAATATCACACGATGGAAAAAATTATGAATACAAGTTATATATAGCTGCATGTTGAAATTAGACCATTCACTCCTAAAACTATCAAAGTACCTATTAAGAGCAATACTCATATTCCATGCAGACCTGCTGTTCATGTTTGAATTTTTTTGGCAGGCTAATACTAATTAGTTAAACGATATGCTTCAGCACACGTCATATTTCTTTGATATTACTATACCTAGGGTTCCTCTTCATTCATTTATGTTTTTAATTAAATTAAACTAGCTAATTAATACTATTCCATTATGCTATTTAATCACCTTCTCATCCAACTATCTTTATTTATATACTAAGTATGTACTTTTTATTCCATTCCATATCACCTCTTTTACTGCTCTCCTTTATTCCTCTTATATCTGGCTACTCTATCCTTGTATAGACTTAAAATGGAGACTACGTTGATGATTAAGTAGTGAGTTCAATTTCTGAAGCTTTGGTTGTAAACCCTCCTAATTAAGAAAGCCTAGAAGTCTTGCTGTTGAAGGGAGTTCATATAGTATCTAAGAATTTTGAGGAGCAGAAATATGATTAGTTTAGAGAATTTAATGAGGCTAGTTTTCCTACCAATGAGTAACTAAAGGAGTGAAATCCTCTTAAATATAAGAACTATAAGGAAGAAGGTGGGAATTAAATAGTCTAGCCTTTTGAAGATTATTGCTAGAATGGAGTGTCTCCAGATAAAGATGCTGCTCTTTATTAATACGGAACTTTACATGATATTGCTATTAAACCTTTGCAATGCAATCAAATTTCACTATTCAAGTTAGAAAACCTTGATAAATATTGCTATTAATCAAATGAAATCGCATACATTGAAGTACAAAACCCATATTTTGTCTTTCAAGTAAGTTCAATTTCCTTAACTATTGAACATGTTCAATTCACTTATAACATAAGGTGCGATAACTGTAGGAAGATGGTTTCGTATAAATCTCTTTTTATAGTATCAGATGCTAAGAATTAGCAAATCACTACTTATAGAAACAGAGACTGCACTATCTAGTTTGAATACGAATTAGTATGCAAATAGATAAATAAGCCTTCATCCCTCAAGCTAGAGTCAGTAGCCTTTAGAAATATGGGAGTGTCCTATTACTCAGTAGTTTATATAGATTTTATCTGTTCTAGTAGTGTAATTAGTCTTAATAATGTAATAGCTAGTGACTAGTATTTAGTCAGAGGCTTTATCACTAATTTTTGATTTTACTAGTATGATAAATTCCAAAGAGAACTAGACTGCCATTGAAAAGGATCTTCCCTTTATGGCTCAGTTATTATGTCAAATGGATACTTTTACTCTTAGCTTTATCTCTAGGATCGTAATAAAAAGGCGTGAGTTAATAGTAGTTTGACATAATTATAATGCTTTTAAAAAGTCCAGCTAGTGAACTTAACTCTGCAAAGGTTTGCAATAACCAAAGAAGCTGGAATCTTAGTTTTATCCTAAGTTTAGCAGATTAGCATAGAATCTTGCTTCTTTTATCAAAGTTATGCTCCTTTTGGCGTGATTTATATACTAGACCAAGCATCAGCTTTCACTAACTTTACCGATGTAAATAGAAATTGGCTTTACTCAATAGATTCTAGTTAGTGATTCGATTCCACAAATCATGCTTCAATACCTGACGAATAGCTTTCATATAATATTCCTGAACAAATAGCAATTAGGAACTGCAATTTTACTATGAATACTGGGCTAAACTATAGTAACGCTATAAGTGTAATAATTAGTAAGAAGTCTATCAATCAAATTCCTCTCTTAGTCTAGAACTGCTATTTCTCATATAACCTAGGAGCTTGAAAAGGAGGAGCAGTATATTACTTTAATGAAGTTTAATTATATCAGAAGTACTACGTTAAGAATCTAGTGACTATTATAGATAATTACTTTCTCTATAACTTTGCTGATATGTATGGATATACAATACATTCTGAAAAAATCTTTTAACTCTTAGTACAAAACTGTACCTTCTAGCAAAATTATCCCAACCATTTAACTCTATATCCTCTAGAAATACAAACTTACTCTCCCTATTTGATCTATTAAAATAGTGATAGATCTAGATACGGGTAAGAGAAGGCTTGATAAACCATCACTAGTATAGAGCTATATGTACTTCAGATTTATGATAACTATTTTATAGAAAATGGTGGGGATTCTAGATCTAAACTAGGAGGATGTATTTGGACTTAAGATATTTATAACTATATTGACATATAAAGAAATAACTTTATAGAAAACTACTCTTCAGTAGGTATCATATTAATAGCCTACTCGCTCCTATAAAACTTAAACCTTTTCTATTTTAAGAATAATTATGTAGCAAAATCAGATTGCGCATGGCTAATAAATATCTCTTATAGGTATAATCAAATAATGGTATATATAGAAAACTCTATTTTTATGGATAATTAAGTCAAATCAAATATATTCCTCAAGACTCATTATATTTACATTACGAAATGTCAGTTTTATAATAACTATGCCTTATCAAAAGGAGCTGCTATTATGGTGGATGATAATGATGCCTATGTTTTAGAAATTCAAAATTGTATGTTTTATAATAATACTTCTGAAGGTTCAGGTGGAGCTATTTCTATAAGGATTTCAGAATTCTAAATAAAAGACTGTGTGTTTATAAACAACTAAGTCAATTCTTTTGGAGGAGCTATTGCTCTTGATCAACCTGTACTTTTAAATACTTCTTCTATAATTAATTGCTAGTTTGTCAACAATTCCGCTTCTTATGGAGGAGCTTTATTTTTGAATTAGTTTACAGGAGTTATTAGAGTATACAAAAGCATCTTCTAAAATAACTACTGCAATGAAGATGGGAGTTCTGTATCCATTTCATAAGGAAGTGGCTTTAGTGAGTATGACAATAGTGTGGATAAATTATTGACATACTTCTAGGATTGTATTTTCATTAGCCATTATAATCAAAATTATAGAGTATCAATAGTTAATATAGGAGGAGTATTTCAGTATCATGTCTGGGTTTTTGACACTCAATTTAGAGATAATAACATCACTGCAATAAATGCATATACTCAGGTTCTCACAGTCTAAAATATAACAGTCTAAGATAGCACGGTATTTTTCATAGGAAGTAGATCTAAACTATATATCCAGGATTCAAGGTTTGAAAGAAATAAAGTAGATGCTCTTGGTTTAATTTAGATTTAATCCTCTTAGACATCAATTTAAAGGTGCTAGTTTCTTAACAATACATCTAAATTAGGAGTTTCAATTCTTAATGCTTAGAATTTAAATGAAATATAAGTGGAAAGCTGCTTATTTGAATTTAATAAAGGATTGACTTCTGTTATTGCCATCTTTAACTATAACCTATTTAAGAAAATTAGTTTTCGGAATATCATATTCAGAAATAACTAAGCTGATTCTTATAATTTCATCTATGTACTATTTTCATAATTTGAAGCTTAAAATTGCACATTCTAGAATAACATATTTTAAGATAAGAGCGTAAAAGATACTTACTAAATATGGGGTTCAATTGAATCCCGGCTTGTATTATACGATTGCAAATTTGAAGATCTTACGGGCATAGAAGGAGCTGTAATCAATTCGGAGTAAAACTCGCTTCTGTATATTGAAAATTCTAAATTCATTAACATAAGTTCTATTTAATATGGTCTTATATAAGCCTATCTCACTAGAAACATTACATTAATAAATTGCTAATTTAGCAATATTATGAATGAAATAGAATCAGCTATCCTCCTTCAATACTCCAGAATTATAATGAAAGACATTTCATTTAAATACATTTAAACAAGTAGAATAATAAAAAGTGCTTATTCATACAGCAGCTTTAGAAATGTAACTTTCAGTAATTATTATGGAATAGCCATGTCTTTGTCATAATGAGTAGCTTTACTTGAAAACGTTTGATGCATCTATGGATCTTATGATAGCTGCCCTTGTATTGAAAATATAATGCTAAACTATATTTCTATCATAAACTTATAAGCTATCAGTATGATTTCTAATCATAGTGGAATTGTATTTAACTCCGTCTCTGAAATCTATAAAGGCCAGAAGAGAACAATTATAATTATTGGCTCTTCGTTTCTTAACTGCTAAAGCTAAGATTCAGGTTCGCTTATTATTCAAAACTATAAAAATGTGAGAATAGAAAATTCTTAGTTCTATAATAATTCTGCCATTTCTAAGGATGATTAGATTATTTCCAAGGGAGGAGCTTTATATATAACATGTGAATTCCTAGAATGTGATATAAACATTACCTCTAACTCTTTTATCGGAAACTTTGCTAAAGATTAAGGTGGAGCTATATATTGGGAAAATGAAGAGCCTTATATGAATCAAAATGAATTTAAATGAAATAGCGCTGAAAATGGAAATGATATTGCTACCAATGCAGTTGGATTATTTATGTTTGATATTTCTGAACAAAGATAATCGAAATTCTAAATAGAAGACTTCAAACCTGACTAAAGCAATATAATTAGCATCTACTAAATTTCTATCTAGTGAAGGTAGCTATTAACGTATACTGGGTAAAAATAGTTTATTATAGAGAAATAAATACCAGGACGGAAACTTAGTGAAGATATTTGAGTTGCTATAATAGACTTCTATGGTAACCTTGTTAAGACTTAAAATATAACTGCTTATGTAGAAGAGTTTAATGATTAAACTTTTATTTTGAATGGATAGAGCAACATTTCTTATAATGGATATGTAGTATTTAATTAGATAGTTATCGAAACTACCCCTGGAACTATTTAAAAATTTTACGTAAAATCAAATTAAATTAAAGCAAATATAGATAACACTTAGTATCACACCTAATTTTGATGATCTAAGTTTTTGAATGGTAGTTTTAGCTTTTTTATTGAATTTAGAGATTGCTAAATAGGAGAAAAAAACGCAAAAACATCTTGTTAAGTTTGCGGAGCGGAAGAATAGGATATTAGGAATGCTTAATATGGAAAATAAGTTAAAAGCTATACATTTGAAAGTGGATCTTTAAACTGCGAGGAGTGTTTGACAGATAGCTCTTGTTATGGAGGTGCTAATTTATACCCAGATTAAGGTTATTGGAGAATGTATTGAGATTCAAAAAACATTTATGAGTGTCCAAATGAAGATGCTTGCTTGGGGCCTGTTAATCTAAAAGATCCTCGCGGAGAATGTGATTCTGATGAAGGATATTAAGGAAATTTATGTAGAGATTGTAAAGAAGATTTTTATTTATAATCAGAGAAATACTGTATAGAATGTCCAGATCCTTAAGAAAATATCGTAAATATATTTCTTATTTTACTTGGTGTTTCAATCATTTTTGTGATTATGGTAAAATCATCACTCCAAAGTTCCTCAGAACTTGAATCAAATTGTCATAATGTGTATTTGAAAATAATGACTAGCTATTTACAAATTTTTGGGCTTTTCTTTAGTTTTGAGTTATTTTGACCAGATCTCATTTAAAAAACTCTATATCTTCATTAAGTTTCTGGATAAGCTAGTTAAAAGCTATTTTCATTTGAATGTTATGTAAAACTTAACTTTGAATTAAGACCTTTCTATTTTACAGTGAGGGTTTATGCCTTCTTACCATTAATAGGGATAATAGTTAGCTCATTATTTTGAAGTATTTAAGCTTTATTTCAAGGAAGGATTTCCAAAATAAGAGAAGAGAACTTGTCTTCAATAATCGTATTCCTATTTATGATTCATCCTGATTGTGTTTAAATTTTAGCATCTACCTTTAGTTGTGCAAAGCTAGAATAAAAATGATATCTTGTAAATGATTATGAAGAGCAATGCTTCAAGAAAGATCATTTCTACAACTTATTTAGATATGCTGTACCTTCACTTATAGTGTGAGGGTTTGGAATCCCTTTACTAGCTTTAGTTCTTATGAAGAAATAAAGTTGTTCAAACAACCTTTGGAAATTTGAAGGATAGAAGAAGTTTGGATTTCTATATATAGGATACAAAAGGAAATACTACTACTGAGAGATAATAGTAATCTATAGGAAGATGTTTATAGTTCTTATTTCAGTATTCTTATAGTTTAACACCACAGCTTAAGCACTTCTTATTTTAACTGTAATGACTATTTCTCTTTGGTTCTAGTACAAATGTAAACCTTATAAATTGCCAGAATTGAATAAGATTGAAGAACTTAATTTGATGAGTTCAGCATTTACCTTATACTGTGGGTTATATTATCTTAAGGAGGATGTAGTAGGAGATTAAGTCAGCTACTTGTTATTTGCTTTGATAATTTTAGCAGTTTTTTGTTTTCTTATAACGTGAATAATAGGGTTCATTAGTTGTATAATAGAAATCTTTAATTAGTACTATAAAAAGAGTCTAAAGCGCTTCATCCTCAAAATTAAGTACAAATTTTCAGTCTTTTGTTATAAAAAAGACTTAAAGAAACAAGTTAATTGCTACTCTTAAAAATAAGTAAGCATTCCAACAATAGATACTATCTCTAATGAGAGTATACATAAAGATGAAATCAAGTCTTTAAGTACTATCAATCCATCTAATCAAACTTTAGCTTATGATGAAAGTATTAATATAAGTGAAGATTAAGAACTGTCAGTTTAACTTAGATTTGATACGAAGTATCAAGATTTAAATATTGCAAAATTTGGATATCCAAATTACAGAGAATTTTGTATGAAAGACAGGCCTTACCACGAAGATTAGTTTAAACATTGACTATTTATTATTAATATCTAAACATCATTAATCCTATTTACTGCTTTAATTCTTAAAATACTCAGATAAATTTCAATTGCATTACTTTAAGGTAAATAAATCCAGTTTATTACTAACTTTAAATATCTTAACCTTATAGCTTTTTTAAGTTTATTATTCTTCCCTATTGATATCAATAAATGAATTGATTATTTCATCAATCTTCTTTTTAATCAATACTTAAGATCAATATATACTATATTATATATAAGAGAGAGCTATATAATTTGAACCCTTTTTTTCTATTTATTTCCCGTAATTATATGGTTATTCGATTCAAGTATATTAGATCTTATAAGCAGATAAGGAATAATGTAGTTATTTTAATGGTATATTTAAAGTTAGATATTAGTCTTAAAGTATTCTTTATTTTGATAGTGCTGATAACTCAATCTAAACTATTAATTTTTATTTATATAAAGATACAATTTTTACACTTTACCAGTCTTAAAAATTGCTTTTACGTTGAGCTTATAAATTTGTCTTGCTGAGAGAATTTTATTAAAATCCTTCTTCTTTGATATTAATCTGGAAATAAGATCAGAAAGACAGCAAAGAGATTTACTTTTAGCTTCTTTTAATCTGGAGGTTAAATAAAATATTAATTTATAACTACCAATATTACCAATCATAGCTATTTGCTTTTATTACGTAGTTTCTCTTGAGAATGTATTTTAAAGTAATAATTTCTATTTTTATTTAATATTCTTACTTTTTTCCTTTCTAAGAATATTATTTAGATTGATTACTCTCCATAGAGTTTCACAGATCTCTTTCTACTATTTATACACTGATTCATCTTAAATTTTCACTCTATTCTTATATATTTTTCGATTTCTTAGTCTCTGTCTTATAATTTAATTTTTTCTACCTAAAGAGAAGCTCTTTTTCTCATTATCCTTACATATTTGGTATAGTAAATGTTACTATTATTGTAAGCATATTAGTTGTTTCTGTAATTCTAACTCTACTACTAGTCTAATTAAAGCTTTACAGATTAATGTCTAGTATACTAGATATAATAGAGGAATGGATTACTCTAATATTTTTAAATCTGTATATATTATAGAAGCTAATTTTCTCTTTAGCGCTTTTTAATATTACATAATTTGACAATTTACCTTACCTTGAAACCTATTAATCTCATAATATGAGTGCCTTTTAATTTTATTGCTTATTCTTATCCTAATATAATAGAGATGGAAATACTAATCTATAATTCCTTTGAAGTAAGCTTAATTATATCTTTTTCCTACTTTAGTTTAGTATTTTTGGTACTGTATTTAGCTTTTAAGTATTATATAAAGGTAAGAGAAGTTTGCTATAACTGGCATTAATCCTGATATTTGAATCTTTTAAGGATTTTATATACTAGCTATGCTGCTATATACTGATTGATTCCTACTTTCTCTCCTATTATTATATATTTTAACCTTAGCTTTTAGGTTAGTTTAAAAGCAGATCGATTAGGATTTACTAATCTAGCAATTAATTTCCAATCTCTTAAGCAGCAACTACTTTTTCTACTTTCTTTCTTAACTATAAAGCTACTAAATCTTATTCTTTGCACTTATAATTAAATAAAGCTAAACACTTGTTAGTCATTTATTAAAGTAATAGGGCTATTAATAGAGTGATATCGTTAGTACTTAAAATTATTAATATTGTTTTAAAGGGAAACGTAATATAGGAATCTGAAGGATAGCTTTAAGATATCTGGCCTATAAAATTGATAAATCAGAAATCATAAGAAGCAAGAGGTTGAAAATAGGCGCTAAGTAAAAAAGCTAGTAATGAAAAAGCGATTTAGCACTACTATATTTAAAGTTAGTATATCTTAAATAGACTATAAGGATTACTTTACAGTTAGAATAATTGAAATAGTTATAGGGAGAAGCTAATAAAGGGATTTAAAGAGTTAAAAGGTTAATTTTATTAAAAGATAAAGTTAAAAGTATTGAATCATTCGTTAAACTTAAAGGAATTAAAAATGCTGCCTTCTTTGTTTTTTAAGTTATTGAAAGAGTCAAAATCCAAAATTCTGCCTTTTTCTAGTACTAAAATGCGATCTGTGTTAATGATAGTATTAAGTCTATGTGCAATGGTAAGGACAGTTCTGTCTTAAAACTATTTCTTTATGACTTATTAGATTATTTAGTCAGTTTTGAAATCAATTGAAGCAGTAGCTTCGTCCATAATCAGAATGCTAGATTGTCTATATTAAAAGCTTACTTCACTATAGCTCTGGCAATACAGATAAGTTGTCTTTCTCCAACACTCAAGTTTCCTCCTTTTTCTTCTATTTATTTATCCAAAATGTCTTCTCCTTCTTGAAGAACAAACTTCCCAGTCAGTTCAATTTCATCAAGCACTGATTTAATCCTTTAAGGTTCAATAATACCAAAAGGATCAATATTATATCTCAAATTCCCTATGAAAAGAACAGGATCTTGTGGGATAATGCACATTTTTTAGCGAAGAGTCATTAGACCAACTTAACTGATGTCAATTCCATCTATTAGAATTTTACCACTTTCAAGTTCAACAATTCTAAATAAAGCCTAAGTAATAGTTGACTTTCCACTTCCTGTTCTTCCTGCAATTCCTACTTTTTCTTTAGGCTTAATCAAAAAATTTAGCTTATCTAATACAACAGGTGTAGTTGGTCTATACCTAAGCGTAGCATCTATAAATTCAATGCTTCCTTTATCAGGCCAATCTTCAAGCTTTTTATCATCTGGCTATTCATATGGCTTTTCGTTAGGTAGCTGGGTAAAAGCGTGGCATCGCTCTACTGAAACCATTTTATTTTCCATAAAAGCAATAGCTCGAATAGCTGAGTTGAGGGAATCAGGTAGCATAATAACATAAGTTATGATCAATCCAATAACTCCTTTATCAATAGAATCCTTCATCAAAACTACCGCTAGTAAGCAAATTAAGAGTGTAGCAACACTGATAAAGCTTAAGTATAGTGTAAGTCATGAAGCTACAGCTTAGAAGAAGAACTAAGGCTAAATATTGCTTCCAATCAGTTAAATCATTCTTTATTTCATAGCCCTGGCTGCCTAAAATGCTCGAATGGTTTTAGCTCCGTTTAGGCATTCTGAGAAAAGCGAAATAATTGGTGAACGAGAAATGGATTCCATTCTTTGAAGTTCCCTTGCAACATTTACAAACCAGATTTGGAATTTCCACATCAAGTACATAATGAAAGGAGCTGCTAAAGTTGCCCAAGGAATTGCAATGAAGCAAACTATGAAGGCTCCAATAGCAATACTTAGATTAGCTCCTGCTGTGCCTATGTTAAAAATGAGCATTCCATCAATATCAGTTTAGTCTTTAGAAAGTCTGTTAAGGACTCTGCCAATAGGAGTAACATCATAAAAAAGGTTAATAGGAGATTTCAAAAGACAGGATAGCTAGTCTTCATGAATTAAAGTAGCTGCCTTATAACCAATAAAAGTAAGCATTAATGTTCTTAGAAGCATTAAAAAAGATGATCCTAAGGTTAGAATTGAGTAAATAGCAATTCCAAGTTCAGCTCCAATGTTAGATTCATCATCTACCCAATAACGCATAAAAACATCAGATCCATTTCTAACGACAATCCAGATAATAAATACGAAGATAAGCAAAATAAACAAGCAAAATCCTCCTGCATAAACAAAGTATTGCTTATAAACTTAGAAAGAAACCCTTCCATATACTCTATCTTCTTCTGTCATCAATTTTTCAGCTTTTACTTTTGAAACATCTGCAATCTCTTCATGTTGTTGACTCTGTTCTGCTTCATATTAAGCAAACTCAGTTACAAGATTTTAATTGAAAAAAGAATTAGGATTGTTCTTTAAATCTTCCCAAGTACCTGATTCTACGATTTTTCCTTAATGCATAACATAAATAAAGTCAACTTAAGGAAGAAGATCTAGATGGTGAGTTACTAATATTCTAGTTTTATCTTTTAGAGTACTAGCGAGACTGTTTTTAAGAATATGATTGATAGAGTTCATATCTAAGCTAGAGAGTGGATCGTCCATTATTATTATATTTTTATTAGAAGCATAGACTGCCCTTGCCAGAGCAACTCTCGATTTTTAACCGCCTGAAAGATTAATACCTTTCTCTCCTACTTCAGTTTAATCTCCAGCTGGAAGTGCTTTGAAATCAGGGCCAAGAGCGCAGTCAAAGGTTACTTTGTTATACTTTTCCGGTTAATTCCAACTTACAAATTGTATGTTCTATTGAATAGTAGCTGTCTATATCCAAGGTGCCTGTCCATCACAAAAAGCAATCTATGAGGGATCTAAATGAACAATAGTATTTTCTGTTTTGTTAACTAGATATAAATCTCCAATTAGGGAGGATAAAAGCTAAGACTTTCCTGATCCAACAGATCCAATCACAGCTACAAATTGTCCCTTCTTAACTTTGAAGTCAACATTTTTAAGCGTTATATATTTCTAGTATACCATTTCCACATCTCCTTATCCCTCTTATTGCTATACTTGGATTTCACGTTCAACAGATTCTTTCTTTCTAAGTGAGAAAGAAGCATCCTGGAAAAATATGGCATAGTTAGATAAGATTTGGTTATCCATTACTTCTTGAAGGTTCTCAGAACTTTTATTCATTTAATCAGAGTAAGTTAATGGTAAAGGCTCTACGTTATCAGTAGCGATAAAGTCTTGAATTCTTTTGATACTTACAAACATATTCACTCCAAAGTTAATAACTAGAGGCAACATTCTTAAAGGATCAGCTAAAACAGTAATACTAGCAATAGTAGTAAAGACTGTTGTAGAATCAAGATCTTTGTCTATAATAAACACCTAAGTCATAAAAATAGCTACTGTCATAAACAAGGGAGTTGCCCATAAAAAGTAGATATTGAATGACCAAATGATGTTTCTTTTCCTAATAAGCTTAAGTTCCTCTGTTCTGTATTATAGTACCTAGTTCTTAAATTAATCATCCCATCCATACATTTTTATCATTTTGACATTATTGAATAGCTCTGTAGTATACTTTAGTCTTATGTCCTTCTTAGCCATTTGCACTTTTTATAGTCCTGCGTTGTATCTCCCTGTGAAAAAGTTTAAAAAGCTGATAATAATAGCAACGATTACAGCTGAGATTGCTGCATAACTATTGTAATAAATGACGATAGAAATTCCTATGACCACCTATAGAGGGGTGTATGCTGCTTGGAGGAACATTGGAATCATTTCATATACTTACGAGGTATCCACTTGAAGAATATTCACTAATTCTCCATGCGTTTTTTTGGTAGATGTTAGAGATATCTTAAGAGATTTAGTGAAGATCTAGTTTATCATTCCTGCTCTAAGCTTGAATTGCATTAAGTAAGTTGTTCAGTTGAAGCCAGCTGTAGTAATTGACTATTTTAATACTTACCTGCGTTATTTTTAATAGAACAATAAGACCTACATATAGAAAGCCAACATACATAGGATCATCACTATCTATATAGCTTTCAATTAGAGGAATAAACAGAGGACTTCCCATCTGTATAATCGTATTAATAAAGCCAAATATCATCATTATTACTATGAGTCCTGCATAGAAACTTACTTTTTTAGGAAGAAAGGAAACTCCTTACTATGGGAATTTTACTAGCATCTCTCCATTTTTTATACTCTTCCTTCCATTTAACGGTTCACTACATATCCTCTTCTCTTGCTTCAGCCATATCATGACTTTCGAGACTTTTCTTAGAAGCTAAAATGACAGTTGGTCACAACCATCAGAAGAAAATCTTAGAGAATATATTAGCTTAGTCATAAGGATTAGGAATTGAGTCCTTAAGATGACTAGTCTCTAATAAAGGTTCAACATTAATAGGATCTTAAATGTTATCAGATTCCATTATTAATAAAAGCCAAGCATTTAGCTATTTAATTATATATCAATACCAAAAAACACGTCATCATTTCCTTATATCCGAAAGTATTATTTATTTAACCTATAAAATTGTTTAAATCCATGCTTTCATGTTAATTCTTGTACTAACCTAAATTTACCCTATATTTATCTACCATTCCAACAAATCAATCTTGCTTCTTCCTTTCCTTGTTAAGCAAAACTAGAGTTAATAACAAATAGCAGCGCTTTATTTAAAGGTATAAATAACTACCTTCTGAGATAATAAAATGACTATAAAGGCAAGGCATTAATTCTAGCAGTCTTATATAATATCTCATTTATACTTAAGTAAGTGATTGAAAATTCCACTTCTAATGTTAACTTACTTTAAGTTAATATTTATCTCACTTTTATCAATTTTGTACTTCCCTAACTAGCTAACTTTATATATAGATGTAAACTAGATAATAGAAATCTTCAAGACATTTAGATTTGCATTGGATGAAAAGAAATAGAAGCATTTGCTTCATTGCAAAGGATACAATAGTTAGAATATTCAATTTAGAGTTACTAGTTTAGGAGTTTTTTAGCTAAATGAAACTAACTTGAGAGGGTTATACTAGAACTGTAGGGAAATCTAATAAAAATGAGTTTATAAACCTCTTACTTCAGACTATTTTCAATATTACCAGGTTTAAAGAAACCATGTAAGTAACTTTAGCTACTAACTAATAAGTTCCATTATAGTCTTTACAATCAGCTTCAAAATAAAAAATATGAGTAGCAATCTTTAGAAAGGATAAAATCATATAAGGCTCTGTAAGGTATCTTTTGATAATCAAAAGAGATAGCATATTATAAGTAGCTAAGTGTAAGGAGCTATATAAGAGAACACTTTATAGTCTAATGATGTTAATTGAGATTATTCAATTTAAACTATTCTAATAATTAGATATATAGCTTTTGCTAACTAGCTATAAATATTCTACTATTTTCATTAGCTTTCTAACACTAGATATACAAGAAAGAAATGGTATACGTAAAATCAGATTTTTTAAAGCTAAATATTTGGTATGAGGGATTGGAAAATTGGAAGTAAAATAAAGAGTTAAATAAACATATATGAAGTACTTTCAAAGTTAGAAGGAGAAAGAAAGCAAACAAACTATAAGAGAAACATAAGCAATTAGAATATTAAAATTTGACTATTTAAATAGCTTCATTTGGAAATAAATACTCCTTTTGCAAGCTTCAAAAAACTGAAAATTAACAATCTTCTAGTAATCGAAGGAAGAAGATCTAACTATAAATTCACAAGTTGGTATATAAATCTATTTAGTAGATTCAAAAGCTTAATCTTGTAAATAGCAAAAAGAGTGATATAAATATAATTAATTAAAGCATATCTATACTACCATTTTATAGATTCATACTGTGTATATTAGCATTCCATTTACTACCTAAAATCTTATTTTTAAGATAATCAATTTTCTAGAGATTAAATATAATCCTCTCTGCAATTTAATATTATCGAAATAGGTTACTAAACTTTAAATATTAATTAGTATACATATTACCACTTCAAGGAGTGCTAATAGAAAATCTTACTGTTAAGCAACAGACTGTATTATACAAACTTTAAATAAGACTATTATAAATGAGGAAAGTATAAAAAGTGTAAATTCTATTGATAGAAGACTTAAACTGTACCCATTAATATAACTATAAACTGTTTGAAGAAATACCAAACTTCAGTTTGGTAGAGTAAATAAATGAAGAAGAAGCTTCCACATTAATTTGTAAAACAATGGAATAATTAGCTAGGTAGTTGTTTTTAAATGTAAATGTAATAAATTATCAACGCTTATCCATAATGTTTGTTGGAATAGCAGGATTTACAACAACTGAGTCTAAAATTTTGTTTCCGAATACGAAATATGCAAATTGGTAAAGAATATACCCTACGGGAATAGCTAAACTTAAGTATTAAATTCACGCAAACTTAAGGACTTCCATAAAGGCAGGTCTGTAAATAATTTATTGGTGTTTTGGAATTCTTATCAAGCATTCCAGAGTTACCGTCTACGTTGATACAGTACCTCCTTAAGGGTACACTATAGGAGAATTATAGATGTATTAGGCAGTTTCTGATATTAAAACTTACCATTTCTAGTATTATACCTATCAATTACGCCAGGCAAGTAGAAATCTTACTTTAAATATTCAAGAGCATCTTATTCTTTATTATTGGGAAATATAATGCTCTCATTATAAACAGTCCTTATTACATTTGTAGAAGATAAAGGCTTTTACTACTTTAATTCGAAATCTCCATCAATATAAATGTAAGACGCTCCTATCGGAGTGCTAACATCGACAAAGACCATCGTTTACATATCCAAACGTACGTATCCCCTAAAGCCATAATCAAAAAAGGCTAAGAGTTTGATGTTTCTGAGAGTACTAGGACTTTAATGTACAGTAAATCTCAGCTTATACTGATCCTTTAAATCATCTTCATTAAAATCAAGCCAAGATGTCTGTATAGTTGCTTACTTTAGCTGTTCCAGTAGTTTTTTCAGTTAAGAATCGATCCTCTAAATTTCCAATGCTTGTAAAAATAAAAGTTTCATAGCTACTAGTTAATCCAATTAAGACGAACTCATTTCTGAAGTTAACTATAGGTTGCTCTGTATAAAAATTCTATCTAATTCAAAATTAATTTGTAGTAAATACCAAGAAAAACGGCACTATTACGCCTCCTAAAAATAAAACGAAGCAAAAGCAATAAGAGAAAGAAGTTCTGGAGGCTAAGTATTTTTTTTAGAGATTTTCGGTGAACAATTATACCATTTTAGTTTAAAGCTATATTAGCTCTATTCAATTAACTCTTTTAACTTGATTAATATATTTATTTTCATTTCAAGGATAACCTTTCAACTTAATCCTTTACCTTCCTGTTCTTTTTTTACTTAAAGCACTTAAAGGGTTCTTCTTGGGAACTCTTATTAAACTATAATCTACTTCATTTTAATGGCTTTGACTTAGAAAAAGTATATATAGGAGCAAATAATCCAGAGCTTATTATAAAATCATCTTTTGAAGTGTTAAAGCCAATCTCTTCCACATCAGTTGATTAAAATTCCTTAGCCTTAAAAGTGTAATTTTAGAATTCTTTAAGTCTCTTTTAATCTCTTTGAAGTAACACATAACTCACTATGAATAACCAGTCACTCTTTCAAATCTAAGTTAAGCTTTACTTTTATTAATTAAGCTCTTTAAAGTTTTCTAGCTGCTTTGAAAGTCTAACTTAGTTTAAAATATAATTGCTACTACACTAAAGCTGCAGCTGATTGCTGTTTCTTTTAACTATCTACAAGTTAACTTAGTGAACAGCTTTTTCGATTTTTATCCTTCCCTGTGCACATAATAATCTGATCTTTCCTAGTTTAAAATTAAAATTTAGTGTTCTTTTGCTAGTTTCTTGTTATTAAGATACTATCTTAGTAGCTTAATAGGTTTAATAGGTAATTAATTGTAGAAAGAAAGAATAAGCTGTCAAAGTAAGAAAGTAAAAGCTTTAAATTGCTTTAATCTAATCCTTAAACAATCAAGTCTGCTTTACTTTCTTGTATGGTAAATGAAAGATAATTCTAGATTTAGTGCTTTTAACAGTGTATGTATGACTGGATTAATCTTATAGGTTCTTTATACATTACATAAGGATTTTAAAATATCGAAAAGTACATTATTTAGAGTAGGTGATAAAGAGATCTTCACTTAAACAGAAATTAGACCTCGATTGCTATTAGAAGGAAATTAAATAACTAAAGACTCAGATCGAAATTAATAATCCAAAGTATCTTTTATTACTTAGTTAGACATAAAAAGCTAAATGAGTTATCATATTATAATCTTAAATAACTAAGCAAGAATTAAAAATTACTCCTAAACCTTTGATTAACTGAACTATACTAGAATTTTGTATCTTAACTAGCTACAAGTAGATGATAGAAAACTGGAAGATCAACTTAAAGTTAGAGAGCAGTTATAAATTTAATAATACTAAGATTTGCAAATAAAGTAATTAAATAGTAGCAAAGCTATTTATCATAGATGCAGCTTCTTTAATGTTTTGCTATTTTGAAATATAATTTAGGAATAAATATTTGTAATGAAATCAAAGGTTTCTTAGTACTAGGATATTAAATAGTAGTTCAAAGAACTCCTTCAAACTTACCCCGCTTTAGTACTATTTCATAACTCGCTTCTTTGTCCGCTCTGTTTGCCTAAAATTTCAAAGAGTGGAATTTTTCAGGGTTCTATATCACTAAAGAATAACCTTATTTGCATCTAGAAATAGGTCCTTATGTTGGAAAGTATTCGATAGCCTGAATTGATAATGAAAAAGGAGTCTGTGGAACTTCACTTGCTACATAGAAGGTTCAGAATATTTAAGACGTTTCTCAAATTTGTAATTATATAGAATGTGAGGATATTACCAAATCTGAGCTAGTAATCCCTCTAATAAGAAATTAGAAAGTAGTTGCTGTTCTAGATTTAGATTCTACAGTGGTTGGTGGGTATAACCAAGAAGATGAAGAAAACCTTCAAGAAATCCTAGATCTCATTCAGTGGCAATGACAATCAGTTTATTTAAATAAAGTTTCTCATCTCTCTTCTATTAATAAGACTCTATAATCAGGTTTATTAGCAATATCTTAAAAATAACTTCACTTAACGACTTTGATTTAAGCTTATTGAAGACTATTACCTTTTTACTTTAAAGCTAGAAAAGTATTATTATAAAGTACATTAGGATTAGAGTAAAACTACAGTTCAATAATTATCTCATATTTAATCCACTCTAAAGTCTACTGAATAGAATCGCGATAAGTAAATGAATGCAGTAAAGGATTTAAGTGATTTAAGCTATAGATAGCTTCTATAAAGTGAAAATAATCCTTAAACGTTTAGTTCGTAAGTTATTAGTTAATCTTCATGTTACTGTATTCTAGATGAAAATGAGTAAATATCTTATATATTAGAAAACGCTAAGTAATTAAACAAGATTTGAGTTTAAAAGACATAAGTAAATACCAAATATCGTTTCTAATTATAAGACTCTTTAACTTAAAAAAAGAAAAATGTAGATCTAGAATTCATAAATAAAGTAGTAGTTCCTATAGCTAAGATAAACTAATCCTTTTGAACAGAATATTTAAAAGCCCAAAGCTAATAGTAGAGATTAAAGAAGTAATTCTGCGTTCTAGACTCGACCTGCAACTCACTCCTCAACTGAACGCTCAAAGCATAACCTTAAACAGAAATTTAACCATCATAATTAGCAAAACATAACTATAAAACCCAAATAACCTTCAATACCTTAAGAATAAAATCCTTAATCCTAAAATCGAAGTAAATCAATGATAAGCCCTAAGAATAAATCTAAAACCTTTCTTGTATAAAAGCAAAATCAAAAGATAGAAAAAGAAGTCTTAAATGAATCAAATGAAAAAGAAAAAGTTAAAAAGTGCCCTTTAAACGATCCTGAAATTCCCCCTGTTAGTGATAATGATCACCTAAGTTTGCGTTGCTATTGCAAATTTTGTAAGTGTGATGAACATTTCTGTCCAGGATGAAAGAAGTACTAGATCTACCCTAGAGAAATGTATAAAAGTATGTATAAAAAGAACTTCATAAACGATAAAAAAAGTTAAATAAATTAATCCTTTAAATAAGCAGATCGTGGTAGTAACTTCTTTAGGCTGAAAAATTAGTAAGCGGATTTTAAGACAATGAAGTAAACTGACTTTTAGTTTTTTGAATATCCTCCAGGTTACAATCCTAAAAAGGAACTGGAAGAAATAAGACCTAAGTATTAAAACTTAAACCAGTCCTTTGTTAGTTCAACTTCCTATCAATAATAATTTATTAATTATGGACCAGTTTAAAATATTAAATTTGGTGCTAGCAACATTAGGCGCAAAACTCTCTCTTTTAACAAATCTACTGTTTATAAAGAAACCTTTTAAGATCCTAAAAACTTAACTGGAAGATCTCCTGAGGTCTCTTAGCGATTTTAGTCGCCTTCCAAAACTCCTTCTATTAAATCCCGAGCCTCAACAGCTTAATTTGCTATGTTTTCAGCATCTAAAGCTATGCCCTTTAACGATTAGACAGAATATACCAGAACATTTAATGGAACGAAACAAGATGACTATGCAATGAAAATAAATAAGCCATATGAAGTAAGTTGCTAATTATAGCCTAAATAAGAGAGATACAATCCTCCTAATAGTTATAGAAGTTAATATAAACATACATACTAGGGTAGCTAGCCAAATAGATCATTCATTCAAAAGTTATCTGAAAGCATACCATATCAGTAATTAATGTAATTACCTTTCTTATTATTATCCTATATTTCAAAGTCCTAGCTAAATTAACCACCATATCATTGCTATACTACTTCAAATCTTTCTTATATAGAGATATATAAGATCTATTAAAGGTATCTTAAGTAATTTATTCAACTGCTTGATTAAACATTTTAGATGCCCCATTTCAAAATTTCTATTATAAGCTTAGAATTACCAAATAAAGCAATTAAATAAATCTTTAAATATAAATAGTTTAAGAAGAGTAATATATTGTAAGGATCCAAATCTTGACTACCATATCTTAAGTAATTTAAACTAATGAATATAGAATTAAATATTATAAGTCTTTCTAAATTAAAGGCTAATTATATTCTTAATCATCTATCTATTTCTCCTCATATTTACTCTAAGAGTGAACTAAACTAAGAAATTTACAATTTATATTAAGATATTTGCTTCATTAAGGCAATTATCTTTATAAGCTGCTTAGCTAATCAAATATTGAAATAATGCTAATGGTAGATATATCGTTTTTCTGTGAATTTTTAGAGCTATATTACGATGTGTAGTGCAATTTAGTTATCTACATTTATTATTATTTAAGACCCAATAATCTAGTCTATATACTTAGATCTTATTTTAACCATATTAAATCTAAGCTTATAATAAAATTAAAATGAATTATGAATAAAAACAGTCATCTAGCAGTTAATTTAATAGAAGGAACACTCTTACTAAATGTAAGCGTTCTCTATGATTTTTCTATCTTATCTTTCATACTTATAGTTTACTACGAAAAGAATGAATCTTGGTATCTCATTGACATTTAGGGTAAAAAATAATCACTATTCTCTGTTGTCAGATTTTTGATTTTTTTAGAATGTGAATTCTTCAAAATAGGCAGCTAAACTCCATTACTTACTTTTTTAATTCTGATCTTTAACATTTATTGGGTGTCTGTGTCTACTTAATTTATTAGTTTCTTATTACGTTTTTAAACCATATGATATATACTTTTAAGTGCTAGTTTATTAGCACTTCTAAACATGTTTTCAATCAATCATTTTTCTCCATTATCCTCTTTTTCCTTCAGTATCATCTTTCTAAATATAATTTTTCGCTTTTTTCTTTAATTGAGTTTTTGCTAATAATTCGCTTTAATTTAGTTCAAAACTTATTCGGGAAGATACCGAATTTCTGACTTTTTAATATACATTAATTCTGCTGTGTTGCTACTAACTATCACTGAAAATGGACAAGGAATGTCTTGAAAAATAGATTCTTCACCAAAGAAGGATCCTTTAGATAGGATGATAAACTCTCGAATATAAATAGGAGAATTTATTTTGTTTTCGTTTAAAACTTTGCACTCTCCTTCATTTATGAAAAAAAGAGCATCTGAAAATTCTCCTTCCACTAGGATCTTTTCTTTCTTTTATACTTTCTTTATGTGCAGCATAAACATCACTTTTTCCTTTTGCGACTTTCCTAATGCCATACTATTAGGAAGACTTTAATCTATAAACTTCAGTTTCTTTTCCTTGGCTTATTATGTATCCTGTGAAAATAGTTCTTTATAAGAAGCTTTTGTTAATGTCAAAAACTCAGTCGTACCCCTACAAATAGCATGGCACATTCGTCCTTGTTCAGTTTCTATTGCTTTTTCACCAAATGATCTTCCCATTCCCAACACATTTATAACCTTCCAGTCCTGTTCATTTTTTATATCTCCATCAAACAAAATGACAGATCCACTTAATATAGTATAAAACGCGTCTCCTATATCTCCCTTTCTAAAAAGTAAATGGTCATCAGGAAAACATTGATACTATATTTGATTGCATATTTTAGACTAAATATGCATATCTTTTCCCTTCATAAAATGAGAGAACTCAGGGAGAAGTTTCATAAAGCTGGCAATGGAATCAATCTGCTCTAAATTTTTCTCCTTTTACTGAATCATACTAATAGCCTGAATTTTTTTAGCCTGCAGTTATCTCAAACTTTATAAAATTGAATGTTACTTCATTTATCTAAAATATATGAAAATGTTATACAAATGGAAAGCTTTTATGATTGTTAGCTATAATAATAAAAATCATTATTAAACATTAAGTAAATATTAAAAGAAAAATCAAATATAATATAAATGACATTTCCATCTAGTTAACTTCCTGAAATTGTAAAAAAAACTTAATTCAAATGGCATAAACTTATTAATGAATCAAATCAAAGAAATACAAATCTTTAAAAAAATATATGAATTGTTATAATGAAGTATATGCTAGTAATATATAATTGAAAATAAGAGTAGAGATAATCGGCTAGTTAATTTAAATGAAAAGAACCAGTTTATTTAGATAGATAGTAAATTAAATACAATTCTTATAATTTGTAAAAATAATTTATTTAGAATATTAAGTATTTTGAATAAAAATACTATTTCTTAAAAATGAATAAAAAGATATAAAAAAACGTTTACAAAAACAATGAAAATAAAAAGAGTAATTAAAATGGTAAAAAAGAAAACAACTTTAAAGAAATTCTATTCTATAAGATAATATTATATTGATAGAAAATATATTTAAGTTAAATTAGAAAAATAAAATATAAAAAAATGAAATATAATCTTTAAAAAAAGCATATATTTTTTAATATGAATAAATTGAATTTGTTTGTAATCTTCTCATCAGCAGCCACCTCTTAAACGAAGTACAAGGTGAAGAGTGGATTCCTTCTAGATGTTGTAGTCGGATAAAGTACGTCCGTCTTCTAATTGCTTTCCAGCGAAGATGAGTCTTTACTGGTCGGGTGGAATTCCTTCCTTGTCTTGGATTTTAGCTTTTACGTTTTCAATACTATCAGAGGGTTCGACGTCCAAAGTGATGGTTTTACCAGTCAAAGTCTTGACGAAGATTTACATACCACCTCTTAAACGAAGTACAAGGTGAAGAGTGGATTCCTTCTAGATGTTGTAGTCGAAAGATGAGTCTTTACTGGTCGGGTGGATTTTCAATACTATCAGAGGGTTCGACGTCCAAAGTGATGGTTTTGCCAGTCAAAGTCTTGACGAAGATTTACATACCACCTCTTAAACGAAGTCTTCTACGTTTTCAATGCTATCAGAGGGTTCGACGTGTCAAAGTCTTGTCGGCTTTCCAGTGAGTCTTTACTGGTCGGGTGGAATTCCTTCCTTGTCTTGGATTTTAGCTTTTACGTTTTCAATGCTATCAGATGGTTCGACGTCCAAAGTGATGGTTTTGCCAGTCAAAGTCTTGACGAAGATTTACATACCACCTCTTAAACGAAGTACAAGGTGAAGAGTGGATTCCTTCTAGATGTTGTAGTCGGAGAGAGTACGTCCGTCTTCTAATTGCTTTCCAGCGAAGATGAGTCTTTACTGGTCGGGTGGAATTCCTTCCTTGTCTTGGATTTTAGCTTTTACGTTTTCAATGCTATCAGATGGTTCGACGTCCAAAGTGATGGTTTTGCCAGTCAAAGTCTTGACGAAGATTTACATACCACCTCTTAAACGAAGTACAAGGTGAAGAGTGGATTCCTTCTAGATGTTGTAGTCGGAGAGAGTACGTCCGTCTTCTAATTGCTTTCCAGCGAAGATGAGTCTTTACTGGTCGGGTGGAATTCCTTCCTTGTCTTGGATTTTAGCTTTTACGTTTTCAATGCTATCAGATGGTTCGACGTCCAAAGTGATGGTTTTGCCAGTCAAAGTCTTGACGAAGATTTACATACCACCTCTTAAACGAAGTACAAGGTGAAGAGTGGATTCCTTCTAGATGTTGTAGTCGGAGAGAGTACGTCCGTCTTCTAATTGCTTTCCAGCGAAGATGAGTCTTTACTGGTCGGGTGGAATTCCTTCCTTGTCTTGGATTTTAGCTTTTACGTTTTCAATGCTATCAGATGGTTCGACGTCCAAAGTGATGGTTTTGCCAGTCAAAGTCTTGACGAAGATTTACATTTTTATATTTTAATTTATTCGAAAGTCTATTTATACGGAAATTAGCCAATAGATTTTAAGTTTCCATATTGACTATTGTGTTCTGTAATAATTTATTTTTGTTATCAATGGAGTTTTCTATAGAATAAATTCGGATCTCAGTTTATTTTATCCAATTTGATTATTTATTTTTATTTATTTATTATTAAATTATTTCTTTATATTTCATCTTATTTTCATTTTTTTCACAGAATTATTAAGATTATTTTTATGGTTTTGACTTTATTAATTTTTTCAGGTATTTAAAAATTGAAATTATAACTGATTATCTTTTACAAGATTAAGATATAAATAGATTATTTTTATTATTTTTACTTTTTTTAACTTGTTTTTTTTATTATTAATTTCTATTTTATTAAAAATATATTATTTTAATGCCTGTTTTCTCTCACTTCTTTTAACTTTTAATTTTTTTCTCTTTTCTTATAAATTTATCTGATCAGTTAAAATATCAAAATTCTTGTTTGATTAAAATTCTTATTGTCCTAGGATTCATTTTTCTATAAAGTTTGTTTTAAATCCAAATATAATCCTTTAAGATCTTAATTAAATCTATTTTTTGTTTTAATGTTAGAGAATAGATATAATACAGTTTTATAGTTTTTTCTAATTTTTTGATTTATATATTGTTATTTGTGGCTTTAGCTTATTTATTTCTTTAGCTTTTGTATAGCAGTCGTTGCTTTCTTTTTGTGCTTCTTTATTTCTTTTTAATGTCTTTATAAACATCCAATGTAGTTTTCAGATTCGGTTTTTCAATTTATATTTGTCTTGTGTTAATCTTTAAAATTCAAGTTTGAAACAAAAATGGCCTAAAAACTTGATTAGTAGTTCAAAGAAACAATGAATGAAATAGAGAAGAGTTTGAATTACCTTTCTAAGCATTAAAGAATAAGAGTAGAGTAGTGGAATAATAAGTTACGTAGTGTAGTTGGAAATGCCATCTGGAAGAAGAATAGAAATCTGTACTCTGAGATATTGTTGGAGATGGTTAGAAATTAGAACTTGCAATCACCTTTTGATAAAGTTCCGAAGTTTGATGGACCGTTACCTATCCAAAAGAGATCGAATTTTCCTATCTTTTTCCGGAAAAAAAGCTCCGAATGAATAATTAAAGCAGTTGATAGCTTTTAAAAGCTATCTAAGACTTAATTGTAGTAATATCATACTAGGAATAACTACGATGCTGAAGCTTAAACGGAGAGATTTTTTGATACTAAAGCTAGATATGAGATTTTCGAGCAAAATAGACCTCAAAGTTAGTTACATTAAATTTAGAATGATTCTGAAAACGAATAAGCTTACGAAGATATTTAATAAACAAGCTAAAGGATTTTAAATAGTGTGAATTTGGAAGGGTAGAAGATATAGCAACAATAAGATTAAAAAATCAACTTTGAAAACTTAGAAAGCACAAATAATTAAGTTCAATGTTAACTATTCTTAAAGTCCATTAAAAGCAATAATAATTATCAAAATAATCTTACGAAACCAGAAATATCTGTACTAATGAAGTACTAGTAATATCGATAAAGTAAAAAGATGCTTGAAGAAGAACTAGAAAATATAAAATCATCTGAGAGCAAACTGAGAAAAGAGCTTGAAGAATTGAAGCAATCAGAAATAAAGTTGAAATAATGCAACTAAAACTCTCAGTAAATACAATAGAAGCTTTCATAAGATATAAAGGTAAGCTAATATTACAAGAAGTAAAGAGATAATATAATTATGGAAAAGGAAAAAGCAATTTAATAATTTAAGTCAGAATTAAACTAAAAAGAGCAAATTTGTTTGGAATACAACGAATTTAAGCAGAAATAGTAAGAACTATTCTCATTTTTTGAAAATTTCATGAAAAAGTACTATAAAAAGAACTATTAAACTAAGCTCACTAAGAAGGAAAATTTCAAAGATAAGTTTATGAACTAGTAATTAATTCAAGGGAAAATTAATCCTTTACCATCTAAAAAATAAATCCCATTACTAAGTCAGAATTCAAATAGTATCTAGTAAAGTAATCAGAACTATTTGAACAGATTAGTCTAAATGTAAAATATGAAGAACGGTATTATCAAAAAAAATAGCAGAAATTGAGTAACTTTATATTATATTATATTATTTTATTTATTATTCACTTAAATACGAAATGAAAAACAAGCACATTATGCTTATAAAACACTTAATTTAATGTAAGCTATATAACTTGAATGGTCTAACATTAGAAAAACAGGCTTAAATAATCTCAAGATCGAATCAAAATAATCTTACAGTTAGTAAAGAGATGGCTAACTACTTAGTAAGTCATTTTGATTTAGCTTATCATGAGAATATTAAGAAAATATTAACTAGTACTCATATGTTGCGAGCATCTAAAAGGTTTAAAGCATTTTTAATTCTTACATATGATTAATATTTAATTATTTTTACAGGAATAATCAAGAGTTCTTTCAATCTTACAAGCAGACTAACTTGTTTAGTATTCATTTATATAAATATTAATTTCCCTTTTATCAATTATTCTATTAAGCCCTTTTAACTAAATTACTAATATTAGTATATCGCCGTTTTGGTTTAATATCTTTATGTTATTAGAGTATGCTAAATAGAAAATTTAAAATTACTGATAAACATAAATGTAAATCATTCGAAGAATTCTTTTGCTTCTTTATTGAGTAAATATTTTAACTATGTTCTCTCAAAGATCAATAAACCTTCAATAGATGACATGTTTAAAACTCTTTTCTCATACTTGTAAAAGCGATACCTATTTTACTTCGAGATTTAGTTATCTTTGATGATTTTTTGAAAAAATTTTCCTTCTAATAGTATAATAAGATCACTAGAGTAATTTTTTATAAATAAATCAGAGTCTTATTATTAACTAATTCTATATTAAATCCTTATCATTTTTTGGAAAAATCAACTTACTTCTGAGTTTAAGAGATCAATGACAATTTGATTAAGCTATTTAGATTAAATTTTTTTATGATGAATGACTTAATTCCAAGAATCATATTTTTCCTTCCATTTTAAGTGTTGCTAGACTTAAAAATTTAGCTCTTTTATTTTTTAATAGACACGTTACTTAGATTCACACCAAGAAATCCCTTTTGACATAATTAAAATTAAGGTAGTTTCACCAATATTTGATTAATACTTACATTTATCATCTAAATGCAGTATTTAACTTTATTCTACTCTATTAGTTAGATTATTAGTTATCAAGTACATGAAGCTATAATATAGTATATTAGATTCATCAATAATGGAAATATTAATCTCTATATCCATTTATTATACAGTTTTTGCTACCTATTTAGATTCCTCGACTGGCTTCTTTAATTTATTATTAGGAAAAGGAAAAGAAAAGTTTGATAGATTTATGGAGTGAAGTAAGAATGTAATTAGCATAAGATGGGTATAAAATAAGATGTTATCTTGATTAAATAACAAAATTAAACAAAGATATGTTCATCAAAAATCATCTAACACTTTTGCAAGCTTTTCTTGCTTTTCGCTTTTATTATTAGTTGATTTGTATTTATTTTCAAAATGAAGAGTTGCTTTAAATTCTATATTTATTGGTGCTCGATGATCAATTGCTTCTAATTTTTGTGGCTTTCTTACGTATTTTTTATCTGATGGATTTTCTTGGATTTCTGTTTTATCTTCCTCTTGAATCTAATACTGATGATTGATTGGAGCCAATTTTGCGTGGTTTTACTAAGCAAGTTTAGACTTCTTATTCTTTTCTCGCTTTAGTTTTAGATCAATCTAGAGTTCGTTTTCTTTTTGAATTTACTCTAGTTTATCTTTCGAAGCACTATTTGAAAAATTATTTTTTTAATTTTCTCTACTTAGTTTGTTAACATTACCATTCATCCCAATTTACTAAGCTGAATAGTATCTAAATTAATTATTTTTAGAGTTTTTTTCTCCATTAGATTGCTTTTCGTTAATCTTATTAATATTTATTTTAGGAGACTTCAAATAGAAATTATCTTCATCTACATCTATTTCTTTCTCTTTTTATTATTCTTATCCTTACTCTTCTTCATCTTCTGATTCTAATTATCTCTCATTTTCTTGCTCTTCTCCTTCTTCTCCATTCTAGTTTGCGCTTAACTAGGGAAGTTTCATTTTTTTAGAAGTTAAGATAAACCCTGGTACCTATCACTTGTTTTCATCTTTATTTAAAACACTTTGATCTCTCACCTATTAGATATTTTCAGGTGAAAAAATGATATAACTTAGTTTAGTGTAAAAATCAAGTTCTCTTTTTGAAGTTCTTATCGATTCTAGTATGTCAGTGTTTAGCTAATTATGCTCAGATTGTAGATCTTCAACGTCATTCATAGTGCTTTTTAATTTCTCTCTGAGATTTTAAATAAGCTCTCTATTTGCTTCCACTCCTTACTATATATTTTAATACTTCTACTCTAAAAATAGCTATTCCTCCTCTTTCTTTTTCTACTCCTCTAGCATTTTTTTCTGCTTTAGCTTTTATTTCTTATACTATCTCATCATCTCTCTCTTTTCTTTTGCCTTTTCTCGCTATTCTTCATCTAATTATTATCCACCTGTACAAAGTTTTTACTCTAGTTCTTACAAAATTTTTCCTAACCTCATTTTTTCTTCTTACTCGCTTTAAATTAGCTAATCCTTTTGTTATAAAGAGTTTAAAAATCTTTCTTTTTCTTATTGCAATTCACCGATATCATCCTCACTATCATCTTCTAAATCTCCAAATCCATATTTCTCAGCTTCCTCTTATTACTCAATTTTCATTTATTAAATGATGGTAGCTTAACCATTGCTTGAGTTATTCTATTATAGGAGTTGTCGAAGCATTTCTATTTCTTGTTGGTATTACTTAATTAAAGTATCTTTAGGATCTTCGTTTATTTTTGGTTTGTTTTAAATAAATTTAGCGCGAGATGCGTATCTTAAGGTTGATAATGATTCTTCATAGTTATAATCTGCAGGTGAAACTACTGCAATCATTACAGTTTTAGTATTTCCTCCTAAACTATCTTGCAAAAGTCTTGTTAACTTCGAATCTCTATAAGGAATATGAGTAGATTTGCCATCAACTAATGCAGAAATTACATTTCCAAGTGCTGAGAGAGAAAGATTAATTTTCTGTCCTTCTTCTAAACGAACTCCTGTTGCTTTTGTTTTGCTTTATCTTTCGCTTCCTGCAAGATCAACTAGGTTTAATTTTCCAGCAGTGATTTTCTATTTTCCATTTACAATTTCTGCCATTTCAATATAGACTGTAAATATTGCATGCGATCTTGAAGATTTTTCATTCATACTAGTTTCTCCAGTAACTCTATACTTATCGCCATATTCAAGTGCCTTTTCAATGTCAGTTAAATTTTTAACAATCCTAGTGGTCAAGTTTTTGACGTAGACAACTTTGTCTTTATTCTCCTTAATTTTTAGTTTTTCATTAGTTTTCGTACTGAGTAAGTCGTTAATCTACTCCATATAAATCTCTAAATATGAGCATCTAATTAAATATTGCTTGTTCTGTTCCTCAAAATCAATACTTTCAAAAATAGTTTCAAAAGCTCTAGGAATAATTCCTTTAGACTCAGGAGTAGCATTTTGAGATTTATCTCCAGCCATAGTGTAAGTTTTTCCACAACCAGTCTGTCCATAAGCAAAAACAGTCGCATTATAACCAAGCAAACAAGCTTCTACCAAAGGAAAAGCAGTTTCTTGATAAACCACAGACTATATAGAGTTTGTGTCGTAAACAGAGTCAAAAGTAAATTATTTTTCGACTTATTTGAAAGAGTTGTTAATAACCATCGAATTACACGAATGTACTTCAATTATACTTTTGCAGTTATTTTCTTTTTCTTGCTTATTCAAAGGACGAACTCTTACTACAACCTTTACTGTTTCAAAAGCTAGCATTTTAGCAAAATTAATAAACAATTAAATAAATAGAAAAATTAAATTAAATCTATTAATTTAAATATAGAAAAAACTAATATAATTAAACACTTATAATAAACAAATAAGAAATTGAAGTCAATAATACTCTAAAATTACATGGTTTAATTAAAAAATGATAAAAAGATTAAAAAGTAAAAAATTAAAAAAATAAAATGGTATAGTAAATAAGCAAAAAGTAAATAAATATTTATAAATAAAGCAAATAATAAAAATGCTTTATACAATCAATAATAAATACATTAAAAAAGAGAAAGAATGCAAAAGCTGAAAACATATATTTTTTAATATGAATAAATTGAATTTGTTTGTAATCTTCTCATCAGCAGCCACCTCTTAAACGAAGTACAAGGTGAAGAGTGGATTCCTTCTAGATGTTGTAGTCGGAGAGAGTACGTCCGTCTTCTAATTGCTTTCCAGCGAAGATGAGTCTTTACTGGTCGGGTGGAATTCCTTCCTTGTCTTGGATTTTAGCTTTTACGTTTTCAATGCTATCAGAGGGTTCGACGTCCAAAGTGATGGTTTTGCCAGTCAAAGTCTTGACGAAGATTTACATACCACCTCTTAAACGAAGCACAAGGTGAAGAGTGGATTCCTTCTAGATGTTGTAGTCGGAGAGAGTACGTCCGTCTTCTAATTGCTTTCCAGCGAAGATGAGTCTTTACTGGTCGGGTGGAATTCCTTCCTTGTCTTGGATTTTAGCTTTTACGTTTTCAATGCTATCAGAGGGTTCGACGTCCAAAGTGATGGTTTTGCCAGTCAAAGTCTTGACGAAGATTTACATACCACCTCTTAAACGAAGCACAAGGTGAAGAGTGGATTCCTTCTAGATGTTGTAGTCGGAGAGAGTACGTCCGTCTTCTAATTGCTTTCCAGCGAAGATGAGTCTTTACTGGTCGGGTGGAATTCCTTCCTTGTCTTGGATTTTAGCTTTTACGTTTTCAATGCTATCAGAGGGTTCAACATCCAAAGTGATGGTTTTGCCAGTCAAAGTCTTGACGAAGATTTACATACCACCTCTTAAACGAAGCACAAGGTGAAGAGTGGATTCCTTCTAGATGTTGTAGTCGGATAAAGTACGTCCGTCTTCTAATTGCTTTCCAGCGAAGATGAGTCTTTACTGGTCGGGTGGAATTCCTTCCTTGTCTTGGATTTTAGCTTTTACGTTTTCAATGCTATCAGATGGTTCGACGTCCAAAGTGATGGTTTTGCCAGTCAAAGTCTTGACGAAGATTTACATACCACCTCTTAATCGAAGTACAAGGTGAAGAGTGGATTCCTTCTAGATGTTGTAGTCGGAGAGAGTACGTCCGTCTTCTAATTGCTTTCCAGCGAAGATGAGTCTTTACTGGTCGGGTGGAATTCCTTCCTTGTCTTGGATTTTAGCTTTTACGTTTTCAATGCTATCAGAGGGTTCGACGTCCAAAGTGATGGTTTTGCCAGTCAAAGTCTTGACGAAGATTTACATACCACCTCTTAAACGAAGCACAAGGTGAAGAGTGGATTCCTTCTAGATGTTGTAGTCGGAGAGAGTACGTCCGTCTTCTAATTGCTTTCCAGCGAAGATGAGTCTTTACTGATCGGGTGGAATTCCTTCCTTGTCTTGGATTTTAGCTTTTACGTTTTCAATGCTATCAGAGGGTTCAACATCCAAAGTGATGGTTTTGCCAGTCAAAGTCTTGACGAAGATTTACATACCACCTTTTGATGGATTTTCTAATATATACGTCGAGAGGCTATTTATACGTAAATTAGCCAGTCAAAGTCTTGACGAAGATTTACATTTTTATATTTTAATATATTCGAGAGGCTATTTATACGTAAATTAGCCAATAGATTTTAAATTTCCATATTGCCTTATGTATTCTGTTAAGATTTTCTTTATTTTCGTTTATCTTTATCAAAGATCTAGATTTTTCTTTTTCTGGTTTATTTTCAAATTTTAAAACATTTTTTATAAATTAAATTAATTCATTATTATAAAATCCTTTGTAATTTTTAAAATGTGTTTTTTTATATATTAATTTTTGTTTTTTAGATATTTTTGTTTTTTAAAGGTTTTTAATTAATATTCTTTTCAATTTTTTGAAATTTCTATTCTATTTATTTTTGATGTATAACTCTTTCAAATAATTTTTCTATTGCTTTCATATGTTTAAGCTCTTTGTTCTTTTGATTTTTGATTAAAATGTTTATTTATTAATAACTAATTTTAATCTATCTTTCATATTTAATTTTTCTACTCTTAATTAAAAAGTAGCTTCATTTTTTTAAAGTAATAATTAAGTTTATTTATAGAATAATAGTACAAAGAAACATTTAATAAAATTTAGAGAGAGTATTATTAAATCATTAAAGGATAAGAGTTGAGAAGTTTAGTTTTAAGTTACGTCTTTTTTTAAGGAAATAACGACTGGAAAAGAATAGAAATCTGTCTCTAAAATATTAATGAAATAATGCTTTCAATTGCCAGTTATATGACTATTGTAGATTGATGAACCATTACCTTTAAAAAATTGTAATTTTCTTGCGTGCTAATATTCTTTTAAGGTGAGTCAAATTATAAAACTAATATTTACTAGTAGAAAGGTTATAAATTAATATTGTGAGAAAATTTAAATGTTTCATCATTAAGAATATTAAAAGACTCTTAAAGAAATTATTATATTAAAAAGGTTTATTCAGGTAAATAAAATATAATTGTTTAAAGATATTTATCAAAATAACTTCTTAAATAAGACAAAAATAAGCAGATGATTCGCTTTAAAATTTTCCTCAGTAAATTTGTTTCGTCAAATCTCATGTTATTCAAATGGAGAATTTTTTTTAATTGGTTTCAATTTCTTAACTTTCTTAGCTTTTTAGTCTAGTAATATTTTATTTTAGAAATGCTTTAACTTCTGGATTTGTGATTTTACAAGTTTAATCCTTCTATGAAAATTTATATACTTTTAATTTAAGTTTTCTAAACACTTTTTGCAGTAGATAGCTTTCTAAAATAATAGAGTTTATTCTTGACTTCCTAGTAAATATATTAAATTTTAATAACTCTTTGTTAAATCATTAATTGCGTATCAGAATATTAATTTTGAAATTATCTAAAAAGTCCAAATAATTTTAATTTTGCACTTTTCTTTATTTTCTTATTTAAGTTAGTACCTAGTCTTAGCTTCATTTTATGCTTGATATATAAATTAGATTATATGATTACATCATTTCTTTTAATTTTATGTTGATTTTTACTTTCTCTTACATGTACTTGAAACTTCCCATAATTTAATTTAAGATTTCATATTCACTTACTACAAATTTTGGCTATTTCCTTTTCGGAAAATTTATCTTATTAATTCGCTAATAAACAAAATGAAAATATCTTTAAGAGATACTTTCACCATATTTATGTTAAGGATATTGCTAAGATTTGTATTTATTTTCTTTGTTTTCTTTGCTTTAAGGTAAATTTGCTTTATTATTTATTCTAATTATAGATACTTTTCAAACTTTTCAGTTTTCAGGCTTCCTTTTTGCTTTTTATGTTTTATTATTTTTTCTTTATTTCTTCATCGTTTTTATATTAACTTTCTTGCTGTAAAAATCTTATAGCAGGAATTTTATTAGTTTAGCCTATAAGATATTTTAAATTAGGTTTATATTTAAACGACAATAGTTCTTTTAGTGCTAAGAAACTTATTTTTAAAGCGATAAAGTTTCTTCGATTGCTAATTTTTAGTTACTAATTTTTTATTTTAGTTCAATTTTAATGGATTAGATCCATCATTATGTCTTCTAATCAGATCATAATTTCACTTTGCTCTATTGGCTTTTTATTTTTTATTTGCTTAAAGATGATTTATGCATGCAATGTTATCTAGTTTGATTATCTAGACGTTTTATTATTCATTTAGTGATTTTTCTTATGAGTCTTTTAGATGTAATAAGTATAAGAATTGACTCCAATCCTCTTAGCTATTACAATCAAATCAGTATTAACTAAAAATACACTTAAGACTTTAAGCTTTAATTCATCCTCGATTGGTAACAATATACTGAGGTAGTTGCTTTTAATTAATTAAATTAAGAATTTTGTTTAGAAGAAAATTTAGTTGAATAACCTGAACCTATATGCTCGATTACATGTTTCCCTCTTGAATCTAGCATCACTATATATTAGCCTTAACTATGGTAATGATTTCCTATTATTTTCTCCACAAATGCATGATATTTCATTAAGTTACTTTCAAAAATATTTCCTTAATTCTAAGCGAGAAAAGCATAAGACCTTATCTTTTTTCAATCTGCTTTTCTTCTAAGTCCTGGATTAAAAGTAAAGCCTTTTCATGTATTCCTTTCTTGTATCTTATAGTATGTAATATTATGAAATTATCTCTTCTATTTCCTTAGATTATTATAGTGCGAATTGTTCAACACTATAATTAGAACTTTTTTGTATCTTTCTAGCATCTCAATGGAGTTCTGTATCTAAGGATCTTGCAAAATTAGTCAGTCATCTTCCAAATGGAAAATATAGTCCGTTTAAACCTAAAAATAGGCACTGTCTATGCTCTTTATTTAGCCTTTTGTTTTTTAATTTAAAATTATGTGACAACTCAAGAAATACTCTTTTCAAGAGTATAACAGAATTTTTATTTTTAGCTCGTTCTTAATTTGCTAGGAGTCATCTATTATAATAAACTTGCTGATGGGATAAGTATTGTACTTCATGAAGGAAACTATTGTTTAGTTCAAGAGAGAAAGACGGTTGAAACTTGTTATCACCACTGTAACTTAGCTAGTTTTATTCTTTGAGAGCTTAGTATCATTAACCTTTCTTTATTCACTACTGCAGTTAGCTTAGCAAATCTAACTTGTTTGAGCCATCGAAGTTGAATTTTAACTTTACTAGATAGCGATTACATCAGCTTAAGAGCTTTTATTACTCACATTAAGATTTGGTAATTTTTATTGAATTTATCCTTCTTCAATCTTCTTCTGTATTCACCTATAAACATCTATTACTTCTTCCTTTTTATTTATATATAAAAAACCAATAGTCACTACTCATACAACCAAGAATGAAATCAAAACTATTCCTTTTTTTATTTTCATCTAAAATTTAAATTATTCGCCTTACTTTTTCAATGTAGGTATTTAAATTCCTTTACGTTAAATCTTTTAAATACTTTATTGAGAGTTCGTAAGAACTTATCTATTCCATATCTCCCTTACCTGCTTATGTGATCTTTCAGTAGTTATAGATACTAAGTATTGTTATCTTTACAATAGAAGTGAATTAGTCTAACCTTTTAAAGGAGGTTATTGCAAATAGCTCTGCCTCTTTAATCTTTAAGTTCTATCTTTGCATCTTTGAGACTTGCCTAGAGCACTTTTTTTCCTTTAGCCACTTGATTGGGATTAATTAAATTTCTCTGATTTACTCCTTCTCTAAATATCTAAATATATTGATATTCAAGAGATGCAAATATGTATAAGATCAGATTAATGAATTAAAAGGTAAAAAAATCTAAGAAGTAGATAAATTAGCTTTAGTGGCTTTATTTATTTAGGGAACTTTCCTAAACAAATAGTTAGAAAGAGCTAATTACAATAAGTAGCAAATTAGCTAATATTTGAAGATATAGAAACTAGAAAATTACATACTTAATTAATTAAATCTAGCTTTAGAACTAATATACTAAATGGCTTATATTTAAATTCATGAAGGGAAATATAGATACTTTGCTTTAAATTTCGGTTAATCATATAGGAGATAGAAAAAGAAGAATAGTCTTAACCAGAATTTTTAGAAGTTTACTTTTTTCTCTCTTTTATGAAGATAACTTAAATATGCAATTTTCGAAGGATGAGTAATTACTATATGTTATCTAAATAATGCTATAGTATCTAAAGTTTTATTTATAGATATTATTAAGAGCTAAATTGATTGCTTTATAAATGAGTTTATGTGAGTTAACTCCTATGCAATAGAATAAACCATAATTTCTAGTTTATAAATTTACCCAAGTTAGATGAAGATGATTTATAAGCAATAATATATCTAAATTACTTAATCTATTACTTTTTACATTAGGCATCTATACTATTCATATGAATCTAGAAAGTAAGTCACAGAGCTTCAAGCTCTATAACTTAAAGACTAAAATAGAATATATCCAAAATTTAGTTCAATTTTATTAGGCTATTTCTTTGGAAAAACTATCTATCTTTTATTTAGTTTTAGGACCTTATCAGTACTTAAATCTTTTAGCTTTTTCATTTTATACTAAATCTCATTATGAGAGTTGGAGTATTAAGAAAAAGTAAATAAAGTAAGGTAATGTTAGTCTTTAATAAGTTTGACCAAATTAATTATTTTATAATCCTGCTTTGATGAAAAATTTAACTATTGATAAGAAAATAAAAAGCCTATCGATTAAAATGTACGAAGCCTTCAATTGAAGGCTGGGGTTCTTGGAGTTCTTGGAGTTTCTGTTATTACGTCTTCTCTTGATTTAAAGCATAAAGTTTCGCTCATCAAAAATTTCTGCTCGCTTTTACACCTCTTAAGTTAGGGAAAATGCACTACAGGAGTTAATTACGGTAATTTAGTCAGTCTATTTCCAATAGCTGAGCTTGTTTCTCTTAGCTAAATATTCATGGTGTCGTTCTAATATTCTCTATAGTTTTGCTTGATTTTTGAATTTCATTACATTTTAGATATTCTTTAGTTTGATTCTGGATTTAATTTAGAAGAAGTTTTTCTTGCACTAAGAGCAGAAGGTTATTAATGAAAAGTTTGGTTTTTCTGCTCGATTAATTTAAAAAAGTTGGATTTAAGATGAAGGTCAGATTTTTTTTCCTTTTCCTTCGTATTTTTATGGTTACTTGTTTGATACCTCGCTGTTTAAGGTATTTAGGGCTTTTTTCTAAGCACTGCAACTATTTATTTCCCTAAAGACTTTTCTCAAGCACTTTAAAGTCTTAAATGCTTTCTTTAGTCTATAGAGCTATTCTACATATTAGTTTCAACGGAATCTTCAACTCCCAGCAATTTAATTTTGATTCTTGAAATAGTTTATTCTCTCATCTCGTTTAACAGCTCAGAACGGGATGCAATTTTCTTCAGAAAGGGAGTGCTAGCATTCTTAACTAGAACTTTAGGCAAGTTTTATCCTTTTACCTCTTAGGCCAAGTTTTTGAAGAAGTCTTTAGGGAAATAATTATTATTAGTCTGCACTTTACGCTACAGCATATTTAATTGAACTAATTACAATAAATTCCCTTTATTTATTATCTAGTTTAAATAATAGAAATTTTCTTTTAACTGTTAGCCTTTAAATTCCTTCTTCTTTAACCATCAATCATCTTAATGTATTCTCATGATTGTATACTGTTATGCTGCTTTTTAATACTGTTTATCTCCTTAAAATTACTTAGATCTCTTTTTTTTTTATCGTTCTTAATTGTTAAAAACCTATAATTTTTTCAGACTTATATAAGGTGAAATTTTTTACAAAAAGACTGTAAAACTTGAGCTTTAAGGGTTTGATGTATATTTAACCAAGTAGTTAGTATTTAATATAACCAATACTAGTTTTTATTGATAAGCCTTACTTATGAAGTAGGAATGCTATGATAGTTAGGTAGGATTTAATATATTTAGTATTGATACTTCTTAAGTAGTTTTTTATATTTACAGAACTATAAGTTATATATAAAAATGCTAAGCTTTGGGGAATAAGTTCCTTACTAATCTAAGAAGGCCCCTCAAATTATCGCTTCAACTGTTCTGCTTACTGGAGTTTCAAAGAAGTAAATTTATCCTAAACTGGGAGCTCTCCTGCTTTTAATAGGTATCATTGCTTCTGCCTCCTTTCCTTTTTTTGTTAAATTCTTACTCGATCATTCAGTGCCTGTGCTTAATTAAGGGAATTGGAAGTCATGCTAAATGGCTCTGCTTCTTCTTCCTATAGTTTGATGGGAGTGTAAGAATTTTCGCTCTAATTACTAGCCAGTAATTTTAGAGAATAAAAAGGTAATAAAAGCTCTAATATTAAGCACTTTTGTCAGTTTACTAAGATATGCTAGTCTTCTATATGCAATACACTTAAGTTCTATCTCAAGAGTGTGAATTTTGGCTAACTCTTAGATTTTATTTTATGCTTTCATTAGAATCATCAAAAGATAGTTTATATTAAGGGAAATTATGGGCATGATGCTTATTGGTACTGGAATTTTACTCATTTTTATTGAGTCCGAAATCAATTCTGAAAACTAGTTAATTGTAAATCTCGGAAATTTCTTTGCACTTGCTAGTGCTTTTTTATCGGCGTTTTATTTTGAACTAAACAGTTCTTTCCGTCTCTCCCACTATCCTTTTTTCCTAGGCAATCTAATTAAAGCTTTTATTCTTTTTGTATCCTTCGCTTTGATATCTGTGATAGCTGAGCATTCAGGGTTAATGATAGAATCAAAGAATAGCTTGGTAGGTTGGATTGATTTAAACTTCATATGAATAGTATTTTTATGGATGCTAGTATGTGGATGAATAGGTACATTCATACCTCTTCTTAGTCTAAAGATAATGGAACCATTTTACTATACCATACTTATCACATTCGAACCCATAATTACCATTATCCTTCTATTCACCTTTAAAGTAGAATCTCCCCATCTGATTGTAATTGGAGCAAATTTATTTTTCGTCTTAGGGTATTTCTGAATTCTAAAATACTCTAAATTTAGCGAGTCAAATGTCCTACTTAAAGAGCAAAACACTATCCTTGCTGCCTTTTAGCGGGATTAGTAGTATATAGAGATAGGAGTTAGTTCAACGACGGAGGACTAGAACGCTATAGTAGAAGTAGCTTCAGGCAGGCCATCAGAGATTAAGATTCAGAATGAAGAAATATAGAATGATAATACTATAACTAACATAGAAGAGCTTAGGAAGAGAAACGAAGAAGAAGATGATAAAAATTCACTTTGCATCGTTTAAAAAGCTATTAAATACAACTATGAGGCATTTTAGCAGCATCTATAACAAATGTCAGTTTAAATGATCGAAGAAAACTTGAAGTAGTACTAAGATTCAAAAAGACTGATATAGAATAACCCAACTTTTTAGGTAATTTTACTAACCATAGAAATATGAAGAAATTATAGATTATTGTCTGGTATTAGAAGCTCAAGGAGATTGGGAGTTGCTACATAAGAATCAGCATCAAACTCTCTTTTCCAAAAAATAAAGTTTCTTTAATGACAATTTTTTGATGTCTAAAACGGTAATGGATTTAGAATAAAATTTCCCTCTTAGTCTTGTAAAGAAACTGTTTTATGATGAGAATATTAGACCAAAATGAGATAAAAATACTCCTTAGACTAAGATTTTAAGCAAAATTTCAGAGCATGAATTTATAGGGTACGTTGTTAATAAGTCTCCTATACCCTTTATGAGCGACCGTGATTTTGTTGATAGATATGTTATTGTTTAAGAGGAAGATATTATAATCTTTTTTTCAAGTTCATGCAAGTTTATTGTAATTTACTAATGCAGGATTGCCCACCAAGTTCTAAAATAACAAGAGCTGATTGTATTATAAATTCTAACATTGTAAGACGAATACATAAAGAGGTTGGAGTTACTGTAGTATTAACGATGATAATGTAATCTGATGTTAAGTTTAAAGTACCTCAAGATTTGATTAAAAAAATGTTCCCATCTACAATGGAGTCCTGGTATTAGAAGTTTAAAAACTATACTAATGAGCTGGCAAACGAAAGTCCAGATAATAAAGCTTGAATTTGTTTTTCTAAGTAATTATTTAATTTGAGCATTTTTATTTTTTGATTAACTACTCAACACTCTTATAGGATAATCCTTAGAGTCTACTTTTATTGATTATCTATAAATTAGCCTTGTTACGCTTAAAGTTTTAAAAAATAGATTTGCTAATATAATCGAAAAAGACTCTAAGTAAATAACAGGATAACATATTACTAACCATTTGTTTAGCGTAATTAATCAAATAAATGCTATACCTCTACTGAATATAATACCTAACTAGTTATAAAAGGAATGATAAGCTGCTTGTAAAACTAAATCAATATATAAAAGAGCAAAAGCAATTAGATAATAATGTTATCATAATACTAACGTTCCTTATAAACACTCTATAGTTTATTCTTTTTCTAATTTATTAATTTACTTTACACTATAGAGTAATGATGGTAAACTTTGAAGTAGTATTAGCTTTTATTATATTTTCCTTTTAAGCATATTAAAGAAAGGATTATTAACATCTTAGACGCTAAAAGAAGAGCTAAATTTCTTTTTGTTTAGAATGTAAATTGTCTAGTTGCTTAGAATAGCTATCATCAGTTTATATTATAAAGGCTTTTATTATTGATACCTTATTAAAAAGCTATAAATTAATAATTCTATTTATTATAATTGAGGATGAGACTCATGTAAGCTAGCTACTATTAAAGCAGTTTTTCATATCAAATTTATTGTCTTTATAACATTTAAAAAGCCCCTCTTTATTATCTTCTGAGGAAATAAAAGGAATAATAGCTTAATTACATTGCTAGAATATTAAAAATATATTGATGCTATTTAGTTATTTTCAATTAGACTGAAATTAAGTCTTTTTAAAAAATACATTAAATCTGCCTTTTTCTATCAGCTCCTTAAAGTATCAGGAGCAAATATTTCAAACAGAGTCTCACTTACTTTTTTACTAATTCTTCTGCCACTTAAGTCCTTTATATTCTTAAGAGTTTATTTAGCTCTTTTCTATGTTTTTTAGTCTTTCAAAAAATTCCTTAAGCTCTTGGGTGTAGGGAACATTTTCACTATTCCAAATACTGCGTTTATTCCACATTTATCAATCACACGCAACTATCTTGCAAATTAGTTCTATAGAGCTTCTGGCAACTGACTTTTAGTTTTCTCCTTGAAAGATTCAAAGGTAGGAAAAGATTGAATTCTTTCAAGCGAAAAGCTTTAAATTTGCTTTTGCAATATTTTGGTAAACAGAACTAGTCAGTGCATTGATTCTTGAATCCCTTCTGTTTCAATTACCTAGAAATCCATTAGATTAAGCGAAACTAGTGCAGTCTTAATTGTTTCCATTGAAACTCCTCAGAAGTTATTAGAAATCTGTTTCCCTTCTATGAGATAGATCACATTTAACCCTGAATATTTCATTCTAATAGGTTATTCTTCATACCTCCCATCTCTTATACTGCTAGCTAAATCATCCATCGTTTTCCTTTCTACTATATACTAAAGAGAGTATGTTTATACTTTAGAATTAAGGTCAGTTATATTAACAACCCAGTGATAATCTCCTATTCCTAGTCTTATTTTTTTGGCAGGGATTTATTACTATAAATTATCCAACCAGATATCAAAGTTATTGGCATGCCTTTCATTAGAGTCTATTATGAGTTGCACTTCAAAATTAAGAATACTATTATTATCTCTTATAGCAACTGCTAAGGCTTATTCATTCTTAAAGATGAACTAGCTCTAAACTTCTACAGTTTGCTTAGTAGGTTTAAGTAATATATCGTCAGGGTTAAAATTACTCAAATCCACATTTTGCTGAGTTAGTGATTCGTTTTACTTAGTCAAAGACTAAGAAACTTTCAATCCTTTTTGCGTGCAGACTATTTTACCTTCCTCATTGTTTTCAATATACTTGTTTTTAAAAAGATACTCTAGAGTAGAGTTAGTAGCCTCAATACTTTCAGGCATTACTTACTATTGTGAAATAATTTAGCTAAGGACTTACTAAGTCTGCTGTTTTGGTATTCGCTTTATTTGTGGCTAATCAAAATCCTCTATTTTCCTCTTCAGATCGCTTGACTACTTCAACATCTTGTCAATTTTGCTTCTATATTTGTCCCCAATACCAGCCAGATATTTACACGCCATCGCTCCATTTAAGATAGGAAGCGGGAATTTTTCAAGGTTGTAGAGTACTTTCTTAGTAGTTTGGAATTTATGGTTTTCGTTATTCTTCATATACTTCTAGTATAATTCATTAAAGCTTTCATATATCACCTAGTTCAAAGGATTAGCTGCTTTTCCGCTTAAATTCTTTTTCATTACTTATCTTATTAATTTCAATTTCAGGCTATAAGTTAAAATACAAAGCTACTTTAAATAAATTCTAATTCCTTTCATTTGGTAGGAGAGAAACCAAGAGAATGCTAAGTTAAATAAGGTATAAATGAGTGGAGAATGTAAGTAGAGTGAGATTGTAAAGGGATGCTAAGCTTGAAATGGAAAGGAGGTATAAAAGGCGATATTTCTAAGTATATATAAAGGCTATTAAATAATTTGATTGAGATAAGATTAAGATTTGGGGTAAATTTAAATTAAAAAGGCTTTCAAATTTATCAGTCTCTTCTTTTAAATTTTTGAAAAGCGTTCAATGAAGTAAACAGAAACTGAAGAATAGAGAGAAGATTAGCCAAAGTCTTTTGTTAAGAAGAAAACTAGAGTTTTGAATAAAAGGGAAAAGAAGATTTAAAGTAGTAAGAAATTAAAAAGCCAAGATAAAGAAAAAGCTAAGAGCAAGAAAGAGAATAGAGCGAGTAAAAATGAGAAGACCTTTAAAGATAAAATAGATAAGTCTCGTAATTAAAGGATGATGCTATAGACAAAATTTTAAAACTACATAGCCTATCAAAAATCGTAACATCCTTAAGTAGTAACTAATATCGAAGAAGTTCCTTAAACCTTATAATGCGGAATATGCTATGGAAGACTAGAAGAACCACACAAATCTAAATGCGGACATATTTTATGCTTAAAGTGCTGGAAAAAAACACTCGAAGTACATCTTGAATGTCCAATGTGCAGACAAAGATGCAGAATCCAAAACTTATAGCCAATAATTTAGATAGAGATAGAAAGTGCAAAAAGCAGTTAAATATTAAACAGAGATATAGAGACTCAAGAGATAGAGAATTAAGAGGTGCTAAACTAAGAAATTTTTAAAGTATTTAACTTAATTATGTTGTCTTCTAAACAATGCATTATTAATATGCTGATAGAATTGTCAGATATAAACTGACAAAGCCATATTAAGAGATTAATAAAGAAGTTTAATTTAAATTCTTTATCAAATTGAGGCTATTTATTTGGAAAATTATTGAGCTTATAAAAATATGGCTCTCACTCCAGAGTAGGTCAAAAAATTTGAGGAAGCAATGGTTGCTTTCTATGAAAACGACGACGAATCAAGACTAATGGACTTGTTCAAGATTTTTGATAGAGATGGAAACGGACGTATTGATGCAAATGAGTTGAAATCAGTCATGAGCTGTGTCACCAATACAAAAGTTTCTGATGAAGAAGTCTAAACCATGATCAAAGAGGCTGACGTTAATGGAGACGGAGTACTAGATCCTTCAGAATTTGTTAGGATTATGAAGAAACATAAGTGAGTGAAACTAATGCTTAACTTTATTTTTATTCTCTTATTTTCGAATTATTCTTTATATCATTATATGCATTTAAGTTACAAGGTACTTATATTACTCTTGCATAGCTTCTTATCTCATATATTAATGATCCAACATATTTATCTCCTTTAAAATTACATAAACAAGGCAAAGAGCTAGTCATTAGCTATAAAGCCCTCTAATATACCTATAACTATGTAAGTATATTACTCCATCATATTTATAACCCCCTCTGTCCTACTCATTTTTACTTCAATATATTCCCAAATATTTTTTGGATTCCTTCCATTAACTTGCAAGCTATAATACTTGTTTTACTATCTTGTTATATATAATGAACTAATCTTATTAGAGGGTAAAAGTATAGGTGTATTAATAAATAATTAGATAACTTAAAGAAAGGAAGAAATTTGGTTTAATAACTCAGGTTTAAACTTCACTTGAAACCTACTAGAAAAATGGAAGGTGGGATAGGTAAATTGCGTAGCCGTGTAGGAAAGTAGTCATCGCAGAAGCACATGGTATTGAGACATGAAGAGCAGATCTTAAAAGGTAAAAGGGAGACAGTTAAAATGAAACGCTTATTAGCTAATGAGAATAAAAAGCCTGCTTTTACTCATAACGAGATACTTAGCATAATGGAATTAGAATTGGAGTAAATAAAAAAAGACTCTGAAAATAAAAAGGAACCAGCTAACTATATTTTCAAAAACTAAAGTAGAGATCAATATTACTTTGCTAAGGTAACCTTTTTTACGTTTAGAAAGTTAAGGATAGAATCCCGGATTTAGGATTATATAATGTCAAATACTCGAAAGTTGAAAAGTAAGGATTAAATAATGTAGACGATCACCTGAATGCAATTTTAATATTCGGCCTAAAACTGCAACTAGAAAAGTAGATAGTGGGAAAGATCCTCATGACACAATCTATTTCTCTGAAAAGCCTAAATTAAACATTAAGACAGCAATAACCTTTTATAAGCAAATTTTAAGACCAAAATCATCTGGAACTGAAGTCAACGAAGCTAGGTTTTAGACATGAAATTTATGACCAACTATTTGGTCCAGAACCACAAAACAAAGTGCACCAAACTTCTCTAAAAGCATTGGAAGAGATACAGGAGACTTATACAGGAATATTGAGTAGCCTTAATATACTCCAAAGTTTGAATTTGTTAGACAATCTCTAGGGAAAATAGGTCCACCGTTTTAGAAGTTATCAGCAAGAACAGAGAAGCATATAAAATACTGTGAATCAGAATTTTACAAGCTAAAATATGAAGCTAAAGACTAAAAAGTTCCTATTGTATAATTCGATAAATAATTAGGAAGGAAGCATAGACCTTAGTCACCTCTACCTTCATTCATGCGTTAAATAAACACTCGTTCTGACTAGATAACAGAAAAGTCCTTATAAATGAACAATTTCGCTGAAGGAAAATTCCAAGAAATGGTGAGCTGTTTCTCACCATCACGACTATAGTCCTCAAGATCTACCAAAAGATCTCAAGTAAACTACAATAGCTAAGAGTTCGTGGATAATATGGAAATTAGCTTTATGAATTTTATTACTCAGAGAGACGAGTTAAGTCAAAGAAATGTTGATACCATTGAATGATGAACAGCTAAATAGTTAGTCTTAATATTATTCTTTTAAACTAACTGCTTGCTACATTAAAGCAATAGCATTATATCTACCTATAGACTCTAAATAGAAACTTACTATGAAAGTAATATTTAATTATATGCAATAAAACTAGGATCAAGATAGATCACTATACTAATTTATCCTTTGGTAATAAATATGCTTATAAAAGGATTTAGGCACTTCTACCTCTCTTTTCATTTAGAGGAAGTTAGATGAAGTGTCTCAAAGTTAGTACTTTTATATTTAAATTGGCTATTAAAATCCAATCCTTTAAGCTTGAAGGTTAATGTGATATTAATAGAGAAACCTTTTCAAGATACCTAGACTTTGTCTACAAAAGCACATTAAAATCAGTAGAAGGTAGAGAACAATAAACAGCACTGAAAGATTGTCACTAGTAAACTGAATAAGCAAGATAGTAACTCTAAGGGAAATAATGCAGTTAGAGGTAGTTTTAGTTTAGAAGGGTAAATAAGAAAATAAAATAAAGATAGGTAAAAAAGCGCTAAATTTGAAATAGTGTAATTGTTAAAATTATAGATAAAACATGAAGAAATTAGTTGAAAACGAGCATGTTAAAGACTTACTTATCAACTACCAAGATTGTGATCCTGAAACTGTGGTAACTTTAGTTTTGCTAGAAGGAATCAGCTCTATTAAGAGAAAATATGGAGGATATCCACCTTTCTCTCTTCTCCTATAGAACTAAATAAATTTATAAAGCAGCTAATAAGCAAATAACTATGCTGAAAACTTCCTTAATATTTCTAATTACTCTACATCTTAAAGTATTAACTCAAAGGCAATAAGTAACACAATGAGTAGGATTAAGTAATAAATGCAGCTCCTTGAAACTTCACTCATATCCAACTAGGGAGGAAATGATTAAAAATGAAGATCCTAGAATAGTTAGTTCATGAAGGGAGATCTTACATAGAGCTAGACTATGTAAAAGTAGTCTGAGATAGTAAATATAATATCTAATCAGGAAAACTCACAAAATATGAATTAGAACAGTAAAAATAAGGGACAGAAATAGGTGAACATAGTATATAGGGATAATAAGTTCAAAAGAGCAAAGAAGAAAAGTTTCAAAAATTAAAGCTTAAGACCTAAATCAGCATCAAGAAGTAAGTCAAGGAAAAAACCTAAAAAGTGAAAGGTAGTAAAATGCTTAAGTAATCAGAGGACACCTTAAATGTCTATATCACCTAATCGTTCCTTATCAAAATCAAGAAACTAAATATCAGTCTCTCCTAACTAAGTTTAAAATTGAAAAAATGTTAACTCTAAAATAAAAACCATTGTAAGTAGAGACAAAAAAAGATTTAATGACTTGAAATACTTTAAAAGTCCTTAGCTATACTACAAAAACCAAGAGTTTTAAGATAAAATCTAGGAGTTTTCTAATAGCCTGGGATAAAAGAATAAAAAGCAAGCTAATTAATTGAGTTTTCATGATTAACTACTAAATTAGTAATAAATTCAAAGCAGTCAAAGCCATTCTTAAAAGTAAAAGAAGCAGAACTCTGCAAATTAAGATTTGCTGCCGAAATGAGATTAACTAAACTTAAGGGCATCTAACTAGAAGGAAAAGTAGAAAGGACTATAAGAAAACCTTAACTAAAAGGCATTAGAGGAAAGTTTAGACTTATAACTATTAGCATGGGATAGTGTAGAAACTTCTTGGGATAGTAATTTCATAATGGATTAAAGATAAGGGTATAACAATGAGCCTAATTAAAGTAACAGTATCTTGTCCTCAAAAAATACTTCAGCAAAAAACTAAAATTTCTAAATCTCTAATAATTAAACCTAAAGTCAGAGAAACCCTAACTTACTGTCTTAAGCTTCCTTTGGAAATCTAGTATAGCAGTAGTAATAAATAGATCTACAAGCAAGAAACTAAAGTTAAAATATAACGAAGCAAAAACAACTTAGTGAAAGGTAGGAGTATTAAGGTAAGATGAAGGAGTAATATTATTTGAAAGAGGGGGAATTTAAGGAAGGAGAGAGGTTAAATTAGTTGAAATGAATTATTTTAATGCTAATTTATTTATATTGTTACGTATATAAAAATGGTTTCGACTGATACAGCAGTTGAAGTCTTTAAGAAGTTATAGGAAGATGATTCTAATAAAGCTTGCTTCGATTGCAATAGGAGAGGAGTCCAATGGGCTTCTGTTTCTTATGGCATATTTCTATGCATTGAATGTTCGGGTGTGCATAGAGGTTTAGGTGTTCATATCTCATTTGTGAGGTCAATATCTATGGATTCTTGGTCAGTTAAGTAGCTAAAGTATATGTAGTTAGGTGGTAATAAAGCATTGAAAGAATTTTTATCGTAATACAATATTCCAAATGAACCAATTTCTAACAAATACAAAACTAAAGCAGCTAAGTATTATAGAGAAGCTCTTAAAAGCAAAGTCGAAGAAACCTAATTTGATCAAACTCAGCCAAATTAAATTCAAGGAGCTGAATTGGAAGAAGCTGCATAACCTTAGTAGGTTATTCTTTTGCAACCTCAAACTTACTTCGCCTCAGCTCCTTAAGAGGAAGAAGAAACAGTAGGGGATTTAGTGGGTGGATGGTTTAAAAAAGGATGGACAAAGACAAAAGAAACTTATCAAGATGTGAAACAAAAAGCTGCTGAAAATGAAAATTGGCAAAAGGTAAAATAACAAGCTAATCAAGCATTCGAAAAGACAAAAGAAGTTACTATCTAAGCTTATGATAAAACCGTAGAATACGCAGAGGTGGCCTTAGACAAAACTAAATAACTTGCAGTAAGTATTTTATATAGTCCGATCCAAAAATCCAAAATGCAAAAGAAAAGTCTACAGAAGCTTTAAAAACTGGATACTAAAAAGGAAAAGAGGGATTCAATAAATTCCTAAAGTACACAGGATTATCAAAAGAGGAACAATAAGAAGAATAAAAATTAGCTGAAAATCCTGATAGTTAGCAAGAATAAAAGAATTAAGAAAATCAAGAGGGATAGTCAAGTGAGAAAGCTCCTGAGATTTGAATAAATAAAGATTGCTTAAACGAATTTACTTTATTTTAAACTTTTTATTTTAATGTAAAACAAATATCACAAGAATCCCTCTTAGTTTCAAAGTTTATTATCTAGTTTAATTTGCAATACTAGCATGGAAAAATAAGCTATTTGGTTTATCTAAAAAAGTGTAATATGCTTAAATAGGAAATTTAAAGAATACTAATTAGTAAAAGATGTAAGAAAATACCTTGTTTCATTAAATACGGAGATTTAGAAATACAGGTAAATAAAGCTTTTAAGCGAATGTTTTTTTATTTCTCCAATCAATTAAATGATATTTAATAGGTATTTCAGTTAAAAAGCTTTGACTTATATTGAAAATAGAGATAATTAGTTCTTATTAATATGCAAACAAATCCTTTAATTACAATAAAGATACATTTAAATTATTTGGAGTCTAAACAACAAAGATTCTAGAGCTAGAAACCATTCAAAGTATCACATTGTACCTTAAATTTAGAAATAAACTTTTTCACTCTATTTGCTTTTTCTTTAAATTAAGCTAATTGCCTACTTTTTTATCTTTCTGCTTATCATAGTTTAATTTGCTTCCATTTGTTATCGGATTCATTCTTACACTGTCTGATAGTCTTAGAAGTTGGAAGGTATAATTTGTTAATTTGAGTAGTTTTTGTAGTAACACTCACTTGTGGGACGATAGTTAGTCATTATCAGCATTTCCTTCTCATCAATATCATTTTCATACATCGATTCGTTTACTGAATATTAACTTGGATTGCTGAGCATTCTGGAAGGGCCTCTTGACTAATAGCAGCAATCTTATGTGGAGCTTTGTATATTGCTTTCATTTCTAGAGACAGTTCTAGATCTTGATTAATACAGTGAATTGCTCTCAATATTCAGCTTAGGAATAGGTTTCTAGCTAATTTCTTGGATTGTAAGGCTTTTATTATACAATTAATTAACTTTCTCTTCATTTGTGTCTTATTCCTCTTTTTCACAGCAATGTCCCATTTTAATGATTCAAAGTAGTTTTTTTCTTTTTTATTTGTAATTTCCATTAAAAATAGGTAGAAGGCAGTATTTTGTATACTTATTACGATTGCTTTTAATTAATCTTAGCTGTTAATTTAACTAATCTGCTTATATAGTTACTACTAGACTACTTTTAAAGCAGATTTAACTAAACTTGCTACATTACTCTTGCTAGATGATTAGCTTTAGTCTCCTTAGGAGTAATTAATATTTCTTGCTCTTAGTGTTTTGGTTCAATAGCTGGCTTTTATATCTGATTATTAGTGGGATTATTAAAGCTTTTTGGAACCTAAGCTTCCTTATTTACTATTTAGGTTAAAAATTCAGTTTATTGAGTTTGCTTTAAAACTCTGAAAGTATGGTTATAATATAGATTATCTGACTTATGCAAGTAATATGGTATTTCAATTTCTAAAGATGTTAGATTCAATATTAAGAGATAGGAAAAAGATGTAGTAAGAGATATATAGTACTATAAAGGTACTCAAAGCTAGCATAGTAGGATATAGCTAGATAGCTCAGTTTTTGTTGTAGCTCTACAGATATTAAATTAGAGCAAACATAGCGAGACGTATTGAAATTTCCAAAACCAGCTAACTAACCAAAAATAGATAGGGTTACTAGACTAAAGCTATACTGAGCAGCATTTAATATGTAATCACATAAAAGCTTACTTTATCTTATTGACAAGTATATTCTATTTAATGATAAGGTTTATACTACTCCTGCCTTATCTTTAACTAGAATCTAATCTTACTAGCTCCTAATTAACATAATAATAGATTATTTATATATCTTAAGTGTTCACTACTTAGATCAAAGCTGCTAATATCAAACAAGATTATTAAGGACAAGCAAAAGCCATTCCCGCCAGACAAAATTAAAAATATTTAGTAACAAGACTATCTTAAATATAAGCTTACTATAAGTTAAGGACTTAAGCAGAATAGTTTAGTTTAATAAATTATAGTAAAGTATTAAATCTTAATTAGAGCTATATTCATTAAAAACTTATTAACCTTATTTACCTAAAAATAACCCTTTCAATTATAGTAACTTAAATACAATATCAATGCTTACTGAACCTTAATAGACTGTATGAATTATAGAGAGCTATGATTGTAGTTATTAGACTTATAAAGTAATAATGCACTTATATTAGTAGTTTGCTAATATAAAGATAATACTTAATTAATAGAAGCTAAAGATAGATTTGATAGCAATAGGTTAAAATTATGTATTGATTCATAAGAAGCTAAGATTTATAGAAGCAAATGATGAATTGAATCAAGAGAAAGGAAAATAAAATTTAATTTAATTTCAGTAGTTTAGTGAAATTAGTTATTGCTATAATCAACTATAGTTAAGCTTTATATATTAGAATATTAAAGAGACTAATAATTTGATAATAAATAAGACTTAAACAGAAGTTCAGAACAAAAATCAAAGATAAGACTAATAATCAGATGCTTTTATTAGAGCATGTAGAATTTAGTCAAAAATTTTTCCTGCTATGTAAGTATACGAAATCAAATCAATTGAAACTATAGAAATTATTCTCTAGTTAAGCTTACATTTTATTTTTAGAAACTAGAAACAATAGATGAAAAAGATGAATCAAGCAAGTTAATTTATTTCAAATTATAAAAAAAAAATGTTTAAAAATTCTATCAACTCCGTTCCCAGAAATCTCAATATTTATGAGGTTAAGTGGGAAATTTAAATATTTTCGTACAATTTTTTAAATATTATTAAGTCTCTTCGCGGATATATTTTCTTTATAAGAATTGCTTTTCTTTTTACTTATAGACTTTATCAAAGGTATTGCAATAAAGTTTTTCTTAATTTTTATTAATATTTCTCTAGTTTTATCTCTTTAATTTGTTATTTATTGTTCGTTTTTTCTGTATTCATCTTTTAAGGATTGACCGTAATAAAAGCATTATAACTAACTCTTTTCTAATTTTTAATCTGAGCATCTTCTTCTCAATTTAACTAAATTTTAAACACTAACTTTTAAGCTAGCTTTTTATATGCTAGCTAGCTATCTAATCTATGTATACTTTTTGATATTCTATTTTTTGAAACTGGACGTTAGATTGACCTATCTAGATTTATTTCAAACTTCAGAAGATATTTAATTTTTTATATCAAGTATGAAGTATTGAGTAAACTTCTTACTGCTCTTTTAACTTTTCTATAAATCTTCCAATGTTCTTTGTTGGATGCTTGATCTCTTTTTGCAAGTTTTATTTTACATTTTCAAGTTGCTAATCCAATAAGCAAATGCAAGATCTTAGATGCCCTTTAATAAAAATCTTACTTGAGTCATTTACACTATTTTCATCTACAGGAGATACCTATGCCTGAATACCTTTTCTTGTAATTTCTGCCAATTTCCTTCTGTTTCTTTAAAGCTTAGAAAACAATTTTTCTTATTCCTTTTTATTAGAGTGGTCACTTCATTTAGCCTATTACTATATTAACTAATCTAGTTATGATTATATCGAATCAACTTCGGTAACATCTCTATCAACATAAGTTAGTCTTGCTTTGCTCATATATTTTATTCCTTTAATACCCTTAAAAAGCAGATTGCTTATAAAATATATGATCTGTTTAATCTAAATAAACTAGTCTATACAAGTATGGTTTATTCTAAATAGCTATATCTTTAAAATCTTTATTTCAATCTTTTCTCAACTAAGATTAAACTACCATTAGTAGCCATTTTCAATTTCAGCTATCAGGATCCTTAATAATCATATCATCTACAATAACTTTTAGCTCTTTTAATTTCTGACTTGTTGGTTTCTAGTGCCCTTGCTAAAATATGAAGCACTAAATTTACAGTCTAAAATACTTCTAATATAAGTGAGGCTCTAAAACTATATCTGCATAGCTAATCTACTAAATAGGTAAGCTTATTAAGCAGTTCTTCTGTCAAGTTTTTTAGCTTTGAATTAGTTAAAAACTAGTTAATGCTATTTTTCCTATTAACCTTAGATTTATAATGTAAAGTATTCTGTTATATGGATAATTGTATCCTTATAATAAGCTAAGCTTTACTTATAGAAAAGCAAACTAGAGACTTACAACAGAAAAGGAATATGAGGTTTAAAGTATGGAAACTATATGTAAAGATAAAAAGTAAGAGATTACTTTGAAGGTTTAAAGCATTACTAGATGCTATTTTTATATAAATGAGAAATTATTAGATCGAGAGTTCAAAAGTGGAATCACCAACTTGTATTTTTCTCAATCCAGCCAGGCTTGCTTTTATGCTTAATCCTATGATTCCTAATTAGTTTTTTCCTTATTTCATCATAAATCACTATAATAATGAAATAAGGAAAAGCAGGAACGCCAAAATGCTCAATCTATATGTCTCTAGTTCCAAGTACCTTTGCTATTTGTGGCTAATAGCATATGAAAGCTGCTAGAACTAGTTCAAAAATAATTCCATAAAGTACCTTTTTATTTTTCATTCCTTGCTAGCTAACACTCAGTTTTCCAGCTTTAGCTACTAGCAAGCAGCTCACTTAAACTACTACAATGCTCACAAAAAAGGCACATTAAGCATGTTTTAATGCTTCTGTAGTGTAGCAAATTAGCTAACCTGAAACATAAGAATCTCTAAGAACTCTACATTTAGACCATTCATCATCATCTCTATTTAGATACCATAACCTCAAGTCATACTTAGCATCTTAATTGGATAATCAATCAACGATATCTTACTTAGAATCAAAATTTAAAGGATCTTTCAAGTATTCTTCCCAGGCTTTGGAATTCCCTTTGAATTTGTCTAAAGGATTATACTAATTTTAATTATAGGGTTTTATGCCTTTTTCTTTAGCCATAAAAAGTAGAGAAGAAGGTTTAAAGCCATAGTCATTCATTACTAGGAAATAAGCATAAAATCCTGCAAACGCTTGCAAAATCCCTATTTACAAATAGCTTCAATGCAATAACCTCATAGAAACAAGATGGTCAGTAGCTGCATTTCTTGGTTTTCTATGCATAATATCAAGTTCAGAAGGCTCGTAAGATAAAGAAATCGCAGGCCACATATCTGTACCAATATCAACGCAAAGAATGAGAACAACTGAAAAAGGTAGAGGAATTTAGCAGATAATAAATATGAGGAAGGGGAAAATTTCTGGAATATTTGAAGCTAGAGAATACGCAATTAACTTCTTTAAGTTTTCAATAGAAGTTCTTCCTTCTTCTATTCCTGTAACTATTGAAGAAAATTCATCATTTAGCAATAGCATGTCCGCAATATCTTTTGTAACATCTGAGCCTATTTTTCCCAATGAAAAACTAATATCTGCTTATTTCATTGCTGGAAAATCTTTAATTCCTTCACCCATTACTGTCACTATATGATTTAGTTTTTAACACTCCTATACAATATTCAATTTCTAAACAGGTGTTACTTAAGCAAAACTGCATTCCTTCTTAAGAAGCCAACTTTTTAAAGCTTATCCCTTCTCTTCATCAGGTTTATTTTGATCTTTTTCTCATTCCCTAGTCAATCTATCTCCTTGAATAATTATACATTCTGCCTCTTTAATTGCTTCATCTTCTACTCTTTCTCTTTCCACTGGATCAACTATTTTAGTAATGTCAATTCCTTTTTCAGCGAGTACGTCTAAGTTTGTTTTTCCAGCAAAAATTCCAATATCTTTTGCAATAGTTTCTGTAATATTAGGTTAATCCTAATTGATCATAATTATTTTTATACCTGAAGAACGGCACTAAGCCACAGTTTCAGATATTCCAGTACGAGGTGGGTCTGCTATAGAAATAAGTCCATTAAAAACAAATTAATATTTGAAATCTCAAATATCTTAGTATATTTAGTACTCATCAATCTCCTAAAATTTACTCTTTGGCTAATACATATAAGCAAATCCTAAGACTTTTTCTCCTCTTCTTTCTAAATTAAAGTTAGTAGATTTGAAATCTTCTTCCCAACTAAGATCTTTAGGCATTTCTTACTAATTTGCAAGAGCTTTAGTGCAAACCGACCAAATTTTTTCAGGAGGTCCTTTCAATAAAAATAAATAATCGTCAGGTCTCGTTTTATCTTCAACTATACTAAAGGATTATTAATGGAATGCTGAAATTGGAATAATTGTAGGATGTCCTTCTATATTTGTTACTTTTGGATATTATTTTCTCATTTCAATAATATCTTAAATAGGTTAGAAAAATTTGATTAGAGCGCTTTCTGAAATCACTGAGTTAACTTTTCTCTCCTTCCATTTTTTAGTTTTCTCTTCTTATTCATATTATTATTCTCTTTTATTTCATTCCTATGCAATCTTCTACTGATCATTATGTAAACGAGCCCTATCTTTTTCAGTTAGTCCTTTTTCTTAAGGCATTTAATAATCAAATTCCCCTTTATTATTTACAACAGCATTTACTTGCAACATTTAAAAAGTAGGATTTTTTACGTCATATTCAGGCTTTTCGTTTTCTTTAAGGTCTTCTTTTGTAATTGCTCTTATTGGTTTTTACTTGTCATATCACATTGATCTAACAGACTTTATATTTTAGGTAAGAAATCCTGTTTTATCCAAGCAAATACAAGTCGTGAAACCTAGTGTCTCTATTGACCCCATATTTTTTACAAGTATCTGATTTTTCTTCATTCTATAAGCAGTAAGTTTAAGAAAAGCTACTATAGTTAATAATAAGCCTTCTGGTATATTAGCTACTATTATTCAAATAGCAAATGCAAGACAGGTATCAACATCATAATTATAAGTAATGGAAATGATGAAGAGAACAATACCAAAACTGAAAACTACAGCACTAATCACTTCTACTAGCTGGTTTACTTCTTTTTAAAGATATGTTTCTTAAGAACCACTATTTTAAGCAATTTTAACGAGTTGTCCTAAAATTGTCTTATCTCCTACATTTATTACTATTCCTTTACCGTTTCCCTCTTTACAAAGTGTACCGAAAAAGGCCAGATTTTCTGTTTCAAGTGGATTCTCAGAAGTTTGCAAGTGAGATCTTTTAAGAAGATTCATTTCGCCTGTTAAAAATGAACTATCTATAAACATTCCATGAGATTCAATAACACGAATATCTGCAGGAATTCTATCTCCTGGTCTTATTTCAACAGCATCTCCTTTCACAATTTATGAAGCAGGTATTTATCTCACTTTACCCTCTCGAATAACATAAGTTTATGGTGGTGTTAAATTTTCAAAGCTTGGCATAATAGAAGGTGATTTTTTTTCTAAATAAAGGCTGAAAATTCCATTACTTAGCCCAACAATGACAATCCATACTCCAAGATATAAATTAGTTGGATCAGAAGGAGCTAAATCATAACTAACATAGCAAAGTATGCCTCCAGTCCATAATAATAAGGTAAAGAATCCAGTTAATTTCTTGAAAAGAAATACGTATCATGGTGTTCCAGTTTTTCAAGTTAAAGCATTAACTCCATATTTCAGTTTATTCTCTTATATTTTCTAATATGTTAATCCATTAGAAAAATCTTCATGTCCTAGTTTTTTTTAAAGTGCTTCTAAAGGAATTTTATGTTCATCCATATCTCTAAGCTTTTAGATTAATTCAGAAGATAATACTTAAGACTTATCTTTTTTCGAATCTCCAGAAGTTTATTTACTTTCCTTCTCCAAAGACTGCTTTTAGCCTTCATCTTCCTTGGCTTGTTAAGAAGTTAGCTTCTCTTCAAGCATTTTTAATTTAAACCAAGTTTTAGTTTAAATAATAATTACAAAATAATAAATAGATATTTAGCTTCAAAGATGGAAAGCAAGTATAGCAAAGCATTTAGTTAGTTCCTTCTAAAATATCTTACAATGCTATAACTAAAACTTACCATTCTACTCCTTTCTATTACAATTCCCTTTGATAGTTATAGAAGCTTTATTGCTTCTTATTTAAATATGTCTGCAAATATTAGTTATGATGTCTTCTACTCATTCTAGTAAATTGCTAGTTAAAGGGAGAAAATCTAGACTCTATTTTTAAGCTTATTATCTATCAGTCTTTAAGTATCAATCTATTAGATTATTATCTATCTCCTATCTGTTTGTGCTGGTATTTAAAAAAAAGCTATAATCTGACTGAAGTCGGAGTTTGTATTTTAATGTTTTGACATTTAACAAAAAACCTGGAAATTGGAGCAAAGTAGCAAAAATGTAAAATTGAAAGGCTAGTAGAAGCTAGAAAAGAAGTAAAAAAGCAAAAATACTAGAATTTTCGTCTTCGTATCAAGTCTTATATTCTGGGAAACCAAGATAGCCCTACAAGTATCAAGCATTAAAATTAATCTGTGAATGATAATGAAACTAGTTAGAAATGCTTATTGAGTATTATAAGTTAATTTACAATAAATCAGACAGAATAAGAGGATTCGCTATCCTTATCAAGTAATTGGATTTAGAAACGAGTAATTTTATAAAGCATGATGTTCAGAATAGCTCTTTATAGAATAAAAGCTTGGAATAAATTATAATCCAACTAAATTGAGGAAGTTTCAACGATTACTGAAGTAACTAATACTGATGTAATAACTAATCAAGTAATTGATTAGCCAACTTTATAAATTTTCCCTTTCCAAATCAAAACAGAAATAGAAGATAAAGAAATGCTGATATTGCAACTCTTCCCATCCTCTAATAAAATAATATTTTGGCTTTAGAAGCCTAGAGGACTAAAAAACTTAAAAGAACTAACAATTCTTTGATTGAATAGCAATAAAGTCTAAAAAAATAAAGAATGAATAAATCTTTATTAAATGGAAAGAGCAATGGCAACTATCCAAATAAAAAGTGATTGTGAAGATTAGCCTTAATAAAAAATGGACAGATAGAAATGGTTTAAAAACCCATGAGAAGTTAAAGATTGCTATACTTTTTGTTGATAATAATATTCAATCTTATTTCCATATTAAACTAAAGATATTTAAAATGAGCTGATACTTTAAAAAATGGAATAAAGAAGTTAGATAGTAGGAGATCATTATAAGTTTTATTTTATAAAAGCTTTAAATTTATATCTAAGAAATAAATTTCAAAACTCATTTATGCTTCAAAACTGAGACTTTTAATAACTATTACTAAAATCTTCTTTTACCCTTCATGACTGTTATAAGTTTACTTACAGCTTTTATTAGCACTTTTGTCTTTTTGACATAATCCTTAAATCTAGCATTTTTAGTTAATATGAAGAGCATTATGAGTCTAAATACAATTGTTTATAAATAATATAGAGACTTAAATATAGAAAAATAAAGTAGGTGATATTAAAAATTTAGCTTGCAAAGGGAGTTTAATTCTATCTGTTGGATATGGAATAAAAAGCTTAGAACTTAGTTCAAATATAATACTCTTATAGCTTAATTCAATTTTAAAGAGTTAGTGAACGGGGCCAAAGCAAAAATCTTGAACTGTTAAAGTTTAAATTTGGAAATGAAAGTAAAGGTTCTTCATAATCTGATTGGTTTAAAATAAAAAGCCTTGAGGGGTCTATTTTAATAGCTTCCTAGTATCAATTAAAAATTGAAAGTGTAAATATAATAAACCAAGAGATTTTTGATTTTTACAAAAATAAATTTTAACATATTGAGCAAATAAGAGGAATTAATTAGCTTTGGTAAATGAAAAAGAAAGCAACTTTAAGTATGAAAGTAAAAAAATAAGTAAATTGTTGTTGAAAGATTTAATAAAAGTAATATTCATCACTAATCCTTCTGAGCATATCTATCCGCATTTAACACTCTTTCCTATTCTCTTGTCCAGAATTTATCCATAAACTCTTCTTCTTTCTCAATCTTTCTTGAAATGTTCTTAGGTATTTCCATTATCAGCATATGGCCTTATCTGTTTCCTATCGCTAATAGATTTGGCTTGTAAGGACAGAACTTTATAATGGATAATTTTTAGCTCAGTTCTTAGCTTAGAGATTCTTTGTTACTCTAATCTTAAAAATCCCAAATATCGAGTTTTCCATCCCATTTTCCTATAAAAATTACGCCAGGACGAGTAGGACTAAATGAACCGCATGTTAAATAAGTTGAACTATAAGGTGATGAAAAAATAGGTTTGTCAATTCCTTCCTTCCAAATGCAAAAGTTAAAATCATGAATAGTCATAATGATATCCTTAAAGAAAGGTGATCTCTACAGTCCAAGGGTTGGTCTATAACTTCTTTCAGAGGAAAAAATATGTTTTACATATTCTGGTCTTGTCTCTTCACCTACTCTTGCCACCCAATCTACAATCAACAAATCTCCTTCATCTGAAGTAACGTAGAACTTAGAATCAGTCTGATTTTGGCTAAAAAGTAATTAAGCTCCTCCTAAACTAAATTATTATACTTCAGGTCTTGTTAACTAGAATTCCAAAATAGGCTTTCACTGATAATCTCTAATTTCATGTGGCTATTTATCAAAAATAAACTGAATATCCCAAAACTTTATAGTACCATCTTCTGAAAGAGTTACAAATTGCTTTTACTCTCCTTTGTTTGTAGTAAGTGGATGTCTTTTTTCATATCTAACATTCTTAGGTAGCCATGATAAACTCGTTACGGAGCTCCTGTGTGAATCATTTATGAAGCTGATGACGTATTCTTTAATGGTTTAGATTTGTCCTTCTTCTCCTTATTCATTCTTGTTCTATATTTCAAACTTTTCGTCTACTTTACTCATATCCCATAGTATTATTTGTCCATTTATGCATCCTCCTGCTATAATATTATTCCACACTTCATGAATTTAGAAACAAGTTACTTCTAATGGACTATTTAGAACGGTTTATGGACTTGAAAACCCTTTTAAGTTGAAAATTAAAATGCATCCTGGAATTCCTCTCCCTTAAAGCTTGACTCTATTTTCAAAGTCAATATTATCTACAACCGACATACTAATTAAATCGGTTTAGGGGTTTCACTAGATATCGCTTACTATTCTATTTTTACTTCTATTATGGTCGTTAAAGTCTGCTATTTCTTATAGTTAAGTGCTTATCTTGCTATCTCCTCCTTCTTCATCTCCTAGAAGAGAGAATTCATCTTAAAATACATTAACTGTTTCGTTAGATTACAAAGCATCTTCTACTGATTTCTGGACTGTCTCAAGAAATGCCTCTATACTTGTATATAGTTCTTCTTAAGGCTTTTGTATTACTTACTTATGGACATAATCCTCAATTTTATAAGTTGATGAGCTGTTTATCTTTCGGTTAAAACTGGTTTGAAATTTCTGAGTTATTACTTTCTCTCCAGCTTATACTCCCATATCTAATATCTTACGGTAATTTTTATCCTAGAAATTAGGATCTTTTGACATTTTACAGTCAGTAGGGATTGACTAATCTTGCTCGGTGAACTTTTGTGTAGGCTATCCAAATTCTTTCCTCTTTCTAGTGATTCTAAGCTTCACCAAAGGTCTCGTATTTTTAGGCAAAAAATTCTTAACTTCTTCCACTGTTTAATCGAAAGTTTCAGATTTATAAGGTTTTGGATAAATTACTCTCACTTTGAAATTCTACCAATCTTTTTCTTCTAAATCCCCTTCTCCTTTTGATGGAGTAAAGGCTGAAGTTGGTCTTGAGCCCTACTTTTCAGGAGATGCAAGATATTGATTCTAAACTTGTCCCTTCTACTTTTCAGGTGATTCTCCTTCTGCCATTAAATTAGATTAATGAAACCTTTTAAAATCAAAAACTATAAATCAGTTACTACTCTTACCTTAACTATCTTATCCCTAAGCTCTTCACTCTTATCTTGACTACTTTTATTCATCCTCTACGCAATTCCTTATAATATTGTCTATTCAATCTTAAGGAAATAGAATCAAATGCTTCCCTATTAGATTTTCTAATTAGCCTCTACTCCTTTAATATTGAGCTTTGAAAGAAAATCAGTAAAGCTTAGTTTCTTTTTGAATCTAGAGACTTTCTGGTTTCTAATGCAGCTTTAGAACATATTCTGTACTTAATCTAATATACCTTCTTGCTATTCACTAATATTAGTCAAAGATAAAAATATCTCTAAGATAGTGTCTAATCTAACTACTAAAACAAGATAAAGCTTTAAAAATTCTAATTTGAGATAGGAAGCAGAAACTAGAACGAAAAGAAGGGAAACTATAAGCAGGCAAAAGTACTTTAACGATATATTAACTAAAGCATTCTTAGATAACAAAAGTATAGAATGAAAACTGAGACTAAATAAAAGGAAGGAGTTTAAAAGTAAATAGGAGTCTAAAGTACTGAAATTAAATGAACTACTATTGTTTAACTAAAAACTAACTGAAAATGTCTTAAGATTTGTAAAAAGAAATTGAAGCATTGTAAAAAATTAAATAGGAGCAAGAGGAAAAGCTAAGGGAAATGATACATCAAGGTTTTCAGGCTTTTAGTTATCATGAAAATCCTCGTAATAAGCTGTAGGAATAAATGTATTTAAGCTTTGAGTCTTAATAATAATGGTCATAATGGATTAAGAGTGAGAAATAGAAACTTTAGAATGAGTTTGATACTAGCTTCGATTGGAATAATCCTTACGTATCAGATAAAAAAAGTATTTCAGAACTTCCTAATGTAAAAAAGAAAAGACTGGAATAACTAGAGAAGAAGTATCGCTATTATAGAAGAATTAAGTGTGATAAGAATCAAAGATAGAGAGCAGTAGGAGTGGCTTTAATTGAGAGCCTTGTATTATAGCGTGATTTATCAAAAATTAGGGAATTTATTAACAAATTTAATCAGGAAAAAAATTAATTTAGTTATAACTAAAAGTACGAAGCATTTAGAAACGTCTTAGTACAGACATTAGAGGATATATAAACCCAACTTTGCTAAGAGTTAATTTCAAAGGATGACGTTATAGAAGAATTTTTACGATAAGTAAACCAAAATTAATACATGCTGGACTGAGCATTAAATTGAGAACTAAGGTAGATAATAAGCAATTATGCCTATATGAACTAATAATATGTAAAAAAAAACTTATTGACATAGAATGTAATGGAAGACATAAATGAAATTATTCTAAAACCAGGAAACAAAACTAAGATAATGCATTACATATTATTGGCTAACGCTTTGGATATTAAAATCTAAATAGAAGCAAGCATTAAGCTAAATATACCAGAACGTTTAATAATTGGAAACGGAAATTTAGCTACGCTTTACTTTCTGTCATCTATTGACGGTTTCTACATATTGTATCCTAAGGCGGACTGATGCACTACTATCAACTCTATAATTTTATTAATTTCTATAACATAAATCTCTTTTTTACCACTAAATAAAGTTCTCAGATAATAGTCCATTCATTTAATTGACTTTAGAAAATCAGTAGTCATAAATTTAGTTCTTAATATATAAGGAAATATCTAAAAACTAAAGTAGTCAATTATCATCTAAAGTTTATGAAATCTAGCTTGCATATCTTTATCTAAAAAGTATGAAAATGAACAAACCTTTCTAGTCTCTTTAGCAATCACTTAGATGAATCCATTTTGTCAATTAAACTTATAAATTCACTTATAGAAAATTTCTATATATCTCTACAGAATTAAGATACATATGCTTATATTAAATTACTAAAAGATGTGCTATAAGAAATTAGCTTTAAGTACTTAGTACGACTGGCATAATAAAGGTCGAATTAGCTTCGTTTAAAAAAATATTTTAGTTTATATTTGAAATTTTTTGATCTACTTAATAGAGATAGAATATAGAAAGCAGTTAACAAGGTATAGCCTTTATTTATACTTTGTATTCTTGAAAAGAAAGATATTAGTATGATGATAAAGGAAGAAAATCATTACTTATTAAACAATAAAAATCAATATCATTAATAAGCTTACTTTTAACAAGGCAATCTTTCCTTATCTATACAATTGTATGAAATAACTTACAATTCCTAGCAGAGTTGTATCCCTTTTAATACTCTTTTAGGATTCTACTTGTGCTAACGGTAAATTTTTCATCTGAAAGGGCATCTTAATTTATATTGCTTTTTTGACAGATGTTCAATATTGTCTTTTCCTAAGCTTTATCAAAGTCCATCTATAAAGTTGCATTGTACTTTATCTTTAATTGCTTTAATATTTCTTCAGCTGAAGTTCTTAGATCTAGCTTTGCTTGATATTACTACATTTTTTCTAACTAAAGCTTTGGGATTTAAGGTTTTAATCGGTTCGAAAGAAACTCAGACTTCTAGACTATGTGATTTGTTTTTTGCTAATTAAGTGAATTCTTATTTTTGGACTGTGATTTGAGATTAATTTATAATACTTATCCTTAATTCTTGCCATAGAAAGTATTTATGGTTGTTTAATGCTTTTTCCCTTACTTTTTAAGAGGCATCCCTTTTTCTTCTCTTCCTCTTGCGGAAAGTGGAACCTTCTATTAATCCTTCTTTCTAAATCCTTGAAGATTCTACCTTTGGTTTATACTTCAATGTTTAGGATTTTTATTCACTCTTTCTCTATAACCTCAAGGTTCTTTTTAGTTGCTCATATCATTCTCTTAATTTCAAGTCTTTTAGTCATTGTTAACACTTCTTGCAGTTTCCCTTTAATCTATACTAAGGAATTAAGTGAAAGCTTATTCATTTATTTAAGGCTTAAAAGTGCATTCCTATAGTAGTTAAGTGTCAAGTTCTCTAGACCTTTGCTAAAAGTGCTATTTGTATACCTAATAATCATTATACAGCTTTTCATATACACTCTAATACCTTTTTTCGTAATTCTACCTTTACTCTACTTGCAGATTTTTGTTTTTAGTAAGAGACAAATCAGGTCGGAAAGTACAATTCTCCAAATCCTGTTCAAGCTTCATTTAATCAGATGACTTGATGGTACTAATTTTGGAAAGCTAGCTAGGAAAGCTACTTTATGAAAGAGTTTTAGAAACATTGAAAGTAGGGCTTAGTTAATAACCTTGCATCCTTTAGTTCATTTTGTATGTTTTTTGTAGGTTAGGTTTGAAAGTGCATTCTTGAGACTTAAGTTAGCTTATCTGCTTTCTCAATTACTCTAATTTCTCCTGGTAAGTGAATGCATTTGCATTCAATCGCTTAAAGACACTTTAATGAGATTTATATAAAGTTCTTTTGCTTTTTTGAGATGCACTTTTAGGTCTTTTTTTATAATAGAAATTCCCTTTTTATCTTATTACATTTCATTAAAATTCATTTTCTTGGCTTTAATTAGGATTTTCAATTTTCTCTCTTGTTGTTAATGGTCTGAAATCTGGTGTGTATGGTATTTCTAATAAGTCCTCTTTTTCCTCTGACATTATTTGTAGCGAATTTTGAGACTTTACATTATTTGCCGCTGCTTCGGTCTCTTGTTGTTATAGAAGAGCGCACTCCTCTTCTTAAACTTTCGATCCCTCTTCATCAGTTAGAATTACCTAGTCTTCCATACTTTTTTGATCCTTTTTCTAGTTAAGATTTTGATTTTGACTCAGTTTCTTATGCTTCTAGTCTTTTTCACTAAGATATAAATTTTAAAAAAATTCATTAACTGGAGATTCTGGTCTTTGATCAATTAGTTATTAGAGTTGTTGGTTAAGGTTATAAAGAACAGGCTGCGTATAATTCTTTTCTACTTAATTATATTTGAAAGTTTCTCTTGACCTTAAACTCAATCCATCCAAAGCATCTAGACTATTCAGAAATATAATCTGCTCTATTTACTCTTCCTATAGATCTGAGATTAGCTCCTTTGATTCTTCCTATTGATTTTCCTTTCAAAAGCTTTTTAAAGGTTAATTATTACAGTTTTTTCTGAAGTCTTTTTCGCTAGTTTAGCCAAAGTCTTCTTCTTCCTATGATTTTTGAGGCTAAACAGTTGAAAGAAATTTAGGCTAAAAGAAGTTAAAATTCTAATTGGATAATTTATCATTTTTAGACTATATTGTTAGCATTATCCTTTATGAGTCTTCTAGTGTTTCAATTGAGTCTTGTTCTTCTTACTGTTTCTTATCATTTTTCTTATTATGACTTTCCTTTTATAGTTATGCTTCCTACTTATATCTCAAAAAACTCTATTATAGGTGATTCTAGTTCTAGAATCGTTCTAGATTGTTTTCATTTTAAAAGCTAATGTTTTGCTATGAAGTTTGAAACACATGTTCAAATGTCTATGTTTAGAGCTATTCTTTTATAAGAGAAAATTCTTTCTCTTTTATACCCAAATCCTTTTAAATTCCATTCTCTCTTTCTAAGTTCATTTTTTCTAGATAATTGCACAGACTTTTTAGCTTCTACAGCAGCTAATTAAAGCTTGTAGCGTACTTCCATTTTTAAAAGTATTAGCTCTTTTATAAAACTACTCTCTTTAGGAAAATGACCTTGCTCAGTATTTCCAGCTTCTCAGCTTTCTAACTTTATTAATTAAGCTTAGATTTGTCAATCAGTCTTGTAACCATCTCTAATCATAAATGAAGTAATAAAGTAAAAGTTACCTTTACAGTCTTAGTCACTCATATTTATCAAGTATTCCTATATCTTCTCACTAGCGCTTTTCTAGTTCATACTCGATAACTCCTAGGAATGCTTTTTTGATATAACTCCCTATGAATTATTCTAAACTTACAGTATCTACTAAAAAAGCAATGAATTGGGTTGCATTTTCCATTTTTGAGTGTAGGATTATAATAAACTTATTACTATTTAATCAATTAATCATATAGAACTGCTTCAATACTCTGCTAGCTTCATTCACTATTTAGATGTATTTAAGCACTTATTTACTTTATCCTTTAGACCTAGCAAGTCGATTAGTATTTATTAAATATTAGACTTTTATGCTTATTTCAACCTCCTTTTTTAGATGTATTATCTATGTCTTGGGCTGATTTATACTGTGAGATTATACAGCTTGATTATCTAGTTAGCTGATTAACTAAAATTGTAAAGTTGAATATTCTGCTTTTGACTTAACTAGTTAACAACTATCACCAATTCAATTTTCAAACTAGAAGTAAGCTTTAAGATCTGCTATCTTCCTATTGGTAGCTTTCCTAATAATCAGCTAAATCTTTTCTAAAGATAGAGCTACTTAGCCAGTTAGCTCTCATATTCTGTATTAGCCATATTTTTTAAGATTATGAGCTTTATGCTTGCTAGATTCTTAACTGTATGGTAATTGAAGATGTAGTTAAAGAGAGAAGTCAATTAGGGGATTAAAAATAAAAGATTAAAATTAATTTTTGTAAAGAAAATCAAACGCTAGCATAGGTAAGTTCTCCTTTCTTCTGTCTAAGCTTAATATATTCTCTAGTCTTCTACCAGAAAATGTTTCCCTTCAAGTCTTAACATTCATTGATTTTGCTGATGGTTTGCTGAATATCACTTTAATCCACATGCTCTTCAAAGTAAATTTGCTTATTGAGAACGTGAAGATATAGGTCGTTATTCTTACCACCACATAAATCTATGATCTTCGTTGCCTTCTTTAAGCACTCTTTTACTCTTTGATAGTTAGCAAAATGAGGATTTGTGAAGAGATGAGTTGCAAAAATTACACATAGCGCTTGATCGGGTCGCTTTAACATTTTAGCAGCATATTGAGCTGTATTAGTAGCTAGAGTGTCATAACTATCATCTTCAAAGTTTTAGCAGGATGATAGAGTTGCCGTTATTAATTGTAAAGCTGCCATCTTAGACTCTGAATCTGACAGTTCGTCTTGATAGATAACTAGTGCTTGTGAGGCCAAGTCATAAGAGTTGTCTTAAAACCTCTTTTCAGTATCTATTTTATCTAAAGTTTTCAACGTAACTAGGGTTAAACGAAGTACTAACTCTGGCTATTCTGAAAGGGCTTCTAGAATTTAATTAGCAATTTAGAGGATTTTTTCAGTTTCTACTTATCTAGTAGCTACCTTTAAGAAAGCCATTAGAATAGGAGGATATGTATACTTAATTCTTTAAGGACCTCCTTTTTTAAAGGTACTGTAGATTTGTATCAAAAGGCTCAACTACTCATTAGCATCTTCATTAGTTATCAAGTGACATAGTTTTGCTACATTTTGCTGTTCATCTTCGAATTCGGTACTTTATTCAGAGTCAACAGTACCACTTAATACTGGCTGGATGAAATCTAATAGCCTTGTTAAAGTGTCTTCATTATTTAAAGGCATCTAAGTAGAAACTGTAGCACTAACGATTCTGTTAGCTACAATTTTCATTTAAGCAGGTTATAAGTACTTCATTAGCTTTGGATAGTTGTTTAAGCTTAATACTTATAGAGCTAAAGTATCTAATGGAATTGATAGCAACTTTACGAGCTACTTCAAACACTCTGAATCTAATTCAGCCTGGCCACTGAGAAACTTCTATCCTGATTCAATAATCAAGTCTACATTTTAAGTAGAGCTTGGATAGCATTTCATGCTAAATTTAAGGAAAGCTACTAGCAACTCAAGCAACTTGCTGTTTTCTTACTGTCCTTTCTGCTCTTCTAGTATTTTATCTATGAATTTCTTAAATAGTTAATATATGTCAGTTCCAGTGGATTCTACTTATTCCGATTATGCGAAAGAAGCAAGTCTTTCCATTAGATTAATGAAAATTGCTTTTAAATCCACTTAAGGTAGCAATTTTGTACATCCTTCTAAAAATGGTTCTAAAGTAGCTAGATGGAATTCATCAGGAAAGGCTTGAATCATGCAATCCATTAGATATTGCTAAGCCATTTAGTCTTTGCATGAAATTATGATTTCTAAAATTCTGGGTTATACCAAATCCTTATATCTAGCAAGATCAAGTCCTTCTAGATTGCTCAGTCTTACAATATTCTCACCCACAGTTACTCTCAAATCATTCCTTTCTCTTTCTCTTTTGCTTTTGTCCCTAATGGATCCAGAATGCTGCATTCTGATCCATAGACGATTCATTTCCTACAAGTTTATCAGTAAAAAGTCTAAGCTATCTTCAACTGATCCTCCTTCTCCCTCATACTCATTATTCTTATCAGGAAGCTTATCTTTGCACATTTTATTTAGGTAATACCTTAAGAAGAGCCCTCGTGTGGGGTGCTACACTCCTTTAGTCATTTCTAGTAAATCTCTTAGAATATCCTTAGCTGGGAGTTCTTTAGTTTCTATATAAACAGCTCCAACTGTTATCAAGAGATAAAGTCGAGGAAGGATATTCCCTGCATGTTACACAGATTCATAGAACTCTGACATTTTTCTACCTTTTCTAAACTCCTCCTTGAAATGCGTTTGCAAAACCCTTAATTCATCAAATACCTTTTTTATAAACTTACCTGCATATATAGTTCATAGTAATGCTTAGGAGACAGCAGAGAAGTTCTTAGTTCACAAATCATATTCGAAGAATGTTTAAGAGCCTCTCTAAGGTTGTTTTATTCAAGACACTAGCGCAAATGGAAAGCTTATTGTTTTACAACATTTGTAGCTTCATCCAAACACTTTTCCTAATCTTCCTCGACCATTTTTAATATGGATGATTTAATATTCAGGCTTTTGTCTGATGAACGTTAATACTTTTAAATTTCTATTTAACTACTCAAATTACTTTACTGCTACCTTTATATTAGCTATTCAGATCCTTACGTCAGTTATGATTAGTCTAAAGCATTTAAAGGACTATATTTCAGTATTCTATTCATATCTTTAAACAGTAATTAAGCAAGCAAAGTAAACAAGTTTGAAAGTTAACTTAGATTAATATACTTTAAGCTTATACATAGAGACTAAAATAACAATTGACTGATTAACTTTAATCATTACAATATTCTCTTTAGCCAGCATGCTCTAATATGCTTTCAAACCCTTTAATGCTATTAAAGTAGCTAGTCAACATTTTATATCTAGACTTAATAAATGCTAATGCTTCCTTAGAGAAGTATCTTATATTATTTAAGGGCTTTGAACTTTAACTGTTTTAAATATAGACTCTATATCTTTAGAACTTTAAAGAAATTTGTTAGGATGAATGAAGTTTATATTAAAACAGGATTATCAAAAGAAACTGTTGATTTGTTTATAGATAAGACTTAGTAAGACAATCTCGATAATTATGAAAGCGTAACTAAATGAGGATGGTTATTATTAATGCTGACTATTTCTAGCATTAGAGGTAATTTAGACATTATGTTAACAATTTATGGTTGAAGATTTAAACACTCTTATCAAGTTCTGGAGTAAAGTTAAAGGTCTGAAACTTTTTTATTATGAAGAACTTAGAACTTATTTTACTTTTCCTTAATTCATAACTCATTTCTAGTCTTCCTTAAATACTCTCCTTGTCATATTTATAGTGCCTTTTCTTCTTAAGTATTGACTGAATTACTTGTATTATAACAATGGTCTGTAGTTAGATAATAACTTAAACAATCAGTTTAGAGGAATGATTATCAAGAGAATAATTAGCTTTAATGAATCCTTTTCTAATTTAAAAGTTTAGATTCATTTATTTGCAAATCAACCTTGTACCAAATCCTAAAATTGCTTGACCTTAGTATCATAAACTAAGAAACTTAGAGCAAAGCGTCAATAACATTTTTTCAATAACTTGCTGATTTTAAGATCAAAATACCAAATCTTCCTTCCTAAATACCCTCACTCACTAGAATAATATAGCTTATTAGTAATACTCTAAGCTTACTACTAGCATTAACCTTATTTTATATCATACTCTTCACTTAGTTATCTTAGTAAGAAATTTAAGTTCTATCTAGCCATCTCTAATCCGTTTTAAATAAGACTGTTATTATACAAATAAAGTTCAAAGTTCGAATTAAACTGCTCATTTAGTAGTCTTAATAGCATTTCACTTTATATCAAAGAATTTATCTTATTCAGCGTTTTTTATTAAGCGAATTAAGAAAAATTTTCTAGTTAAAACTGGAAGAAAAATAATTATAGAGCATAACCTTAAAACTTCCTCTCTCTCATTTTTAATTATCAATAGTCAAAAGTATTAGGATTAATTACCTAAGATTTGAAATAACTGATAATGAAGAAGGACAAAGATAGGAGGAAAGTATCTATCATTACGGAAGGAGAAGGAAGAGATAGTACTCTCTTATAATAACTGTATTAACATTTGAACTTTTTCCAGTTAGTACTTAGTATCCAAAGGGGGAAATTAGGATAAAAATATTTGATTATGGTAAATGAATTAATATGAATAGTCCAAATAAAGATAAAGATAGCTAAAAATATGATTAACTTAAGCTTAGCTGTAGAAGTAATAATGTTTTAAGTTAATGTAATCCTGCTATAGAATAAAAGTATAAGGTTAGAAATACTTAGTTGCTTTTATCAATATTGAATAAAAAGTTTATAAGTTCAAGACTCATCTAAATTATGATGTACTTCGTTGGCATCATCTGGGTTTTAGTTTTCATTGGGCATTTCTTCATTGTCACTTTGGTGATTTTATTAATCTTATTAATTCTAGTCGATTATATCAGGTTATCTTTCTTATTCTTATTCTTCTTCGCTACTGGTTTGCTATTCTTCAGTCTCGTTAAAGAAATTTTAAAGTCGTAAAAAGCATTATTGGTTCTATTTTTGCCAGTTTTTGTTTTCATCAACGAATTGAGAAATTTGTTTATGTTACTATTGCTAAAAGAACTGAAGCATCCACATATATTCATTCTTATTTTCTTGGATTTCTTCTTTGATTAATTAAATTTTAAATGCAAGTTGCAAGAATCATCTGATTATTTTCATGGTCTATATAGGAAACTGATCTTTATAGTATGAGGTTAAAACCAGAAGTTAGACTTAAATGGTAGGTTAAATTCAGCAATTAGTTTCAAGGAAATTCTAAACCCTAGTTTTTTGAAGCTGATCGTTTTCAATTAAAAGTATACTCTCAATTAGGTTTAATTACTGAGTTATTGTATTCTACTAGAATTGCATCTAGTTACTTATTAGTGTAATTAGTTCTTTTATATAGATTTTGCTATATTTCTAATCCCCCCAGCATATATGCAACACCATCTTTTTTATAAATTCATAAGGACCTATTTCTATTAGCTTTTTGAAAATGAAAGAATGTGAAAGCAACTTTAAAGACTTTTCTGGTGTATTTGTAATAATATCGCTCTAGGTACACAAAGACTCTAACGAGTATCGTTTTTAATAAGTTATTCCAGGAGTAACTGTAAAGCAAATTAGGAGATATAAAGCTCTAACTACCATATCGTAATTAGGTTCATTCATTCCTTCTCCCATTCTCTATTAAAATGGTAGATCAAAAGGTGAGCTTCCGTTCATAATAAATTCGATTCAAATATTGATCATATCCTTACCAACAAGATACTAGCGAATTTATGGACTGAATTCAATTATTGATACAATCGTTTGGAAGTAATGTTCATATCTCCTTCAATGTCTTCTTACATCTGGAATCAAGTCTATATAAAAGAACTCTAAGAACCTCAAGCTGCAAGAATTATATATTTGCTAATTGCTACCAATCTATTGCTTCTTCTAATCATTTAGTAATTTCACCTCGCTAATATAAACCTTTTTTATTACTGATTCAAGCAATTAAGCGAAATGATATCTAAAGTCCGGATTCATGGCGTCTAATAGAACATCTACTAAGAACTCTTTCTAATTGGCTAAATGATCTAAAAACCATATGCAGGCTAGTTCATTATTATGATAGGATTCCATTAGTAAGTTAATTCACTTTATGAAGTAATCTGAGTTTTTGTATGTCAGCATTTCGTAGGTAAACAGAGTGGATAACTTTATACTGACCAGTTTAAAATCGTCTTCTTCATTTTCGTATATAGTCATACTAAAATTAAAATCTTACTTTTGATTATGCTTTTGAATAGGCCAGTCTTTATTTATCTGTACAAATCTATACAAAAACTCGAAATAATCAGCGTCAAGGAATAGCCTGTCTCGCATAAACTAGAGATTCTCTACACGAATTTGCTGAATTATGCTTTCTGTGAAGTGACAAACTTCAAATGATTTCTTTTCTTTCTCTTGTTACTATTATTCTGGATTTTCCTGGTTCTACGAAGCTTATGAAGGAACTTCCACAGGTTATTGAGGTTCTTGAACAGGAATAGGCTTGTTTCTTTAGTAAAAAAGCATATAAGCATTGCGCATCTTTTCAAATATCTACTGTCTATTCATAGGCTGAGAATAGTTTGTGAATTCTCCTCCAAAGCATTCATCTGCTAAATTACTGATGTCAAATGAATTGACATACTTATCATTAAACTTGTATCACTGCTTTGTTTCTCTATCCATTATGAAAGAATAGTAATGACCTGCTTCAGCTGTTCCAGCATGAGCGAGAACGCCAACTAGCTAGAATTCATAATACGATTCATCTTCTAGCTAGAGATCTCTCTCTCAACTTCATGGTTTTAAGTTTAGCACCATTGGGAATTCACAGTAATCATTAACTTTAAATCTTTGCATGAGGTTATAGTCAAATTCAAATCTCTTTAGAGTAATAATCACATTGTTGCTTAATGACTTAATACAGCACCTTTTAACAGCATCTATCTTCTTATTATACTTATCACATTAATATTTATTCTCTCCTTCCAAGGCATCTCCCTTAATAAAAGAATCAAGAGCGTCTGATAACCTTCTTTTGTTTTAAATAACTAGCTAAATACTCAAGAATGGCTCTTCCCAGGTTTTCAAATAAGGATGTTCTTCCTCTATACTCTTTATCTCTTACTAATAATGCCCTCCAAGAGTGATCCTTATCAGTTTCTCATTTTTAGTTTCTTTCATTTAATTTTCAAGTCTATCAGTTAGATTGTTATAGAACTCATCGACATCTTGCTACAATCTAGTGTTAATTGGGTTTCCATCATAATCTTTAAAGGCTTACATAAATCCCCATGGAGAATAGTACTACTTTTCACTAAAGCTTAGATTTAGGAAGATAGTTTACAGCTAGTACAGTACTATCTCTTCTTTATTTGTCGGGTTATTCTCATTGGTTTCCATTTTAATTTCACAGTCAAGAATTCCCTTTCGGAATTATGGAATCATATATAATTGCTGAAGCAAGCTGTTTATATAGCAAGTGCATCCAAAGTTTCTTAGTCCCACAAAACCTGAGCTTGATTTTAAATTTATTTCCATGTCTTAAAACCTTGAATTTCTGCTGCTTTCACAATGATGCTTGTAAAGATTCTACAGCACAAATTGGAAGTTACTCTACTGATTGCATATTTTGAGCAGTAGATTAAAGGCAGCTTTACGAGTTTTTTAGCATTTACATCTTGGGGGAACAATTTAGTTTTATTGATTTCCTTGGTAATAATCAATAGGAACTTCAAATAGACTTTCGAATAAGATGGTAGCTAATTGCTCATCCATGGGAAGTTCTAGACATGTATAAAGAGTTTCATATAGTCCAAGAAATCCAGTAAGAGTTTCATCTGGATTTTCCCTATGTCTTTCCTCAATAATAGGCCTCATTTTAATAATTTCAAGTACTTCCGCTGATAAAAACTTTAGTTACTGAGTCATTAAATTTTTTTCTGAGACTAGTTCTACAAGTTTCTAGCATAGTTGGAAATATTGTTCACAAAATGACTTATAGTCTGTTATCGTTGGAAGGCTCTTTAGAAGAATGCCGAGAAAAATTTCTTCAGGTCTTTGAACAATAGTTTCAGGTAATTTTTAGCTTAGACTTTTGATTGCTTCAGCCAATGCTACTCTTAGTTACATTACTTCGCAATTAAGCAAACAGTTGTTAATCAGATTTTATGTTTCAGGAAACTCGTAAATGACTTTTATTAGTTCAGGTCTGAAAATAAAAAATCTTACTTTTAGAGAATGCAAGGAACTAGTAGCCCAAGACTACTCTATGCTACTATAATAGCTTCTTCTTCAAGTTGGCCTTTCTCTTGTAGAATTTCAGCAGTGATCTAGAAAAGCCTGGATATTAACTTTTCGAAGTCAATCATTTGAATGATATTATCTGCTAAAGATCCACTTAGTTATTGAATAAGCTTTGGGAACTCTAATTCTTATCCCTAGCTTTATCCTTAAGCTTATTAATCTTACTCACCTGCATCCAGTTATTCTGAGATATCTTTATTTTAGATAAGAAGCTCTTAATCATCCTATTCTTTCTATTCTTATTACTCTTTGTTTTCAGATTTGACAGGTGAGATGTTATACTATAACTCTTAGAGAAGCTCATAGTTTTTTGGATCGCTGTATAGAGCTGCTGAAACAAATAAACGAAATACCTTGATAAGCAAAGCAAGGCACTTGTGATTTGTTTAAATCTAAGTATGAATCTGCCCTTCGACTAAAGCTTCATAAAGAACTTTAAAACCTCCCACTGTAATAAACTTCCTTCTCCATTATTCGCGTTCATTGAACTCTTACTCAAGAAAGTTGTTTACTATCACCAAGCTATACATAAGTCTATAACCGTTACTTCAGTCGAAAAGATGCCTTCAGTCATTGAGTTCTTCTATCTATTCTTGTATTAGTTTATTAACAGGAATTTTACTTAATATTTCCCATACAATGCGACTAATATTTGCATCATTCAAATTAAAGCATTAAAATAGGAGATCGAAATACTCTTGAGTATTCGCTAATATTCATGTCAAACCTCCTTACTACTTCTACTCTTAAATCTTCCTCAATTTTTCTTAGTAATTATCCTATTCTATTTCTTGTTTAATTTGCTCAACATAATCAGGGTCAAGCAGCATCTCACAGGCATCATTGATTCCGTTATTTTTCCTGATACCCTTTTCTATCACTTTGTCATCTAAATCAGGTATGATCTATCTAATGTATTCTATGTCATTCTTAAGCTTGAGGGCATTTTCTTCAGCATCACATTCAGCTGATTAGTTCTCAAGTTCATTCAATATCATTTCAGACTATTTGGTTACAAAAAACGTTTACTTCTCTACGCAATCTAAATCCTCTAAAGTTTTACTATCATCTAAAACCATTTTCCCTTAAGTTATCAATTGGAGTTCTCTAGGCTTTCTTTGGAAATTAATGGTCTCAACTATCTTCTTTTTAATCTATTGAATTGTCACTTTTGTGGTAAGGTTAAGTTCAAAACTAGATGGCTGCACGGTTCAGCAACTCTGATTTTTAATTTTTATAGTGATTTGCCTTCCAAGATTCTCTGACTTCTACTTTTTTTGGTTGCAGATGACGGTAAAAAGTAGATTGAGAACTCTTTGTAATCTAGTTAAGTTTTCTTCGTTTATATCCCTGTTATTAACAATGTCACCTATTTGGCATAAGCAAGTTTTCATGAACTCCTCATAAATCACTTAAGATTCTATCTTAATGTTACTATAAAGATTTAAAAGAAACTATTGAGATTTTGAAGTTACTTCCTTCTATTTAGACTGCAGCACTATTTCCCAAATCGCTTCAAGACCTAACAAATCATTATCAAGGATTTCAATCATTTCGCCTTATTTATTAATCAGTCCATATTCATCGTTTATGTATAGAAAGTAAGATTACAAACAGCAGTATGTAGCTTCTGAAATTTGAGCGAAATCAAGACGAAGCAAAATATCAGTAAACATCATGTTTATAGCTTGCTCTTACATAATTTATTAGCCTTTGAAAAGAATTTCTTTGATTCAGTTATAGAAAATGTCTCTCTATTGCTCTGACAAAGCATTTACTACTAAGCATTCTCATAGTATAGAAATATGTCTTGGCTGCAATTTTTCGTTGCTTTATGAGTAAACAAACTTGAGGAATGATAATCTCTTGGAAATCTCTTCAAAGAAAGGAACTCCTGCTGTGCATTCTATTTCTTTATAGTCTATTTATTTTAATTTTCCTTCATCAACGAAATCGTTTTCTTCTCCACTGCTCGTACTAGTGGTAGTATTTAAAATATCTCCTTATAGCTCAAGAACTTTCCAGGCTGCTTGTTTATTGAGTATAATAAGAGAGCAGTAAAGTTCATTTATAAGGTTGTAGTTTTTTTCTAAAATGCTTATAATTTCCTATTAATTGCCTGGACCTTGTCCTTAATAAAAGGTCTCCAGAATCTTTTGAATAGTCAAAATGCTGTTGAATACTGTAATGTTATTACGTATGTTTTCAATACATTTGCTTAAATAGAATAACCTTTGCTATCTATGCTAAGTACATATTAGTTCTTAAAATGCTTCTAGAGCACTTGCACTTATTGCTAGAGGGAGCTAAGAATTATCCTAGGAGTAATTTCATAATACTTCAAGAGCTTACTTTCCTTCAAACTAATTCTCCTCTTGCATTTCTTATACATACTCTTCTTTATGTTCTTCTTTACTTTCTTCTTCTTCAGGGTTAATATTACTTGACTAGCTTTCGTTACCAATTTAAGAGATGGTATTATTAATTTAGCCTGCTCTTTTTTCAGGTGATATTTTTTAATTTGACATGTTTTACTTCTTTCGAGCTGGATGTCTTTAGCTTTGCTAGTAGCCATTGAAATTTCTAGCAAGTTTTAGGTAAAACTAAATTACATTTTAATCTATTTCAGCTCTTGGTAGGTTTTGCAGTTTTTCGAATATAAGAGCTGCATGTTCATTTGAGAATTTATAAACTAAGTCAGTCAAAACCTTTAGAAGAACTATTTTAAAAGCTTCATGCTTCCTCTAAGCAGCGTCCCATATAAAGTTTATGCTATCAGTATCAAGTTGCTTTTGAGAATATAGAAAGCTAAGTAAATCTGAACTTTGCTTTATTAACTCTTCGTGTGCGCTTCTTCCAAAAAGCAAACCAATAATGTCATGGTTTTAGAGTCACGAAATGAATTTTTTAGTGTTAAGTCAATGGTTTACATTCCTAATCGCTTAGTAATTGTTCATTTGGTTCGCTTAATTTACAGTACTTATTTGCTCAAAATGGTCATTATTCTACGCTTGAGATTGCTTTTCTAATAGAATCTTTAAGCCATCTATTCTCTTTTCTAAGTAAGGGCACTTTAAAAGCTTTATACCAAATTCCAACTCAAAGGTATCTATTATTTCTTTAACCTTTCCATCATTAAAGTGGGTTTAGTAATCAAGAAGGTTTTCTAGCTAATTAATGGCAGTCTAGTAATCTTGCTTCTTGAGTTTCTTTATGTCTTCATCATTGAGACTAAGCATAAAATTGAATATTTTATCCTTTATTTACTCAATATATTCCTTGCTGAACTCTTTCTCAAGTCACCCTCTTATCTAAAAGATATTATTAAGGATAAAGTAAACGCTTGAAAGACTAGAGTTAGGGTTTATCATTTAGAGCAATTTTTAGAAGCCTCCATGTCTACCAAACACATTGAGAAAATACGGGAAGAGGCTTTTTGCATATCTCATGTTGTTTTACTCTGCAAAGACGATTCTCTGCTACTAGTTATTGCTAGCAAATCCAATTTTATTATCAATGTCATACTTATTTGACCTACTAACTAGTTCATTTATTTCCCATTACTACCCAGTATAGTGAGTGTCGTAAATATTCTTGTTTTCATTGAAAAGCCTTTTGATTATCAAATGTAGAGCTTCGTTCTTAGGGCCTAGATGCTTGACGACGAACGGAATAAGTTTCTTAAGGAAATAGAAAGCTTGTAGGGCATAGTTGAACTTAGTGTATTTTCTAGATAGTATGACTTTAACTATTTTAGGTAAAGTCATCTTCAGTAAATTTTCCTAGTAAAGAAGAGAGTATTAGTCAAAGTTGCTCAAAGACTGAGTCACTTTTTCCAGATGAAGCTCAGGATCTTCGGATTCTAAGTAAGGACTTACCAATTATAAGATTGTTGTACACTTCTTAACAAGAGAAATATTCTCTTACTTCCATATTATGAATTTGTGGGACCTCGAACACGCTTTCAATTAAAAAATTTAAAACACTAAAAATTTTTGTCTCGTCAAGGAAGTTATCGGCAAGGGCAAACCTTCGATTAGACATTTGCCTGATGATACTTTCACGTATGGCAAAAAATACAACTTCGATGTTGAAAATGCGGGAGTTATCACTAGAAGTTGGAAGACTCATATTCCTTCGACTACTAGGAAGTAGTAAATTGACTTTATGAAGCTTAATAAAGAAGGAATAAAAGCAGGATCGGTATCTGCTAAAGATTTGACTGCTTTTAAAAGTACCCATGCCAATATAAGAAAAAAGGCTATCGAAAATAGAAAAGATAAGTCAAAGCCAAACATTCCTAGTGACATGATATTTGGAAAAACTTGTAAACCCTCAACGCCTTTCAATGGTATAATAGGGAATTTATATGGAAACGTATTAGAGGCTCAAAATAATTCTATTTATAGCAAGTAGGTAACTTTTTCATCTCAGGCAGTAACTCAAAAACTAAAACCTCCTAAAACCACTAAGGCTACACAACTAGCTGCTAACTAAATTTTATAAAACATGAACACAATGGAATGTGAGCCACTTAATTATTTCAAGCTTAAGAAGTTCAAGTAAGTGAGATCTAGAACGAACTCTAGTTAGGAAAGATTGTTTTTGTCCAGCGAAAAGTTGCAGAGCAAGATTATATACACTTAGTCAAGTGAAGTAGAAGAAGTGTTTTGATTCTTTTTTATTATATAATTTATACAAATAAGATAAAGATAAAAGGCTCCTCTTTTAATACTTTTTTGCGCCATTAGAATATTTATAGTGCGCTTTCTGTAACTTAATCATTTCAAACAATTAAATATAGTATATTATAATTATTGGATCTAATGAAAGGATGCTAGTGTATTTTATAAGAATTATAAATAAATCAGTTCAAATTTGTTTAATGGTTAGTAAATCAATACTTGGTGATAGGTAAACGTGGAATCTTTCTATTTGTCCAAGTATCATGAGGATGACACTTGCTGTGTGCATGATGCTTCATTTATGTTAACCTTCCACTTTCTATCAGATTAGCTTTTAAGCGACTGAAAGCTAACTATTTTAGCTTTAATCTTCTGTACCTTGTAACCATACGATATGCCCTTCTTTTCATCTTATTCAAATTAGCAAAAATTTGCATAGACTTCAGTACAACAACTTTATACCTTTTCTTCAAACAGCACTAAACTAACATTTCATGTCATTCTTTAAACCATAAGTTTTAAGTTTTCCATCTTATATAAGCAATTGCTTGATATGTATTCATATTTTGGAAATTCAGGCTGAAAAAATCCTTTTTGACCTTTTCTTAAAAGAACAGAGCAAACTCTTATAGTTAAATATCGTGCTTGTTTATCTACTACTGATACTTATTTTCAGTGTATGGTAGTAAGTTCCTTATTTCTTTTGTTAGTAAATGTTAGATCAGGTTTTACTCTCTTAATGAGTGATTGTTTTTAAAGTTAGTGGTGATTTACTTCCATCTTTAGAAAATTTGGCTTATTATTTTGCTTTAATTTTTATGCATACTATAGTTTATTATCTCAGAGTGCTCTTTTCGAGCTAATGCACTATATCGTCAAAATTAAAGCGCCTCCTAGCATTATTTAGTCTTATAGTAAACTAAAGCCTTTTCTTTTATGTTTTATTCATACTGGTCATAGTTCTTTAGCTTCTTTCAATGCTGGAAGATTTTTGGTATTATTCTTTTCATGTAAATAGATTTGCAAAGCTGATTGATTAACATAGTTTTATGAGCGATTACGAATCAAGTTCTGAGAATTTTCACGAACTTTCTATCTCAGTAAAAATAAAGTCTTTGCTCCATACGTGACTTCCATTGTTTCATTTTCTTTCTTTATCTCATACGTGAGAAAAAACTTTTTTTAGCCAGGAAATCTTGAGTATTGAGAACGATTTAATCTCTGTTATGATGACTCTTTTGCTTGACTACAAACGAACGTCATTTGACCAAAGATCTTTTAAATCCATGTGCATTCAATCTCTCCGTTGCCAATGCTTATATCTATTTAAGGTCCATCTACTTTTATATTCGAACAAAAAACAAACGAGCGTATCTTTAATTGCAGAACTAGAATGCTTTCTACATCCTTATACCATTAAGTTTTCGATTATAAATGGACTTCTTAGTAAACTGCTTCCATACCTTTAATCCTTTTGATAAATTTTAAATTTTTTTTTCGTTTATTTTTTTAAATTTGTGCAATTTGCAGGCAAGAGAAAACTTATTGAAGTAAATACTTTTGATTCGTTAGATATTATGCTGGAATAGGGTTATATCTTGTTACTTTTTGAGCTTTACCCATGTATTTCAAGCCATTAGGCAATTCATCTATGTTTATAATTGGTATTTCAGCATGCATTCCATATTTCTAAGAACTTTGCTTTTATTATGTTCCATTCAAATAATCCATGCTTGAAAGGACTTTTTTAGTATGATATGATAGCTGTAAAATAAAGCTTGATCTTCCTTCATAATGTTGGTTTTCTTCTTAATTGCTAAATTCTTCCACTCCTAAAATATCGTAATTTGCTTCTAAATCAACCTTTTGAGGTATTTCTTTTCAGCTATCTTAATGAAGTTCTTAGACGTATCAATGTAATCTCTTCAAACTGAAAGAATCTTTCTCATCTTGTTATGCTATCTCTGCATGTAGATTTCAAAAGCATTGGAATTCACAGCTGTTGACTGTTTTATTTCTTAGATTGCCGAAATGCTTTTGATTTGAGGTTCCTTTTTCCTCTATTATAACTTTTAAAAATTCTGTACTAATCTTGAAAGTCCTTGTTTCTTCAATACCATTTACTCTAAGACTTTAGTTTACTTCTTTGTAAATTTATGAAAGTGCAAATTTTCTTCTCCAAATAGGTTTTACTTTAGCTTTCATAAGTAGAACTCTCTACACCTCTAGTCATACTTTTAAGCTTAGAACTTAGTGAACTTTTAGAGAACTTGCAGAGCCTCCTTTTGCTCCTTTTACTGGTAGAATTCTTTAGCTTTTTCCAGCAAAATAGCTCCCTTATTCTTATCTCAGATAACATATTTTCAAGCCTTTATTATCTCATATTTTAGCATTATTTGCTTTTTTATCAGCGAACTTTGAATAATCAGCCTTTTATTCCTTCTTGCTTATATGAATTCTAGCCAAAGCTTGAAAAACTTATTGGTTAGAATATAGTTGCCTATAAGTTAAGCCTAGTTTAACTTATCCATTTTCATTGCTTATAGAGAAACTAACACTTTTCAATCCTCAAAACTTGTATAGCAATGGAATTTAGGAAAGATGCGATTGAAGACTCTACTAATTTTCGTTGCATAGAACCAATATGAGAAATTTCTGCTCAGTCTTTGAATAATAACACTTTCAGCAGACATGAAAAGTACTTTTTCCCGTTGAATTACTTATTTCCATGCTTGGATTAGCTTTTTTTGCTATATCATTCTAATCATCTAAATTTGCATTTTTTCATGCCTATTTTTATTCAACTAGTACTCAGTGTAATTTTTCCAGTTTTATATACACTCACTTAATAACCTTTAGTTTTGCCTGCTTTAAATACTCATCCAGCCTGCAGTTTTCTTTATAAAAATTCGTCTTCATGAGTTCCAGATTAAGGAAAGTTTTTCAGAGTTCTTAGTTCTAATGATCTCATTCATTAAGTGCTTAAATCTAAAATTCTTCTTAGCTACTGCCTTTCACTACTGCAGTATATTAACTAGCAATTAGTGATATTTGGTCCTAAAATAGTAGTTTAACTTCTAGTTGTAAAAACTTAGCTGAAGCTTTACTAGCTTCCACCCTTAAAAAGATTTCTAAATGAGCTATTATTGGTACAAAAGCTTTGATTGCTAAGTCAAAATTTTAGATATTTTGTTCTTTTGTGAGTGCTCAAGAAGCTTTACTAGAGTAGATTTGCACTTCTTAGTGAAATGGTAGTTAATAGCTCTAAGTTACAGTTTCTTATCTGTACTTAGTGATTTAGCGACAAACCTCCAGTATGGTACCATTTTACTTAGTATCTTATTTGCGTAAAAAGACCTTGCCATTTAACTTTTTTTCTTCAATATCTTCTAATTTGCTGAAGAATAAGATCAAATGGAAAAGGCGTTCTTCACCAGCCTTGAGTACCAGTAATAAAGCGCATTTTTTTCTTTTTAGGACTTTTCAGAGCTAACTTATACTCCCAACTTGAACAAATCCCAATACTTAAATAAAAGCCTTTAGTTGGTCCTTAAGCTAGCCATTACTTGCTTTTCTTTCTAGAATTTGCTGACTACTACAAAGCGCTTAAATCTCTAGAAGCAGCTTGAAAGAAGTTTATAATAGAGAAACGTGTTAACTTTATCCTTCTTTATCTAAGAAACGCTCACTTTTTTCCATTAATCGATTATATTGCATAATAGTTGGTGCTAACGATGAACATTTTTGACTAGTATGTACTGCTTTATCCTTTTCAATCTACAAGCATTGTTATGAAGTGCTCCCATGCACTTTCTCCAAGTGCGTTTTAGGTTTATTTATTCAGCTATTTGATTGCGATGCGTGCGCGCTTTTTTAGCTTGGAAATAATTTTTCCAAACGTTTCATAGTTTAAGTAGCTGCTCTTTTTTAGATAAATCTTCTATTTCTTACTGTAGTCTTTGAGTCTATTCAGTCTGAGCGTTGGATGTAGCTCTAAAGGAATATAATGGAGATTCACTTTTCTTGGATTTTTGTGAGGATAAAGGAGGTCGTTAAGGAGAGTTTTAAGTGGATAATGGAGTCTAAAGGGGTTTAGAACCTAAAGCAGTAACTCTAAATATTAGAAAGCTTACAGTTTATCAACTCTCTAAGCGATTTCATTAGATCTATATGCAATTTACTAATCAAGTGAAGTTTACAAATCCTTGAATTATTGCTAGCTTTTATGCTTTTTTCATTGATTAACAGCATCCTACATTGAAAGCGTTTTGAGACCCTCACTATTTGACGATTGATCTTTAACAGTATTCTTTCAAAACGTGAAGAACTTAGCCTGGAGTTTGGTGAGATAATGTTGAGTGGAATAAGTCTTCATGAGTTTATGTGTAGCCTTAATTTCATACCAAGTCTTCATAGTGTTAAGTACGAAACTTTTTAATTTCCTCTCATAAAGTTGATTTCCATCAGGAATGGACATTTTTATTAATTAAACTAGCAATTGAAAAAATTCCTTTAACTTAAACTTAGAATTTAATACTTTTAAATCTTCCCTCTCAATATCTCTCTATTAATCCTCTTCCTTTTATTGAAATCTTTAATTTGAATACTATTGGTACCTTTTTTCCTACCATAGCTGCAAATTTAATTCAGTGGCTGATGGTAGAAAACTATTTGATATATAGCTTATTTATTGCGCTTTAGCTTTGCTAGAGTTATAAAACAACTGGCTATATTATTTTCGCTTTGAGTCTTTTATTATATTATCTTATCTTTTTTATCACTTTAAACTTAAATCTTTTATCCAGTTCTAGCATTCCTTCTAGAATAATACCTTTCTTATCTATTAATAGAAATAAGAAGATGTAAAAGAAATGTAAATAATAGCATTCAAAGATGACTTAAAGTACTAAAAATTAGTATGAAGTAGGTGGGATATACATCTGATATAATCCCTCCCTTAACTAGTAATACTTGTATTATTTAATTATTAGTCTATTTTCATAATAATAAGCAACTATTATTTTATACTAGCTATAGCAAAATCAACTTTGAAGACTTATAAATTAGCCTTGTTAAACTAGAGGATTATGCTTAATGAAATACAGTCATCAATTAACTTCTAGTTAGTCTAATTAACTCAGAGAAAAGGCTTTAGATTGATAAAGATAATTTTTCATTTATAGCTGAAATCCTTCAATATACCAAGATACCTTTTATTATATCTACTTAACTTCAGTTTAGTAGAACACAAAATACATAAAAGTGTGAGTTTGGTATAGAATATTAAGAGATGAAAACGAAGTTACATTTTGATATAAATAGGTAATATTTGAGATAGTTATAAGCTCTATCATATGCTTATTTTTTCCACCCTAATTTTCCAGCAAAAATGAAAATATTATCTTTTCATCTCTTCCTACTAAATACTTTATATCCATAATACCTACTTTTTTGAACTAATTTACATATTTTTTTGAATAAAGACTTATTTGAAATTTAGCACTTCTATTATAACATGCGAGAGTTAATCTAGCTACGTCAAATCTTAATAAATACTTAGAAATTATTGAGTAAAATCTTAAGCAAGGAGTAGTTAATTGTACCTTTTTATTATGATCTAAAGAAATTTATTTTGGATTAGTTGAAAGAAAGAAAATAGGTAATTGGTCAATCTTTTGGTAAGATGAAGTAAAGGTTTAAAAATAAAGGAAGATAATTCCAAAGTTCTTAGCCTTAGATTCTTTAGGCGTAGATATAATAAATAAATTAAACTTTTTGTATCTTTAAAAAGCTCTGATTTAACTTCATTTTTAAGACAAGAAGAGTAAAGAGTACCTTAATTAAGAATGAGATATTTTAAGTGCGAAATAAAGCAAGACAATGATATGACTAATTTCATATTTTAAGAAGTGAATAAATCTAAAGGAAGCACTATTTAACTTTGTTAAACTTTTAATATAGATATAGTGTACTATATGAGTTGTAATTTAGTATGGAATAACCATTTTAGATAGGATTGTATAAGAATAATTAAGCAAGTGATTGAACTTGCAATAATGCTCGATGAATAATTACTTAAGATGATACTACGAGTTTTCTAAATACTTCTTGAGTAAATCACCTCTATTCAATACGCATCCCATTTAATCCCGCAGTTACTTCTGCTAAGGGATAGTTACTGTACCAAGTTTCAATCTTCTCACAGCAGTTCTCCTGCTTGCATATCTTGTTGGCCTTTTCAATTAGACCGAAAAGTTTGGCCATTTTGGTTATAACGTCAATGTTTTGGTAATTAAGAACTTCAACTTTTTAGCATAAGGTAACATATTTTTTAAGTAATCCCATGTTATCCTTAGCGTGTGCAGAGAAGTTAAATCCATACTTTTTGGCTTTTGAAACTTATACTTTTGCTTCATCTAAAAACTTTTAATCAACTTTAGGTTACTAGGTATAATTTTATGCTGAAGAAGCTTATGCAAGTCTTGTTTATTCCTTAATCAATTGCATAACTTCACTCACGAGCATTTCATTCAATGGTTTTGGTTTTACTACTCTTTGCTAATGCTCACTTTAAGGTCTGAGCTTTAAGACTAAGGTAGGGTAGCTGGCTTCTAAGGGAACTGTGTAGTTTGTAGGTATAGGATCGATTCCAATCCATGTAAAGACATCAGTCTCTACTTTATAGAGATATCCATAAGATTTCTTTAAGACTTATTTCAGCTAATCAATGCAATGACGTAGATACAAAGAACCATTACAATTCCTCATTGCAGATACAGTGAAAGATCCTATTACAACTTAAGCGAAACACTGCTCCTCTAATAGTAGGATTTCCAAGCATTCCTAGTCGTTTGAGCTCTTAGAGTTAATAGCACATATCTCAACCATTTTTTATAAAAAATTAAAGATGTCAAAGTTAAATTAAAGCAGCATGCTTTCTAACATAAACAACTACTTTTTGCAAACTTGGGTTCTTCTCTGCCATTATCTCTAGAATATGCACCATATTATCTGGAATTAAGCAAGGCTAGCAACAACCTAATTATTCTCTGCAATGACTTATTGACTTCTTGCAAAGTTCTACCAGCTTGACTAAATCTAATACGTTGAACTAATTTTATCCAAGCAACTTTTGTGACATTTCGTGGCATTTAACGAAGTTTCGTAGAGTACTCATTTTTTCATTCTAATGAGTCTCGAAATTAAAATTATAACATCTTCCTTTATTTATTTATTAGGAAAACTCTTCAAGCGTTTTATATTTCTTTCCTAACTCATTGGCTACTTCGTCTTAATCTTTATCGCTTTATTAGGCGTTTCTCCATAAGCTCTCAATAGCTAGAATTTCTTTAATAGTTTCTTCTTTTTAACTGATTTTACTATTTACGCCCTTTAGTTTTCTCTTAGCTTGTTTTTTTTTCTTGGACTAAAAATTAATTTTAAGCACAATCTCATTCTGAAACGGCACAGTCTTCTCTTCCACTAGTGGATCCACACCCTGAAACTAAAACTCTCCATTCTACATTACAAAGATTTATGCGCCTTAAACCGGAAAGGAATACGATTTAAGCATATCAATTATCTAGTTAAGACTGACTTACCCATCAGTACCGTACTTTTAGAGCTCCAAGTTATTAATTCTTTCGGTTTAAATTTTGAATTAATTTCAATATTCCAGCCTTAGACTGAAAGACTCCATATTGCTATTAATATTTTACTATCATTAAACTTACTTTAATACTTTAGTTTCATTAAACCTTTAATTACTTACTTTAACCATCTACTTCTTTACTTTATTTTAGCTTATAAATGCTAGTAAGTTCTAGAGTTTTATCATGTATTAGTTAGACCTGCATTAAGCGGATGTGAGAGGAGTGAGGTATATATAATGGTAAAGTTAATGACTTTTTACCAACAGAAAGTTATTTCTAATTACTAAGTTCTAATGAGAAAATAGATGAAGGAGTAAGCTAAAGTAATACTAAAGTAGTATCCCTATTTAGAATAGATGATGCTAATATTGTAAAAATATTAGCATCAAGCTAATTTAAACTAACCAAGAATAATAACTTGTTGAAATATGAAAAAATCTAAGAAAGCAGGAGGCACTAAATCAGGCAAATCTAAGACTAAATCCAAGGATTTCAAACTCGATGCTTAGAAAATTGAAGTGTAAAAGCAACCGTCAGGATCGCTGCCGGTTGCAGAACCAATGCCTGTAAAATAGTTACCACCGAAATAATCAGTCATTTCTTCAGCAAGAACAGCGTAAAGCACTCAAGCAGCTACTGAGGTAAATACAGTAAGAAATGAAACAGAAAATGCTTTTACTTAAGAAGGGAAAATTAGTAAAGAAGACTTAGTATGAGTATTTAATGTTCAAAGAGATCAGTTTTTGAGTAAACCATACCATTAGGATGGAGATCCTAGTGCTTATACTGAGGAAAGTTTAAGAATGCGTGAAGAATTACGAGTAAATCCAGTGGTAGTCGCAGCTATTTAGGAATTTATGAAACTTTATAAATTTGAATTTGGTTTTTTAACGAAAAAGGGATATGAACAAATATATCTAAAATTCGCTAAAATCATCAGACCGGATCTAGATGCTCCTGATCTCAAAGTTCTTATTGAAACTGACTGAAAACGTGATTGCAAAGGTAAAGACAAGCTAACACAAGAAATGCTCTTTGATTCTCTATTTGAAATGGCAGATATTTGATGCCCAAATATAGATGCTGCTGAATACGCTGAATTCTTTCAAGTTTTGAAATTCAAAATTAAGTATGAAGGCTTGCATGGTAAATTTAAATAATACAGATCCCCAAGCTTACGATATTCTTTGAAAAGACATCATTATGCTAGTTATTTTAAAAATTATAGTCTTACAAAAGCATCACAATATCCTTATTTTTTAACCCACATTCAGTCAAACTTTAATTATCTTTCAGTACTCCAGAAAATATCAACACTTGCTTATTCTTTTCAATTTTAGTCTAATCCTCAATTAATTATTTTATATGATCAATTTAGCTATCTGGAGATAGTCGGTTTAACTAAATCACTTACCCCGATTTCTACCTTATGAAAAGCTACATTAAAATTACTAATTAGAGTGTATCGCCATTTCGTATACTTTTACTATAAAGGCGTTACTTATCCTCAAGCTTTTCTCCTTCAAACAGAAGATCTTAGTTTTCAACTGAAAATCCTAGTTGCTCTTTTAATATCTTCTTTATGTTAAACACATTGCTTCAGCTACTTACCTTTAGCTTCTCTATACAACTCTGATATTTCACATTCAAAGAGATAACCTAGAAATGCAAAAAAAATCAAATTCTGGTTCAATATTTAATTATCCTCTATTATATCCTAGTCACTCTTCAAAATTTAGAGCTCTGTAGGAATTCCCCAGCTTGATTAGATTAGAGCTTTTAATTCTTTAGCTGAGAATCATGGGGAAATAGTGATGTTTAATTTCTGATTTTGATCATTATAATTAGATACGCTGATTTCTTAGCAAGTATCCATGTGTTCTATTACTTACTGCTCCTAGTTCAGCATTACTATTTATTAGTTTAGCCTTTTTATCTCCGATTGCATTTTTCTAAGTTATTTATGCTAAGATTTCAATCTTAAATGTATCGGCTTTTAATAAAGCATCTTAGAACTAGCCTTTGAAATATGATCGTTTCCAATCTGAGATTACTAGCAGCTAGCCTCATGCTTTTATAAATCACTATATCGAACTAACTTCTTGCAATGCGGAAATTTGCAGGCTAATCTAAGTTCTCCCAGTTTTTTTAGAAAGTAATTATGTGCAGGAGTGAAAGAAGCGTTTTAGCAGTTACTAACAGGACAAGTCAACTTAAATTAAAGACAATTTTAAAGACATTGAAGACAAATCCATCCACTACCACTACACTAGCTACATTCATAAGGATCTGATAATACTAGATAGCATACTACACATATAAACTCATCATCCACAATATCAATAAACCTTTCTCTTTCCATTTAAATCTACTTTAATATAACGTGTTTATTATCCTCTTTCCTTTCTTTTGATTCTTACTTTTAAATATTTACTGAAGTACTAACTGTCAAGACTAGTAAGTTATCATATTGATATATACTAGAAAATATATAAAGGAATCTCTCTATTAAGGAATGCTTTAAATAAGAGAATGAGATAATGTAGTTAGTATTAATGGTGCTAGATTGTAACTAGATAAGATGTATTTGAGGAGTAAAATAAGAAAGAATTAGATTTATATAATAACCACATATGTCTCATGAACGTTGGTAGACTGCTGATAATAACTACGCCTATTGCACGTTAGAATAATACTCGTTAAAATCCAACCTTAATACTAACTCTGGAGAGGCTTGCTGCACCTATGGCGTTTTGCTTAGAGTATAGAAAAATTGATGCAAGCGTTAAAATTCGTTGGCGACAATAGGAATTCGTTCTTTATTCTGATTTGTGCTTTCAATGTAATAAAGATTAATGATACACCGAAACATCTCATGAATGTTCTTACTAATCTATTGAGTGTTTTCTACCAAAAAGCATTTAGCCATTATGTCATTTATAAAGGAATGATGACTTGTATCTAGTTATTCTAATGTGTGTGCATTGTTAAGCTACTTCATAAACTTGCTCCAGCATTTTCCTAGTATTTAGTAGCCAATAAACTCCTAAAGAATGTTCACCAGATGAAACATCTATTGCAGTAACTAACTACTCTTTTGCTTCGCCTTTAGTTATAGCATACGCATTTCATCTACCAGTTGTCTAACTCTTCTCAGCTTGACAAGGAATCTAAATATTTTATTGTATCTTGCTATTACACTTTCGTTAAAAATTATAGTTAAGGGTCATTTAACGTTATAATTAAAAGTCATAGTTTCCAGCTATTGCATATCATTAAAAAGCCTTTAAAATGGCTGTAAGAAATCGAATTTAAACTTGCTATAGTAGAAATATTTTGAGTCTATTGCTGCTGATTCAAAGGCTTTGTTAAGAGAACCCATATAATTAGTTTTCGATATCTATAAAGGTACAAAAATGGTTTTCACAAAAGTATCCGCTAATTCTCCATCATTCATTAGAATAGCATATTTGAAGGTTTCAAAGTGTTGAAGTAGGTTATACTAGTTTTTAAAAAGCGCTAGAATCAAAACATCATTAAAGTTTATTTACTCATGTATAATATTTTCTTATAGTTTAATTACATGGGCTAATGGAATTATTCACAGTTGTATTGACTCGTCAGGAAGTTAAGCCAAAGCTTGGTTAATTATATCATTAACTGTTTATTTGATCATACTATGCTCTTCTTAGGATAGCTCCTGCTTAATGACAGATACTTTAGCTTATTGATTAGTTAAATCTGAATCCTCTTTTTATTAAGACTGTTCTGTTGTTTCTATTTACATTAAGTCCTCAGATTGCTCTAATAAAGCTTCTTATTACTGATTTATAAATTATTTGTACTCATTCTACTCTTTGAGAAGTAGATAGTTAAACAACTATTATCTAGCGTACGATAGATTTCTTCTCTCTTCTTGCCACTCTTTTCTATATCGTTGCATATCTGTATTAATCAATCGAAGCTATCTCAATAGTCGTTCTTTTTCTTATTCAATAATATCCTATTTTCGTTTCTTTTCTTGCATTTCTTTTAGATTTTCTTGCATTTCCTACTAAAGTTTCCACTTAGACAATTACTCATCTTCTACTATTTGTTAGCGTAGCATACTGAATTACTATTTTTGCTTCTCAAAATGTCTTTGTCTAAACAGTTCTTGCTACATTTTCTATTCTAGGATCAAGTTTTTCTACTTCTTTAAAAAGCTCTGAAATTATTCCTTTAGTATCTCAGTTTTCATTTAATGCTGCTAAGCTGTATTATCTGTTAAAGTTTCAAGCTCATCAATCTAAGTGAGCAGAGTTGTTTTCCAAGAGTTGTTGACAATATTAAAATCTAGCTTCAGATCAAGATTCTTAGTACATGGGATTTTGAAGTACTTCAAGTTAGTTAGCTCTAATATGCTCAAATTCTTAGCTACTCTCAGTATATTATCAACAGTATCTTGCTAAAACAGTGACTCTACATTACTAGAATAGATTTAGTTAGAGAAGTCAACATTAAGCTCCTTTATATCCTAAATCTAGCTATATATCTAAGATGTTTTGTTCTTTCCATTTAGAATCATATACTCAGTTTCCCTCATAAAAGGGACAGAAACTGACTATAGAATTTAGGCAAGCAGATCATATATATCTAGACATTCGTTCATTTTACATACTTCTAGTATATACTTTAATAGGTATTACTCTGAGCTATTTTCAGGATTTTCATTAGAGAACTGTTATAATAACTGCTAGATAAAGTTTATTTTCCTTCTAGTAGAACGAATGTTTACATACCCAGACAATAAACTCTAGCTTTGAAATGTTTAGTTTATTTATTTCTAAAACTCCCTTAGAATATCTTATAGCTTGTATTTCAACTGCTTAGCAAAACTCTCGTTTTAGTTTATTTCAGCGCAGTAGTTGCAAATGCTATGGAATGTTTATCCAGTCTAGTCAAAAAATTCAAGCAGATTCTCATAGAAGGGACTGCTTAAAGTCTAAATTTAACTTTCCTCAAGCAATTCGTTTTTGAGTTAAGAGCCTAATTACAGAATAGTGAGCTTATGTGAAAGTTCGTCATCTGAATATTGGAATTCTCTTTACGCAATTTTCGCTTCTTACTATGGAAGTTTCCAGTCTTTTGCAGTTGGTATGCTTTTATGCTTTCCTGAAGCTTCTTCTCACCATCGAGATTTCTTACTTCAAGACTAATCAAGTTCCATCCAATTGAACTTAATCTTCTTACACTACTACCACTAAGGTTTATCTACCCTTCTTTTTACTCCAATTTCAGTTGGAAAAACGTTGAAATTTTTTTCGTCTTAGGAGTTAAAAAGATCCTTGAATCTTCCAATTTCGCATAAATTTGGCTTCCTTTCATTTTTTTAGAAAAATCCCATGCTAGTTGGTAATTATTGGGTTGAAAAAGGGTTATTTCATATGTGTTTTATATCATTCTAGCTAGGTTAGATTTTACCCTTAAGATGGAAAATAACCCTAAGAATATCCTCTGAAGTATCTTTAGAAATTTCAACCAGCTATGCAAATCTTTCAGCAGCTTGACGGTTTTTAAAAACAAGTTCGCTATGCAAGCAGGAGTATAAGGAAGTTCAGCTAATTTAATCCTCAGCTTAGTCTTGTTCAAAAAGAGGTAAAAGCTTTTCAAAGGGATTAATTTTCTTAGGGTCTAGGCCTTAATATCTGGTAAGTTAATTTAAAAGACTAAATACACTCATTACTTTCTAAGATTTAAAAGATGCTGAATATATTCTATTTCTTATCCTTTAAAGCTATTTAAATATCTTATTTCTTCTATTTATCCTATATCTCTATTGCTACTTTTTCATTATCTATACTACTTGGCTCTCACAAAACTAATCGCTATATTGTGTGAAGGATATGTAAGAGAAACTGCTTTTATATGGATTAATGAAATGCATAGATTGACTTCCACATGATAATTCTTCTGTTAGTGAAATACTAAATTGAAGAGCAGCTAAAAAGCAAAATGATTAGGAGTAGAGTTAATTTCCTTTAACTATTAGTTCCAAGATCTTCAATTAAGCTTTCATGCTTACTAGATCTATGAAATAGCTTTAGAAATATACTTGCTGTTATGGATTTTAAATTAAGATTATGAAAAAGGCTATCTAAAGAGATAAAATATTGCCTTTGTTTAATTCGATAGCTCTTAGTAGAAATTTGTAAGTTATAAGCTTAAAATAACTAGATCTAGCTCTATTTTATTCTGAGTGAGGTTTATATGAAGGTTTAGTATGGATTATAATAGTGGATTAAAATACAATGTAGTTGGCATTATTTAAACTAAGGATAGGAATTTTAAAAAATTAAGCAAGTAATCACATATATAATTCAAAGGGTATATTGCTTCTATAAGTAAAGTAGCTATTATCTATAAGCTATTTCTAAAATAGGTATCATTTCAGTAAGGAAGCATTAGTATCATCAAAGTTCTTATAAAATAACTTTATAGTATTACACTTTAAGCTTTTAGTCATAGATTAATCCTTTTTCAGTCAATTCGGAAAACTAACAAGCATCTTAATAATTTTTCATTGTTTATAAATAATTTTATCGAGGACTAGGTTTTGATGGGTCTAAAAGGTTTGGTACTACGAAGTATCAGAAATAGCTTAAAGGTCAATTTTTAAGTTAGTATGATCTTATTTTTTAGGATGTAAGCCAAATAAAGATTATTGGTATACCCTTTTCTTTTGGAGATACTTCTATTTATTATTTACATTCAGTCTCTAATAATTAAACCTAAAATCTTTTATTTAGAGAGACTTTTTCTAAAGCCAACTAAATTAAGATGCTTTAGAGTTATTCAGTCTTTGTGTTTTATCTTAAGGTAATTGATTATAATTAGAATATCGATTTTACTTAAATCAAAAATGGAAAGTAGTAATTGGAAGAAAAATTAGTGAAAGCGTATACAAAAACTGTTTAGTTCAGACCAAATTTGCCATAGCTATAAGCATACGATTAAAATACCTCAAAGGAAGACTTAATAAAAAAAGAAGATCATAGAGATAGGCATTAATACTGAACCTACTAAGCTAATCAATATTTCCATACCAAAATCTAAAGAAAATCGTATCCTTATATAGGATGATTCTGTGGATAAACTCAAAGAGTGAAGGTCTGTTATTATAAACTGCCGCTAAGCTTTGCTGGATAAACTCTACAATCTAAGATTTCGAGAGTATGAATAAAGAACAGCTAAGCTAAGCTAAATATATACAAGCTACACTCCTTTAAAAGCAATTTCATAAGAAACAATCTGCAATTGTAAGTAGCAAAATTAGCACATAGAAACAGCTGAAAGTACTTCGACATGTGATAACAAAGTATAAGAAATGATAAGTGATTAGAACTAAGTTAACTCTATTATCTAAAAAGGTTTAGAACTGGAACGCTGCTTTGAAGAATACTAGAATCATGCAAAAAAATAAAGAAGATCTATTTATCTATCTAAGAAGTCTAAAATAGGCCTATAGGATATAGCTACTGAAATTGATGTTCTCAATAATTTGCATTTCTTCTCTAAAAGTTGCTTTGAGCAAAAAATCGAGCAAAGAACTTTTAGTTATAATATGGAAATAAAGTAAAAACCAATTAATCAGATATCGTAGCGATATACATAGGAAGCTTAAATCTCGATAGATTATAAGTAATAAGCAAAATAAGTATGAAATTCTATTAAAAACTAGAGCTTAAAAAGCTATGATTAATACCTAGTCTAAGAATAACTTAAAAGGGATAAAATATAGAGTAATTAACACCTATCTACCAATACTGATGATAAGTCGAGCTTGATTAAGTCTTAGAATTAAGACTCAATCAAAAATTTTTAAGCTGATGGGCAAATTTCTAAATTGGAGAATAGCTAATCTTCCTTTAAAAGCACTAATACTAATCTTCATTTTTCATGAAGTAAGAAGTTTTTTGACACAATCGAGGAAGAAATTCAAATTAACATTCCAAACAACTCATCAGATATAGATTATGAATTTGAGGTCTAGAGTGATGAGGAGGATATGTACGAAAAAACTGAAAATCTGAGATCCATGATCTAGAAATAGAAGTTTATTAAAAATAATTGGATGAATCAAACTTAAGTGTACAAACTCAATTGTAATTAAATTTGAAAATTTGTTGAAATATGTTTTTCCTAATCTTTATTAACCAATACTTTACTACCATTCAGATTTGAGCTTCAGCTTATATTAAAATTTTATTTATTTCTTTTTCCTTTTAAATCATAGAATGTCTATCACCTTTTTTGATCTTATCTTTTTTTTAGGTTTAAAAATTTGATTTAGTATTTAAAGACTTATAAAGTTAATCAGTATTCTTGAAGTATTAAGAATTTTAATTTAGCAAACTAATTGAAATATTTTCCTAATCAAGTTAAAGATCAATATCTTACTTAATTTATCTTCGATTGAATTTGTAGCCAACTTCTATTTTTGACAAATCAGCTTGATTCTATTTAGTTTTAACTAGTTTAGATTAGTCTTTTTGGACTATTTCTTTACTAAGCATTTAATTAGATTTAAAAAAATAATTGCAATTAATTTAAGATAGCTTAAAATATAAATGAAAGAAGTATTATGATCTTAAGTTTTACCTGCTAATATTTAAGAAGTTTAATGATACTCTTTATATTTCGATAGCAAATAGAAACATATTTCCAATATTTTATGCAATAGAGATAATTATTTATCCTCTTCCATTTGATGGGAATTGATACAATTATCCATATTTATATCTGGCTTAGCATACAAAACATTTTTTAAATTTATTCTTTTTAAATCATTGATAGGTAAATATAAATTGATACTTTTATCTTTTAGTTCTTACATTTAGAAAGACAATACTATCATTTATCTAAACTTCATGGCTATAGCTCCTTCCTTTAGATTTTAAAGTAGCTTAGTTAGTTTTTGACAGCTTCTTGTACTTATTTTTGATAGACTATAAGATAAAGTATTGTTAGTCTTTTATATATTAAATAGTAATCCAAAATAGTTAGATGCTATTATACATTCTAATCAGTAGTTTACATATCTTTAGTAGTTAGTCTTTAATGCTTATAATAGAAACAAGGTAGTTTGCTTATATGCAATACTAGCTTATTAATATTGAGTATGGGTTTTGAATGTTAGGGTTAGAAGATTAAGTAAGTATAGGATTAAATATAAGGAGGTAATTTGAAAAGACTGTTTTCTTGTATAAGGTCATATAAATATATTCCTTCATGTACCTCTCCCCAATAATCGTCTGAATTGAATAAGTGAAAAGCGTAAGCTCGCTCCTTCATTATACTCCTAAAATGCTAATTTACAACTGCGGTTTCCTTAAAAAATTCAAAAGAGTAGTTCCTGTAAAGCCTCATCATGTTAACAGCTGTTCCTGGAAGTAATTTAGGCATGTCTTCAATAAACATGTTGCAGGCTTTATTCAGTAAGTCAACTCCAAGCTCGCATAAATTATTCTTAAAGGTTTATGGAAGTGACTTCATGGTCTTTAAAAGAAAGGGAGATTTTTTATTGAAATGCATAAAAGCAGTATTCGCTTCGAAGGAGTAGTTAACATCACTGAAATAGCATCTATTTTTTTTAGGTTTGTACTCTCTAGCCAGCTAAGATTTAGGGTTCTTAACTATATAATTCAATTTTCTAAGGTTTTCATCAGAAAGCTAAGTGCTAATATAATTGGAGCCTAAAGAAGTTACAGGCTTAATTAGAAAAATATCGTTATCCATATAAAGCCCTCCAAACTTTCAAAGCAAGGCAAACCTAAATAAATTGCTTTTGCTAGAGTTTCTTTTGACATGTTTTCAGTTCTTCATAAATCACTATAAGCAAGGCGTTCCTTCTAGGATTGTACGCTCTTCTAACTTAAGCAAATAAATGTTATCGTAAAATTCTTCAAATTGCTAGAAAAATTCCTGCTTAAAGTACTTGCTAACAAATATTAAAGAGGCATTTAGACCATGGTGCTTAAAGACTGATTACATACCTATCTCAAATCTTTTTCTCAGCCATTCTGTTTTATTCCCTATAAAAATGAACCAGAAATTCATCCTAGAACTAGGTAGTTTTAGTTAAGAGATACTTATTGGCTAGGGAGGTTATTTCTTAGTGTAATTAACTTGAGGTCTGACTTTTAAGAGCTAAATCTGAGTCTAGTGTCGAGGATGTTAAGGAAAAATAAAAAAATAAGATATAAAGCAAAGGAAATTCAAAAGAAAAATAAAAGCAAAGGCTTATATTTTCATATTAACTTAGCTAAATAAAAGAATCTTTAAAAAACAGTTCTATTATTATTCTACCTTTAAAGCCTTTTTATATACAACTGACCCACAAGAAGTTACATCTTATGCAAGGTATTTATAAAATATGTCTTTGAAGCTTTATTTAATATACTTCTATACAATACCAAGTCTATTGAAAGCGTTATATACTAACTCTGTATTATATTACATTACGTTCCAAATTTATGTGAAAGCTGTAACTAAAATTATTTTCACGCTAAATTTTAAAAAGTCCCCTTGGATCTATCTTTCTCATTGGGACTAATAGAGAGATATAAAATTTTTATTTGCAATCCAATCTCCTGCAGATTAATCCAGACCCTAATTCCCTTTAACTCTTTCAGCTTTATAATCCTACCTCTTTTTAATTAAACTTTTTCTCGTTATTTTCCTAGCTTAATTTAGTCTAATAGTAAAATAATTTCCTATTTTCCAAATAAAGCGTGAATCACAACATAGCTTCATTATAATTACATTTCCATAAGTTTCATTAAAGGTGTACTACAATAGATTAAAGCGTCACTAAATTAGTATATCCACAAGCATTGAATCTAAAAATCCAGTTTTAAATAAATTATTTAAAATTCTGTTTTATTCTCATATATTCAAAGCAACATAACCAGTACATTAAGATTATGTCTTTAAGTTATTTAAAACCTTAATTGAAATTCTTATTTTCAAACTATTGAATTAAAAGCTAAGATTCGATATTTAGGAGCTCCAAATTGTAATTTAAAATATTCACTCTTGTTTAACGTTTTTTCTGTTTTTGGTGCTAACAAAAATCAACCATTTCGTTGAAGATAGCAAAATAAAATAAAAATTAATTTAATCTTATTCTATAGTCATATTTTAGGTAATGTTGTATTAATGTAATCTTTATTTACTGCTGTCTTCTATTGATTTCTTGTTCATTCTTCTTTTCTTTTAATGGAATCTAGTACATTTTTTTAAAATCCTAGCTGGAATTTTTAAACTAATATTAGCAATTTTTATTTGCTTGTACATCATATTTCAGATCTATTTTATTGACTTTAGTTTCTTCATTAGATTATAAAATTTTCTGCAAATCTAAAATAATGATAATATAGCTCTCTTTAACATCATTACTAGTTACTTTGACTATACCTATTAATAAGCTTCTTTCAATAATTTATCTGGTACAAGTTATGGATTTATTGAACATAGAAGTAATATCTTTTGAGTAGATATTAAACATCATAATCTTTGTAAAGAACCTTTATAAACTAAAGTAATATGCTTCTAGTATTCTAAATCAACTAACTAGTATATTAAATAAGGCAAATACTTTATGTAAGCATAAGCCTCATTAATCTAGAATCTTAGATTCAACACTTAAATATAACTAGAGCAAAGCTTTTAGAATATCAATATAATAACCAGCATCTAATTAAAAGTCTAAAATAGCCTTTTAATAAATGACAGATAAATCAGGTTAATACTTCTACCAAAGAAGTTTTAATTAATATATAAGCCTTAGTGTTCTTGCTCTTAAAGTGATATACTAATTTCTTAATTTAAGTAGTATAATATATGCTTTTAATGATTGAGTGCTTGTACCCAACAATATTTTACTTAAGTAATTAGGAAATTGCTAAAATTGGATATATTAGAAGACAGCTATAGAAAGAAATGAAATTAGCGGCAAAAGAAAATATTTATTCAGTCTTTATTGAAAATAAGTTTATTTTCTTCCTTATGAAAGAATCTAAATTTATTAATGGGGGAAACAGAAAGGTTATAATAGCTTAAATAGACATTTCTTATGATAAATAACTATTATATAAATTGTCTATGCTATATAACTGTAGTAAAAGTCACATATTGTTCCAAACTTAAAGCTTAAGTAATCTTTATGGAGTTATTTTTCTTAAAGTATTGGATATCCTACTTTTAGTTGAAAACGATAGATATTTAATTTATTAGGATAAGTAAATTAAGATAGTTAGAGTTGATTTGAATATGAAATGTTAAAGCTATAATAATATATAAAGCTAGTAATTAGTCTTAATACCTGAAAATATAGGAATAGTGAGTCTTTCTTATTTTCTAGATACTTACTTTATTTATTTTTTGATAGTCCTCTGTCACTCTCCTTCGTTCCTATGATATATTAATATCTAAGCAAATAGAGCATATGATTAGATGAAGCAAGTTAGTTGTCAGAATAATGATATTTAAAGTTAAAAATTAATAGAAGGTTTTAATAGCGAAAATAGCAGTTAAATGGCTTAATGAGAGATGCTATATTTAATCTAATAGTTATTTAGACCCTAAACTTGTGCTATTATAATAAAAGCTATTATAGAATAACTATCTCGTTAAGTACTGCAAAGCTATTAGAGATCTGCAGTATCCTATTCTATACCTTATATGCTACACTTTACAACATTCGGTTTCTATAATAAAAACTCTGATTTATCTCAACTTAGTCCTCTTATTTGCTTTCAGTTCTATTTTTAACTGAATCACTAAAAGCAGTAGAGCAACTGAAGCAATTAACATATCTTAACTGAATAAGATAATAAAATACAGATAATAAATGTAACATATAAGCTTTGAATGAGCAATAGTAGCACAACTGCATTAATAATAAAGCATTATCTAATCATATAGCTAAATAAGCAATAATTTTATCTTTTAGCAACATTAAGCTAAATTTATTTGTTCTGTCTATAAAACTTATTTTATCGAATGCTATATGAATATCTATTTCTATCCTTTATTAGATAAAACTTTATAAAATATGAAGATATAATTATAATAGAAGCATTGAGTCTATTAGGAGACTTAAAGACAGCTATACTAAAAATAGAGTCAGAAAGTAAGAATAATGGCTAATATAGTTTAAAGGATATTATGATTTCCTGAAAATTAACTTCAATTTAGTAGACATTAATTCCTTTCTCTATCCAAAATATATAAATATTATAATCTTTAGATTTCTAAGTTGTCACTCTTAGCACTCCTTTCATTTATTAAGATTTAACTTCCATAAATTTAAGCCTTATTTAATCAAAGTCTTAAAATCTTAATTATAGATAGTTACACAAATCAAGCAACTACTTAATATCTTTTGGATGTTTATCATACTTGTAAATAAATTTACTCATAAGTTAGCCTTAAAAAGAAGCGACTATAATCTAGTTATATGTTCTTGATAAGAGCATTAAATTAGTTTAGACTTAATTTTAGACTTTAGATTTAAAAATAAATAGCTGCCTAATATGTAAATGGCTTATCTTTTACTACTTTTATCTCTTTTATCTCTATCTTAAACAAGCTAAAATAGAGTCTCAGAAATAATGCTGTATCTCTCAGACCAGAACGCAGAAATTGCTTTGAACCTTTTTTAACGGATTTAAAGCTTGAAGTTGGAATAGGAGCATTTATATATAGACAAACTTGAGTATAAGTTAGTTAAGTCAATATAAGATGTGGATGAAGATGATTTGAGCAAGTATAACATCTTAATTGATATAACTTATAAGCCTCAAATCAGTGAATTGCTTAGCATTAAAAGCTTAATTTATGGTTATCATCATCTTATATTCTACAGAGTAAACTGAGATATCTAAGAACTTAACAGTCACTAAATATTGCCTTCTTACTAATACGAAGGTATTGTATTGAGGTCTTTTTTGGACTTGCTGGGGATAGAAAATATTGTAATAGTATAACAAAATTCCAAGGAGTTCTTCTTGCCTTTATAGTAAATAAGTTAAAAGAGAATACAGTAAAGTGTAGTTATTTAGAACTATATACCTGATAATCTTATGCAAATCTTAAAGACAGCTGGCTCTCCTTACTTCATACTGTCAACTAATCAAACCTTCGCGATTTAAATTTTGAATCTTGCTCAAAAAGCAAAATTGACTGGTAAAGGTTTTTCTTGAATTTTACCTATTCATTCTAGCTTTATCCTTAATGCTTCAGCAAATTTGAGCTTATTTGAAAATGGTCTTATTGGCTTGGGAGGATTTCAAGGATAAAAGCAAAATTATGAGGATTTTGTGTGAGATTATTTAAAATAAGTGATATTTTTGCTGTTAAATGGGAATGAGCATCGATTGAAATACGCAGTATAGATTAAGCAAGATATCACAAATTAATTTTTTGTCCTAAACAAGCAGAGTTGAATCATTAAGACTGCTTACATTGTATATTCAATGAAATTCATAAAGGATTAGAATATTATTTGGCCTGGCAATACTCTGGATTAACCTGCTAATAAGATTATCATTTAAATTAGTTATTCAGCTAATGCCAAAACTGTGGATGGTACTCCAACTTGGTTTGATGAGTAATTATAAAATTCAATTGCATGCGGATTTTAAGACTTAAAAAAGAATAGGCCAGAAGTACTGACAGGCTTTATCCTTTAAGCTAATAAAATAGACTATGGTTAAGATATTTTTGACAGACAAGACTAAATAGAAAACTTAATACCTTAAATTGATAATTTAGGAGTAGTTCATATAGTTGAGTTTGTCAAGCCCATTTACAATACATCAGCTTTGCTTAACGATTATGGGGTTTAACTACCATTTCTTACAGTTTCAAATGAAGATACTTTAGCAAAAAGGACTGATTTTAACTGAGATCTTAATAACTTACCTCATTATTCCAAATATGGAGACGTATTTCTTAAGTTTCTAGCGAAGAACAAATGAAATAGAATAGCTATTTACTCAGAAGACCTATCAGACTACTACACTATCGCATCATATATCAGAAATAACTCCAAAGCTTACGGAATTACAGTTGAAAGTGATGAAAGTCTGTTTTTAATTCCTTGATGACTTAATAAAACGCTTGAAGATAGAATACCTTTCTATCATTAGGTAGCTAGAGATATTATTTATAAAAAAATAAGGATAGTAGTACTCCATGCATGGCTATAAACTTTTGTTGAAATAGGGTATTAAATGCATTTGATAGGAGGTAAAAAAGGAGATTTTTTGTTCATAGGTCATAATGTGGGAAATTATATTGTGATGAGTGATTAAGCTATTTAAAGAGGATAGCAGATTATGATTGATATTTTTGCAGATGCCTTAATCAATATACATCCCTTTGCTTGAAAGAATGAAGTTGGACAACTCCAATACAACTTCTTAGAGCAATGTGGAGTCATTTTGATTCCTGATTTCCAGTGTTATTATTATGAGGAAGCTTTCATTGTTGGTTATGCTCTAGATAACTTGATAAAAGATGCTTAGGATTATAATGATCCTTTAAAGATGAGAGATGCAATGAGAAACGTAGATTTTATAGGATGTAGTGGGAGAGTCAAGTTTAAGAACAAATTTAGATCGGATGTCACTTTCTAGTTTAAAGAACTTTCTTTGATAAAAGACAATGTCTCTGATTTAAGTTACAAAGGAATGTACTGTCCTGGATGTGCTATAATTTGGGACTTCGAAGAAGAATTATTTTATAGTTCCACAAATTCAACCAAACCTCTAGAGGATAAATTCCCTTAGTACAAAGAATGCTCGTTTTCGACAAGATGAAAATATAATTATAGTAAAGGTAAAAAGATTGCAATTTGAGTTTTTTCTTTTTTACTTTTCAGCTGCATATTATACATGATATGTGGATTCAAAATTTGAAAAAGGAGAAGATATTAAAAACTTTAAAGGCAAATAATTAAAACTTTTGGAGATGATATGTTCTATTTTTATAACGTGCTGCACTGTATTTAATATATAGGAATTGGACCAGATTTGAGGAAAATAAATTGAATTCTCTAATATTTTATTTAATCTTTCGTTTTGGATATAGAGGAAAGATAAATTTTTGAAATTGAGTTTAATTTTTTTAGTGGGTTAACTTATTTATTTGTTATACTTTTTATCTGCTTCGTCACTAGACTTGAGTTAAGGTTCAATAACACTCATTTTGCAAACCTGTTAAGTTTTATGACTTTTTGACTACTTCCAAATATTGTAGAAATATTTTTCATTCCAATCATTTTAATACTTACTGATATATTTATGTGCGTTGAGGCAGTTGATTTAAATATAGATTTACATTTATCTTATAATGAATCTTTTATAATTAAGGACTGCTATCTTTGATGTGGATCTGAAAGACATATTAGTAAGATAATAATGAGTAGCTTTTGCCTTATGCTCTTTATTCCTCTTGGAATTCTTGCTCGGCCTCACTGATAAGATCTTAAGGATACAGCCTTGAATATAAAAGAGCATCCTAGCATGATAATAATTAAATCCTTTTATCAAATTAGTCTAATAATCCTTAACAAAATCTTAAAGAATGATCATGCTGAAATTCATGGATGCTTATTCATTATTTCAGCAACTATTTATGCTCTTATTTTTTATAAGCTCTGACCTTATAACTATGACAGAGCTAATGTTATAGTATTTGGTCTTCATTTTTGTGTAATTATATTTAGCATTTTTTCTACCATTTCACTATCTGTCCGCAAATAAATAACCATATTATGGCTTTCTCTAATAGTAACTTTTGTTACCCTGGCAATAGTTCTAACTTATCTCAAAATGAAGAAATACCCAGAATACCTAAGAAGATAATAAATTGATAAAACTGCTTTGTTTAGATTTGCATTCAAGTTTGACGCGAAAATAGAGATTTTGAAAGAGCACATAAAGTAAAGGTAAAATTGAATAAAAGAGCAAAATGAAGCTATACTATTTAATGAAAATACTCAAAGTGTAATCAATATAGATAAATCTACATCTCTATATCTTAAATCTTAATAGCAGTAAACTAAAATTTAGTTAGTAGATAGTCAAGCAGATGAGTTTAATAAGCAAATCTATGAAAAAAACTAAACCAAGGAAATTTTTGATTCAGATGCAGATTAAAAATAACCTAAAGTTAAAGAACTGAAATTCTCGTTTACTGTTGAAAATTACTAGATTTCAGAATAGAGCTGAGCAAATATTATATTTTTCATCATAAAACTATTTTCGTTATTTTAATGATTTTCTGTAAAGTTTCTAATTTTATTTTTATAATATCTTTAACTTAGCCATTTCATTATCTTTTTTAATTGTATTCAATTACTAGCATGAAATTAGAAAATGCACAACATTTTTCTAAAAATTGCATCTGCTTTTGAATATTTAGTGCCTTGGCTTTACAAAAATATTTTAAGATATGCATTTGATTTATCCATCCAATCCTATTATATCAATATATTTTGGATAGTGGTAGAGGAATACTTAAAATGTTCTTATTAAATTGTTTCTTAATATTTAGTCTAATATAGATATAATATAAAATAAATCTATTTCATATCCAGACATTAGAGAAATCACTGGAAAAGATAAAATTAAAGCATTAGTTATTACTATAAATTAATTAAAAAAGGGATATAAAAGGGGCAATTAAAAAAATTTAAGATAAAACTTAAAAGTTGAAAGTAGAATTATACAGCTTAATGATTTAAAGGATATATTTCATCTAGGTTTATTATTGATATAATAATGTAAAGTACACATAAAATTTACGATATCTAAATTATTAGCATTTTTGGTCAAAGTATTGATAGACTTTTGTTGCAAAGATTTTTTAAATACTTGAAATTATTTTTTAGAAAAGCTTTAGAACTTTTATTTTAAGTAGTAGCAATTCTTTTTTTCTTATTTAATCTTAGTTTTTTTTGACTAAATGGAATAAATTTAGCAATTATTATACAAATAGACAGTTTAACTTCCTAAGATTTATTCAAATATATTTTTTAGCAATAAATAAGTATTTATTTTTATAAAGCTAAGCATCTATATAGACTTTCTGCTAAAAGCAGCATGGTTTATATATTATCCTATAAATATCAGTTTTTATTGTTTTTTTATTAATGCTTTTTCCTTTATATAATATTATTTTCATTTATATTTTATATATCTAAAGCTCCTATTGAACTAATTAGTTTTCTAGCTCTATATAGCGTGCTTAAAGTAAAAAATAATATTTAATAGCTATTTTTATTTTATGATCTTAAGATAAACTTTAATGATGCTTTAATAGAAGAGTTAAGAAATAGTTATACACAGCACTTTTTATTTTGGTTATTAAGAATTTTAATTACAATTTGCAAAATCTTATCCTTTCCGTTATCTTTAATATAAAGCTTTGTTATTTAAACTCTGAATTATCCATGTGTTAACAATTAAATTTATCACTTAATTGCAAATGTAAATTAATTAAGATTAATAGCTTCATCACTATTTTCTAAATATTTTATCTAATTTCCTCTGAAAATAATTGGTCCTTTTTGAATGGAAGTATTACTTAATTTAAATAACAGATATACTCTCATTTACTTAATTTAAATAATGAAATTTTAAAATCTTCAAATTTTAAATATTTATTATCTTTAAGCTTCAAAATAAGAAAATAATCTAAGATTTCAAGAACCTTTAAACTAAAAATATCTTCTTTGGTATTAAATATAATTAAATTATCTTCATAGCAATGTATGGAAACTTGCTATATTATCAGTTTTATTTAAAAAGCCTTTAACTTATTTTCTTATCTACAACATCATTTTTTTAAGCTTCCAATTAAATAATTGATTCCTTTGCTTTTAATTTGTTTCTTTAAAAAGATATCAGAATAGAACATAACTATTTATTTGCTCTCATCTTGCTCTAGAATTTAAATCTTTCTTATAGCAACAATAAATGGAAAAATTAATTTAGTAAACTATCCTTAAATAGATAAATAAGGACTATGATAGTTTACATTATAAGTTTGAGATTAAGCGCATTATTTTCGAAAACCTTTAATTAGAATAAAACTATTGATAATTACTTTTTAAAGGTATATAAAATTGTAATTCCCTTTAAGCAAAATTTAGAGTCTTATTTAACAGTTTCTTTATTATAGTTACATCTAAAATTTAAATAAAAATCCTTAATTTAGATTTGAAGACTTTTTATCAAAGCATGATTTGCCTAAACTTTCATGAATAAATTATAAATTTTTAAGTATCATAATCAAATTCTCTTTAATAAAGTAGTTTAACTGGCAATCCTTTATGCTACTTTTTGAATCTTAAAAGATTTTCTATTCAATTTTTTTAATTATGTTATGAAATCCATTATGCTACTAGCTTCTAAGAGTGTATATAATCGTAAAAATAATGTTCTTAAAATTTAAATAAATTGAAGTTCTCATTTCTTTCTTTATTCATAAAACCTTTTGTTTAACTGAAAGATGTTTATATCAATTTTAATTATGAATTGTTTTCAAATCCTTATAAAAGATCATTAAAATATCTTATTATTATAAAAGGATTTTGCTTCCTTCTAAATAATTAGCAAGCTATAAATTTAGTATGATTAACTTTAATCAATATAAATTTTTCGTCTATTGGTATTTAATACGCTGCGATATGAATTCTGTTATTTACATTTTTTTTATCTTTAATTTCTTTCTTTATTGTTTTTCTTTATCTACCTTAAATAAAGAATCTTTCTAGTTATCAGCCAAACTCTTCAAACTCTTATTGATTTTTGTCACTTCTAAAGATAGATAGATGCATAATGTTAAATTTGGTGTTTAATATGTTTTTATTTTTAAAGCATTTATAAAATAAATGAATCATATATTTATAATTTAATCTTTCTTCTATATCAGAGTAAAGCTTCCACATTATGTTGCAAATTTAACCTCATATCAGAGTAATAAGCCTACTTTCTATCGTTGTAATGAGATTTTATTGATTTCTCATTTTAAATATTATCAAGAAATAGCTACTAAAATTATACTTTATGCTTAATTCTTCAAATTGATATTTATTATTAAGAATCATGCTAGTTGCACTCTATATCTAAACTAAAAATGCTTAATCTTTCTTTATCTTTTTAAATTGTTCTTTTTGGATTTAATTTGGTATAAAAGCTTAAATTAAATTTTGCTTTAAAGGGAAGAATTAAGATTAATCTTTGACTCTATTATCTATTAAATGATTCATCCAACTAAATTGCTTAGATAGCTGGATATTTTTTTAAGGTCTTATCTTTACTTAAATAACTTATTAAGAATTAATTATTGTTCAGCTTTTTTGTGAAGATACTATTTTTATACAATTTTACTTTCATAATCCTTAATTAAGTTCTTAAAAGCGGTATCAGTATTTGCTAAGTAATATCAGTCATTTCTACAAGCAGTTACATAAGTTCTTGTTTCAGCTTAAATTAATAGAACCATTCTATTATATACATTTAATGATATTATACTAGATTTTCCAGCATTGCATTATTTCAAACTGCTTCTGCTTAGATAAATTTAAAGCTTTTACACTTTATAATTTTGCTCTATTTAGTCAAATTAAATCTTTTTATGGATTCTATTTTATAGTGAAAGTTGTAAGAAATGCTATTTTATATAGATTCTAGATTGCATCGTCTATCTTATCTTGAAAAGAGTTTATTTATTAGCTTATTTGCTTTTAATTAAATAGAAAGATGAGTTTATTAGCCTTTTTAGTCAATAAACCTATTCTATCTATTTTAGACTATTATAATGTAAGTGAAAATCCTATAAAATGTAATCAAAATGGTATATAAAAGTGTAATATATGATGCTACTGATAGAAAAATTGTAAATATCTGAAATGGTAAAAGAACTAAGACAAAATAAAGATTACAAACTAAATAAAAGTAATTAAATCATAAATATTTACCTTAGTATGGCCAACAATTCATTTATTGCTATTAGGTAGATATATCACTTTTTATTATGCAAGGAGAGTATATAAATACAATGTTAAAAATAGAATAATATTAAATATTTTAAATATACCATAAACATTTCTTAAATTTAAGGTTTAATGTAAGGATATACAATTAGAAAAAAGATAAAGTTCAAGGATTATTTTAGATATTATTGGACTTTAAAAATAATGAATAAAGGAATCATTAAACACAATATTTGAATAGATATAGAGACTTCATTTAGCTTATTCTGCTTTTATAGATAAACTAAATTTAATTTAATTCTAAAATGTGATTGAGAACCAAAAATATTTGCATTTAAATTTATTATTATGACTATTTATAAATTAGCAATCTTTTAGTGTTATGTTCTTAATTTTAGAATTAGCTACTTTTATTATAACCAAAAGCAATTTTATATTTTCATGATTATGCATATTTCTGAGTATTTAGAACTTGTTGTTATAATGCCTTACAATCTTTAATTGGATATGAAATAGAGGAATTAAATATTATGTTAAAGTAAAGAAAGAAAAGAAATATTCTAATTTATATTTTTGCTACTTTTAGATTTGAGAAGCATGCTTCGTCTTTTTGATTTTTGCTACTTTTGTATTTCCTCAAATTTTTTATAGGTTTAAAGATCTTATTAGACATAAGATAGAACATTTCTTACAAAAGGTACTAATATTGATAGATTGAATAAGATGATTTTTCTCTTTGTCTGTGAGCAGTTACGATTACTGTAAAATAAATGAAGCCCATCTGTGATATCTTTTATAAGCTGTATAGCACCATCTAAACAAGCCATCTGGTAGTTTAGCTCCTAGTTAAATTGATAGAAAAATTATTATGTGATAGGAAAGCAAAGCGACACTAGAAGTGATAACTTTAAGATCGGAGTTTTCTGAGTGCTATTCACTTTTTATGACATTAAGCCAAAAAGAACATTCTTCTACTTTCAAAAAGTAAATCACAACATTTCTGATAGAGATTCTTACTAAAAAAAAGCAAATTCTTAAGATATAAAATAACAATATAAATTATATATCTAAAAATTTATTTACATAAATAATAATTTTTAATATTAATCATCTCATTACTTACAATACATTATCATGTTTAAAGAAACATTTACATGTTGAAATTATTAATCTAAATATAGGTAAAGTTGAATATATTAAATAGAGTTTGATACAGATTCTTTATATTTTTATTATTAATTTCCCCAACTCATAAACTTATTTATTTTATTCCCATTAGAATTTTTCACTCAGTGCATTAACTTTCTTAATTCCAATTTTTTTTTAGTATTTTAATTTTAAACAATCACAGTAACATCCATATAACTTTTCAAAGCTTGCTTCTTCCTAATACCCACTTTTAGCCATGATCTCTTAACCTGTTAGTAATATAAAGCAAGCTTTATCTCAAATATAATAATATATTAGTTACTTATTCCAAACAGAAAAAGTATCTAGAAAGTAAAATAATTTTAAATATAAGACAGTTGGTTATAAACGTATGGTTAGCATTAGAGCATTAATATTAAAAAGTTAAATTCTATTATTATAATTATCTAAACTTTATTTCCAATTATATTTATTTATACTCATTTGCATTCATTTTATTATATATCTATTATGCTTATGCAAGTAATCATGCTCTAAAGCATGCAGGCTAAGTTTATTTACTAGCTATAGTTCAATAAGACTGTATTATGTAGATTCTAACCTGTAGATGAAATTATTTCTTTGTATCCATTGCTAGATATTTAAGGTTATTCTTTTCTTGCTTTATTAAACCTTATAACTATTAGGTCTTTATAAGGTAGCTACTTAGATCTATTTAAGCAAGGCTATATAAGTTAAGAATCTTGCTAAATAGAAGTTGCTTAAAATAGTGTCAGATTTAATAAATTATAGGAGTCAAAGATCTAACTAATATCTATTTATCTGAAAACAAAATTAGATACTTTCCTTATCCCAATCCTAAGCTTTCAATCCTAACTATCCTAGACTTCTATTTAGATCTTGCTATTGATAGATAATGGAAAAATAACTTGAAAACATTTCGGATAAAAGGTATTTGCCATCAAAATTGAAGCTTAATTATTAACTAAATTGTGCGTTTGAAAGTAAAAGCAAGAAGCTTTGGCTAAAAGGCTTTCAAAAATATAAATAGTAAGTATTAAATTTTTGTATTTTGAGAATTATTTAAAAGAAGGTATTTAATAGCTTTGTGGTAAGAGATCAAAGAAGGAAAGTAGACTTAGAAAGGATAATAAAGATGATTGGTTTATAAAGTATTTTCCTAGTAACTGTGTATAAGATATGGTAATTAAATGGTTGATTATAATAATACGTCTAATTTCGAAGTTTGAAAATAATTTGTATAATTATATCATTTAAAAATGAAAAAAACTACAAAACCCGCTGCAAAAAAACCTTTAGTCTCTAAAGCGCAAGTAGAAGCTGCACCTAAATTAGTAGAATTAATTCCAGGGTATAATCAAATATCCTTGCTTGGAAAGGGAGCAGTATCATAAGTATGATTATGCGAATCTTAGACGGATAAATCTAAAGTTGCTATTAAGCAAATCGAGCAAGAGTATAGTAATACTGCTTAGAAAGAAATGCAAGCAGCATAAATGCTAAGTTAGAATACTGAGAATTAATATCTATGTAGGCTACTTTAAGTTTATTAAGAAAATGGAAAAACATACTTGATTTATGAAGTTGGTGGATCTCCACTTGGTAAGACTTTGTTTGAAGTAAAAGGTGAATTTTACAAGAATAAAAGAAGCTTTAAGGTATGATTTAATTCAGCTTAACTTCCTCCCTATGTATTAAAAAATAGAACAAGATATCAAAATGCTAAAGTTTCTAATTAAAGCTTTAGCATAAGCAATATTAACTCTAAGCAATCATCAGATAATTCATGCAGATATCAAGCCTGATAATGTTCTAGTTCGTTTTGATGGTAAAAAATTATAAGAAATAAAACTGATTGATTATGGAAATTGCTTCTTCTTAGGGGAAAGCAAAGTTCTTCAAGGAGCTACTCCTGAATATTTGCCACCTGAAGCGTTAGAATGTATAGCTGTGGGTAAGGAATATACTTGTGCAAATGTTTGAAGTTTAGATATATGAAGTCTCGGAGCAATTTTCTTAGAAATTTGCTGTGGATTTCCTTTGTGAATGTCTTTAGATACTCGTACATCTGGAAGATAATTTTGCAAAGGTCTATTTGCAGTTGAAGGAAGATAAACTGAAAAAATAATTGAAAGATAGCGTCAAGTTAGTATGGATCCTTTGAATTTCACTAAAAATTATCCAGGACAATTACTTCAAAGAGATGAACAAGCCACAGATTTACTTAGAGGAATGCTTGCATGGGATGCGATAAATCGGTTATCACCTCAAGCAATTTTGTAGCATCCTTGGCTTTCTTGACATGTATTAAGTTGATTAAGTAATTTTTTACATTTTATAACTTTAAGATTTATTATGCTTTTAATAAATAAAATACTCTAAATATTCAAAATTACATTTATTAGTTATAATTAGATTTGCAAAAATTAGAACTCACTTTTATATGTTAAAATGAATTTGAATAAAAATGTTAACGAATATGATAAATATCGCTGATCTTATTTTGACAAATCGTACATTTATTTTCGTCGTAATGAAGTTGGCAAACTCTATCATTACATGGGAATACTATAATTTGAAATAATTCTTAGCAATTTTTCATAGAGCATATATATGTTGAAATTTAATTCTTTTTATATGCTTGATCATGAGGGTTTAATAGCATTTCATTTTTCTACTATTTGGGTTGATATTATTATTGTCTTTGATTATTTTTATAATTGACAAATTAATCTTGGTTTGGGTTGATGATTGGTAGAATTTAAGTTTGAAATATTTCATTTAACTTTCTAAATTTTTCATTTTATTCGCTTTCTTATATTTGCATTTAGCCTAGAATTTATTCATAATTGTCTTTCTCCATTTATAAAGTTCTAAGATTCTCTTCCAATTATTTGTTTTTGTTTTCAAGTTGCATAATTAACTACTTTGTTCTCATCCCTTCGTTCATTTTCTAAATATTTTCTTCTCAATTTTCTTGATTTATTTATACTCTATTTATATGTTTTTATTCAGGAGCTTTTTAAGGTTAAATTTGCTATTTTCTTTTATTTTCTTCCTGTAATTTATAATTTTTATTACTTATATCTGACAAAATATCCAATATTAAATTTTCATCTTTTTCTTTATGTTGTGTAACAATAGTTTTGATTTATTATGGATCCATGCTTTATTAGAACATTTCAATAAACTAGGCCAACATTAAATTGAAAGGATCATTTTATTAAGGAGCATTATGATTTTCCATCTCAATCAGCTTATTTTTAAGATCTCTTTCGAATTTCATTTTGCCATCCTCTCCTCAGGGATCTTTGATTATTTCCTTATTTTGGACTTGGTTTTATTAATTTTCATTATATCCAATCCTTTCATAGTTTTTAGCATATTCTACCCCATTATCTTGTTGTTAAAACACTTCTTCCTCATACTATTAACTATAATATCTTTCTACGTTCTTTTAATCAAGATAATTTTTTTCTTCCTCTTACTCCACTTAAAAATCCATTTGGTCTTATAGATTTTCTTATTCAAAGAACTCATCTTAAGGATTCTCAAAAGGAATTATCATTCTAGCATTCTCACTTTCCGGTACTGGATCCCATAAATAGTCCCTTTGATCAGATAGATTTTACATTTATTGAAAGTCTATCTCTTGCTCCTTAGGTTATTCTAGTTTTACAGGACTAGAAATATCTTACATTTTTATTTTATTAACCAAGCCTTCCTGGTCTTATGTAAATACCAAAATTATTTTATAAGAACAGTGGAATTTATAGACAAAACTAGTATCATACATTTAATAAGACTAGCAACTAAAGTTAGCTTAGCCTTTTTTATTCAATCTTGTTTATATAACTTTGAAAGAAAGGCATTGATAATTAGAGCATATTATAGTGCAATTCTATTAGTTATGCTGACTATACAATTTAGTAGCTAACTATTTTTCCCTTTACATTATGGATTATAAATCAATTATCCCCTATTTTACTTAAATGAGTCTAACTGCCTGAGTAAGAAATTATTATAACTATATAATTGCTTCATTTTCTTAGCTTTCCATTATTTATACAACGGAAGAATGATAGTTTCATTTAAATAAAGCAGAAGATGCTTTAGAAACTAAGCATATGGAATATAGTCACTTAGTCCTTATTACAGAAGTAATCTAAAACTATATTTAACTTCTGAATACTCTAAGTTATCTTTGCTTATTAGCTTAGATTGAACCTTTTTAATTTAAATCTCATAAAGATTATAAATATTATATAAAAGCCATCAAGAAGATACTATCTATTTTTATAAATATAAGCAATTTATTAATTATAAGTATAAAGTTCTAGCTTAGTTACATAGAATTAAATGCTTCATATGTTTATTCCTCTTTCTAAAATATGCTGAAACTAATAATTTAACCCTTCTGAGGAAGCTAATTCTTAAAACTTCTATTTCCGATTATTTTTAGTCAATTTAATAGCTTTAGTTTTATTTATTTTCCTCCATCTTCGATTTTAGATGTTTAAGACTTCTACTTTTTCTACTTCTTTATCTCACTTTTCAATCTTTTAGACAATCACTTTCTGGTCTACTTCATAAGTTTTTGAACTTATTTAATTCTCATTTAGATAATTAAAAAATTCAAATCTTAAAGCTATTTAATTTATAAAGTGGTTTTATTTTAAATCACTCAGCTTATAGCAGAATAAAATAAATTAAATTATCATTTCATTCTTCTTTTACATATTTATCTTCTAAAACAAAGCTTTATAGTATCTGAAGGTATTGGATTTTATTTATAAGGATAATAAATTTTCTATTTGAACTATTAGAACTTTTGAACTAAAAATACCTGCTTTCTCTATTCCTTTTTCTTTAGCTATCTTATTTTTAAATACCTTGCTTTAGAAATTTATATTAGCTATATTAAAATTTCAACATTATATAATCAAAGGCTCTGCTTGTGTGGCATCATAGTCTTTATGATATAAAAGTGCTCTATCAGCTATATTAAACTCATATAAGTTTCTTAGCTTTTAATAATAAGGATATAGAACATTAGCAAAAAGGTTAGTTTATGTAATATCTTAATGAATAAAGAATTTCTTAACTTCAATTTCCGAACTATCTAGATAAAAGTGGCTCTTAATGATAGCTATACAAAATAAGAAGCAATTATAATATTAAAATATAGATATTTTGGCTTTTTAAAAATTACTCATTATGAATATATAAGCAGCAGTCTACAAATCTTTAATTCATACTGTATAATAATAGCAAACAATGGCCAAATTCCATAAAAAAGGGGCTAATAATTAAATGTATGAATATCTTATGAAATGCAAAGCTTTATCAGATAATTTATAAAAATAATGTTCTAAAACTAAGTTATTGAAGATAATAATCTTTCCTTATAAATAATATGCTACTCTTATCTGAATAATTATTATGTCTCTCTTTCTTTGTTTCCTTTAATTTAGAATAATTAAAATTATCTTTTATCAACCTTTACTTAAAAACATTTTTTACTATCTAGGTTTTTCCTCTTTTGGACAAAGTTTTTAAGTAATTTCTAACTTTAAATAGATCAGTAAAACTAAATAATGTCTAAAATTGTCGAAAATATGCAAAAAAATGTTAGTTGATCTATCTAACTGCAATATAGCTTTTAGAATTTAAATGCCATTTATTTAAATAATTTTCCTTAAAAAAGGACATCAAATGCTTAGGAAAATTAACCAAATATTTTTAGATAATTTCTTCTTGATTCTGCTACAAGCTTATTCAACAGTAGTAGTTTTTACGTTCTTAAAACTAAAGAAAACTTAAAGAATAAATACAAATATATATTGGCCATTAGTACATATGACTACTTATTTGTGCTTCTTTCGTTAGTCGACTTGTAGTTAAACATACTGAAAGTCTAATTTAAACTTCCAAACTATTGAATCTTCATTTTCTAGTATTTTATTATTAGCTTTTTGAAGCGCCGATGAATCTTTAGCAATTGCTTTATTTATTTCCTTTTAATACTTTTAGTCTTATATAAAAAAAATGGTTGAAGGTTTCAAGTCAGGCTTCTATACCATCTCTTCCTAAGCCAAAAGGGAAGGGAGGAAGCAAGAAGCCAAGTCTTAATAATCTTAGGAATCTTCTCTATCACAACTTTAACCAACACTGAACTAACAACTTGGAATCTAACAAAACGAACGAAAGCCAACCTTGAAGAATTTACACGGAAACTCCAACCTCAAGCGAGAAACCGAGGAAACAGATGAAGTCTGTTCTCCACCAGGAGGTATCAGAGTTCAACCCTTCTGGCCAGATGAGCATGGAGTAGCTCATCAAAATAATACTGAATCTCCAGGAAGAGGTCAAGAGACTGAAGAAAGACAATGATATGCTGATGGCAAAGCTAGACTTAGCAGAAGGAATTGAGTCAAGACTTATGTCCTAGGAAAGAGATCTTAACACCTTTTGGAATATCTCACAAAGTCAGACTAACGAATCCTAAAATTATTTTTAGAAACAGACTGAACTGGATTACAGACTCAAAAAGTAGAAGAGAAATTGCAAACTTTTAGGAAAGATTAAAGCGAAACTGGAGCTATACAAATGGAAATCGAAGCCTATAAAGAGCAAACAAATCAAGGAAAATAATTCAAAATAAAGAAGAAAATGCTTCTGCTGTGGAAGCGTATGACATTTTTATCGGAAGTGTTAGAAATCCTAATAGAAATAAAGAAACTATTGGATAAAAGAACAACAAAAGAAGAAAAAAGAAGAAGCAAGAATGAAAAGAATGTATTGCAACCCGGATGATTCAATATACAAGATTAAGATGGAACCAAGGCAAGCTAAAGGAGGGAAAACCTGGAAAAATCCGAGTTTCCAATCTCGCTAAAATTGGGCGACTCGAACTTTTATTTTTAACAGCAAGGAGCATGAACTGCTGCATTCCTGACGGGGTTGGAAATCCCTAAAACGGAAAAATTAATATTATTATTATTATTATACTTTTAGTCTTATATAGCGCAATATTCTTCTAGCCATATTTAAAGTCTTAATTTGCTTAAATGTAAAATATTTCCAATTTAAATTTATTTTAATCAATTGTTTGCAAATTAAAGCTAATAATAGCATCAGTTTGACATGATATGGAACTGATTTTATAAAGATATATCTAAGGTTACTTAATAGGTAACATTAGAAGAGATATATACAATAAAAAGTATTTGGGTATAAATCAAACTAAATCAGATTTACTTAGTTAAGCTTTAAGTGACTATACAAATCTTATTACTATCTTATCAAGCAGAATATAATAGTCTCAAATATCCCTTTAAAGATATGAAACTAGACTTATACTGCCAATATTGAAAAAACATAAAAGTATAAATCTAAAAAATAATTTTTAAAGAATGTGAAGCATTTATGTCCAAAGATGAAATTTGAATGGTAATAAGTAAGAGCAGTAATGGATATAATGGTAATATAGATGTGAAACTCAAATGGAAAAGCATTTTAAAAGGGTTTACTTTATTAAATAGAAAGCATTTCAACTGTTTATAGCTTCTTTTTAAAAATGGCTCTTCCTATGACCCAAGCACATCAAAAAGCTTAGTAATTATAAAACCGTCTGTAAAAACTTAACCCTGAACTCAAATAATCTGCTTCTAAAGCTAAAAAACCCCCTGTTTAAGAAAATTCCCGTCCACCTACATAGACACCTGGTACTAAAATATAAAAAAAGCCACTTGATTTTACAAAAGATAACAATGAACTAGTCAAAGAATATTATTAAAAACAGGTTAAGGAAATTGAAGAAAAATTAGATAAAGAAGCTTAAGAATTTGAGAGATTGAACTAGGATATGAAGAGAAGACAGGAAAGGTATATTCGCAGAGAGTAAGAATATAGGAAAACCATAGAGTAATTGTAGCAAGATCTTAACCCTAACAGAAAGTAAGATTCTACTAATGTATGGGAAAAGAGTTATGAGTATGTCTAGTCTTTGCATTCTAAAATTAAAGAGAACATTGAAACTATTCAAAGCAAAGTGGAGAAAATTATCAATGAATAGGAAAAAGATCATAAACGTGTTTTTAACGCGAAACTCGCGGAAATAAAAAAGGATCTCGAGGAAGAAAGAAGAAGAAAAGGAGTTGACTAAGGAAATTTCGCGGAGAAAGAAAACAAACTAATAAGATAATTAGATCTTATTAATTCTACTCTAGAAGTAATAGGAAACAAAAACATTCAACTGTATACTGAAAACTAGAAGCTTAGATAAGACTTTAAGTAGCAGGAAAATGATAGAGAACTTCTGCTTCGATAAATTGTGGTTAAGAAAAAAGAAAATGCTGAACTAAGAGAAGAAAAGACTCATTTATAAGAAATTTTAACGTAATAAACTTTTAGTGATAATATACCTCATACTGCTCCGAAACCTCCATTAGAACGTGAATATTCTCTTGAAACTGATCGTTCGAGGAATGTTATTACCAAATTAAAAAAATAGTTAGATGGTGAAAAGCGCAAAACAAGTAAAATTTAAGGCCAATTCTTAAGGGAGTTATCAGGAAGAACAGAACTTGAAACTCTTCTTAGATAATGTGTTGAAGAAGTAAAGTAAGAAATATCTAGAAAAAAAACGGGAAGAATCTCAGTAAGTAGCTAAGGTTTTAGAAAAGAGCAAGAGTTTTAGCTTAATACCTAAGATCGAGAAAGAATTATTGAGTTATTGCTTAGCTAGGAACGAGTATTAACACTACTTTATGACAAAACATTCCCTCCGAGAGAAAAATAGGAGAGAGAAGAAAATTCTCAATAGTAATTATAAGGTTCCTCACTTAAAGGATTGGATGAAAATTTGCAGTCATTAGCTGAATAGTATGAGCAAAGCCAATAGCAGTTGAGCTAGCAGTTACAAAGTAGTATTGACTGAAGTTTTATTGTATAATTATTAAGTCTAAAGTTTTTAAAATGGAGTAAACTAAAATAGCTAAAAAATTAAGTGCTGAGAAGTAACCAAAACTCAACAAAAAAGGAGTTTTAGACTTAGGCAAGGAAAACACTGACTCTATGAAGGAATACTATTTAAAACAAGTACAAGAACTTGAAAATAAGCTAAAAGATAAGTAGGAGGAAAACAAAAAGCTAAAAGATGATTTATAAATTCGTCAAGAGAGATACATTAAAAGAGAGTAGCAATTTCGTAAAAACGTTGAAGAAATGTCTAATCAGTTGAAGCCTAGTAAAAATCATGAAGGATAAGCTGAAGTGTAAAAATGATCAGAAGTCTAGTATAAGCATACCAATATTCAAGATAAAATCTCAATCGTTTAGTAAAAGACAGAAAAAATGCTAGCTATCTAGGAGAAAGAGCATCTATAAATTTTTAACTCTAGACTTACAGACCTTAAAAGGGAACTTGAGGAGGAAAGAAAAAAGAAAGGAACTGATTCTGGAAGCTATGCAGAGAAATAGTAACAACTCATTAAGAAGCTCGATCTAACTAAAGCAAAAACTGAAGTAGTTGAAAATAAAAACAAGTAACTTGCTGAAGAAAACTAAAAACTTAGACTTGAATATAAATCTTAGGAAAATGATAGAGAGCTTTTACTTCTCTAGCTAATTTAACTGAAAAACTAAAACTCCGAATTTATGGATGAAATTGCTGGACTTAGGGATTAGAAAGTTTATTAATAAAAATTTCCAGAAGAACAACCAATTTAATAAGAGCATTTATATTAAATTAGAACAGCAGATACTAGTAGACCTAATAATCTAATAAATAGATTGAAAAAATCATTAGATTAAGAAAGAACAAAATAAAGACATCTGCAAACTTAATTAGTATAAGAACTTACTTCAAGAACAGAATTAGAAACTTTACTACGCTAATGTGTAGAAGATATTAAAGCTGAGTTAACTAAAAGAAGAGCGGAACAACGAGTTGCTATGACTGCTTAAGGAATGAGAAAGGGTTCAGCTAGAGATCTTGCTTAGCAACTATCTCCATAAGATCGCGAAAGAATAATCGAGCTATTATTATCCCAGGAAAGAGTACTAACACTTTTCTACGATAAAACTTTTCCTCCAAGAGTAAGAACAAGCTAGCAAACCAATACTCTACATACTCCTATGGAGTATAACTATGTCAAGCAGGAATCATATTTAAATCCTATGATGAGTTAGTATGATTTTTCATAGTAGAACGAAGATATTTCTTTATGAACATATGATGCGATAATTAAATCCATATAGTCATTAAAATTTTCTCCTTTACCATATCTTCTCTATTGCCTATTACATAGTTCACTTAAACTAAATCTAGTAAAAATTGATTTTTTAATTCTTATCATCAAAAAAAATGAAATAAGATATATAAGTCACAATTTCTTAGGTTAATAAGTGTATTCATTATTAAATCTTATAAAGGGAAAATAAGTCCATCGCTATATCCTGTTTGTATTTAAATTATGCTAAAACCATTTTATAAATTGAGTCTTTTATTCTCTCAATTTAACTTTATATAACTAAGATAAGTATGAAAAACTTAAATTTGCAATATAAGTATAAATAGAACTTAAAATAGGAAATACAATGCATTTATTAGGATTTTTATGATATGCTTTCTTTCAATTAGGTATTGCTTCTTAATAGATAAAATCTTATTAAAATGCTACTTAATTTAACTTATTGCTATTATCAATTCTTTTTTAATAATGGAAAGAATATTATTATTTAGCAGTTTGCTAAGCAAAGCCTTTAAGCTAACTGTAGCTTTTTGTTTTAGAATAGCTAAGTTTTTAAAATGTAGGCTATAAACTTAGTCTAATGTCTTAAAGTCTTTTAATTAGTAGATGGTTAGAATATTAAAGTATGTTTAAAATATAGCCATTCAAATATATTACAATTATATTATTTATGTCACTCTTAACTTATGAAATAAAGAAGCTAAACCTGTATTTCAACTATTTTCTTCCTCTAATTTTTAAAAATTACTATAAAAATTGGGTAGAAAATTAGCCTTCCATCAAATAAAATTAACCTAGTAAGAGGCTTAAAGTATCTACTTAGTTGTAAGAAATGAATATCTAAGTAATAAATCAGATTTTCAGCTTTTGGAAATTGATTGGATAATCTGCATCTAAATTTGCTGTTTGAGTTTATTGATTTCATCATAAGAATAAATTTAATTAAGATATATACTTCATTTTAATTAAAAAGAGCATTTTATTATTTAAACAATTCTATCATATCTTTCTACTAAGCTTCTTTTAAGATATATTAGTAAGTTACTAATTAGGTAATATATTGTGTTCTATTATTATTACTAAAATCCAATTTTTCTATAATTTTCATTTATAGCTTTCATAATTTTTCCTCTGTAACTTACTCTCTTTATATTAGAAGGACGCTTGCTAGGTACTTTACACAGGTTAATTTTATGGAACACATAAGAAAAAAAGTAAGGTAATTTTGCTATAAAGATTAGCTAAATATTAGCTTATATAAACTATATTTACTTTGATAGTTCTTGATGCTAAAGATCTTTTATTATTGAAGGTACTTAATTTAAATAAATTAATTATTAACTAGATACCTTTAACATGTTTAGTATCCCTTAGTTAATTAAATTGCCTAATCTATAGAGAATTATAATGCAGATGCTGCTAACTAACAGTTATTTCTTTTACCTCCATTATATATTATGCAAGGTATACTTAAATTAACTAGCTTACATGCTTTATTTGTGTCTATTACAATTTCATTTTAATCTTTTCATGCTACTTTAAGAAATTTAGAAAACATTTGATTTTCTTTGAAAAGTTATAGGAGAAAATAAAAAGATATGAACAGTTATTTTATTATGCTTAAGCTTAGAAGATAAAGTAGAGGTTAGAAATAAGAAGGAATAAGGTACGTAAGGATTTAAATTAAATAGATGGTAAATAAAAGTTTTAAATTTGGGAATTAAAATCTCCATAATAAAAATGCTGTCCCGCAAACTAGCAATTACTAACATTGCTAAGCAATTAGCAGATAAGAGAGTTCTTATGAGAGTAGATTTCAATGTTCCTTTGTAAGAAGGAAAAGTAGTCAATAACAAGAAGATTCGTGAGACTCTTAACACTATTAATTTAGCATTAGAAAACGGTGCTAAGTCTGTAGTTCTTATGTCTCATCTTGGAAGACCAAATGGATCGCCAAATGCTAAATACTCATTGAAACCAGTAGCTCCAGAACTATAAAAACTACTAGGTAGACCTGTCACTTTTGTCGATGCTTGTGTAGGTGAAAAGGCAGAGTCTGTCACTTCAAATCCATAGTAAGGATCAATAATTCTTCTCGAGAATTTAAGATTCCATATTGAAGAAGAAGGAAAAGCAAAAAAATCAGATGGAACTAAAGTTTCAGCTGATAAGGCTAAGGTAAAAGAATTCAGAAAATCACTAACAAAGCATGGCGATGTTTTTATTAATGATGCATTCGGGACAGCACATCGTGCACACAGCTCTATGGTAGGTGTTGACCTAAAAACAAAAGCTGCAGGTTTGTTACTTGCAAAAGAATTAAAATACTTCGGAAAAGCTCTTGAGAATCCTGAAAGACCAATGATTGTTATTTTAGGTGGTGCTAAAGTAGCAGATAAAATCTAGCTTATAATGTCATTACTTGATAAATGCAATGAAATGATCATTGGAGGCGGAATGGCTTACACATTCAAGAATGTATTGGACAAAACTCCAATTGGTAAATCATTATTTGACAAAGAGGGAGCTTTGATTGTTAATGACATTATGAAGAAAGCAGCTGAGAAAAATGTTAAAATTCATTTGCCTGTTGATTTTTCGTATGCCGATAAATTCGAGAAAGGATGCTAAGCAAGAAGAGGAACTTCCATCGAAGATGGATGGATGGGACTTGATGTCGGGCCAGTTTCAGCAGAAAAATTCGCTAAAGTTATTGAGAGAGGAAGAACAACAATTTGGAATGGACCATTAGGTGTTTTTGAAATTCCACCCTTCCATGAAGGAAGCATGAAAGCTTTAAACGCACTTAAAACCGCCACTGCAAGTGGTGCCATTACAATTGTAGGAGGTGGTGAAACCGCAACCTTTGCAGAGAATTTCGGTAAAGATTTTGTCAGTCATATTTCAACTGGAGGAGGTGCAAGTCTCGAATTATTGGAAGGTAAAGTACTTCCAGGTGTTGCAGCTCTTTCTGATATTTGACAATGAACTTCTTATTTAAAAAAGTATGTCTAAACTAAAATTGCATATACTATTTATCACTATCTATCTCAAGCTGTTTCTTATTAACTCCTTTACCTTTATTTAAATATACTGGATGATTATACCTCAAACAGCAGTTGTATTAATAACATAGCAACATCTTTTTCGTACTTGAAATAGCTTAATGAATATTCTATTTAGAATTATATGATTATTAAGTAATGAAGAACTAAAAACTTAAAAGAAGAAAATATAAATCAATTATATTGTTCGGATGAAAAATAACTTCCACTTCTGCTTTTTCTTCCAGATGATGCTTATTTTTGATATTATTAAGATATATTTGAAGACTAAAATAAGCAGCTTACCTAGATCATTTATTTGATAGTCTCCTAATCATTTTTTATTTACTCTATCATCTTTTCCTGCTTTCTCACAATGTCAATCAACATCTTAATAGCTTCCTCATTACTATTTCCCTAACTTTGAAATTGGGCTAATGATTCTATATTAAAGGCATTCTGCAATTTATTAATATTTTGCTGGTTTTTCTCAAACAAATTTTGAATTTAGTTTTTTTTGAACTCTTAAGAAAGCAAATAGTCTTGCTAGTTATAAGTTGGCATTTCAACTATTTTAGGTGGAGGTCCGATAGGAGAAGGGCTTCTTCTTGGAGAAAGTTCTTCTCAATCTGTTCTCTAAGTTTCTTAATCTTTTAAGCTTTGGAAATTTTATCTTTGAGAGCCTTCCTTTTACTGGTTTACTTTTTAGTTTAGTTTCTAAATATGCATTTTTTACTACTGGATTTAATTAAGTTCCTGTTTTTTCCTTTCGTTTTCTTCAAGTAGATTATTGATAATTTCATTCTTATTCTTCTTATCCTATTTCTAAGCACTTTATTTAGAATTTCCTTTTTATTCTTCTTTAAAATTTTAAAAGCTTTCATTCTAGTTATAATCTTGATAAAGCATTTATACATTATTTTGCTATTGAGTTCTTATTTTATGATCATCTTCAGTAATCTTAGTAATACTTTGTTCCCGTCTACTGTAGGCTCGACTTGTTCCTGACTTAATATTTTCCACTTCTTTTAAAAAGTTACTTACTTCATTATTTAACTATCTTTTTATTTAAGGCTTAGGAGATTATTTTTTCTCACTTAGTATAGGACTTATTACTCTTTTTCCTTGATTATCAGCCTTGATTCCTATTTAATTAATAGAATTTTCCTAACTGTTTTGTTCTTCATCTTCTTCATAAAATTCTTGAGAATTATAATCTTCTTGAAAAGCTCCTATTTATCTGCTTTTAGGAAGAATATATTCAGGACGATCAGTATTCCTTTCAGAATCAAAACTTTCATAATTAGAAATTTCCTCTCTTTGATTTTCATTCTATATTCAGTTTTATTAAGTCTACTTCTTTTTAGAATTGCTAAGTTCTTTTTTTTGCTGAAATCCTGAATTTTATTCTAAGTTAGATTATTTAGACTAATCGTTTTATTACTTAACGCTATCTCTTTAGCTCTCTTCCTGCATATTAAATCTGTTATTGATTTCTTGAATTATTTTATTTCTAGGTCCTATCTATACTCCCATATCTTATAGATCTTACTTAGTTATTAATCTCAGATCATGCAGATTTACTATTTAGTTCTCTCTAAACAGCTGAATATACTAGTTTAGTTAGATGCTTATCAAAAACTCTGATACTAAATCAGACTTCTCTATCTCTTCACTTTCCATATCTTTTTCATTTTATTGCTTTTATTATCTTTAATTTTGCTTTGGAGGAGCTTAAGAATTTCCCTGTTATGCCGCCTTTTAATATTTCTCTGTAGTTTTTTCAGGAGAACTAGAGTTATTTTTATGAATACTGACTCTTGACTACTTCTAATAACTGTCCTTTGGGATATAATTATCATAAGATTTCTACTTAAGGCTTTATCCAGGTTAATTTGATGGCGGTCTAGGTTAGAACTTTTAGTCGAACAGGCTTTCATAAATATTCTAATCAGAATTATCAATCTCTAAAGGATTTTCATTCATATTGAGTTCTAAATTATTACTCATATTTCTTTTGATATTTTTCTATTACGCAGTCTAGGATTAAATAGTTTTAGTTCCTTTAGCTAATTAATTGTTTATTTTTTTGATTTGCATACGTATGTTTTGTATTTTCTGCTGAGATCCTTATACAGGCTTTTATATATGTTTTCTAAAATTCATATTATTTTATATGAAAATGCTAACCTTACATATTTTATATTTTCTTAAGAACCTTTTTATCCTCTCTTTTAAGATCTAACTCTCTTCACTTACTGCTTTTATATTCATACAGCTGTATAGAGTACATTATTCAACTAATTAGCTAGTTAGATATTTATATGATGTGTAGGATTTTCTTTTAGCTGCTTTTATACATATTTTGACTATTTACATAGAGCATTTTATACATAATGCTCCAATCTTTTACAAGCATTTGCTTTGTAATATAATCATTAACTATCTTTGCTAGAATATAATCCTACACTATATGTATTGTATTTATATATGAAGCCTCTTTCCTTTTTAAATTAAAATTAAGAAATTTAATTTTTCTAATGAGATAAATAGCTAAGAGTACTAAAAGGTAGAGTAGCTATCGATATGCACAAACTAAGTAAATATTTTAACGGCGATTTTACATATATATAATGATTAAAATCTGATTTAAATGATTTAAAGCCTTAATTTAAATAGCCTTCAACTCATATACTATATAATTAAAGCAACTCCTATAAAATATTAACTCTCTTAGTTAGGAATAATGTAATAGAAAGTTAAACTAAAACGTACATCCTTTTATATGTTCCTCTAGCTAGATACTTTTAAGATGAATCTTTGATATAAAATTTAAAATAAATAGCTAATAGATTTAAAATATACTTACAAGCTTTATTTTCTAGTTTAGTTAAATAATATTTAAATATAATAGTAGTGCTTTTAGATCTGGTGTTGTTCGTTTCATGCATATATATTATAAAATTGAATAGCTAGAGTCGTATTTCTAATTTTAGTATTGAATGAATTTGTTTATTTGAGGATAACATCTAAACAATTTTTATGTCACTCAAAAACTAAGCGAAAGCTTCTAAAGTATTATCTGATTTTTCTAATGAAATAGGTAAAATTAATATTCTTCATAAGAAGTTTTAGTTTCTTTTCAATAATAGCTAACTATAAATTTCATATTTTACAGATATTAAGAAAATACTCTTATATTAATTACTTCCTTATTTTATTTTTCCTCTAATTAGTTAGAAGTAATTTCTATTAAGTTAATTTCATCACTGGATATTAATTAGCAAATATATCTCAGAATACTTATATTTTACTAGCGAATAAAGACTAATGGCTATTTCTTTTTAGTATATTATAAATTATAAATATCACAGGTAGTTTTTAAATTGTGGCTTATATAAGTAATTCTTCTTTATAAGATCATATCTTGCCTTTTCAAAACCTTTATTACTATTTCTTCTTTACTACTATTTAATATTTAACTCTATTGTTCATTTTATTATTAATAGCGTTAAATAGAGCAAAATAAACAAAAGCATTGTTAATTTAAGGATTTATGAGAAGTAGTATTAGATTAGCTTATTTACCTATTAAGTGTCTATACTTACTTATTTGATTAGCTTTTATACCTTCATATGTTAGAACATAGTCTAAACTTTCGATACTTTTATAGTCCTACTAAACTTCTTCAGCTTTCACCTATCTTTATCTTTTCAGCAGCTTTATTAAACTAATCTGCCTTGATATTATAATATCCAATGCAATGACTTGACTCCTAATTAAGTAGTATAGTTTAGCAAGCCCCTAAGGGTTTCTATATAAAGTGTAAGTATAGTAAGGATATAAGAGAATAGGGAGTTAATACATTAAAATAATAAATATAAGCATTGGATATGTATCAAAAATAGCATGCTGATTCAATTAAAAGATATTAGACTCATACTACTTAACCTAAAAGTACTCCTTCCAGCAGATCAACTTCAGTACCTAAAAAGAATCCAATAACTAGCGCTTAAACTGTAAGTTCTGCTAAAAGCTATGCCAAATCTTAAGAAACTTTCAAGAATAAACCTTAGCCTAAAGCAACTTCTGCTCGTATTATTTTTACACCTAGAAAAAGTACTTCAGGGAACTATGATAGAAAGAGCTAAACTTAAAGATCAAATAAAGTGAATATAAATTTAGGGTACGCAATTAAATAGCAAAAAACTGTTAAGAATAGATAAAAGATTCAAAGTCTTGATAAAGAGAGCAGAAATAAAGTGAATGGAAGTTCTAAGGATAAAAAGCCAAATTTAAATACAGTATAATCAGTATATGGTCATTAGAATAAAATGCCAACCACAAATTCCCTTACTAAAACTGTATAATAATCAGTTAAAAATAAATTTATGAAGACGACACCTAATTTGAGAAGCAAAGCTTAACAGTTTGCAAAAAATTTACTTGAGTATAGCTTTAGTAAGTAATATAATGAAGATTTGCCAAGAAAAGCAGAAGATCTACAGAAAACGAGTACTAAGTAAAGTAGCGTTCCTTTCTAAGCTAAGACTAAAGATATAACAAATTATACATAAGAAGAAGCTAAAAAAATAGTAGAATAAAACTTTTTTAAGACATAAGCTTTATAGAAATAAATGAAACATAACTAGCAAAATAAGGATATTATTGCATAAAACGATAAAAAGAAAACGAAGAGTAAAGTGAACGAAAAAGACAATAAATCTAAAAAGGCAGCAACTACTAGTAACACTTAAATAAATAAGTATAAAAGTTAGCCTAAACCAACTGCCTAGAAAATGCCATAAGCCAAGACTAAATCTTCAAAGTAGTTAACGAAAAATTTTCACAAGTCAAGTAAAAGCTAGTAAAATAATCAGATCAAAAAGGCTAACAATCTAAATGAAATGCAAAAAAAGAGATCTAGCTCACAGGCTAAATCTTCTCCCTCATCTTCTAATTTTAAAGGAATCGAAGCAAAATAATATATTAGCAATGCTTATTCTAAAAGCACAGAAAAATAATCTAATTTTAAAGATTTAACGCCACAAAAGGAAAATATTATACTAACACCAAGATCAAAATCAAAGGAAAAGTACAAAAGCCATGATCTCACTCCTTTGACAGTAGGAATGCATTCAATTGAAAAAAGTCATTTTAGCTCAACTAGCTCACTTTCATTAAAATAATCCATAAATAAGCCAAACAAAAATATAGATTAGAAAATAAGTATTTAAAAGGTGCTCTAGCCATAAGACACTAACAGAATAAAAAAGAAAAAAGCTATTAAATCTAATAATGTTTATTAAAAAGAAACTCCTTTAAAAAGTCGTCAATAGAAGGAAAAATAACCTTTTCAGTTTTTAAAGCAATTTTAAGATTAGAACCGATGAAAAGATTTGACTAAAGGAGCTTTTTCTAAAAAGCAACACATTAAAAACTCAAAGTCTGAGTAATAAAAAATTGCAATAGCCAAAAGCAAACTTAAAAAGCTGTAAGAAAGACCGCAATTAAAAACAAGTTTCCTTGATCCTTTTGAGGAAATTTCATCCGTTTTCGGAGAAATTGATGCAAGACGATAAGAAGAAAGCTTTAACTCCACTCAAGAACTATAAACATTATTTAACTTGGCTCAACAGGATTAGGGAGAATACGAGACTAAGATAAGTCTAGGAGTTTGCAAAACAAAATGAATATGTTTTTATGCTCTTTCAATTAATTTAATCTTCAAGTTCAGGAATATTTAGCAAAATTCAATCTTTAAATTTAAAGATATAATTTTATTTTCTTTATTAGTTCATTAGAACTTAACAAAGATAAGGTTCCAATAAAAGCATTATAATTTTTTGCTAAGACTATAGAAATTAAATTGATGCTTTGAAATCTTTAAATTTGAAAATTCTGTTTTATATTTAAAAATTTTTCATTTAACATATACATATAATTTAGTAAGTCTATAATGTATTTGGATATTTAAGTTATGATGCGATTAGTTATTAATTATTTACTTTAATAATCTAGAAATTTGTATAAATAGCTATTTCCTTTTAAATGAGACTCCTTAATTCAAAAGCTTATCTATCCCCTTTTAGAATTTAGTTCATTTCCTAATTTATAAAACTCCCATATTTATTAAATTACATATTTCCTGCTATTAAACACTTCTAATATAAGTGATGCTAGAGTTGAGAGATTAAGAGTTAAATTACAATAAAAAATAAAGCTAATCAAACTATCTTAATCATGATGTATTTTAGGATCTCCATTTAGCCTAAGCTTATCAAGTTATTGAACTCCTCAGTACTTAAATTTCTATTTCTGCTTAGCTTTCCATTCATTATTTTAACTATTTTCAATTTACTTAAATCTACTAATTTAGTTGCTTTCGTTAAAATGAAGTAGATTCTATAGCTATTTATCAAAAATTAAATTGCTTAAGCTTACTTAGTTATAAGGTAAATAGAATAATCCAATTGATAATGTACTAATTGGTATTAAACTAGATGCTCTTTATAGTAAAAGCAATATAATACTATTACTTGTATCCTTCTAGTTTAGTGTTTAAGCTTTATATCCTTTAATTATTTAGCTAAAGCTTAGTTTAGGTAGAGAGAACAGTTAATTTGTCTTAAGACTTTTTAGTTTGCTTAGTTAATCAAATAAGACAACTAAAACTACTAAGCTTAGCAAAACGATTACGCTTATGGTATTTAATGAGTGCATTGAATTTATAAAGGCAGTGATAATGCTTTAGAGATATTCAATCAAATTAGGAATTTATTTTATCTCTTTCATTCAGCTATAACTTGGCTTTAATACCTTTAATCAAATTTATCATAGATAATAGGAATAAGCTATATATAGCTTTTAATAGCCTAAAAACTATTAACTTATGTATTTGCTAAGTAATGATACCTAGCTCTTATATTATGTCTTTAATAGGTAAGCTAGGATCTAAAGAATGCTACTAATTAATTTAATAGGGTTTAGTTCTAGTTACTTAGTAATAAAGGTAATAAAGTAAAGTGACTTGAATAGAAGTAAGTTAATAGGATTAGAGTAAAATAAGAAATAGATAGTATAGAAGCCTATTAAATTAAATATAGAGTATAAAGGATAAGCTTTTATTATATATTTCAACTAAAATGTTGAAAGCTATTATTAAATAACTTAAACTCAATACAGCCCGCGTCTTCAGAGAATCAGGATAAGCTTTATACAAAGTAGGATCTAAATTAACTGATGATATTGCTTATTTAGAAAAATACTCAAGACATAGAAATCTTATGCCTATTTATGAATTGTGGCCTTCTTATGGAAAATCGTATATTGCTCCAAATGCTTCGCTAGTGGGAGAAGTATTTGTTGGAAATAACTGCGCTATATGGTATGGAGCAATTTTAAAAGGAGATATAAACGCTATTAGATTAAATGATAATGTATTTGTTGGAGATAACACTGTTATGTATACATCCGAAAACTTACCTACTGGAATTCCTTCTAGTATCAATATTGGATCTAATGTGTACATCGGCCCTTAGAGTACCTTATTTGCTTGCACTGTTGATGATTAAGTCTTTATTGGCAAAGGATCTACTATCAACGAAGGTGTGAGAATAGAAAAAGGTGCAATGATAGGAGCTGGAAGTGTAGTAACTCCAGGTAAAAATTAATATTTAGGTAAAGTAATTCCTAGCAAATAACTATGGGCTGGAAATCCTGCTGAATATGTGAGAGACCTAAATGAATCTGACGAAGTTGCATTTTAGCATTTGCTTACAAGAGAGTTTGAATAAAGTCAGGCTCACAATGATCAATACTCATCTTTAGGACACGCTCACACCTATTCAAAATGAATTTAAACAATTAATTTAATAAAGTCATATAATATACCCTTGCTATTTAGGTTCCTTCTCAGATAGTCCTAACTATTTAGGAACGGACAATCTCTACATTTAACTCCTCAATTGCAGTTATTATTAGAATTTAAACTTCAGTGGATATCTAACTTCTATTTATTCCTAAAAAGCCTTAAATAAAACTTAAGCCATAAAAGAATTAACTAAATAAGATCCTGACAAGTAACTAGGTTTCGAAGTAAACCAAGCATAAATTGCAAGTGATCTTGGCATATCAACTAAGAAGATACTCTGATATCATATTATCTCTAAATCAAGATATACAAAAGGCAGTTAATTTAATCTAAGATATTCGCTCTTGATAGATGATATTTCTAGCTTTAATATGAAGCAATAAAGATATAGTAAGTAGATAGTGGATATATTTATAGATAGATGGTTTAAATAAATGTTGAAATGATGGAAATATAATAAATAGATTAAAATAATAATAATATAAAGATGGTTAAAAAAGCACCTGAAGAAGTTCCAGAAAGCATCGCTAAACGTTTGAAGCGTGAGGAAGATAGAAAGACAAAACTAGATCGTTTGGAGTAAAACGAAAGCTAGCGTCTTGAAACTTTGAGGCAAGAGTATAAGAAGAGATTCCGCTAGCATTAGGATCTTTACGAAAGGATGTAAACAGAGCAGTAAAGAGCCTTAGCTGAAGCTTAGAAAAATGGAGACTTATTGGTGCCACCTGAATAAAAGGTAGCTTTTGTTATAAGACTCAGGGGTATAAGATAGAATGCACCAAAACCCAGAAAAATATTGTAACTTTTAAGACTCAAGCAGGTGCATAATGGAGTTTTCATTCGTCTAAACGCAACTTCAATATAAATGCTGACAAGAGTGTCTCCATTTATTGTTTATGGTTATCCTAGTTTGGAGACAATTCGCCAGCTAATTTACAAACGTGGCTATACCACATGGGAAAAAAAGAAAGTTCCAATAAACGACAATAGAGTAGTAGAAAGAGCTCTCGGCAAGCAGGATATAATTTGTGTTGAGGATCTCGTTAAAGAAATTTACACCTGTGGACCAAACTTTAAATAAGCAAATAGTTTTCTCAGAACTTTCCATTTATCTGCACCAAAAGGAGGATTTAGAGCTAAAAAGGAAAGTTACGTAAATGGAGGAGATTGGGGAAATAGAGAATCGCTAATCGATCAACTCATCTTAAGAATGATCTGAAGAAAACTAACACTTTAAACATTAATAATTTAATAACAAATAATAATCTTACTTAACAAATTATGCATCCTACTTATTATTACTTCATTTGTACTATTTCCTCCAATCATATTTAGCAACAATTTAGCTTATTTTTCATTATAATGTACTTAAGTCACATCCTTACCTTTTCCTATAAACAATATAAATTAAGAAGTAACTAATTAAGATTTAATAGTCTAAGGTTTAACTTAATTTGAGTATGATTATTATTAATGAAGCATTGGCAACTTAGAATATCTTAAGTTTTTCTTAGCAATTATAGATTTTAAATAAGGGCTTTTTTCACTTTATCGGATATCTTATTTCCTTTATTTTTTAAGAGAACCTAATGACATGAATAAGAATATAAAGCTTTATAAAAATTTGATTTCCTAAATTGGTAATAAGAGAGTTGAATACTAGCTTTTAGGGAATTGAATTAATAACTTATTTTGGTATCATAAGTTAAAATATAAACTAACTATGTAAAAATTATAAGTAATTGAAGTTTTATAACCTGGGAAGGTATTATTAACAGGGGGATATCTAATTTTAGATCCTAAATACTCAGGATTAGTAGCAGCAACAAATGTGGGTGGACAAGGATAGATATAGGATGAAGAGCAAACTTATTTATCAGTTTAGATTAATTCTCTCAACTATCAATAGAACTTTATTTTTTATCCTCATTTCAACTCTAACTAATTTACCTTGCTTTGTGATAGAAGGAATAATAAGGATAACTAATTTATATACTCAGCTGTACGAGCTGCTTTCTTCACTATATAGTCTTACTTTTAGATATTCAAAGAGGGAAATTTAAGTTAATAATAGAAGAAAATCTTGATTACACTTAACATAGATAAAGAGTTTTATTCAGAGTAAGGAAAAAGAGGACTAGGCAGTTCTGCAGTTGTTATAGTAGTAATCACTAAACTACTATTTAAGTATTTACTATAGACATCAGTACTATCTTAGGAATTATCTGCTTAAAGTGAAGATTAAGTCATGGAACTATGCCATATAAGCTGCTAATTAGCAAACACTTTAGCTTAAAATAAAGTAGGTTCTGGCTTTGATATTGCTACTAGTTTCTATGGATAGAGTAATATTTTTAGCAGATTTAAAGGAAGTATTTTAGAAGCTATAACCTCTAAAGTAATTTCTAACTTATAGGTATAAAACGAAGAACTTTGCGAAAAGTAAATGGTAGATGAGATTAAAACTCATTGAAAATGGAATCAATTTATCTCTTTTCATCTACCTAAAAATATATAGCTTGTGTTATGTGAAATTCTAAATAGTGAAGGAACAGATACTAGGATTTTTGCTTCCAATGTAATAAAATGAAAGAATAGTAATCCAGAAATAGGTAAGTATTAATGATATTAGCTAATTCTTTATTCGATGAATTAAACAGATAGTATTACTAAATGCAGCTAATCTTGGTTGAAAATGAAATCTTGCAACGATAGTAGTTCGATAATTTGCTTGAAGTTAACAAGCAGATTTTAAGTGTTTTATTATAAATAAGCAAGCTATCTAATGTGGAAATATTACCAGATTTCATTAACTAATAAATACAAAATTTGATTTAAAGCGGATTTATAGCTGGAAGTGTTCCTGGTGCAGGAGGGTATGATGCTATTTATCTTTTGGTACTTTCTGAGAGTTTTGAAGAAGCTGTTAAAAAAGTTTCCGCTCTTTTAGACAAAAAGTTCCAGATAATAAACGTAACAGCTCTTAAGTAAATAACTTGAATATTCTAACTCTTCTCTTTTCTTAACTTGATGAAGAAGCCAAAATGAAATAAGCTTTTCTTTATTAAAGGGTTTTCTTTTTAATATTTGCAATTTAATTAGCAAGTCTTAATTGTTTAAAACTACTAACCTCTATTTAAGCAACTTCTATATATGCATTAATATAGTATTTGCATTAGTGAGTACAATATAAATATTTAGGATGACTATAATAAAACTTAATTAACTAGAGTTTTCTAAGCAATAATTAATCTTACTATAGGAAAGAATAATCCTATTTAGTTAATTTAATAATGGATATTTAATTTGAGCTATCTAAAGTAGCTATGTCTCTTGTATGACATTTAGTACATACTAATTGTATTAGATCCTTTAAATTAAAACCTTTTGTACCTTTATTTAGAGATTCTAAAGGACTATTAATATGACAGATATATAATATTCAAAGTATTAAGCTTTATCTTATGACTATTCAAATAAGATGTGAAAGCTAGAAATACCTTCTATAGATATCAATTGCTCTATATTTAAGCGGCTTTTTAAGAATAATATAAATAGGATATACTAAACTAGAAATTAAATATTTAAGCTAGAATTAAACTAATACGCTTTTTAAGGCTTGAAGGAATCAAAAATTCAGGCTATTCATATATTTTAGAGCGAAGGAGTAAATAAGGTGAGATATAAAATAGACTAAATTTATCTAATATAGATCTAAATTGGTATATCTACTATCTTATTAAGTATATTCCATATAAATTAATAGTAGTAATTAAGTATTTGGCTGATGCTTATTTTCTTATATATATCATTTAAATTTGAAGCTAAAATGTAGCATTTTAAATGCAATTCTCCAATGCACTTTTTTTCGGAACATAATTCTACCTTTAATTAAATGCCTTCTATTAAAGAAAAGGAGTACGTACTTGAAGAAGATAAGATACCCAATTTTAAAAGGATACAACCTTTAATATGAGTGAGGAGTCTAGATAACCCTTAAGCATATCTTATATCTAATTCTTTGAAAACTAAAACTCCTTTTTATAGGAACTCAAAGCTAATCCAAATGGTAAAGGAGAGGATTAAAGACAAAGATAAGTAAAAGCTAAAAATAAGTGAAGAAACTTCTTAGATAACTGATAATTAAAAGAATAACAGATAAGAAAATAACTCCAAAATTAATTTGAAATCTAAACTATCACCAAAGCATATAATTGAGAAAAAAGAGAAATAAACTGATTTGAGTAATTTGCTATAATTAAGATAAACATCAATAAGCCATAGTAAGTAGTGTGAAATATACCTTCCTTTAATAGATTAGAAGGATATAAAAAGATAATCCATCAAAGATAAGTTTAAAGCTATTTAAACTGCTAGAAATTATCTTAAGCAAAGCATTGATTTAATTAATTGCAGTCCTTGTGTAATAGATACTCAGGAAAGTGTAATAAGTCCTTGAAAAGTTAGGAATTCTTAGAACAGCATTCTAGATTCTGATACTACTCCAAAAAAATTATTTACTTTCCCTCAAATAGAAAACGCAAGGCATAGCTAATCCAGTACAATGACCAATATTCAACCCCCTCAGCAAATGAAAAAATTATTCAAGATGGTTAATAAAAGATTGCCATTTAAAGATTGAAAGAAAGAAAATATTTACTTTAAGTGTAAATTAGTTAATATAGCTAATAAATGTCTTAGTCTGTCATTGTTGAAAGAATATAGTTCTAATACTCATTTAATTATTTCTAGGCTTATAATTAGTTTTTATTACGTATCTACATTAAATAATTTCCAGGTCAAACTAAGGAAACATTTTTTTAAATATCGCCGTTGCTCCTTTTAATTTTCTACCATCATAGCAAGTTATACTTTTTTAAACTGTTAAAATAAAATTAAGCAATTGTCTAGAATAAACATAAGACAGATTATATAAATATTAGAGTGAATAAGAAATTAGTTTATAAGCTATTTTAATAAGGATACAGAGATAGAAGAAAATAACTATATAAGCTTTTCTATATTATTAAGTGAAAAAATTTCCAGGAAATGTTATAATTGCAAATATTAGTACAAAATTAGACCAACTATTTTAGAAGCTTTTTCCAGCATTTCATAATATAATAAGAAGCAATACAAATATAAGAGATATAATATTAAGACTTTAGTTGTATGATATATAATAATATTTTAGCATAATGCTGCAGTATAAAATTCCCTGCTTATTAATATCTAAAATAGAAGTTTTATTCAATTAAGTATAAATTAAAGTTTTGATTTACTGAAACTAGAAAGGAATTGTTAAAATTTTAATTATGAGCATTGATAAAAAAGTAAAAGTCATTCTTGAAATTTTATTGGAGAAAACTTTTGTCTGGTGTTTTTCTGCTTCATGATGTGTTGTTTGTCTGCGTTTTTGAAATCATGGACTTCTTTTGTAAAGTTTTTCTTATGGATAGTATCATAATCTTTCTTTTCTTCAAAGCCTTTTAAATAGTTATTCGATTTTTAGTTCACTGCCTAGTTTCTTATAACTCTAAACTTTGTATTCATCGCTTCTTCAATTTGCCACTCAGTAAATGCAAAATCAAACTTCTGCACAAACTTTCTAATTTTTAGTTACGTTAAAGGCTTAATAGCTCTAGACTTGATTTTAGGAATCGACTGTAGTTGGTCTTGAAGATCAATATTAGGCTAGTTATTGAAGTAATGGTTGACAGTAAGGCTTTTCTTATTATTGACAGAATAAGCAATAGTTTTATAATACTCATCATTATCAATCACATGTTCTCTCATTATTTTCTAGCCCTCTTATGAAGGAGATAGTTGGAACTTCAACTTTTCATTTTCTTACCACATTTTCATCTTCTTTTCTCACTATTTTTTCCTTTCTTTCTTTAGCCTTTTCAACTCCTTTATTCTATTCAATTAATTAGGTTTCTCTGGCATTAGCTTTTACAAATTCTAGAAACTTGAATACATACCAAATGACGAAAAAGAGCCTGTTTTAAGCATATAAGATGATCTTGTTTGGTTAAGCGTTTTGCGAGAAGTAGATTTGGCTAAGCTTTGCATAGTATTTTCCTCGATAAGTCAAAAATTTCCAGATTTGGAAGTCAAGGGAGATTGAGGTAAAGGAGATTAAGGTAAAGAGAAATAAGACTCTCTTTAGTTCTTAATTTTAGGAATAAAACTAAATTACACATTCATCTTATTATTAATTACCCTAAGAAAATTAATTTCTATATCAATGCCTCTATTTATCTACTTATTCCAGTTCTTACTCAATACTATTTAGAAATCTTTTAGGGTTTAAATTATATAAAAGGTTTATGTATATTAGACTGGCTCAAAAGCTGCTATTTATAATAACCCTTTTATTTATTCTCAATCAAGATGGTTTATTATAACTACAACTATATAGAGGTGTTTTTTACAATAAGAGAGTAACGATATAATAGCCAGCAATTATGAGCAGTGATAGTCTAATTGGTGTTTTTGATATTAAGAAAGAATAAAGATTTAAGATGATTTGATATAAATATTTTATTCTATGAGGTTACTTAATTTTTTAAGGTATTATTTATTTACTGGTTAGTTATCTTTCTAATTTTCAATAGTGATATATATGCTAATAGTTAGGAAGTGAACATATGTAAACCATAATAAAGAGATAAGGATCTGTTAGAAGATCAAGTATAAAATTTCAAATATGGTCAATTTATAAACCGTAAACCATAAGTTTTATTTCTTATCACATGGAAACAAGCGGAATGATAGGCTTTGCTTGATGCTATTTAATATTAGGTATTTAGATAATTCTAATTCTGTGTCTTATTGAATAGCTATATAAATACTCTTATCCAAATACTTTTATTGCGCTATTTTTCCTTAGCTTTAAGGTATTTATTTAATTTTAAGTTAATTATACTCAACAGAAATTAAGTTGCTCAAAATTTTATTTTTTGTTTCCAAAGATAAAACTAAAATTACTGATAAAGTAAACTAAAATGATTTCTAAAAAGAGTAAAATATTAGTGATGTAATTTGGATTCTTTAAATCCTTTTATTTTCTTCCTTAAATCTTCCTTCTAATTTTAAATTTTCCTTTCTTATTCTAATATTTATTAAATAGATATCATTGCTATAAAAGAGAGCCAATTAAGGGTTTTTATTTATATTAAACTAATCTTTATTCATGCCCTACTCAATTAAAGACAAAGGAATGTATATTATTATTAAATAAGCAAGTGGGAAACTTGTAATCTCATGGTATCCATAAGATTATTTTACATATTATCTACTAGAATTAAACCTTTGAAGATTAAGAGAAATTTAAATTAAAGAATTTTAAATATTATGGAGTATAGTGATGATATTACACTAACTTAATAAGGATACCTAGGACCTCTAATTTAAAATATAAGTTAGTTACTAAATCTGGTCTCTCTATTTCCATTAAACTGCTCAGTTTATTTATTTGGATATAAAGTAAAATTATGATTCTCTAGGTAAAAGGGTAGAGTATAGTGAAAGATAAATTAGAATATAAGCTCAATTATATGATATTATTAGTATTTATCTGCTGGTATAATCCCTAAGCTTTGATAATATTCCTATTATTTAAATAAATAAGGTGTGAATGTGGTAAAAGAATAGTGAAGATAGTTATTATAGATTATGAGATTTAAAATATAGAATTTTTACTTCATTTATTTTCAGATTTTGCCTAGAAATCTTCCTCCACTTTTAAAATGGCATTAAACCATTTCTTCATAGTTTCTTCTGAATCTCCATAAAGAATCCATTTTTTTTCTCTTGTAATTAACTGAAATCAGTGTTAATTATTGTCTTTTAATGAATTACCTAGAGATTATTGTACTATGCTGTCCTTAAGATTTATTATTCCTTGTATTTTGGCTTACTTCTAGCCATCGAAATAGTAAAGTTTTCCTTATTAAAATAGTACAAAATAATGTGTCGACTGTTGCCTTTTTTCACCTTACACTTTTAAATATCCTTGCTGAACAACTTCATTTACATAATCAGGGCTATTTTTGACATTACACAAATGTTGATCGATTAAATCAGATTAAGGAATTTCCTCTCCTCTCCTATACCTTTCTATGCTTTAATTAATAGCCTCAGCCCATTCAGCTAGCTCTAAGTTGTTGTTATAGATTGATCTTAGGGTATAAAGATGATTATTATCAGTTCATAACTGCATATGGAAGATTTTCTTTTCTGATAAATCTTCTATTTCAAACTTTGATTTTACTCCAAGCAAAACTAGTTAGTCCAATGGCTTCTGCTTATGTAATTCTTTATAATCCTCATAGAAAATGATATTCCCATGATGCAAAATAGTCCATACGTCTCTTTTACTTTCTTTTGATTCTATTTAAAGCCATCCATGCAATTAAGGACCTGGAGATCCCCAGTTTAATCCTAATTTTAAATCCAGCTTTTTCCCTTTTTGCAAAGCAGAATAAGGTGTTCAGCATGGTAAACAAGGATGCCAAATGAATAGTTGTGGATTATCTTTAATAGGAATTTATTCACATGAAACGGGACCTCGAATTTGACTAAGAGGTTCAGTTATTTCATCCAAATAATACCAATAATTATTGCTGAAATACTTAGGCTCTTAGAAATTGTTCATTCTTGAAATTTCAAGAAATCTTATTTCATCAAGAGGTACTTCTAAAGGGGAAAGGTACCAAACAGGTCTCCATTATGCAGGAGACTTATAGATCACTTTATTTTACTGACATATATTTGCGCAGTCACATTATTCCTGCTTGCAAATTAAGCATACTTTAGTTTTAATTTCTTCTTACAAAGATTATTCTTTAATTAAATCCATCTTTTAAAAACTGATTTTATCATAATTTTAAGATTAACTAATAGGATTGATAACATCTACTTCTTTTTGTGCATTCTATTCATTCTAGTTTTTTTTCACTGGAGATTTCCCAAAATCAAATTTCATTCCTATATCTCTACAGCTTTTTATAGAGTCAGATTTAATTCGTAAAGTTTAAGGGATTATTTAAAGTGATTTTTACTATGCTAATTCTGGTTTATCATTATCCAAAGAAGGAATTTAAGTCTAGCTTTTTATTTTGCTATATGTTTTCTTGAATTATGACTTATAAATTGATTTCTCTTGCTTCTAACTTAGAATTTCTTATTCAGATTGCATTTAAGTCACGATTAAGATTTATTAAGAAACTGAGTTTTAGTTTTGATTTTCTTACTTTAAAGGCTGCACCTTTTATATTTCACTCGATATTTGCTAGTCTTGTGTATTGAGAGGGCTTAAAATAAGTTCTTGTGAAGTCTTATGCTAAAGAGACTTCTCTTGTTATTGAATTACATTTAAGTTACTTTAAGAATTTTATTCCATAACTTAATTAAGTTAGGACTAGACTTATTCTTAAGGATTCTGCATTTATAAAAATTAATCCTTAAAACTTATTTTTAAATAAAACTCTTTACATCTTTTTATCTTTCTCTTCTATCTGCATAAGAGAGTACTTTAGATCCTGATTGCTTCTATACTCTTAAAAGTCGTAGAATTATAGCTGTCGCTATTATTCCCATTACGCTCAAAACTCTTAGCTTGTGGCTAATTTTATACACTTGAACATCTATTAAGGTTTGCACTGTGAATAGAATGATTTCCTATAGGTTAAAGAAGGCTTACTAGAAGTGGAGTTAGACTTAGCACAAATAGGAACTTTAGCTTAAATATATTGTTATAGTATCTTTCCCATTCCTTATTCTCTTAAACTAACCTTTCTTAAGAGTCTTAAGAAACTGCTTCGCATTATTTTTTTATTTGTCTCTTGTAAAAGATACCAACAGTTATGTTGACTAGAGCTGATAGTCAAACTATAACCTAGAATTTTGAAGGCATTTCTTAGAAAGAGTTAGGAAAAATCTATTTCCCAACTGCAAAATGTCCTACTAAGTTGAAGCATAATCCAAGACTTCTATATTATCTTAGAATAGTTACATAAAATGAGAAAGTCTGAATATAAAGGTGGTTCAGAACAGGTTAGTCTATTAATGATCTGTGTTTATGTCAGGAGAAATAAAATAAAGCTTTCTAAAGGAAGAGATATAACAAGAAGCGATAAAAACAACTAGAATAGTAATTCCTCTCACATAACAGTTCATCTGGAAAGATTATACACCACGGCTTTCAAATAGAGGGATTAAAATAACTTCCTAAATTAAATGATTACTAGTACAGGAGAGAATATCAAAACACCTACAAACTTTAGGTAAAATATCTTTTAGAATCTCCTTGTTTTATTAGACTACTCATTTTGCATGCTGTTTTGGAAGAAAATAAACAATAAACCTGATATAGTAATGAAAAAAGATCCTAATCAGAAAATTAATTGAAGTCTTCCTGGCCAATCCTTGGTTAATGGAGGAATAAAGTTCTTATCAAATAATAAGTGACCAAAAGCATGAAACATTAAGCAAGCAAATCTATATAGATAATTTATTGATTTAAATGAACCAAGAAACTTACATTATGTGAAAGAAGCGGAATATAAAAGAGCCTATTAAGACAGATATCTTCATTTTAGTTTCTTTTAACTTTAATTCTTATTTTCATTATTATTATACCTTTAAAATTTATGATAGTCACTTAATTAAAAATTTAGGATAAATAACTAGGTTTGCTATATTATTAACTAAGGGATATTTATAAGAACTATTCAATTTAACTTAAAAGAATTCTTAAGGTTAACTAAATAAGATAGCATTTCCAGTAAAAATTTAAGTAGCTTTACTTAAAGATACATAAGCCTATATAATCTAAATAAAGCATTATACGTAATTATTTAACTATTGATGGAAAATTTAATTAAAAGATAATAGCTTAGCTAGTAAACTAATTTTGCTAAATAACATAATTATCAACTAAAACTTTTATCTACTATAATGGTTTTAATAGTCTTAAATCATTTTTGCTATTCTTCTTAATGTTATTATATTTAACTTTAATTATATTTATATTTAATTATATCAAAAATATAGAAGATTCATATAAATAGGTTTTTGGTTCATTTTTTTATTTAAATCTTTCAAATTCTTCTAGTTAAAACCTATTTTACTTTGAATGCTCTTTTGCCTCTCTTATTGTTGAATATGGCCTAATAAATCTTTATTATAAACACATTTTAATGCTTTCTGTGGATTTTCTAGTTTAAAATCCTTTTGAATAGAACTTTAATAAAATAGCTTATATAAGGAGAGTTATTTAAAATATTAGTCCAATATGATAAGAAATAAAGAATATACGATAGAAAAAAAGCTAACTAGTCACTTATTTTACGGAGAGTTATCTTATATATGCAGCCTTTATAGATTTTTGATAGAAGGAATTATAAGGATATTAATAAACTAAATAACATCTACCGATTAACTAAAATTTTGAGCTTAATTAACCCTTTACTTACCAAAGTAACTATAATTACTTTGTATTTCTATACTTAATTTAATACAACTATACTTATATCTAGAAATATAGGGAACTAAATTTATGGTGAAAAGGATGCAATTATACTTATAAGATATTTATACTAGCACCATTTAATATTCATTCATACTTTTCTAATATCTAAATATAAGTCTTTAAGAGACAGGTAAGCCTTTGATTTTAAAAAGGAACATCCTTCTTAAAAAGAATTAGATGCAATAAAGAATAAATAAGACATATAACTTAGTACAGCTATAGTATTTATAAGAGGCTATTATAAACATAATCTTAATTAAAATAATCATTTTTATCCTTCTTTAAATATATTTTTGATTATTATAGCTTCTCCCTTCCTATTTTTTATGCAAATAGGGTAAAAGTTTTGAATCTTTTAAGATATTGTTGATTTTTCCTGTAGAATACTAAATATGATTTCTTTTAATGATTCTAACACTAATATATCTTAAAAAAACTTGAATAAGTAAGTTACCTTGACAGATAATGAGGAGTAACATAACATTTAACTTTTTAAAAGGATTTCTGTTATAAATTGAAATTATATAACAGGACTTTTTCTCTTTCTTAAAATTTCTCACTATGCCTTAATTAAAAATAAGCATTACTCTATCTTCAAATATACCAAATAACACTGTTTAGTATTTAAAAGTTCATAAATACTAAATTCATATTACTCTATACCCTTAATGTTTAGGACTACTAAACAACTTAATTTACTAAATTACACTATCTTATAACCTTAATTACTTTTACTTTTCATTCTACATACTACAAAGCATAAATGCAACTTTAGTCTATTTAGTAATTACATTTTATACCCTTAGCATCATTAGTTATATTTAATTTTCCTTATCTTAGCCCTTTTTGTATATATAAACTACTCTTTTTTTAAATATTTTAGCATTCTTAGAAAAGAATTTGAAAGTAAGATAAAGAATAATTTTTAAATTTCGAAGTATGAAAATAGAAAGGTTTATAGTAGTTATTTTATATCCTTCTCTATCTATTTCCTAATGTATCTATCTGCTAAAATACTAATGATGCTTAGCTTGTTAATACTAGCTTTATTTATTATAATTCCTATAAAATCTGAAGGATTAGAAGTATGGATAGTAATGAAAGTAGATATTATTTAAGAGTAGATAGAAAGTGCTGAATAGTAAAGTAAGAGGCATATTTAATAGTTTTATAAGGGATTTAGAATATCGATTAATAATAAATATGGGATAGTGCATTTCTTGCTGCAACTTATAACAATAAAAGGAACTAAAAATACTTAATCAAGCTAATTATGCTTCGCAGCAAACTACTCCTGAGCTAAGCACTAATTTTACTGGGTTCCAAATGAAAACTATTGAAAATACTCTTTCAGATGTTCTAAGTGATCTCCAATAAACTAAAGTTCAATTCGAAAACGAAAAATTATAAAGAGATAGCGATACTAGGCTGCTAGAAGCAACTAGAAGCAAATTGTAGTAGACAGAGGTATAATTAACAAAGGCAAGAAGAGAAATTGATAAGCTCGAAAAGTAAAGATCAGATTTGGAGATTAAACTTAGTAATTTTCAATCTGTTACTAAGCAGCTAGAAGCAGAAAATTAGAGAATCACTAGAACAAATGAACTCTTTCGATAGTTGCAAATTAATCTGTAAGCGGCTTAAATCGAAATGATAAAGAGTAGAACTTGAATTAATTAAAATAAGAAGGAGCAAATATAAAAATCAATTCAGGTATAATTAGATAGGCTTTCTACATGTAACTCTATAATGCTCAAGCTATTTTCCTAAAAATGCTCATGTGAGAATTAAATAGAAGATCTCCAAAAGTAATTGAAGACTGAAACTCCTAACTTAGAATCTATGTTTGATTAAATAGACCATATTTCTAATATTTTTTATGATGCTATTAATCAATATTAATAAAGATAATGTCAAGAGCTTAATGAAGAACTTGTAAAAGCTGAGTTTAAGAGTAAGCAAAAAATGCAATAAATTAGTGAAGTAAAATAAAACCTTGACTAATGTCTTTAGGTCTGTGAGTAAAAGTGAATCCAAAATATAAAAATGCTTGATGAAGTTCAAACTAAAGTATCTAGTTCTGGTCGGGACAAGAAGAGTTAAAATGAGGTAGAAAGTTGTGAAAGCTAGAATTAGTAAATTAAGTTGAAAAATAAGGAAAAATAAATGGAATTATGAGATTAAAGATCTGATTCTTTGCTTAACTTCAATCAACTATAAAGTCTAGAAAGCTAACTCTCTTCTTAGAGGAATTATTAATAGTAATTTTCTAGAGATTAAAGCATAAATTCTGGAAAAAGAACTAATAGATCTTAAGATTTAAATAAAAGATCATAGAGAAATCAAAAAAACTAAAGAGGTATGAGTATAGACTCTGATGAAGTGAGAAGATAGACAGATTACTCTGAGTTAAATAATTCGCAAAATAATAATTTAATATCTAGAGGTTTGAGTATTGATTCTGGTAATAAACAACTCCATTCTTAGGAATATTAAAATGATTCTTTTGACTAGAAAGTCTCAAGAGGTTAAAGTATTTGCTCCGAAGAAGTTCAAGTTTAAATATATAGATCGCGTGAAATATTAAATACTGAGGTTTCTACTATTAAATCTAGAGGCCTTAGCATTAATTCAGGCGATAGATCTAATCGATCTCAGGATCTTAGCATTCGATCTTCAGATGCAATAGCAATATCTAGAGGATTAAGTATAGATTCTAATGAAGCTTAATATTAAATTCATCACTCAACTGAACTATTAAACAATTCTACTGAATAGACTTTTCGTTCTAGAGGAATTAGCTTGAATTCTGGTGATAAAACTAATCGTTCTAAAGATTTAAGTGCTAGATCTTCAAGATCAAAAATATCGAGAGGAGTTAGTATTGATTCAAGTGAAAATTGGAAAGAAAGAAGGTATTTTTCTGAATAAGAAAGTCTAGAAAAATAATCAAATGAAGGTTATGGCTAACATTCAAGAGGTGCTAGTATTGATTCATATAAAAAAAACCAAAGTGAAGCAGAATTGAGCTACTATTCAGAGAGATTAAGTATTAAATCTAGAGGATACAGTCTAAGCTCTAATGAATTAAGTAAAAAATCCTGCTAGATAATAAGTATTTTACCTAGTAATCATTCAAAAGGAATGAGTATTTCATCTGCTGAAAAAAATGAACAAAAAATAAGGCATACTGATAGATCGTATGAACATGGATATGAATCAGATGGTAATAAAAGATCTTCAAGAGGTTATAGTCTTAATTCAATTGAAATAAGTTAAAATTCTTTAGGTCTGGATCGTAACGATACTCAAGGTAATAGATCAAGAGGTTGGAGTATTTGCTCAAAAGAAAATCAAAATATATCTGAAGAATTAAATAGAAGTAAATCATTTGAACTAAGTTTTAGATCTAAAGCAAGAAGTCGAAGTTCGAGTAATTCTTAATTATCTAGAGGCTTAAGTATTTGCTCTGAAGAAAAAAGTAATCGTTCATAAGAATAAAAAATTTAGCATTCTAGAGGAGCAAGTATATGCTCTGAAGAAATATCAATGCATGTTGAAGAATAGGAATAAGATTCTCAAAAGGAATCTAGTAGTATGGTAGAGTAACTTTCAGACAATTCTGATGCCTTAAGTAATTATTCGAATGGTCCAAAATGCAATTCTAGAGGTTTAAGTGTGATTTCAGAAGAACCTAGTGCTACCTTCAAAACTGAAGAGGATGAAAAATAAGACTTTATAGCTCATTCCAGAACATATGATAAGTTAGATTTCAATTTCTAAAGTTCAATCAGACCTAAAGTCCTTAATCTTCAAATGGCAAAGTTTAGATTAAGAACCAACACAAATTAAGCAATTATACATAAAACGATATAGATTAAAGCAGTATAAGATCTTGAAGAATGACTTAATGACGAACAAGCTAATGCGTAATGTGAAACACGAAGATCAGTAGATAGTTTAGATTTTTCTCCAAGCAATTCATTCTAACCCTTATAATTTTGCTTCTAAGAAAAAACTGATGAACTCTCTAAGACCTTTTAAAATTTGGACAATACAATAGATTATGAAATTCCTGCAAATTATAGAGTAATCAAAAGCAAAATTCTTAAGGAAAGCGAATTGATGAAAATTGCATTGTCAAGAGACTTTAATACAGCAGAACCTATGCATCAAACCAAAATTTTTGCTTTGTTTGAAAAGTTCATGGACGCCAAGTTCCTATATGATAGTGAATTTGATCTATAACAAGGAAGTCCTAAAGGAGTACCTGATTACTTCATAGAATTTATGAACTAAAAGTATGAGGAGAAAGCTTAGAAATATATTTTAAGCATGATAAGAGGGTTGCATGATCTAAGTGGATAACCATATGCTGGAATAATCTGCAGAATACTATAAATATTTTCCCTTAGTCCTATTGAATCTGACTTGTCCTAGAAACTTACTTAAGTTAGAATTTAATTTTAATATGAAATTAAAAAATATTAGAAAAAAGGAATTCGCGAAAATGCTATGTAGGGAGGAGAAATTCCATTGTTAAGTGGGCTCGTTTTAATAATGAATTGTCTTCAGCCTAAATACTTCATAGATGTAGCTAAAAGGCTCTGTCCAAAAAATATGAGTAAAGGGGAATTCTTATTTTTCGTCATCTGCTGAAAAACTGTGAAATAAGGCAACCGTCCTATCGATATTTTCAATCATCTCTAGAAGTAAAGATTCGTGTAAAAATTTGCAATCGTAAAAGCTTTAGAGGAAGTAGATTTCTGGCTAGCAGAAGATGATTATATACATCTATTTTCAATTTTTGGTCTTAAAGACAATTGTATTGATTTCTAATAGCTAAAGGACATGACTGAGAAAATTACAAAAGAGGTATAGCGACAATGGAGCTGAACTATAAGTTAATGCACTTTTCTTGCTGAGCTTGCCAACTAGCAAGATCGTTTTACAATTAAGCAAATTTATCAAATCTAGGAAGCCAAGGAAAAATAAGACTTCACTATCATTTAAGATTTAATGCCTGGCTAATCTCAGATCTTAGTGAGCTAACATCTTGATGAAATAATTGACCTTTACCTTATAAAATATAGATAGAGCATCTTTGCAAAATATGCATTATCATCTTCTTCAAAGCCAAAAGTTTAAAGAACTTAATCCTTTGACTCAAGTTAAAATATAGGTTAATCTAGTGCAATAAAGAGTAAATTAAAGCAAAGCAATCGTCACTTTAGCAAAGACCAACCAAAATTGAAGATAAAAACAAAATCAGGAAGCAAAAAAGCATGACAATTGTTAATCAATTTTAGCATTTTCTTATTTAATAAAATTATAACTTCTCTTTACTATTTCTACTATATTAGCAATCCTTCCTACCATCACTCTATAACAAATTATAATTACCCTTAACTAACTAATTTATCTTATAGTACTTAAAGCTTTCAGATACTTCTTTAATATGCCAATTCTCTGGCTTAACTTATTATTACAATTTGACCTTTTATAAATAATAGCAAGTGATAAAATATATCATAGAGAAAGCAGATACTTAATTAAATAGGTATTTATCAAATCATTTTCAATAAACATTCCAACTATTAAAAATGAACTAAGAGAGTTTAGGCTATTTACTTAATTATGGTTTAATTAATTAAAGGTTAAAGAATCTTTCCTGCTTCCTTGAGTTTCTTAATCATTGATGGAGTCAAGAACACTGATCTTGTTGAAAGTTATTACTATTCCTTTAAGTATTGAGATAACTATTGCTTTAAATAACTTTTTTTATTTGATTTTGGCTAAATTTCGTCTTCTTCTTCAGGTAATTAATCTATATCCAATTACTTCATCGTTCTTGATATCCACTTTTCACTAGAATTTTTGACTTTATTCTAATGCTCTTCAGATTCAACTTAAGCAGCTAATTCAACTGTTTTTATGGCGCTGTCAAGTTTTTTATAATCATCGATTTTTAACTTTTTGAGAGATATTAACTAGTTATTCTGCACCCATGTTACTATTTTTTTAAACTGGTTTAATTCTTTTGGAGTTATTAAAGATATTACGCTTCCTTAACGTCCTAGTCTAGCTGTTCTTCCACTTCTATGAACGTAAATTTCAGCTGATTTTGGAATGTGATAATGGATAATTCACTCGACATTAGGTAAATCTAACCCTCTACCTGCAATATCAGTAGCAATGAGAATATTACAGTTTGGTCTTTGAAAAGCCTCTAGCTTTTTATACCTATCAGCCTATTTCATTTTAGAATCTATGCTTACGCAAGTAAAATGCAAGTACTGTAGAATAGAATTCAACTTTTTGGCCACATTGATACTATTCACAAATATAATTACTTTCTAATCTTTGATCCTTTCATTTAGCATATAGAATAGATAAGCGTCTTTACAGTTCTTTGTGCATCTTAACTGATAATGCTGAATCTATTAAGGTAATATTCCAGAGTTCTTTGTTAAATCAATTGTTTTTGCCTTGGAACGAAATTTTACTAGCGAAATGGACTCTTTCTCTATTGTTGCTGAGCAAACAATAGTTAATCTATCACTTCTACTTTTCAAGGTTTAAGTAGTAGTTTAATCCGAAATGGCCATTAGATCTTCACCTTCAATTTCAGGAGCTTCTTCTAAATTAGGTTTAGGGTTATAAATTTGTTTCAAAATCGATTCTAGTTCTTTGAATTTCCCTGATTGAACCATTCTATCAATCTCATCGATCACTAGAAACTTGCATTTATAGATACGAAATAGGAATTCATTATATTGTAAGCAGTCCCATAATCTTCCAGGAGTACCAATTACTATATCAGGGTTTCTGGATAGTAAACGTTCTTATTTTTCTAAGAAAAGCCCACCTACTAGTAATACTATATTTAGTCCTCGAAAGTTATACTTCTCACATTCTTTAAGTATTTGATTTGCCAATTCTCTGGTTGGAGTTAGTATAATTGCCTAAGGGTATTTTTTACCTTTCTTTTTTTCTTTATTTGGCTTAAGTTTATTAAGAATAGGTAAAAGAAAGCAAAGAGTTTTTCCAGACCCAGTAGGAGCTGCTATAACTAAGTCAGTTCTATAAAGGTTTGAGTAAGGAAGAGTAGCTTCTTATACTGGAGTTGGCTCTATAATATCAGCCTCTGATAGCTATTATATTAATCTCTTCTTTAGGCCAAAGTTTTTTCAAGTATTATTCATTTAATTATTAATTAAATCAGTTTTTTTTAGATTTTTTTCTACCAATGAAAGAAAAAATCTTCTTGAAATCATCTTGATCATCTTCGAAATTCCTGTAGTGCTTTCTCTTCTCTTCTGGTAGTCTCACAAAGTTTTCTTCTTCGTATCTTTCCCTTTGAATTCGCTTTTTTCTGTCTTTTTAATTTTCTATATACTGCTTTTATCTATTTCCTTCACTTGTGAATATTTCTTCTGGCTATCCTGCTAAATCAGCTTTGATACTTTAATAGATTTCCGTTTCTTGAACTCTCTTGGCTTGTCTTTCCTGCTTTTTCTCCATATTTGCTGCTTCTATTTTAGGAGGAACATAAACTTGCTTATCAGTTTCAGCAATCTGGAAATCCTCAGGCTTTGGTCTATGATCTACGTTTTAAGTTTACTACATTGCTTTATCCAGTTCATGCTTTAACTTTTTATCCAAGGGAACCAGTTTTTCAAAATGTAGCTTCAAGAAAGTAAGAACTTTTCTATATTTATTACTATTAGGTCGATTGATGTGATTCAATAAGTTCATTAAATAGTTCAATAGAATAACATTCTTTAGCTAGTAGTAATTAGATCCTTCCTACAGTTTTCCATTTCATTGATCATGAAGTTTGCTTATTCGTTCATGAACTACTTATAGCTAATTTAGTAGTTATTACGGTGTCACTGACATTTATTAAGTATTCTATCAAAAGCTATAAAAAATATTAATTGAGCTATTGTTCCATTTAGTGTATCAATGAAAGTCATAATGTAATGACTAAATTATGCTATTCTAGAAAACTAATCTAATTAGCCTTACTTAGACCAAGTAATGCAGCTTGATTTAGCAAATATAAAACTTGAGAGTTATAGAAGTAGATTATTAGATGTAGGAAAGTTGAATTAGTAAGATCAAAAATAAAGAGAGGTAGATAAAGTTAAATTAAGAGATTATTATTTTTAATTGGAAGCAATGTCATTGTAGATCAAAGATAAAAACAGTCTTATCCTCACCAACACTGCACAGTTTATTTCTATATTAAGACTTACTCTTGAATTGTAAAGTCTAGTATGGAATCACTATGACCTGCAAAACTTTTTAAAGGCTAAGCATTTCTTATATCAAATTAAACGAGTCCTCCACTCACTGTTGCTATAAACAAATTATACTCTATTATTAGACTTTTTACTATACCTCCTTGGCATGAATCAAACTTGTGTCGTATTTTTAAGCTATTAAGGTCGAAAATTCCAATTTCTCCTGTTAAGCTAGAAGCTACAAAAAGAGGATGATTAGGACAGAATTATATAGATTCTACAGAATCTTAAAATAAGTCTTGGTTAAGCACTATTTTAAGAGATTTTGAGCTGACCATACATATTTATCCATTTTAGCCTCCTGTTAAGATTAGATTTGAATCAGGCGATATTTCGCAGCAAATAATGCCCTCTTTGTGGAAGTTCGTGTTACTGCTAAAACTAGAATATAGCTTGAATTATTCTTTGCAATCTCATATTTTAAGGCTTCCATCTTCTGAACCACTGAAGTAATATCTTCCAGAAGGAGAAAAATGACCACAAGTAATAGGTCCAGTATGCCCCTAAAAAATGTTGATAACTTGGCCATTTTCTGCATTCCAGAGCCATGAATTTGTATCAGCTCCTCCTACAATAATAATAGGTCCTTTTGGATGCCATTCTATAAACTATATTAAAACTCACACTGATATCAGGAGAATTTTCAAGTATATTTTTAGGTTTTGGACTCTTCTAGTTAGTTACCAGTTCATTTATGTCCCAAATTCTCACAGTTCCATCAAGTGAAGCTGTAGCAAGATATTTAACTTCTACATCCTTTCTTTTTGGCCAAAATTTAACATTTATTACTGAATCACTTTAATCCTTTATTTCTGTTACTTTTAATCCTTCAATGACAACAAAAAGCGCTTTGTCTCCTCCACCAGTAGCAAAATACTAATCAGTTAAATCGCAGCAATAAATAGCTTCTTGATGAACATTTTAAAGATTAACCTCAGGATCTACCAGCTCTACAGCATCCTCTTCTTCATCTTCTCCTTCTGGATCTTCTTCATTATCTTCTCCCATATCTTCTTACTAAATAATCTCAATTTCTTCTCCTTCTTGGGATTCATATTAGGAAGAATGTGCGCTGTTTTGAGAGCTGTTTGAATCTTCACTCATTTAAAGCTAAAAATTATAAATTTAATTAAACTTTCTGATTTCTTGTTTGTCACTTTTAAATCTTGATGTTTTCTTTTATAAACACTACAAATAGAAGTCAGACTCTTAGTCATTCTAGTTCTTTCTTAATGTGATTATATAAGTGAAGATACTTTTAACATAGTTCTAAAAATAGGATTCTTCAAAGTTATTCTTAGCTGATTTGATATATTGGGAAGGAAAATTTAGCTTAAGCAATTAAAAATTAAACTAACTTGAATAGAGGAAAGTTTAAAGCTTTTTGCGATATACTAATATACTTTGCTACAAGAAACTAGTTTATATTTAATAATCTACTTTCTAGCTAATCTGACTATATTTTCTAAATACTAAGAACTTTGATTTTAAAGTTATATACTGGTAAAGAAAAGAAGAGAAATTATAAAATCTTTATAAAATTTAAAAGAGTACGGAAGGCTAGCAGCTTTAAAGGTATCGATGGCTAAATATTGAATGCTAAGATTATAATTAGATGTATGATTATGAATAATTAAATATTTTCTAAAGTTTTCATTCAAAGGTGAAAAATTAGTTTCTAAGGATCCTGCATTACTTCGTTTATCAAATTGCTTGTTCGTGCCACGTAAGCTCCCTCTATGAGTCGGTGATCAGCAGCCCATGAAATATCTACTACTTAAACTTCTTTTGGTTAGTTGTCTTTTGAAAGTTTTAGCTTCTTTCTTACTTATCCAACTCCAATAGTTATAAACTGAGGAGGAAATACAGGAGGATAGCATATAGTTCCACTATGCTAAAGAATTGTTATTGTTGGTTGAGCTGCCGTTTATACATTTTTAAGTGCTTCTGAGATCTGTAAAATGGTTTTGTTCTGCACATCTTCTATAGTTGGAATTTAAAAGGCTTCTTAGTTTTATTCCTAACTTTAGGTAATAATACCAATATTTTAGTTCTAGATTAGCACATACTCGTTGTATTGATCATTAGTGAATTAAGCGTTAATGAGAGGAAATTTGTTAATGCATCCTGATAGAGCTTTTATAAACAATGCTATTCACTGTATTTCTTACTTCTGCTTTTTCAAAAAATCTAATACTTAGCTTATATCTATCTCATCACAGTAGACAAATGTGGGAACTGTATTACTTTTAGTATTCTAATTAAGTTAAACTATTACTTTTTTGATTGTTTATGTTTGGGGCTATTACTGAGGCTATTTAACTTGTTGAATTACTTTTGGTTCTGTTGTTTGATTTAATTAAGGAGTTTATTTTGGTTGTTAAATGCTGCTTATTTACTAAGGTTGTTAGGGCTATTTCTAAATCTAAGGTTATTAAGGTTACTTTGGAACTTCAATAGTTTGAGGTTTCTATATAGTAGCTTTGGGAGGTGCTTCTTTAGTTTAATTTTATGGGACTATTTTAGGTTATTCCTATTATTTTTTAGGAGTCGCTTAAGTTTCTTCTGGTTAATCTTTTTATTTAAGTTTCTAGAATTTTTTCTTAAAGGCATCTTTATCTTAAGAGGACTTAATAGGATACCTCTAATCATCTATTTCTATATCATATAATTTTTCACCAACTTTAGCCAATTTTTCAGCTTCCTGGAAGATATTTTTGATAACACCATCATAAATACTAGTATAAGTGCTTATTTTTTTGTCACTTCTAGCTTCGCATAAGACTTGGGATTCTTTTACAGTACTTCCAGATTGAACTTTTCATTCAAGGATTTCAATTTCATGAATTCCTTCTCCAGGATCAGGAATATAGAAGGGTTCTAATCGATGAAGTAAATAAGACTTCTTAAAATATCTTAAGATGTGTCTTGAGTATTTAAACATTTAACTTTATTAAATTACCCTAATTAAACTCTATTTCCTTATAGTCTACTCCTTAATCAAATTGCATTTTAACTATATACTAGAAGGTAGGAATAACCTTATAAATCTTGCTGTCTGAGAGAGTTTATTATTGTTTAATCCCCTAAATGAAGATAAATCCGGTAAGAAGGGAAAGTAGAAGCACTAAGGAATAATGGGGGGTTATTAGCAGAGGAGTTATGTAGGGAGAATAATAGAAGCAAGTGAGATAAATATAGACTAATGGCTTAGCTATTAAATAGTATAAGAGAGGATTTTAAATTAACTATTAAAAGCTTATTTATAGCTAGTAGTAATTCTACAAATTCTCTTTACTCTTTAAAGACTCTTTTAAATATCTGATGCTATAAAAGTTTATTTTCCTTCAAAATAATATATAATCATGTTAAATACACCAACTAATATAATAACCCTACTATTTAATAGAAAATGCCTCATTACTCCGCAATAGAGTTAAATAAAAATACTTAATTCTTAGCTAAGTGCATCTCAATATATATAAGCTGTATAACCTAATAAAGCAAATATTTAAGTTATTAGTATATCTATTAGCCATTAAGATACCTAACCTGATATTATTATAACTTAGACAGTCATGTTTATTATAATATATCTATTCTAAGCCTTTATCATCTTACACTCTTATTATGTAATCTTCTCTTTAAAAATGGCATCAGTCTTTAAAAAATGAAACCTAAACAAATTTCCTTTTTTAAAAGTCTCTTTATATTTAGAGCTACATTAAACTAACTACTATTTTAAGATGCACAGATACCTCTACTAGATAATTGAGTGTAAGAAAGTATTTTCAATATAAAATAGTTAGCAAAACACTTAAATTAGGGCATTTTATACCATCTTTGTAACATTATTCTCCTAAGAATATCAAAAAAGCAGGCATCTAATAATTTCTTTTCAACTTCCTTTAATTAAGTAAACAAAGAAATAGAATCAACTAGAATGTTATAAATTTAATGCATAAAACAGTCTCGCTCTATAAGTAATATCAATGAGCTATGAAGCTAAAACAGAATAACTAGTTCATTTATGTTATTATAATAAGCAGTTTAAGACTGCAATTTACTTGATTATAGAAAAAGAGATTTAACAGTGAGGTAATTAGTTACATTATTGGATTTAAACGTATTTATCTTTAAATTATTTATTAAAACTTTAAGCTTTAGATACTAATGGGACGCACTTGTAGTAAAAGGATAATAAGCGATCCGCTTATGAACCATTTTGAAATGCAAGAGCAAAGTATGAACTTATATAAATTGAATTGCTTAGAAATAATTTCAGCGTATAATGGATTAGGCCAAGTTAAAAAAATCAATATAGAATAGCTTAACTCTTTGCTTCTTAAGCTACAACTTAGGAATTTCACTATAGAAGATTAGGATGGCTATGCTGCCTTTTATCTCACTTTCTCTAGTTTGATTGAAGGAAACAGATTCTTTAATACGAAATCACTGATATTAGCTCATTTATTATTGTGCAATGACACTCCCAAGCAAAAAGCCTGATAGTTCTGGGACTTATTTATAGACCCACTTCGTGTAGGTTAAGTGAGTATTTAAATGCTTTCTAAGTTTATTGCTAAAGTATTTCGATTGATCATACAGAAACTTCCAATGCTGTCTATCAACTCTTCCTTATTTAGTGGTGTAAAAATCACTTAATCCACGCTTGTCTTGTACCAAAAAACTTTTAGTATATAGAGAATCCAGCGAATATTCGTAACTAGAATAGCTGGAGCCTGCGATACTATAAAAAAGCTAGAGTTTATAGAAAACATTCTATACGAAATTTGCGATGCCAAGATATAGCATAATTGAACGAACACTCAAGGACTTAGAGAAATCCTAATAATGTACCATCAGTCGAATAGTTTTGTTAACAGTTATGATTTAATACAAAATCTAGAACAAAGCCAAAGATCCAAAATTATATTTTTGAAAAGCAGCACAATTCACTTCTTACAGCCTGAAACTAATTAAATTCATTTATATGATATCTCCACTAAGATTTATAAGATCGAAAATATACCTTTCAGAATCCCTCAAGGATGTAGAAGCATTCTTTTATAGGAAACTAACTAGATTCTAGTATGTGGAGGAATGAAAAAAGAAGGAGAAAGACATCGTTTCTTGAAGTCGCTTTTTGTGTTTGATTTCACTTACTCTATCTCTAATTATTACAAAACTTCCATGAAACTTGGAAGAACTGAAATGGCTATTTGTGAGAGTTAGTCTGATGTTTTTATAACAGGGGGCTATAACAGATTTAGTCTAGCTAAATGTGAAAAGTTCAGCATTTTTAGCTAGACTAAAAGCCAAATCTGTGACTTGAACTATGCTCGGTATGGACATACAGTTATTGCTGATGGGAAAAATTAGTTCTTATATCTATGCGGTGGAATATTTACTCCTGGGAACTGAAAACTTGGTATAGAGAAGATTAATTTTGAAATCTATGATATACTTAATGATGTCTGATACCCAATTGAGAACTCCATTAATTTCTAAATTTATAGTCCATGCGTTTTGCTAGTCGAAGGCTAATAGAAAACGGAAGTAATTGTTTTTGGAGGATCCAAGGTTTTGGATAATGACAACAAACTCAAATACTCAAATGGAAATCTCATAAGCCTTTTTTTTTCTTAATCAAACATTATCGAGAACATCTAAAAAACTGAAAATACAATAATTGAAGGACTTTAGAGCAGTGAGATGCATGAAAACTTTGTTTAAATCAAAAAGAACATATTTGTAGTCCTTACAGGTGAGGAAGAAACTTTTGTAGCTAAAGAAATAATAAAATTTGACTTATAAAGTCGAGCTTTTGCAAGAGTGAAATCATTTGCATTTGGGGAATCTTTGGTTAATTAAATACTAACTTTTAAAAATTATCAGAATAAAGGTTAATCCAAAGCTATTTCTATATTCTTCCTCTTTTACTATCTCGTTGTCAAAATTTAATTTCTCAGTAAAGCTATCAAATATTATATTTATGATTTGCAATAACTATCCTAATACATAACTAGAAGCTTTGCCCTAATCTATTATTAATTAGCAATGTAGCAATATATGCTTTTTAATTAATTCCTATATTAAGATATACTTAGACATATTTTAAGGTACTAATTCATTTATATACTTCAACTTATCTTTAAAATTGCTTTTTATCTCTTTTATAACTGCATCCCTTTACTATTGAATATAAACTTCCATGGATTATCAGTCCTACACCTTAATAATTATAGTATAAAGGGGTAATGCTAATTAAGTAAGCTTAGGGATAGTACTCGCATTTTATTTACAATTATTTATCTTATTCTCAAACTATTTGTTATATACCTTATATTCTCTCTAATTCGCTTATTTTAACCTCATATTTTATATTTAATTGGCTTTTAACTATATTTTAAAGGCATAATACTTATGATGATAAGGGATATTAATAGTTAAGTTCTTTAAGGTGATATAAAGGATATGAAAAGAAAGATTTTTAGAGTCTAGAGTAATATAGTAAAGCAAGAAAGCTTATTATAGAAGTCTCATATGTAGAGTTATTATAGCCAAGCAGGCTAATAAATATATGGTATTTATTCACGTAACACTTTAAAAATTATCGGTAATCTAATTAATTCCTAATCTAGATATTATTAAAATAAGAGCTTTACTGTAGTAGATCTTGTAATTAAAGGAATATGACAAGCTTATAAGGATAAACTTTAAATATGAGGAAAAATAATTCTCATTAAATAGCCAAAGTAACTAATATAGGTTTATTTTTCGAAGCTAGATAAAATTCTTAGTAGACACTTAATTTTAATATCCTTATTAAATTCTATATTATTAAATTAATTTTTTCAGATTAAAACTATTTAGATCATTTAATGTCTGTTTATAATATTGCTTGTAGTTAAAGTCCGCTATTAAAAAAAATTGACTATATAGACTTTAAATTTCTCTTAACAAAAACTAAATCTGAAAGGCTACGCGACTGATTAGGTTAATAGCGATTATTCAGTTTAATTATCAAATAAAAAAGTTGTGAGATCATTAAAGAGCAGACTTATACCTTTTAAGCAGATTTGTATAAGAAATACCCAGAAATTTAATTTTTATATGTAATGAAAGCATGCTTTTAATATAAGAGCTTAAATGAAAAAGTATGAAGAACAAAAGTCTCTCACTTGTTCTCGAACTAAGAATATAAAATTAAAGCATTCAATAGAAGCTTAGTTTTTATCCTCTATATTCAATAGAAACATACTCTAAAATACAAATCTAAGTATTTATAGTTATAGGCTTAAGAACTAAGGTATTATTATATAAGTTAGATATCTTCTTAAGTTTATTTATGAATCTTAGAGATAGTAAAGCATTTTATAACTCTATTATGCTTTTAATTAATAAATATAAACTAAATTAAACTTCTAAATAAGACCTTTTGATTCTAATAAAGTTATTACTTTTTCAAGTAAGTAGAATAGGGATTTTATTAATGGGGTTACGTGGAAATAGAAAGTATATTAAGGTTATAAAAATCTAAGTGCATTACATATACTAAATATCCTTATTTTAGCTTGATATCTTTTAAATTTGGTGGTTTTAATCACTTTTCACTTAGTTATAAGTAAAGAGTTATTAAGTAGGCTATTATAATAAATGATAATTTGCTTATCAATATTTGGTTTAATTACTTAAACTTATCTGCTTTGAAGCAATGATTACTGATTTAAAGATGGAAAAGGATTAGAATTATAGTAAGTAGGCTAATTAAATAAGCAAATGTTTTAATTTAAAGTTGCTCGTTTTGATATTTTAGACTTAAAGTAATCTGTTATAGAAACTCCTAATTTTACTTATAACACCTAAGAGTCTCTTAATAAATAATGAAAACAGCTGTTTGCTTTATACTGCTAGTTGCTTTGCCTTAATTTAGAACAGACGATAATGATGGGGAAAAATCCTCAAAGTATGAACCAGATCTTGCTGAAGATTATAGTAACGTTGATAAAGTTATTAATGAGGCATACTAGTATCTTTATGATACAGTTGTATTGGGCTATGATACTTTGAAAGTGGAAAGTGAAGAAGAACTAAAAAGAGCTGTGACATGGGTAGAAGATTATTATGAGAATATTACATCAGATTATGAAGGAGCTTTGTATGATTTCGAATAAACTTATATTCAAAATTCTGAAAGTGAAAGTGCTGATTATGAGTTTGTTTTCGATATTGAAGCAATAGTTTATGATAACTTAGATGATTTTGAAGAAACTTGCAAAGATGCTGAAGAAAACATGGAAGATCTGTATTGGGATATAATTGATGACTTAGGAAAGTAGTAAGAAGATATAGAAAGCTATGTAGAAAATGCTTAAGATCAAACTGATAATGTTATGGATATTACAGAAGAAAGCTTAAATAACTATGTTGAAGATTTAAACGATAACAGATGGGATGTTTAAGAAGCAGCTTAAGATATTTCAGATGACTTGGATGATGACATGACCGACTATTATGAGGATGATGAGGATACTTTCGATTAATCAGAGATGGCAGCAGCAAGTGATCTTATAAACGAGGTTTCAGATGCAGAAGATTTTGATAGTTTAAGCAGCAGTGATAGTGAAAATGAGCTGAGAGTATAGGAAGTAGATGATTATCTTGAAGATACTTTATTCCTTTCAAAGAAAATTAACAGGATGAAAATTTGAAAAGTATGACTGTTTACCATTTAATTTCATTCTATCCCTTTAATTGTTAACTTCTTTTAATCAATTCTAAACGTACAATAAAAAGCATAATTGAAATAATATAATTACATAGTACATAAAAAACGTTAATTAATAAGATAAATATTCAGCTTTTTCTGCTTAAAAGAAATCAAAATAATCCACTAGAAGGATAAACCAAGAAAGATGAATTCATTATACATAAAGAAAAAGTAAGTAAATGGGGATAAAACTTTATAGAAAGTAATCTTAATAAAAATGATTAATTACAATTTTTTATTATAATGATACTTCTTCATTCATAATCAATCTTATTAGATTGTATGGAATCTATAATAAAATCACTATAATTCTCATTTATAATACTTCCATGTCTTTATCCTATTTCTTTCCATATACTAACTCCTTCTCTTTTATGGATTTATTCTAGACAAATTATATTTATATTTTGGAAATTATTTTTCTTAAATTGTTTAAAAATAAGCGTAAATAAAAGGGATTATTAATTAACCAAAAATATAATCATTTCAAATCTAGAATTTTCTTGATATGGTAGAATGAAAAGTTATAATATAAGCAAGAAATTTTGTATTGAAAGACCTAAAGCATTTAATAAATAGTCTATAATAGTAGGCAAGTATTGGAAATTTTAGGATAGTTAAGTATTAGATATTTAGTTCCTTGAAAAGAAGCTAAATTATTTCCATAATTCTAAATATTTTAATATTTTTAACCTAAATTGGGATGCTTCTAGGTATTTTTAAATCTATCTACTGATGTAGTTTTTATTACTTCTTTTTAATTCAAAGCATTTCAATATGAATTAGTTTACTTCTTTTTGAAGTTTTGTAACTAAGAACTTAAGTAAAGAAATAATACCTACGCAGCATAAAAATTAATTACATTTGATTTATAGCAACTTTGAAATTAAAATAGTTCATTAAAGTTTGTAACTGCAAATTTTTAATAATTTTGGAAAACTTAAGATAAAATAAGATAACTACATTATGATTAGATGCTTTGAAATAGATATAGATTAATAAAATGTTTCATTTTCTTGAGAAGATTCTTAAATTGCTTGACCTTAGCATTTATCATTATAATAATTAGTAATGATTCTACTGTATTTTATAAACTAGCTATTAAGCTATTTAAGAGTAAAAAGCTAATTATGTAATTGGGCATAAATTATATGTTTATAATTAATAATAATTGAAGATCAAAATAATAAGATATTTAATATTCCATTCACTAGCTTCTCTATTAATCGTCTTAATACTAAATAAACTCAAAAATCTTTACTTTATTTTCCAGTAAGTTACTTATCTACAGCATATAGAATTAGTTTTAAAGTAAGAAAACATTTTAATTTTATTTAAGGTTTAGAACAGAATTTATACCAAGTATCTTTATTTTAAAGATCGATCAGGATAGTTAGAAAGTAACTACAAGGAAGTATACTGAATTACAAAAGCCCTTCTTTAAATATTAAATAAGATCTTTTTTAATAATAAATAACTTAGCCTATAGTTTAAATGGTATTTTATATATCTTTGATTTAAGTTTTAGTTCTAAAAAATATTTATTAGTTTTACTATAAAATATTGTATAAATAAGCTTCTGTAGATCATGTAATACGACTTAAGCATAAATTGACTTTTAAGCTTTATCCAACATGTTCAAAATGATTATTATGATTAATATTTCATATAGCTGTATTGATTACTCTAAATTTTGATTGAAGAAAGAATTGGTATACTTTAAATTCTTAATTTATGATTTCTTAGTGGTTGATTTAAGTTTTTGCCTTTGTTCATAGTCTATAAAATATTATGGATAAAATAATTAATTATAATGGCTCATTCTTAAGTAATCCACTTGATTCTTTTACCATTTTCCCAGATTCCTTATTTTTCAGTTCCAGTTTCTGATATAACTTTTCCATTTCCGTGTTGTTTTCCATTAAGTCAATCTCCAATATATTTTTTCCCTGCATTAAAAATTACCATTTAGTCATGTTAATACTCCATAACCTTCTTTTTTATCATCAGCAAAGCTACCTTCGTATATTTTTCCATCTCCCCAAATAAATTTTCCTTATCCATGCATTTTGTTATTAAATCAATTTCCTTCAAATTTTTTTCCATCAGTTCATATATACTTTCCATAGCCTTAAATGACATCGTTTTAAAATTCTCCTTAATAAATATTTCCATTTCCTCATTAGAACTCTCCACTCTTTCCATGTCTTTTTCCTTCAAAATATTCACCATTAAAACTAGATCCATCTTTTCATTCTTCTTTTCCATTTCCATGCCTTTTATTATTTTGCCAATTTCCCTTATAATTTACATTTTCGTCATAACTATAATACTCTCCTTGCCCGTTCTGCATACCATTTTTGAATTACCCAAAATATATATCTCCATTAGTGTATATCTTTTTTCCCTATCCACATTATATGTCTTTTTTGAAATAACCTTCATAATATGACCCATCTTTTAGTTATAGTTTGCCGTAACCTTCTCTTTCATGTGAATTTGTATTTCAATGTCCTTCATAAATGGTTTAATCTGAATGTATTTTTACTGGAGGTAGTGTCACTAAATTAGATTCCTTTCCATTAGCTGTTTGAATTCTTAACTCCCCAAATTTTTTAGCTTATTACTCTATTTTATCATTAAAATACCAATTTTTAACATCAACAAACTCTCCTCTTCCAAAAGCAACATCATCAGGCTAATAACTTATTCTATTTTTTTTAGTTGTTTCCTGCTATAATTTATTCTAACCTCTCTGCTTCATGAGGTAGCAAGATTTAATTAAATCAACAATCAAATCAATATCTTGCTTTTAGCTTCCGTATTTAAGAGAATAGTCTGTCATATAAACTTAATCAACACATCCTAGTTTCTTAAAGTCTTATGATGATAAAGATTGCTCATTAATATCTTATTTATCAGAACATGAACAGCTACAAACACCCATTATTGTGAGAAACTAATTCTTTGAAATTAAATTAAATTAAATATCTATTTTTATATTATCTATTATACCCTTTACAGTTATTCTTTCCCTTATCTTTTTATACGCTAGATTATGCGAATAATTTTAAGATACCTATGTAAAAGTATTGTTAAAAGAGTTATATTAGATTTAAGATATAGAGGAAATATTCTATAGCATAAGCATTAGAACAACAGATACTATTTCTATCCTATAGTAATTTAAACTGTTTAAGATTCCTTTAGAATTACAAAGTTAGCAAGTATATAAGTATATAAGTATATAAGTGTATAAGTGTATAAGTATATAAGAATAAAAGTATATAAGTATAGCCTAAATATTTATGTACAACCTTTTTCAGTTTCTAGGTAAGACAATTAAAATGACAGAAGTGTATTAAACATCCAAGTATTTTACTTAATTTAAAGCTAAATTGCATATATATCATTTTTAGAAGACAAAGACGTAAAAGATGTATAAATTTAAGAGATAGAAAAGCCAGCTAATCTAACTATTATTAAGCTTCCTTATTTTAAAGTAGATACTTAATTCTAATTAGTCACTGAGGAACTATAGTGAGCATAATAAAAACTAACTAAAAGTATTTTATTATAAGCTTATTACTAAGCATTACGGAAAGTAAAGGAGTGCTAATTGAAAGTCTTATTAATAACGGGTATTTCGTAGAGATAGTATAAATTACCCTAATATTGAATATATTAAATGTATTTGTAGAAGTACTATTAGTTAGGTTTTTGGTATATAAATAGAGAAGTATTAATAGGTAATTTATAAATATAGTTAATGTTTATATATTTAATTAAGAAATCTTTCATTTAATTTCTCCGAATAATTCTGTTTCTAGCTCTTTTTCGGCAAAAATCAAATCTTCCAGAGTTTTAAGCTCAGGTAGAAGAATTGTGCTGGCAAATTTATAAAAGAACAAATTCAGTCCTGTAAAAAGCTCGGTGACATAATGGATTTTGAACTTGAAAACAAGCTTGAAATTTTGATTTGTTTCTTCATTCATCTTAGAAATAAGGTCTGATATATTTGCTTGGTTAAAGTAGTAATAAGCTCCAATAATTATGAATAGAAATAGCTAAAAGTAGTTAAGTTACATGAGAGTAATAACTCCTATTAAATATTGAGGCCAGCAATAAGCCATCTTTCGATTTGTTATCATTTCAACAAAATTTTTCTTCAGGTAAATAACGCAAAGTCAGTAATAAGCAATGCCCATTGGTATATTATTAGCGCTTATTCCCAGATTATATTTATGCTTTATGATCTGCATACCTATTCAAGTTAGAATAGCTAAGTTAAAAAACTCCCAAAATATAATATTATTTACTGTTTAGTTTTGATCCATAAGAAAGCGAATGACGCTCTGGATTGTCTATATCCCTAGTTACTAAAAATCGCAATTAAAAGTTTTGGTCATAAACTATCCAATCAAAGCAAAACTTCCATAATTAAAGATAGTTTTAGATGAATATAAATACCCTCCTATCAGAAATATGAAGGTGTTCAAATACTCTGATTAGTACTAGAAGCATTTCATCTTTAAGAAATAGAGTAGAGATTTTCAGTGTTAAACAGTTATGCAAATTAAATAGATCAGCAAGAACTAAGCTCCGTAATTTTGTTTCATAGTTATTAGCCAATAAATTTCTTATATAATTAAGATTAAACCTCCCAAGACGCTAAATAATTAGATAGTCTTAAGTCCACTTTGCATGATGATATCTAAGAGGATATTCTATAGCATTATCCAGAGTATTATAAAAATCACTATTATATAATTTTTCTTATTTCTAGGAAAGTAAATTACTGATAGAGGCAGTATAAGACTTTAAGCAACACTTTCTAGAACATATTAAGATCCTATTTTCCATCTCATTAGCTGCGTAGACATTAGCACGAAAGAAATGAAGCATCCGTTTATATAGTTTTTATATAGACAGTTAGTTAGATTCATCTTATTATGGATGAAACTTATACACAGATTGGCATACACCATAACTAAAATCCAAAGGATAGAAATATATTTTTGCTCATTCTAAATAAAATAGTTAATAATATTTCACATGGATATTGAGCCTAATTCATTCGTAAACTAATCATAAGTAAAAGTGTCTCACCAATATTCATCGTAAAACCTATTCTATGCATATACTTAAAACACTTCGTACTAAAAATTTCAATTTCTTCTTGAGCATGTACACTGTTTAGTATCATATTAAAGAGACGCTTCTACTGCGATTGATTTGTTGCTGCATAGCAAATCACATATTTCATAAGGATAAGAATTTGACTGATATCTTTCAAAGTTCTAGACAATGCAAGGTCTTTTCTTTTTAATTCCACAAGAATATTTAACCTGAACTACATCTTATAATCCAGGAATATAAGATCCATTCATATCAACAGCAGGGTGAATGTCTCTAAAAGTAACTAAATCTTGTTATCACTAGCTAATATAGAAAGGAGGCATGCTTATATCAGCATAAGACTTACTCAAATAAAATCATTTGAAATCAAAATTTCCTAAATTAAGTTCTCTAGCTATCTCCTTGCATCTGTTAATTGACTGATTAAGGTTATTTTGCTGGAACTAATTAAGTTTTCTATTTTAAGCTAATGCGAATATTAAATTTAAAAGAATTAAGATAATATAGTGCATTTTATCTTGTAGAAATCCCTTTAAATACTCTCCTTTTATACCTTTAAAATAAACTAAGTTATTATAACTTCATTTCTCTTATAGCATTAGAACCTTCAAGCTATCCAAATCCTCTTTATGTTATTTCCAACTATTTCTACTTTTATTATTTTAAATCCAAATTAAACGTTGATAGGCTTAATATGATATGCATAAACCTAATACAATTGGGATAATTTAAAACAGAGAAGTGTATATTGTTTAGCTATTACTAAGTTTTAAAATTAATTAAGCTATACTATAGTGTTAGAGCCTTAGCTTACAAATAAAAGCTAAACTCTTATTTTCTCTTAACTATCTAACTATCTTTTTTAATTGCTTCCATTCTTCAATTATTATATATAGCTGATGTAGTTTGTTTAGTTTAGATTTTGTAAAAATAGAAAGAGGGAAGAATTATTTAATAGCAAATAAGAGAGGAATAAGAAAGTAGAGGTTTATATGCCTTTAGGATGATCTAATAAGATTAAATTCGTAAGTATAAATAAAAGGAATTGAGCTTCGTAAATATCTCTATGAATATAGATAAATAAACTTTGATTTAATTATTTCGCGATTTTATGTGATATAGTATAGAATAGGGAAATGAGATATATATTATAGAAAAAAATCGCTTTTAGTAAGTAAAATTAACAGATTTAGCATCAAGTTGGAAGATGAAATAAATTTAAAGTGATTAGAGATCACATTATAATAATTTGAATTAAGGGAAATTCTATAGACATTAAATATTAAATTGATTCTTTTTATCTTGTTTTAAAAGACGTTTCTCAGGTATACAATTCGTATTTTTCATTCATTATTTTCTCAATCAATTTTACTCTGTCTGGCAATTAGGTAGTAGCTGCGCTTTTGACTAAACTAATTGGTAAGCTTCCATTTGGCTCTATTTTAGAAACCATAGTTACTTAACTGCTCTACTTTTCACCATTTTATGAATCTTGCTCTTAAGGGTCTTAAATAAAATATCCACTAAGCTGAATTTTCGATCTAATAGTTTTTGGTGGAGAAGGAATATCTTCATGCTCAAAGCTTACACAAATATTAGCGATTCCATCTTTAAATAAGTTTTTATCTTGATATCTCTTACTAAGAAGCAGCAAATCTCTATCTTCCACAAAAAACATTCCTTTATAGATCATATGCACTATTTCTAGTTGTAATTCAGGATAATATTTATAAGTTTGAATTCCTTTTAGTTAGTTATCTCATTTCTTCCTAAGTTAATTATCATCTAGAAAATCAAGAAAAGTCACACCTCTGAATTTAATGGGAAACTTAGCCAATAAGAAATATCCTGTGAAATTTTCGTTCAAGTTATACAAACTTAAGTCCTTAACTTTAAGCATATTTTTATACTAATCAGCATTAAAAGACCATACTTTTATAAACTCATCCTCTTTAGAAAGAAATGAGCTATCTATTTTCTAGTTAAGCCAGAACTAGAATTCTTCTATACACTAGTCAGGTAGCTTACTAAGACTAGCTTCATCAAGTACTAATGGCTTTTATAAGTTTTCAGGATAAACATTTTGATACTAACTCATTATAAATCTCCATTTATCAAGCATTATAGAATCTGTTTACTATCTTGGTCCACAGCAGCATACAGTTCCCATTCTTTTCTATAATGTAGAATAAACCTGTAATTAAATATAAATATAGTATACTATAAATGCTTACCTATTCAACAAAGGATAATGGATTATTCTAATGCAATACTTATTTAATTGTTAAGATTAAACTAATTTATAAGCATTTGTCTATTAGTTAAAGTACCTTTATTCTTCATTAATCTATATTAGTGGATGCTGTCCCATTTAATTTATATTAGTAATTTGGACATTGGATAACACTCTATAATGATAGACTTTATTAGATAGAATTTAAAAGAGTCTATTTATATTACAGAGATGTCTTTCTAGGTTAAAAGGAAGACTAAATATAATATCATCAAGCTAATTATTTTCTACTTAATATCTAAAATGTTACTATTAGCTATTTATGCTACAAGTAACTCTAAGTATAATCATAAAGCTAAGAGATTACTAAATATGGAAATAAAATTACATATTACTAGGATGCAGACAAGGAAGAATCTTTCCCATTATTAATCAGTTAAAAATGGAATTGACGTACAATCTAATTGTGAAGAAGGAAAGAGAAGAGTAGAAATCTAATCAGTTATAAAATATAATGAACCTAAAACTAAAATAAGTAGATATTAAAAATAATGCTTATAAAATATAATGGAAATCAATTCCTAGAAATATAATGAATGCTTATTTAATCAAAATAATTATAAATATATTAGTCTATAAGTAAAGGTTTTAGCGAATGGTAACTTTAAGTAAGCTTTACATTATTAGTTTAGCGATTAACTAGTTTAAAAAATGAAGTTTCATTTATAATTAATTACTATCTTTAAATAAAATAATGATAAAAAGGAGCAATTAAGCTGGATAAATGTAAATAGATTCTCTAAACTTTGCTTATTTAACTGCTATATAATATCTTTAGTCTAATTAGAAATGCTTTATTCAAAAATTTCATTTTTAGCAGCTTAGCTTAATTATAATACATATCTACAAATATTAATGCTTGAAAAAGGCAAACTATCTTCTGCTATCTATTTAAATAAACATTTTCTGTTTTCTCATTAAAGATTGAGAAAAATAATTATTTAGCATTAGTTTGAGTATACTTAAATGTAGTAAATTAAATTAAATAATTTTAGCGTAAATTAAATAAAGAACTCAAATGATTGCTTATTGATACATTATGGTAACTTAATTGAAAGAACTAAAACTTAAAATATTTGCTAATTTAGGATAATTTACTTAAAGATTCTGAGATTTATAATGCAGTTATAAATTACTCAGTCTTGCTTAGAACTAGTAAGTTTAATATTCTCAAACATGATAATTCTTTATCACTGTTAAAAGTAAATAGAATCTGAATAAGATTGTAAATTGAATAAAAGATTGTGTCAATCTCATTTAGTGGTTTGTAGAGCAAATGAGAGATATTTATAAGAGTAAAAGCTTAAAATTTAATAAGCTTATTACGCTTTTAAGGTCGCTATATTTATAAGATTATCGTAAGGAGTGATAGTATGCTATTTAGACTCTGAAAGTATATAAACTTACTGAATTCGTACTTAATAGATCTGTAGCGATTCACTATAATACATTTATTTTCGATAATAATTATCTAAAAAATCGCTTAATTTAATTATTATATCCATGCTAATAAACTTTTTAAAATTTAGATATCCAATGCTATTTAGTTTATTAGAGTACAAAAAAGAAGAAATTTATACATCATTTAAAATAAAGAAGCGGAAAAGGCTATATTTAATTAAAAATAGATCTTCTTCAATAGGGTTAACAAACTATTAAAAAAAGCTGATAAATTCATTTGGCCTAGTACCTACCTTTTAAATTGGTGGTTAATAATTAAAGTTCCTTGTCAAAGTTAATGTAAATAAAAAAGCATTTCAAATTAATAATTAAATATTTAAAAGATTTGATTAAATAGGAAGAGGTCTATAGAATCAGTTTATTTATAAAAGATAGAAGAAAATAAGGTGACAGTTGATTTTTTTTAATTTACTAATCTCAATATAAAAGAAAATAACAACTAATAAAGTAGATATATTTTTATTTTTGGATCTACTATCTTATTATCTAATTTTACATTAACCTTTTAGTTCAAGATTAATTCCCTTATGATGTAAATATCTCAATTATCAGTACTTTAATCTATGGGATACTATATCTCCTTAAATTGCTACTAAAAATTATTTATTAGAAAGCCTTAAAGCTTCAGCATCATTTTCTTTAAGCAATAGATAGTTTAAATATATATAGAATGAAGTTTATCCTTCTTATAATATACTTTAAGATTTTAATTATAATTCAAAGGACTTTTGAGTTAGTTTTCATTCATTCTTTTTTTGATGTAAGACTTGAGTATTCTCCCCATTTATTATTCTTTCTTCTTCATTTCTATTCTAAGTACCATAAGTAGCTTCATTACTTTTGCTTGGTTCCTCTTTCAAATTATTTTTATTTTATTAACTAATAAATTTTTCATATTCTTTGTATTAAGTTTAAAGTTCTTCTTATGTTTACTGATTTTTGTTCAGCTAACATAAACTTAAAATTAATTCTTTTAGTTTGAATTCTTTTGATTGGGATTCTTATTTGTTAATGTTATCAAATAATTAAGATGAGCTATTGTTTTAGGTTTTAGTAGGCTGTAAAATCTCTCAAATCCTTTGAATATTTTTGATGTATAAAGATTCTAATTAATTATAAGATAAATTTTTATTAGTTATTTCTTCGATTTGTTATTTTTATTATACGTAATATGCAATTTCTTCTAGCTCTTCCTAGGATTTGTTTACATTATCAGGAGCATATAAAAATAGGGGTATTATTTATTCAAAATTTTCCGTTGATACTAATGAAACGATTGTTGGAGTAATTCAAATTTATAAAATACTCATTTTTAGAATTTAAATGAGTATTTTGGTAGTGGACTCCACAGTTTCTTACTATGATGTACAATATCCAGTTTATTTTCTTTATTAGATTAATTCTAATAAAGTTTAGAACTTTTCTTAGTTTTCTAATACTAATGGCTCTTCTTTTCTTTGTGTTTTTTTCGCTTTCTTCTTCGCTAAATAAGATTAATAATTAGCTTAATTGATGTGTTTCGCATTTTTCATTTTATTTAATTGGAAATTAAAAATCTAAATTAATAATCCTTCTCTTTTTCTAGAAAATTCTGGAAACTTCTATAATTAAAAATCACTATATAAAGATATCATTTTATATAATTTCAATCTTAAGACTTTAATAACCAAAATCCTTATTTAAAATAGAATTATATCAGCCACATTTTTAAAGAATACTTTCTGTTTTAAAGCAGCAGGAAAGGTAGCAATTTAGTAAGCAGAATATGCTTTAATACGAAGATTGAGTAACTACAGCAAAATATTTAATAACATTTAAGTAAAAAGAAGAGTAAGAGAAGATAAGGCCTAGAATTTATAAATTTATGCTTTTTTAGAAGAAAAAATTAAGAAATTTGCTAGAAATTTGATTAAAAAATAGTAAAGAATAAATAATTAACTTTCAGTTTTTTAAATTGATACTAAACAATTTTTTAGATTAATGATCTAAGTAAATAAAGTGATAAATATATATGCTAATAGATGTGAGGCATTATAGTTCATGGTTTGAGTAATTTATTACAAATCTAAGAAATACATTAGTTAAACTGCTATGCTAATATTAAGAAAATCAAAAATCGCTTGCTAAAGCAATTTAGATTTCCTTGTCTTTTTTTACAAAATAAACATTAAAATGGTTTTATTTGAATACCCTTTTTATACAATTGTAATTAAGCTACATTTCTATTTAATAAATTCAGAGTCAAACATAAGCACTTAAGAAATATAAGAAGCATGTGAAAGTTTGTTTAGATATATCTAGAGAAAAATAATGAAAAGCAAAGAAGTTATAATAATTGTTTACATTTCAGATGTATTAGTTCGAATAATTATATGAAAGTCATATGAATTTATAAGGAGACTTATAATATTAAATTATAATCCTTTTCTTATACTATATAGGTTTTAATAGAAACTTAGCTAGGAAAATAGTTTACATGTAAAAAGTTCTTTTCTTACATATCTAGTTTAATTAATATAAAAATGTTAATCTCAATATCTGAAATTTGCTTTTACAGATAATTGGATATTTTAATTAATTAATTTAAGGAAATTAATTTTCCAAATCTAATTTAAATAATTTAAAATTTCAGAATTTTAACTTTATCAAAGTTTTTAAGGTGAAAAAATTAACCCAACCGAAATTTTCAAACTTAGAAACATTTATAAAAATAGATTTGCATTTAACTAATATGCATAAAAAGTATCCTCAGAAATAGGAAAAGAAATTGATTGAATCTGCATGGTTTTAGTAGATCTTTTAAGCAAGGATGATTTTGGTAAAAAATAGATGAAGTAGAAAGAGAAAAATAACAAGATAAAAATAAATAAATAGTTTTAAAATTAATTTGGTCTCTATTTCATATAAGCAAATATTAGAACTAAGAACTAGTAAAATTGATATATGACTAAGTTTGTATGGTTAATGTATTAAATTGGTATTTTACAATTATTTTCATTACTTTAGCCTATTATTTATCTTCGATTCATTTATTTTAGATCTATTTTTAAGAAATTAATAAATATAAGCAAGAGCTAGAATATAATATAGTAGGAAAATAAAATAAGAAAATGTTGCTAGGATTGTATTGTAAAGCTAGATAGTAGCATAAATTATTTAAAATGTATTTCCTATTCAAAGATCTCTTGGGTCGAAGAAACTATTATTGCCTAAAGTGATTTCTTCTGTTTTTCCATTCAGCATTTTGTAAAAGTGCAAAGTTACAAACAACTTCGACGGTAAATATTATGAATCAGGATCCTTCGCATCAATATTATGAACTAAACTGGAAATATTATTTTAAAAAGCATAAAACTGAGCCTGTATATTAAAATTTACCTTTTGGATTAAAGATTCATACAATTTTTTCTTTTATTCTAGCTTTCCTTCATAGTACTATCCTATTATTCTAGCAGACTTATAATTTACCTTAATTGCATATCTAAATCTCCACAGCACCTAATAGATAAAAGAGAATAAATGGTTAGCGATATAGAAAGAAATGAAAAATAAAAGAGCAATTGACACAACATAAGCATAAGAATTTTGGATATATCCTAGACACTTGTACACCTATAAAGTAAGAAATACTTACTTAGTAATTTACATAGAAAAATAGAATGGGTAGCAATATTAAGATTACCAAGAACAGTGTCTTCACTAAGTTACTCTTTCTAAGCGTTTCTGCATCTACAAAAAGTTAAAGTGTTTCCATCTAGCAAATATCTCCTTTATTTCACAAAAACAATCCTGCTGAGTTCTATTAATCATCTTATATAAAAAAGTGGCCAAGTAAATATTTAGAATTTACTACTCTATTGGTCATATCTTCCTCACTAAACATATCAGTTTAGCTGTAATGCTTAAATAGCTTTTAAGTTTAATTATCATGTTAAAGCTTATACTAAGAATTATCTTTTGGACTTGGAAAATAACTTCTTACATCTCTTGTAGATTTTAGTTAGTAACCTCTCTTAGAAAATAATGATTAAGAGATAGGATTAGATTTATTTATAGAACAGTAGATAAGATCGCATTTCATTTTCTCAAATCATTATTCAGCCACTGACAAAATAAATTTACCAAGGCCCATTCCTTAGTAGTTTTCATGTATCCTAAGATCATACAAATATCCCATTTTCATTATTTTCTTATCTAGATTTGCATTTTTAGTGACGCAGGCAATTATAGCTATGATTCTCTTAGTATTATTATCTCTTATAATAGGAATAAAATACTCTTAGAAAAGTTACGCTTTAACTGAATACTCAGAATTGAATTTCATGCACGCCTTCATTCTATTAAAAGGAAAGTAATTTCCCCATTTATGTGCTGCTGATCTCTCTAAATCTTAAATTTCTTAGAAATCAGAAACTTTATATTAGTCTAATTAAAGATGTTAAGGAAGAGGTTGCTTGTCCTTAAGATACTCTTCCATTAGTAATATTTTTAGCAAATAAAGCTGATTTAAATATAATATATAGGTAATATATTTAATTGCTGCTATAGTTTACCTAACTACTTTAGTCATTTAAACCTAGCCATTATTTTTAAAAGTAAGCTTTCCTTATTTCTATATGCTACTAGAAGTTTATCAATACTCTTCGTATAATATTCATTATGTCCTTCTTTTATCTACCTATTTTCTTAGTTTATGGATATTATATATAAACTATATAAGAAAAGTTTGAAGTTAAATGCAAGTATTATATTTGATAAAATATGAAAAAAAGGATTATAAGAAATAGCACTGAGAGATTAAAAATAGAACTAAGCTAAGAGGAAAAATGTAAATAGTAGAAGTATTGAATATAAATAGAAATGCTATAAGACTAATTAAAATATACAAAAGACTAGTATTATATAACTTATATCTAGCCTATAGAGTATAGCTACTAGAGAGATTAGAGAGGAAATTTATATATTTAAGCAAATTTATCAGATTAAAAAGGATTAAACCTTATTTACTTATCATTTATTCTTTATATGATATCTTAAAGTAAGTATGTAGTATATCTTAGACTTTATAGATACAGCAATATGTGATCAAATTAATAGCATTGAGTGACAAGAATTTATACAAATTTGATTGATGATTAGTGTGAATCATACAAACTAGAAATTGTTATTAAAAGTAAGCAAAGCCTAGAAATGAAATAGTAAAAGGATTAAAATGATAATTAATATATCAAATAGATAAATAGCTAGAAATTAGGCAATAATGCCTAGTATTATGTAGCTATTCATTTTTATTACTTTCTTAGCAATTTTTAATAAACCATAATTAAAGTAGCATCATTAATTAGATTATCTGTCCTCTATAAACATTTGCAGATATCACTTGATTTATAATGAAAGTAAGTTCTTTAATAATAAATTAAACTCTTTAGTTGTGAGAATACTAAAATAATCTAGAGTAGAAATGCTAAAATAACTAGATCTCTTACTCTCAAAGAAACACTAGGAAGTTAATTTTATTATAAAGAAAAGAAATATTAAATTTCTTACTATATATTTCCTTATAAACAATATGATATATTTTAAGTCTATATATTGGGCTAAATCATTAAACCAATATTAAAAAATCACATTCAGTTATAAAGTTAAGGTATCTCTATATTTACTATTAATATTAGTTAGAGTCACTCAATTTAGCATACTTATTCGTCAATTATGAATAGCAAGAACTATTTAAAATAGAACTTCTTTTGTTGGTTAAATATGAAAATAGGAGTTTAGTATATTAATTAATGAAATACAGAGAGTTTAGTAAGATAATAAAATAGAAGTTTATAAATATAATTGAAAACAATAATTTTAATTTATGTTTCATCATAAATTTTAAGATTTCTTTATAATAGAAATTTATTAAGCTTATAAAGCGAAAATTATATATTAACTTAGCTTATTAAGTCATTTTTTTACTATATAGACATATCCCACTTATCTTAGTAACCACAATCCATACTTTAGGTAACAGTAATAAGAGCTGTAAATTAAAAGTAGCAAGTTTAATAGAGTTTGGCATAAGTCTAACAAGGATTCTTAATTTAAATGTATGGAATAAAGTATAGCTAGATATTAAAATAATAAGCTTTAAAATTAATTTTAAAGCTTTTCTTATAATGATTGCACTTATTGCTACTTCTATTGCTTTTTTTCTGCTTTGATATTATTTTATGAAGCATCGTTAGCCTAAAGATAGAGTTATGGATAGGATTGTTACTTTAAAGGAGTTAGCAAAACATAATGGAAGAAAAGATCTAAGTATTTGAGTAGCAGTTAAAGACTTGGTATTTGATGTAAGTGAGAATAGACTCTATTAGTCAAATTAAAAATACCATATTTTAGCAGGACATGATATTTCTCTCGCTCTAGCTAAAATAGATTTTACTGAAAGATATCTAGATAAAGAAAACTACTCCTCACAGATAAGCAAGATAGAAAAGGAAATCTTAGACAACTCATTTTAGATTTACCTCAGCCATTATAAAGTAATAGGCAAATTAGTGTATCAAGACAAAGTATGCAAGAAGACGAAAAAGAAGCGATGAGATGGTGATAATTGAATCTTTAATTAAATTTGGTATTAGGAATGGTTTAATTTAAACAATGGATTGAATATTTAATTTCATAGTCATTTATATTTTTATTTTCCAAATCATTATCAAATGCAGGGAACAAAATAGTATAACATAGAGGATAAAATTTCCCAAATTAAAGAAACACTCGCTAAACTTGGCTCTTCATTATAGATTTCTCAAGATTTTTAACAAACTGGAATGACTTCTCTAGGAAATACTCAGCCTCTTGAGAAATATTTAGAAGATTAGTTTAAAGAAAACCAAGAAGTGAACGAACTTTAGGAGTTTTCTCTAGGATAGTAGTCAGCTGATTTTCCTCCAATTCAAATAAACTAAAAGGATAATTATGTTAGTGAGTATGTAGCTAAAGGTATACTTTCTGAAAAATACTCCCCTGATTAATATTCCCCTGAAAAATACACACCTGAAAATTATTCGCCTGAGAAGTATTCAAGTGAAAAATTCTCTAATGAGAACCTTCCATCTGAATAAAATCTAAGTGTTAAGATTTAAGGAAGCATACTTGCTACTAAAGTATCGCCGCGCTACGAGTAAGCTATCCAATCAATGGAAAATATAGAATCAAACAGTTTTAAAGGATTAAAAGAAAAATGAAAATAGTAAGAGATTGATTGAAGCATGTAGAACTAGCAAAATGAAAAGTAATTATAAAACTATTTAAAAGAAGAAACTCCTGAAAATGAATCAAACTTATAGGATTCCTAGCAATGGGAACTTAAAATGTAATTAGATATTGAAAAAGATAAAAATCGTTAATTTGTGGAGAGAATCGCGTAGAAAGACAAATTACTTGAAGAAATGTCAAGATTACAAGGAGATTTATATAAATAAATAGATTAGCTATAGGGAGAATTAAGCAATAATAAGTAGAAATAAGATAATTTTACAATTCTTGAAAGTTAAATTAGCACTTTAAACAGCAATATTCAACTTCTTGAAGCTGAACTCTAGTAAAAGGATAATATTATAAGAGGAAGATAAGAGGAAAATTTCAGGCTTTAAGATGACTTAGATTTTATGAAATAAGAATATGAGAAGCTTTAAATAAAAATCGAAAATAAGGAAATTGAAGATAAAAGCAAGATGAATTAACTTAGCGATAAAGACGAGATTATAAATACATTACAAGAGAATATCTAGATGTTACAAAGAGAATTAAAAGAAAAAGAAGATGATTTATAAAGACTAATCACTCATTAAGGAAATTTAAAATACGAAAGTGAGAACTTCAAATAAAATTAATCTACTCAAAGTAAGGAAATGAAGCACCTTTTGTAAGAAAAAGACTAATTTTAGAAGGATTTAGTATAGCTAAAAAAGGAACTAATGGTAAAAGATAAAGAAATAATTAAGCTAAAAGAAAAACTAGAAGCTTCTCAAAATGAACTTTAGAGCTAGAAATACGAATATAAGCAAAATATTTAAAAATATGATAGTGAAATTTAAAATTTGAAAGATTAGTTAAGTAAATAGTAGCTTTCAATTAAGCATGATCAAAAATACAATTCCAAGGAGTTAACTGTGCTAAGAGAAGAAAATGAGAAATAGAGAAATATTATTTATGAGCTAAGTACTGAGAATTAATAACTTAAAAAGGATTCAGAGGAAAAATAGAGCTTTAGAAGCGCTGTTAATAACGAAAGCAGAGTTGATTAACTGGAAAAACAAGTTTAAGAGTTAATAAAAATTTAAAAAGATTGAACTTTAAATGAAAGGCCATCCAGAAGAAACCAATCAAAATCGCCTGTTGATTCCTCATCATTCAAAGGAACAAAAAAATCGAAATCTAGATCAACTTCTAATATTAGAAATAGAGATAATAGTACATCTAGAGACCCTCCGTAAAAATAAGTTTCAAAAGACCGCTAGAAAGTTTTATCATATCAAACTTTGAAAAGTCTTCTAGATGAAATAGTCCAGGAACTAGAAGTCAAGCTATATTCTGAAATTATTTCAACAATTAGAAATAATAAAGAATGCCTCAAATCCCTTGCAAGTGCAAAGAAATTTATTTAAAGAGTGAGTGAGCTAGTAGTAGACTGTAGTCCACCTGAGTCGTTTAAAAAGGGGCCAACTGTGAAGCAAATGTGAAAATGATAAAGGAGATTAGTGGAAGAATATATGTAGCTGAAAACTAATCAAGCAGTAATTTTATTATTCTTTAGGATTTTAGCCTTTATAAGTCAATTATATATAAAGTAATGGGTATAATTGGAATAAATGAAGTAGATTAGGTAGAAACTAAAGTCTAGAAAATATTACATATGCAGGCATAATATAAATAGATAGTAAACAAATGTAAAATTTTGTACAAAATGAGTAATATTCATTATCTTTTAGAAAATGATGCAGGACTTGTAGATCTAGAGCGTCACTTAGATAAGATGATTGATACTAACTATTGAGACACATTTTCACTATTTAAATGAAATTGTACTTAATTATTTTAATATTTCCTTCTTTCTATCTTCATTAGGCATAATTAATTTCAATAACGGAGCTAAGCTAATTAAATTTGATATTAACTGAATTTCTTTTAAATAGATTAATTATGTAATTTAATAACTAGATCAAACTATTTTAAAGGCTAAAAGTATTAAAATCATAATTTCATGTTAACTATGAAATTTAAATGAATTTGAACCAATTTATTTATCCTATAATCTAGATTTAGCTTGATACTTAGGAACTGCAATTCTATAGAAGAATTTGAAGTTATTAATATCTTCATACATAGTTAAAACTTAAATTATTTGGCAGCTTAGTAAAATAGATGCATTGGGACTATATAGCTAGCATTTTTTTTAAAATAGATATTTTAAGCTTCTTTTTATCCTTAGCAAAATAAAAATTAAAGAAACCTTATTTTTTCTAATCTAAACTTTTCTAAATTTATAGCATCTTCTTTTTAGTAATAGACTGATAAAATATCTATCTGCTGAAATAATTTTTAATATGTATCATTTGTGCTCTACTATCTGAAAGAAATATATATATAAATCTTAAGCTATTATTGCTTTAAAGTATTATAAATATAATCTATTTGCTAACTAAATAGTGATTAATGAAGTATTAAATAAGAACTTAATTATAAGGGAAGAGTAACTTGTTAAAGTAATTCGAAAAATTAAAAAATGCTTATTCATATAGTTCAGTAACCTTTATTTGAATGAAAGTAATTTAGAATCATATATCTTGTATGAGAAATTATTATCATACAAAGAATCACCAAAGTAGTAACTTTATATCTCTTTGAAAAAAGTTAATTTTAACTTAATAGATATGAGAGCTTACAAAAATATACGGAATTATGATTGCTTGCTTTTAATTAGTCTAAAATCTAAGAACTACCATATAATCTATTAATCCTAATACTTAAATTATTTAATTTAAAAATAATTCCTTTAAGATGCATTTTTATCTTTCCTAATTAAAATGAGTGCTTAAGGATTAATTTATTTCATCTTATATCTAACAAAAAACCTAATAATAACAATTCTTTATTTCAAGTATATAAAAATCACAACTAATATCATTTTTATGAATATCAATTCACTAAACATATTTATAAATAGCTGAGATTAATGCTTAACTATCATATGCTTTATATGAGAAATAAATTAAAATATCTAAAAATAAATCACTTTTATAAATTATTTGTAGCAGTATAAATAAAACAAGTTATAAATCTTATTGTAATGTATAGAAATAAGACTTTTATTATTATTTTACTAAACATTAATTAAAAACTAGTCAATAGAAGTAAATTATTATTAATATAAATATTTGAGTCCTATCAATCTTCCAAATTTCTAAGTTCAAAGTTCTTAGATATTTTTGTTTTGAAGTGTACAATTTTTAGACTCTTATATTTATAGCTTATTTATTGAATTTTAGTTTCGGATACTTCAGTATTACTGATATTCAAGGTTCTAAGATTTTTATAAATTATATAATCTTAAACTTCTGAAACGCCTTAAAAAGCTTAATCATTAACTTTTGAATTTCAGCTAATATCTAAATATTTAATGTTTTAACCTTTCTACATTATTTTAATTACATCACGGTTCTCTAAACTGCATTACGCTAGAACCAATTTTTTCAGTCTCTTTATTTCAACCATATTATCTATACTTTTTTCCTCAAAAAATGAGCATGATTCTAGTTATAAACTCTTCAACTCTTTGCAGTTCTAATTAATGGTTTATAATACTTATGAGTTTAACTTATTAGTAAATGAGAGAGTTATATGTTTGAGTTTTTGGCATTTTTAAAAGATAACCATCAAAGTCTCTCTTTATATTTAAATCATGCTAATAAACTTAATTTCTTCGTATTTCTATCCATTCTACGCTATTTATTTCAAACTCTCATCTGAAAGTTAATTTAACTTCTATAATTCAAGAGATTTAAGATTAGGTGCGTTTTCTATTATTGACTATAAACACTTATCGTTAAAAAAATTGCAGTCACTTATTTATAAACGTATAAGTCGAGGATTATGGCTAGAAAAGTAATTTATAAGCGATTCAGCTGAAAATATGGCTGATTAAAGCAGTAAATGTTACAAATGGCATTTCTACAGTTTTTCTAATATTTCTTCTTGTAGTAGTTCAGCTCTTCAAAGCTCTATTTTATCTAAATATGGACAAAGATCGATTAGGTTTGAAATGTTTTCATTGCTATTGATAGTACATTCCCTAATTAACTACCCTTTACTTATAAAATATTCTTGAACTAGATCTTTATCAATATTTCCTTCTATCCTTAGCACTCTAAGATTTTAGTTTTAGCAGTAATCCTTCAGAAAATTTCTACCAGCTTCTTAAAGCTCACATTTGCTTAGCTCAAGAAATTCTATCTTTAACAAGTTCGTCAAAAAGCTTAAATTTTAGTATTATAGATCAACTTCAGTCAATATGAGTTTCCTAAGATTTTAGAAGGTTGAAATGTCTAATAGAATTTAGTTATATAATTAGTTGCTATATATTTGCAAATCTTCAAGAACAAACTATTTATTTTATTCCTAATTACGTTTTTACTTTATTTAAATACTTTAATTTAAAGCCCTTCATATTTTTTCTGTCATTTCCTTTGAAAATTAGCTAGTATTTATGACTAAGCTTTTAATATCATGATATGCTATTTGCTTTAGCATCCATTCCATTTTATTTTAAGTGTATTCTGTATTTGGGGAGTATTTATCTATTCTCATTTTATCGAACTAATAATCAAATTCCTTTAAGAATTTATTTACCTTTTGCAGCTTTGCAATTTCAATGTTTTTTAGATACTAAAACACTTTTTTGAAAATTTCTAAACTATTATCCTCTTAATTTTATTTAGCGTATAGTTATATAAATTTAAGCTTATCTCCTTCTAAAGCTATTTATCTATAATCTGGTTTTGGTATAGAATTATCTTCTGGCGTAATGTCTTTTACTGGTGGCGATTAATTTTCATCTTTTTATCTTTTTAGCTTGCAGCAGCCCATTTTATTTTAATATAACAATCAATTTATTTCATAATAAATTTAAAAATTAAGCCTTTAATCATTTGATTATATATTCTAAGGGATCAAAAAGTCTAAATTCTAATATCCTTTATCAGATCAAATTTTACTAGGCTGAATTACTTTAGCTTCTTAAAAAGGAATAAAAAGTTAAATAAATCAGTTATTGGAAATAGAATCAAGGATATTCCTTAAAACCTGTGATTAATTCAGTTGATGGTGCTTGTTATATCTTATAGTTATAGAATGCTAAAAACTAGTTAAGCATCTTATTTGAACTACTTCATACAGAGATTCGTTAAAAGCAAACTTATGAATATAACTCTTATAATTTATTAATTTAAATGCTAAACTAGGAAAATTAGAATCTACTAGGCATAAATTTTTCAACCTCTTTTTATTAATTCAAATGAGAAGTGGGTGAAGAAAGTGAATAGAAGAAATAAAGCAAATTAAGTGAAATTACTAAGCTTAAGTTACTTTTTATAATAATCATAAAAAGTGTTAAATCATAGGTTAATATCTAGCACACCTTCCTTATATTGGCATATAATCTACTTATATTAGCTAAATTAATTTTCCAGTATGATAGCTTATCTCTATGCTAAAATAGCAAAAGAATCAATTATTAGTTCCTTTATATTTCTATAACTAATTAGCATATGGATATAGTATACTATTATAATCTACATCAACCTATGTATCGCCTATCCTCTTCTTAACTTATAATCTTCATTTAAATAGTTCTTAAATTTAGTCTAGCCATAGACAATCTAAATAGCATTCTAAATTCATCAGTAATATAAAGATAAAATAGGTAAATAAAAGATGATAGATCTATTTATATGAAAACTAGAGCTATATAATATTAAACAATTTAAGCTCTAAAATATCTTTTATTTATTAGATTTCTCTTTAAATTCTAGTATTCTTTAGTTTTTAGATATTCTAGTACCTAAAATATTTATTTAGAAATTGAGAACAGAATTATCTTAAATAAAATTAGGTTTTGGATGCTAAATATAGTATCAGGTAAGACACTAGAAGCAACATCATGTTTTCGCTTCTAATCAACAAGAAGATTATTGCATCTGTTTTTCCTACTTATAAATAGCGAGATTTTCATTCTACAGACATTAATTTAGCCTGACGTATTTTAGAGATTTTTGCTTGATTTAGTTAAAAATTATAATAAGTAATATTTTAGCTCCTTAAAAAGAAATTCATCAAGAACAATACTCCTCCAATCTCCAATCTACCTTTAAGAATGATTCAAAAAAGCCTCAGTCATATGCTATACCATCAAACTATCTTAGCTAATTAGTATTGATATTAATATTTGATCTTTATAATAAATAAAAAGTGAATTGTGCATAATTTAAATTCCATAATACGAAATTATAAATACATCTAGCTTTTAGCTAAACAAATGCTAAGTAAAAATACATTACCAATTATTCAGGATCAGGATTATTTTATATTATAGAATAGCTTTATTCTTATATATTCAGATATTTCCTTTCTTTAGGCTTGTGGTTATTTTCAATGCTTGATTATATAATTCTTAATTGGAAGATTTAAAAGCAATCAAAGTTGTTGAACTTTAGTTTCTTTAATAATGGTTTTATCACTAAAAAATTAAATAATTATCATGCTTAATTAAATAATTTGAAAGACTCTCATTTAATTTAATAACTAAGTTTCATTAAGAAATGAAGAAAAATTTCACCAAGAAGAAGCAAAAGAAGAAAAATCATAAGAAAGTATCAAAATTAAAGCCTGGAGCTAAGAGTTAGAAGCATGAATCTAAAAAGTAGAACAAGATGGAAATAGAAGAGGAATAACTTAATTTTTAAATAAACTTAATTCCTTCTGTAAATCTGATGTCTGTCATGCCTTAATATCACCAAAGATTTTTAATCAAAGTCAAAGCTTTCGAATACCTCTAGTTAATCCCAATTCTTAACTAGTAAATCCTGAACTTCACATTGTGATGTTTATAAGTATTTCTCTAATCTTTTTCAGTCTCTCTTCAGTGAAATAGAGATTTTACACATTATGAAGGGTAATTAGATCTTATTTTAGCAAATCTTCTCTAATTATGAAAGATAGCTAATGACTTCACTTAGCTTAAAAGAAAATACTTTTCAATTAGCTAATTTTATTCGAAAGGCAAAGCAAACAAATCAATTTTGCATTTTGTTGCCAAATTAAAATAGCTACTTGCAGATACACTAGGTTTAGAATTTTCTTATTGTATTAAATGACAAAAATCGCTATATATATAGATATTGTGGCTATATGTCTAAGTGAGAACAAAGGAGAAATCATTAAGCTTATTTTCATAATCCTATAAATAGACTAGAGTGATGCTAGTAGAATGAAAATAAGCTTTCATTAGAGCATTTAAGTATGTTTATTGGATAATCAAGTATTTAAATCAGATTTCACTTGCTTAGTTTTCTTTGATTGAGTAATTTTGAAGCTAAGAAGACTCTGGTGTGCATATATTTGTTTTAAAAGACAAAAAATTTAAAAGTTCAAGAATCTCAGAAGACAGATTTTGAAAAGCTGATTTTGAGATGTCTGAATATGAGAAACTTACCGACCAGATATAACTTTATTATGATGAAATACAAGAACAGCAACTGATTATTCAAGACTCTCCATCTTTATGAGGGCCATACGACGATCAGACTAGAGTGGCTTGTAGCCGATAACTGTACCATGCGGACGAAACTACTCTTTAAAATAATTAGCATCAACTTTATCAGGTAAATTAGAAAGATGCAAGATGATAGAAGGAGGGACGACATGATTGAAATTTTTACTGCCAGGGCGACTGAAACGCTAAAAAGGGGAGTCAATATACTCCTTACAAAACTTACGACGTTCTTCATTGGTGGGCATATTCATGAAATTGTTACGAGAAAAAGAAACAAGTAGAGTCTTACCAAGAAATGGCATATTATCCAAATATTTCTTAGCGTTTTGCGCTTCTTCAGGTTTAGTATATTCTAACAGACCCATATCTCTTTTAGTGAAAAATATCTTGATACGTACAACATTTCCATACATAGAAAACAAATTGAACAAATAATCAGGATTTGCTTTCTCTGATAAATTGTGCAAAAACAATACCTTTATTTCACTCTATTTTAGCTCCTCATCTTCTTAAGAGGAAGCTTATTAATTTACCGTGTTCTTTTTATTCACTTCTTTCACTCTTTACAACATCTTCTCTGCTATGAATGCCGGGTTTTCTGCTTCGAAATCCTTAGCATTAGTACCTGGATATTCTATCTTGAGTCTTTTAAGTAAAGAATATCTAATTCTCAATAAATTAGAATCTGGAAAAATATTCACTCCGTCAATTTCAGTCTTGGCAACCATAGCAGCTTGCAAGCTATCTAGCTCAACAAAGGCCTAGAACCCAAAAGATCGCTCTATAATAATACATCTTAAGAGTTTTCCAAAGCGTTCAAAGATTTGCTATAATGTTTATGGATTAATTGGATATTTACAACTTGTAATGTTTAGAAGTAGAATTTTGTTAGGGGCAGGATCTTCAGGAGGTTTACTTTCAATTTAATTTCTTCCTGAATATGAGAAATGCAACTTATTATTCCCAAACTTTGGAGGATGCTTATAGAAAAATTTGAGACATTCATCTGCAGCTTCCTCTGAATCAAACTCGATAAAAGCTTGACCTTTGCTTTTAAGATAAAAGACACTTTCTACAACTCCAACATGAGAACAGAATTCTATTATATCACTTTCTTATAAATTAGAAGGAAGACCTCTTACGAAAAGAACTTTGGAAGGATTATATTCGTTATTTGTTCTAGGGTCAACACGTACTTTGCCGACTAGAGGAAAATCGGAAGACATTTATTAATTTTATAATAAACAACTGAAATTTTAAATCATCTACACTATCAAATTGCTGTCTTTATACCATAATTAATCGTTATCTTTTACTTACCTTAAGAACTAACTTCCTACCACTAATTTACAAATATTAACTAACCGCTTCTAGAATCTTTCTCTTTAATAGTCAAACATTGGATTAAGTTCTAATTTAGCACTAGAGAGACTAATTACTTAAGACTATATCATAGAAGGAGGTTTTAATACCTATTTAGATTACAAAAAAAGGTTAATAAATCTAGTTAGTTTACTTGTTTCATTTCTCTCCTGATTTTTCTATCATTTTCATATAGAACTTGCATTTAACTGCCTGATATTCAGAATAAATCCAGATAAAGACTCATAAAATTATGAAAGCAATTCCATAAATCCAAAGTTAGGAGTCTATAAGCTAGAATGTTAAGAAAATATAATAGGAGACAATACAAAAGTGGCATAGGAAATTGATATTAATATAATCTTGCATCTGCTACCATTTACTACTTCTTTTCACTACTTTTATACCATAAAGAGCTTAAGAAAAGAGCCCCAAAAATAGGATGATTTTCAAATCCTAATATTAATTTCTAAAATTAAGTAAGGAATAAATAAGAAAGTACCCTGAAACCACAATTGAAACCACATTAGTATAAGTAAGCCTTCTTTTGTAAGGATTCATCAAAGTTACTCATATTATTTTAGTGTTCTTAAGAATATTTTTCTTACGTAATTTATCTTATGATTAAGACTCTAACATTTCCTTAGCTTAATTATTATTTGAAGAACTAATATAGATAAATGCTACTTATACTTTTAAAGCCTTTTAATTATTAAATTAATTTCTTACCTCAATTGCTTTTATTCCCTAAATGGCTTATATTATTTGTTTAGATTTAGTACTAAATATTGTCTTAGCTGTCTTTGAGAGATATATAGTTTTAGTATAATTATATAGTATTAAATATTAAGAAACTTGGATATTTAAAGGTAAGGTTAATTCGCTCTGATGCTTATTATTAATATCGGTTTGATTGTATTAAATATTAGAAGAATGATAAAATTGGAAATAGATGAAAAGAAGAGTTTTAATTAATCTCCTTAATCATAAAAGTCAAATTCCTTGCTTCCAGACTTTCTTCTCAAGGTATTCAACTCATTTTCTTGCTAAAGCAGCTATTTCCTAAGCATATTTTCACTTAGTTAGGCATCTCTTTCTTGCTCATGCAATAAAGCACTTCTTTCTTATCTCTTAGACTTGATATCATTTATTCTGTTTATAATGTCTTCTTTTAGTAGCTTTTTCTAGAACACTGGGATTTGTTGTCCTAAAAGTGCGCTTTTAATTTCAAATTAGTCAATATTATTTAGCTATTTTTTCTTTGAAGGTGATCTCTAGCTCTGCTTAGAAGGAGTAATTAGTTGAAGTTAATTTTCAGAAATTTCACCTTTATCATCTCCGTTATCTTATTTCAAAAATAGGCCAAAGCTCGATATTACCATTAAGAAAAAACTAATTACAAATATCTGCTACTTCATGTAATTAAGACTCCAGGTTCTCGTTCTCTTAGACATAAGTAGCTAAGCTATTATGGCAGCCAAGGAAAAGTAGAAAAATTTAGTAATCTTTTTAGAGTTTAGCTTCTAAAGGAAAGATTTAGCTTTTTTATCCATTAACTACTAAATAAGTGGTTTTTGAATGGAGTTCAGTCTCTTTTAAATTTCCTCTTATCTTTATTGCTGTTCTTCGTTCTTTTTGTGCTAAAAACTAAAGTGATCTTCTCGATTAGAAAGAGGAAGTCTTTCGAAATCATTATCTTAAGAATCTGCCTTATCATTTGACTAGATATTTGACAGGTTAGTATCAAAACTAATATCTTTAGTTTCTTTCTCATTTGTCTAGTCTGAAATAGGAGCTTCACCATCACTTAACTTCTTTACACTTTTCCCAATTATCAATGCATTTTTATTGGCATTTACTGTTACAATTCTACCTTCTTTCACCATCTAATACTTAACAAATGTAAATTCCAGGTTACTTTTAGGATGTAGAGTTTGCTTTAAATGATTGGGCATCAAGTTGATAATTCCTTTAGTAGTAAGTTTTTACGCAAATGTATCATCAACTTATTACACAATATCCAGTATCTCTTATTTCTCCATCTCTACAAGAAAAGGTAAAGCTAAGGTTTAGCATATAGTAACAAACTTAGAGTTAACGACTAAGTTTACTAAGAACATGTATATGTCAAATAAACTCTTTTCAAGTAATAGAGAGCATAGGAAACTAGGTAGGTAGTTTATTAATCCATTATTCCAAAATATACTCAATAGTTACTTGCTAAGGCTATAAAATAGGAGAAGCATCAAGTGTAACATCAAAAACGTCTATCATGAAAAATAGGAGAGGAAGGATAGAACGTAGAGAAACCCCGTTAGTAGAGTTAGCATTTTAATCGGTTTTTGAAATGGAGGCTTTCTATAATTCTCATTAGGTCCTTTGAGCATTTTCATTTTTACAATTTTCCTTTTTAAAGCTACATAAATAAAGTCAAAATTGCATAAAAATAAAGCATAATAAGAAGAAAATCAAAAAAAGGTTAAAATAAATCCTATTTTTAAGTAGTGGCTTTATCACTCAATTTTACCTAAATAAAATTAGACTCTTATAAAAGTACCTTTTTATTCTTTTTAACCTTCATTATATTTAAGCCTTATAAGGCAATACAGTCAATCAACTGACATATATTCTGCTGCTTTCTAGTTTATTAAATAGATACCATTTATTACTTCTATTTACTCTGTTATTTAGCTTTATTTTTCCTAAATCATTGTCTTATTTAGCCTTTATTCGCAATAGTCAGCAGATTCTCACTTTCTATAAGCAACATTGACTTCTTAGTGAGTAGATAGGAATAAGAGTAAGAGTAGATTAGTAATAATAAGAGTGTTCATAAAGGTAAAGAATGCATAGAATTAAAGTATTTAGTATAAATATAAAAGGTAAATGAATAGAAGCTAATAAGAATTTAAGATTTAGATATCATAATCTAGCTCAAAACTCAACGATAGATTTTCTATTCAAGACTTTGACGATTTTGAATAAATTAACCACCCTAATACTCCTCTTTCTAAAGAAGCTTGCTAGTCTATTGGATGCAACCCTTCTGATTTGCTGTATAAGCCATAAGAATGCTTTAAGAATATTTCCAAAGATGAAAATATTTAGAAGATGCATTATCATTTCCATGAGGCTAAGAGGAGAAGTAATTTTTAAATTCAGATTTGATTAAAGCTGTTAAAAATGAAAGGAGTAAGCTAGTTTAAGAAATGGAAAGATCTAAGATGACTTATTAAATCCAAATCAATAGTGAAATATTCAGTCCAAGAATTTCTACCCAAAGTAAAACAAGCAGAGCTAATATGTCAGCAAGAACGCCTAATAAAGATAGAGAAACTCCCTTAATAATGCAAAACTCTAATTATATAAACTCCTCACTAGACTTTATTGATAAGGAACGAGCAAATTATTTAAGATCTTTACAGAATGTTTATATTTAGGAATTAAAAGCAGTTTAAAAAATGAAAGAAATAGAAGAGCAAAACAAAATAGACAATGAAATGGAGTAACTTATAAAGAAGCAAAAAGAAGAAGAAGAAAAAAAGAAAAACTTGAACAGAAAGTTACTAGAAATAGAAAAATAAAGAAAAGCTTGCAAATTTGAATAGGAAAGTAGAAGGAAAGCTTTGGAACTCAAGAAGAAAGATAAAGAAGAAAACAAAAGATCTTAAAAGAAGATTATGGAAAAAATATAGAAGATAAGATAGAGATAACAAGAGTCTGAGTAAAAAAGAAAAGAAAACTACGTTAAAACAGAAACAAGTCTGATATAAAATGAGATTAAACTTAGAAAGAAAATAGAAATGAAAGAGTAAGAAGAATAAATCAGATTAAATAATTTGGAAGTTATGAGATAGCTTAAATTAGGTTTGTCAAGGAAGAAAAAGAAATTGATAGAATAAAAACGCTATTCTATGATTGAAGAAATGAAAATGATAGCAATATAAAGGAAAAATAAGCTTATTGAAAAGTTATAATAAAAGGATCAAAAATAAGATTAAATTTTAATGAATAAATTAACATAAACAGAAAGACTTAGAAGCATTTCAGTCCATAGAGATAAGAAGGTTTAGAAAGCAAGAGTATTATCACAAGAATTTCTAGAGAACAGGTAAGGAAAGCTAAATATGAAAGAGTATTAAGATTTAAAGCGTCTTTAAGAAATAAAGAAAGAAAAAGAAAAGAACTTGAAATATAAAAAGGAATTAGAAAAACTTAAAACGAGTTGCTAAATGGAAAACAAATAAAGAAATATGATACATCTAGATTATTAAAAAAGAAAGATACTGAAAAGAGTAGATTTTATTAATTCCAAAGCTGAGCATTTTCTTAATTAAAAGCAAAAATAGCAAAGAGATGGATTAAATATAAATACAGAGTCTTAAATTTTAAAGTCTAAAGTGAGAGAACTCATTAATTAAATGTCAGTTAAAAATAAATGGGATATGGATCTTTTGTAAGTTATTCATATAGAACAAACGCAGTTATCTATTCACCAAATATATCTGAATATTCAAAATATGAATCAAAAAGATACCAAGAATTATGAATTTATTTATGCTAAAATTAATTTAAACATATTGTATTAAACAACTCTAAAGACCCTTAAATGCTTTTGATAAAAAACCTTAGTCTATATTATCTATTTATGGTATAATCATGCTATTTATAGTAATAAGCGCTCATTTAATTTGAAAGTGTATTTTTTACGATTTTGAGTATAAAAAGAAACTTGATATTAAACTAATTTTATAGGATATTTAGTTACAGTTAGTGTGACTTTTTTAATTAACTTAGCTTTTAAAATCATTAGTAAAAGGCTATAACATTAAGCCTTAATTAAATTCTTAATTATTACTCTTGAATCTCATTTTAACATGCTTTAAGGACAAGTTTTATTGAATGTGCTTTATTAATGAAGAGTACATTAAGAAAAGCTCAAGAGAATATACAATGGTAATGAACAGCAAATTAGTAATATTGCTAAATAATGCTGGAAAACTAAGATCATTTATGCTTATGAAGATCTTTTTTAGCCGAGAAGAAAAGCAAGTATGTAGTACAAAAGAAAGTCCTAGACTTATTGTTTTAATATACTTAAAGGGAATCAGCAAGGTTAAGGTGAGTTAAATTAATGTTATATAAGTTAACAGTTTCTCATATATATTAAAACTCATTCCTAAAAGCTACTAAGTACTATTAAATAAGTGATTGAGATAGAACTAATAAAAACATTAATAAAGTAAATATAAGATATCTCTAAAGCAATATACAATATATTTATTTTGTTATGTTAAGAATAAGAATATCAATTCCTATTATTTGGCTAAAGAATTTACTAGGAAGTTTGAAAATTTTATAAGCAAATTTAGTTAATAGGTACTACATGTTACTTCGGTTGAGGGACTATTTTATTATCAATTCAGGATATTATAAACTTATTTTTAAAGTACTGCTGGTTATTTTATCTTTTTAACTATTCTTTAATTTGATGCTTAAAGATATTTTTGAAGAATCTTAAAAAATGCTTAGAAAGCTGTGTTTATGCCGTATAATTTATAATTTTCATTTCTACCGTGATGATTGATTTATGCATTTCATAGAAAGGCAATTAGATTCAAAATGAATCTTAGTATTTGCTCTTCTTATGGATTTAATAGATTATAATGATTTCTCTTACCTTTGATTAAACTTGCTTAAAGGTGTATAAAAGTATAGTCCTACTAATAGGTTGAATTGCATAAATGACTTAACTATTAAATGCATAAAAGAATATGAATTAACTTGCTTACTATGCAAGTAAATAATAAAGGAGTTTAAGCTTTCTTATACTTTGCCTCTTAAGTCTTATTGCTAACTTCAATGAGGATATAAATTTATTAATGGTCTTAAATAAATTTCTAAAGCTAAATTTAACTTTATTTTGAAATAGTCACATGAATCTAGAATTTAAGTATCCTTAAATGGAACCTCAATAATATTTTGCTAGCATCAAAATATCAGATCTAGTTTAATAGTAATAAGTAATCTAAACTAGTTTTTATATAATTTTAGGTAAAAGCAAGATAAAAGCTCTGATATAAAAGATTTAATATAGTGTTAATCATATTAGCTTTAAATAGTGATGCTAAAGAACTGTTAAATGAATAAAAAAGGAAAGAATAAACAGTTTAGATGATGTAACTATTTAAACCCATTTTATCAAATCAATATGCGATTTTTCTTTTCTAGTCATAATGTATTATAACTAAATGAATCACTAATTAAGCAAATAAAGAATCTAGTTTGAAGGGTTTTAAAGGGATGATTAGAAAGAAAGAAAGAAAGAAACAATATTAGTAAAGAATTTTTCTATTTTTTAAGATTTTTTTAAATTTGCTTGCTTATTATTAATTTACGTTGTTTCCATTGCACCTATTTTTCTATTGTGCTGTACAAAATATGATTGTGAATACAAAAACCTAAGATTAAAATCAAATTTAGCACGAAAGCTTTATGTGTGAAAGTTAGCCTGTGGCTATTCCTAACGTTGTAAGTACACTAGCCTTAAGCATTATCATCGAATACCAAAACTTTTATTCTTAAGACAGCCAAATTGAGAAAATAAGCTGTATCTAGTGAAGTGATTTGAACATCTGCTAAGGGTATGAAAATGTTAGCCTATATCTTTTGCTTTAGAGACTATAACAGTTTGATTATGACTTCAATAACTTTCAGATATTTTATAAAGGAACAGATGACCTTTACACTTATGTTGGTACAGTCCCCTACGTTAGAAACATTTAGATTCCAATTTTAGAAGCATGCAATGTTTACTTAATGGCGCGTAAAATTAGTTAATAGATATCATCACATGAGACCTTCATTAGTTAAGGTTTCTAACTATAAAATTCGTAAGAAGTTCCAAAGTTTCATCACGTAAGTTCCTAACAGTCTTAACCGATTAAAGGTTAAACTCTTTTCACTCTTACTAATAATGAATCAGTAAGTTAGATAAAGGAAGAAGGGGCAGAAGTAGAAACTAAGTAAGATGGCAAAGCAATGAGAAATTTAGCGAAGACAATGAAAATAAAGCAAATGGTCAATCTAGTGTATGAATGAAGAAAAAACCATGACCGTAAAACTATGAAATATGAGGAAGTAGCTACTAAGCTAGGCTTTAATAAGATTATCCTTTATGAATGGTATTAAAGACTCAGAGACGCTGCAGAATTTGGCTTTAACTTATTGGCACACAGAGAAGATGAAACCAACATACTCAAGAGCTATTTGAAATATCACTAAGAGGCTTAAAAGTTAATTAAAATGGATGAGAAAGATCTCAGTAAATATGAGAAGCTATCTCAAAAATCCATTAGTTAGTGCAAAGTGAAGGATTGCTGCAAGCCATCTCCAATCCATCAAGATCTGCTTTAAAAATGGCTTTTTTATTAATTTCATTTAAATTAATATTTAAATCCTTTCCATATCAAAAGTTAATTCTCCAAACAAGAATTAATTTATATTTAACTGATAGGAATTATATAAAACTAATTTAAAGCAACTACCATGCTTATAGCCTTTCTATAGGAAATTAACTATAAGAATCCCATTATAAAGAAAAGCTTAGTGCATTAGAATGAATAAATAGATCAATTCTTATATTACTTCGATTAGTTAAATGTCTAAAGTCATCACTTAAATTGATTCCTTCTATCAAGCTTAGCTAGTCAGATAGTTATGCTATACGTTCTTGAGCTATTTAATATAACTTTGTAGGGTGAAAAAGTTTTCTATTGAATATAAGGTTATTTTAATTAAGGAAATGAGAATATAAGATAAAGAAGATTATTATAAAGCTTGAAGGTAGGGCACAAGGTTAAGGAAGTATAAATAAGGTAGATTAAAAAAGTATAAAAGGCCTTTGTTTAAATGAAGGCTAATTATTAATCTCATTTATTTTTATTAAGAAACTATGTCGGACTATTCAGCTGACAGCAAGAGTGAAAGTTCTGAAGAAGAAGATTCTTAAGATCTAACTGATTAATTTTAAGAGGGTGAATAAGAAGATTAATCAACTCCTCTTCTAGAACTACCATAATTAGGACATAAGAGATCAAAATCCATAGAGACCATAGCTTTGCAAAATCAAATCGGCAAAAAGAAAAAGAAAACGAAAAAGAAGAAAGCTGGATAGAAAACGCCTCAAGAAAGACCTAAAACTACATAGCATCATAGCAATGAAATAATTACTAGTAAACCATAACCTTTTAAAAATGCAGTTAACGTATTCGCTAGATTCCGACCTGATAATGATAAGGAATTACTTGAAGGGACTAATTGCATAGAATTTTCAAATGATGAAACTTAAGTTAAAATAGTGACAAACTAAAATGCTCATACCTTCCACTTCTAGAAGGTATTTTAGGAAGATACTACATAAAAAGAAATATTTGACTTTTGTGCAGGTCCTCTGCTAGATGTAGTTCTGTAAGGCTATAACTGTGCTGTTATTGCTTATGGTTAAACAGGTGCTGGAAAAACCCATACTATTTTAGGTCCTGGCTGGGATAACCATTAAAATATAAAGAAGAGCAAAAACCCTGAGTTGAGAGGAATAATGCCTCGGTTTTTCCAACTGATATTTGATTACATAATGAACTCAACAGATTTTACTCTGAACTATGATATCAGAGCTAGTTTCATTGAAATCTATAACGAAAAAATAAAAGATTTGCTATTTCCTAACTCCTTACCATTGAAACTTAGATAAGATGCTCATGCAGGACTTTGGGTAACTGATGCAACTTAAGTTCCTATAAAATCAATTAATGAAGTATTAACATTAATTGAATAAGGAATCTTTAATAGAAAAACTGCTGAGACTCAAAGTAATGCTCAGTCTTCAAGATCACACGCTATTTTTATAATTACCTTCCAGGTTCATGATACATTGAGAGGTATAACTAAATAATCTTAACTATATATAGTTGATTTGTCAGGTAGCGAGAGAGCTATAAAAACTGGAGCTGTATAAGAAAGAATGACAGAAGCTTAATATATAAATAAGTCTTTGCTCGCATTGGGAAACGTTATTCAAGCTCTCAGTGAAAAGAAGAAGCATGTTCCTTATAGAGATAGCAAAATTACTCGATTGCTTCAAAACTCTTTAGGTGGAAACTCTTACACCAGCATAGTACTATGCTGCAGCTCAAACTCTTATAACGCTAATGAGACCTTAAGCACCTTGAAGTTTGGAGATCGTGCAAACAAAGTCGCAAACAAACCAATAGCAAACTAGTAAATTTCTTTCGAAGAATTAAAGAGACAGCTAGAACATAGTTAAGCTGAGTTGAAGATTACAAGAAGAAAATTGAAAGAAAAAGAAGAAGAAAATGAAAGTCTTAAGTAACTTATTTAGGAACTCTATTGGTAACTTGGAGATAAGAAACAGAATGTTATAAAATAAAGATACAAAAGAATAATGCCCAACACTGAGGTATTTGATCCAAAATAAGGTATTAATGGATTAGGATATCATACAAAGGCATATGTCTGCTTTTTCCTTTCTCCTTTTGAAATTGGAAAATTAGCTACTACCTGCACAGTGTGAAGAAATTTCTTACAAAAGTGCGAGTAAGTATGAAAGTTTCTTATCAATAATTTAACAAAGGGATAGGTAACTATTGATGGTAAAATCGATAAAAATCTACTCAAATTTTATTAGGACTAGAAATTTTTAGAAGAAGGCATTGACATCTCAAAAATATAAAACTTAAGAGAATATTTCTACAAAAAGGCCACAGATAGATACAAAGCTTTGAAAGCTGCTTAGATTAAATCAACACCAGGAAACAAATATGGACTAAAGTTAGTTTAGTCTTGATAACTCTCATTACATTTATTTTAGAATTGGCTTTAATTTAATATATAAAACTCATTATAAAATTGCTATATACTAACTCTATCTACTCTTTGTATTAAGAATCTAACCAAACCAAATGGAGTTTAACCTTCTATCTCTATTAAAAAATTGGCAGCACTGTAAAGTATATTTTTCAATTTAGAAAAATGATTCTATATGCTTAGATATCACTTAGCTCAATATATATTAGGTTAATTACCAAGGAATGTGTAATTAGCGATAAGAGATTAAAAAGTAATTTAAAGAGACCTTTTAATTACAACTATCTCTTAGAATCGAAATAATATAGATTGCTTAATATTAAACATATTAAAATGGATCTAAGCGAACTTCTTTTAAAAGCTCATTTATTATTCTTTATAAATCTTAATTAGAGCTAAATAACATGCTTTTCATATGCAGAGGAATCCATCTATACTAAGGATAAAATACCTAGATCTAAACAATTATTAAGTTTGGATAAGAAATTATAATTTCTAGTACTTAAAGCTTAATACTTAAGAATAAAGTATTGTAAAGGTTTAAAGTTTAGAAATAAATAAAATAAATTGCTCTATAAAGTTAGTTAGTATTAGCTTAATAACTCTATAGCAGTTTAGCTTTATGATTGGTAATAAACTATTTATATTTACTCCTACTTAATATATCTTTTACTTTATCTTATTTCTAAATTAAAGCTTTCAGTTCATTAGATAATTGTGCCTCGTTTATTGATTAAATGAAAGTAAATCTACAAAGAAGGAATTGGATATTATTTAAGCAAATTGACTTTAATAAGCTGTTTAAGCAAGCTAAGGTATAATATATAGGTTCATTTAGTTTGCATAGATAGCTTTGAGTCCATTTATTTAATCAGTTTAACCAATAATAGCAAATAGATTATTTTCCTTTATCTGCAATCATTATTAGTTTGTCTAGTACCTAGCAATTATCTTTATACCTATCCATTCATAAACTTATCTATTAAACTCTATTTATAGTCCTTTAAAAATATAGAAAACAGTCAAACTTCATAATGATAATAGAACTTCTTCCAAAACAATGTTTCTACAGCATATGAAAGGATAAAGTATTTGATTATAAGTAAAGGTAGTTTAGATATTACCTTATAAGAGAAGTTAGTTATAGCTCTCTTATTATAATAGCTTTAATTATTTATTAAAATTTATTAAATTCTAACTGCTAAATTTAGTTACCTATGCTGGTTTACCCACTTCTAGATTAGTTAATTCATTCAACTTTTTTTACTGAAGAGTAAATCAAACTCCTTAATAATATACAAAGCACTAAATTTTTATTGACTAAGCCCAGACTTTAACATTAATTTAGATGAAGTAAGCTAAAGTAAGTTTATCCTTGAGATTCTCATTCCTACTATTATGATAAGAATTAACAATTAAAAAGAAGGAACTTTGGATAAGATATAAACTATAACTTTAAATAAGGAATCTAACTTAAGTAAAGCTAGATTTAGAGTTAAATAAGCTAGTGATGAGAAAAGTGAAATAATGGCTACTTAATTTAGCAAATTACTTTAAATATGAGTTTAGATTTATTCCACTTTAACGCACTATCCTTTGCTTTCTTCTATTAGTTTGTCTATCGTTTTTTCCTTCTCTCTTGCCTTTTCTAGATCCCATAAATGCTTTAACTCCTCTTCTTAAACAATTCCAGAAGTTTCAAATATTTTTTATTCTCATTTTCTTGAGCTTGGCAACATATGAGTGTCTTAGATGAATATTCTATTCTTGGTTGCATAGTTATAGATTTATCGTAAGAAGAGCATAAATTCTTTTTCATGGTTCATGTATTTAATGTGGGCAAGTTCATGAAACAATAAGGCAAGACAAGTAGCTTTATTTAAAAATTTGCTAGGATCATTTGGCTCTTTAGAGTTTCTTATTTTTAGTTTTATTATATGAATAAAGGTCGTCACTTTTTCACCCTCAAACCAGCTACTTACAGGTACTCTTTCAGTAATTGCTGCATTTAAGCATTCTATATTATTTTCGCACAGACATTAGTAAGACATTTCGAAATTAGCTAAGAGTGGTTGAATAGAAATATGTAAGTTCTTCAAAACGGCATTTATTTTATCACAGTGAATCAATTCAATTCTATCTCCCTTTAACTTATCATAATAAAAGCTGAGAGTGGAACACATTTCAGGGTATGTTCTTTTCTCTAGTCTAAATGTTGGATGAATTAATTATTAATTTTTGCTAGTTTCTTTTGGCAGCACCACTCTCCTTTAGGTGTGTATAAACTAACTTGATTTGTTCTAATTGTTAATTCTCGAACTGCATTAAGATTTAGGTCTTTGTATGCCTTGCTGAAATAAACTTCTATCTTATGCCTGCTTTTCAATTATAGTACTTTGATTTAAGCTAAAACTAGTATCATTACTTTTCATTAATTAAGGCCTTAAATTTGCAATAGCTCTACTGAATGATCTACTAAAATTAGAGAAATTGTTGCTTCACTAAGCTTACTATACTTTAGCATTTTTACTCTATATAATTTAATTATTCTTATTTGAAGATTCTCGCTATTCATCTACTGTTCTTAAATTTGGACCTGCAGTACTTGTCCTTTTTAAAAACTATCTGTCACTTAGAATTTCTTGATTCTAATACGTTTATTATTTGCTAAAAATAGAATTCTTAGTATCAGAATTAACCTATTTGCTTATCGAATTCTAATATGAAGAAGGTTGGGTTTATTAGGATGATTTAATTATAATTTAATACTAATTTGCTTGCTGCTGCTACTTTTATTCGATTTCTTATTGTCATTTCTTAAAAGAACTTTAAGTTTTTTCCTCTTTGTTCCGTTTACTGACTGGAAGAGATTTCTTCCTTTTAAGTTTTTTTCTGAAACATAGTAGTTTGTTCTTTCTTTCACTTGTTTGGACTTCACTTTTTTCTTTTTCTTGTAATAAGTTTTTAGTACTTTTGGTTTCTTTCAAGGAGTTTTAACTCAAATTTTAGGATTTAGTGAAGATATCATTTGACTCCAAATCAATGTTTTATGAGATATTTTGATCTTAAATAGTTTTATTCTATTCTTATTATACTTTAGACTATTTAATAGGGTTTTGATTAGCAGTAAGCTATCTTTGGTTCTAGAAAACAAGTCTTCCTTTCATATTTGTAGAATTATTAGATCCTATCTACTTTTACTTAGGTATAACAGCTTCTTCACTTTATTTATTTTAAATATTTTACTATACTTGTTCGCTATAATCAAACTGCTTACTCTACTCTTCTAAAATCTGCAAAATTCCGTTATCTTAAAACTATTCATACTGACTCTAATACGCTGCCTAATTAATATCAGTTTATTCTTATTTCCCTATTTAATTATCACAAAATTCAGATTTATTAATCCTTACAGAACTACATTTGTCCTTTTACTCATTTAACTAGAATATTTTATTGCCCCATACTTGTTAGGCATCTATTTGCTTATTTATGATCCTTCTCTACCAACTTAAATTCCTGTTATCATTTACAAACATTTTGCTTGCCATTAAGTTCTATTTAAACCTTCTTTGATTTGATAAAGTTTAAAGATTACTTTCAAAGACTTAAGAGACTCTTTGAGAGCTGAGTGACTCAGCTTATTGTTGTATCTCTTAAGTAGTTTTCTAAATATCTTAGTCTATCTTCTCAATTTATTGCTCTAGATAGTTTCTCATATGCTCGTCTTTATACTTTGCAAAGGCAACTGTGTACTTACGTTTTTGCTTTCCTTCATAAAGACTATTTTTAGACTTTTAAAGTATATCCTCATAGAAGTGCTTTTACTCTTTAAGTACTTATTACTTATCTAGTATATTAGGAGAGTTTGCACTACTCTTAGATCCATTGAAATTTTTGGAGTAGCTTTTGTCATACCTCTAGAACTAAACGCTTTTCCCTTCTATCTAGAACTTCCAAGGAAACTGAAGTGTCAAATCTTAGGGAAAGTTTTAAAAAGGAAGCAACGTTTTAATAATCATTTATTATAGATTTAGTAGTTTATTTTTAATAAGCTACCACAAATTATACTCTACTACCTATTCTTTCTCTAACCTTATATTATTCTCACTTCTTCTTATCCTTTAACTCCTTATTAAAACCCCTTGCTACTTAATGTAAGATTTATTGACGTATCTTATTATGCTATAGCTTAGGGGTGTAATTATCAGTATACTGAACTATTATACTAAAGCTAATATGCTTTCTAGAAGTTTGGCTTTTTGAGTGTATTGATAACTGCTAAATTGTTAAAGAAAGAAGATTTAAAATGTCAAGTATACTGCTAATCAATTTCTAATTTATAGGTTTAATAATAGAGCATATTTATGCTATATTACTATATAGAATAATGCAAAACAACCTTCTTTCATACAGCAAATAAGTATAACTATATTTGATGTAAAAATCTCAGGATTCTAAGAGAAATGCTAGTAGTGGGACCTGAAATAAACTCTTTGGTAATGCTTAAAAGATTATTCGATATCACATTTATTGTTACATGCTAAGCCTTCTAATCTAATTTAAGAATTTAGTTTAATCTGCTTAATGAGTGAAGTTAATACTACTGTATCAAAGAGTTGCTCTAATTAATATAGCATTTATCTATAGTGAAGTTTTATAGTCTAAGTATTATCAATAACTCTTACGTTCCCTATTTATTTAAAATTAGCTTCTAATCCTCTTCTCTTTTCCCTAGTTGTCTATTTTTCAAGCTTTATGTTGCTAAAATTTATTATCTAATATAAAAGTAATTAACTAGCTACATTTAAGAGAAAATATACTATACTTGGTACAATTTAAGATAAGCAATAGGTATTAAACTTAACCAATTTTAAATCCTAGTTACATTATTAAATATTGAAGCTATTGGTATATTTATGCTTACTATTATACCCTTCTAAATAAACCATCTCTAAAGTAATATTTTATCAAAATTAAGTAGCTCATTGCTAAACCTGATAGTTATCTAACTACTAAATTTTAAAAAGTAAGTTTCTGAAATAAAGTAAATTAAGCTGTTTCAATTAAGTTACTTCTATAATTATAACCTTCTAATAGTTCAACTATAAGGGGTTATCTAATTAGATAGTAGCTATTGCTTAAGTGCAATTATTAAGCTTAAAAGTAATTTAATAGCTTTATTATCTAATTGGCTTAGTTCCATATACTTGGTATCTTAACTGTATCACATATTTTAAGCTATAATGTTTATTTATATATTTAATCTATTTAATCTAATTTTTATTAAAGTACTTTGGTCAAATTTATGTCTATTTAATAGTATGTTACTTTAAGTATGCTAACTAGATTTAAGTGTAACTGTATGTTTAAAATTTTCATTTTGATGCTTATTTTATTAACTTCTTATGAATTAGCTTGATTACACTTAAATCTATAACTAGGCTTAGAGCTATTAATTGATATCTTAATTTATAAGACTTAAAATTTATATATCTCAGTCTAATTGCATGATCCTTTAATCCTTTTTTTAATCTTATTCTAGAAAGCAGTAAATTTATAGCTTCTATTGGTAGCAGTATTCCTCGAAGAAAATAGAGATAATCTAGTTAATTTAGTTAAATGAACTGATAGTTCTATTTATATTAACTTGCATATCCTATCTTATAAAACCAAAGGTAGAGTTATAACTCTAGGGCTAAGAGTAGCAAAATAATTTTGAAATAAGTTAAAATAAATTTGTTTACTATATAGACATCACTAATTATGTGCATTAGGGTCAAATTATCTCATTTCTGGAGTTTTTTTTAACTAAATTTTCATTTTAGGTAATTATAGCAAAGCTCTTATTCCAAACGTATCTTCGTTTATGGGACTACTTAAACGGTTTAAATTTCTTTTGAATCTGTCTGAAAGTGTGTAAAGTCCATTCTCTTACTATAAGTTTTCTGGTCCTTTCTATTTAACGAGTGCTTAGCTTTTGTAGCTATCCAGTCTTTTAGTTAAGGACATTTAAGATACATTGTTTCTTATTCTAAAGTCTGACTATATTTTCTAGCTAACCTAGACTAAAATCCCTGGGCCATTAACATGTACTAAACAATTAATTGTATCATCTTTAAAGTTTCTAAGATACTATTCAAGTTACAAGTCACTAAACTAATCAAAAACAGGAACAACTTTATATTGGAAGTATCTATTATTGAGCTTTTGCTTCCTATGATATAAGATAATATCTTGCAATTGTTTAGTTCTAATACCTTTTTTATTCATTGGAGATAAACCTTAAAACTTAAAATTACTAAATAACTAGTACTTTTATATGAAACCTTGGATTTAGCTTTACTACTTTTTAGTTAAGTTTTGTTCCCCAATTTACTTTATTGCTATTAAAAGTCTTGATAAGTATTCTATGAAAATTTCTTCATTTGTTATCTAAACGTTTGTCTATTAAATTGCGGTACTTTAGCATCTATTTGAGTCTATTGCCAAATCTTTTATCAGTTGAATCTAGTTATCATTATTCGCTTCTTTGCTCTATCACTGAAAAATATTCTTTTCTGATTTTATCTTTTCTCTGTCTGTATAACTTTAGATTTAATTTAGTGTGCTATTGCAATTTTAGCAGTAGCCTTAATGACATATTGTGCGTTTATGGCAGATTGTACAAAAGGAAATCTACTAAATGGTCATTCCTTCTTATACTGGCGTTGTACTTTACATCTGATTTTCAGTTTCATTTTAGTTTGTTGACTAGTTTAGCGAGTTTTGAAACAAACTCTACTTGTAAATACTTTAAAGCTTCCATTATAAAATGCTAGAATTTCTATTTTTCTCTTTTTCATTCTCGATTAAATTATTTTTCATTTAGTTTTAGGTTTCTTAGAGTTAGTCTAGTAAGTTTTAAATAAAGTCTTCATTATAGAGGATTCTATATACCATGGTATTAAATCATCGTTTGTGTATGAAGAATTTGTCATAGTAATTAGACCCTTATGCTGGGTAGATTCTTATAAAGTTTTAGTTTCGCTCTTCCTCGAGAAATACATCAAACAGCTATTTATTCAGTTATTTATACTTGACTGTTATGCTTTCGGATATTTAATAGTTATTGCCTTCGTTTGCTGGATTTTGTTAAGGGCTTTACATTTTATTTCAAGCATGGATTCTTTACTAAGCTATGATGTCTCCATTTTTTCTCTTATCATAGTTATAAATTCTAACTAAAGTTAACATATCTGCTATTAGGTTAGACTTTATATAATAGTCTAGTGGACTGTCTGTGTTTAAGGCAGGAGATAAATTTACTTCTAAAAGTCAAGGTCTTAATTCAGAATCTATTAGAATGTCAAAACCGAAAAGCTCGAAGCAGTTGTTCCTTTTTAAATGTCATTTCTTAGTTTTAGCATAAACAAGATGCTCAGTTGAAATTATAGCCTTTATCATGATATCATATATTCTACCTCACAATAAGTCAACATTCACTCCTACTTATTGCAAATGCTTGAAAAGAGCTGACAGGCTTCATTTATGTCCATGATCATCAAATTTAGCAGATGAATTCTAAACAAAGTTTTTATTGTTTTTATTAACTGAATAGTTAGTTAGATGCGCATATTTGTTAGTTCTATTTGACTCATCTATATAGCTTTCTGTGGCAAACCTAGTGAGTCCTTCTTTATATACGTATATTCTCAATGGTTCATAGTTGGTAATGACAACATAGATTCTTAAATCAAACTTAAGTCCGTTAATAAGCAAAGGGTTTTGGATATATCTTTATATAATGCAGCTCTCCTTATTTATTATTTAGTTTGCATTCTGAATTATGTAGATTCCTATACCTCGAGATCCCATATTTGGCTTAACTATCCAAAGTAGTTTTTCTTTAAGATGATATTAATAAAAGTCTTAATATTCATCAGGCAGTATAAAGGACTCTGGGAAAAAATTATATTCAGAGGCAAATTTCTTTTATTAACTTTTTAGGTTTTTAATCATTTTATCTTTATTCGTTAGTTATTAGGAGTTAGGGAAATGGTTTACTCTTTAGTACTCATTAAGATTAGAATACAAGAACTTTTTTATTTTCCCGTTTACTCAGAGTATATTTCAATCATGTCCCTCTGTTGGCTTGAAATTTTAGTACTCTAATGTAATTCTTATTAGTTTTGCATCAGACTAGTATATTTTATATAGTAAGTCTTAGTTAAAGAAAGTTATTTTACTCTCTTTTTAAGTCTGAACGTCTTCCTATTCATTATCTCTCTGAGTCTAAGCTTATTTTTTATAAGGAACAGCTGTGAATACTACAGAATCATCTCTCTGATAAACCTTTTTGATTTCAGTCCTCAGTTATTCTAATCTAGTAGAGCATCACTTTTCTATTTAATGCATATTACCTGATTTTATTCTAATTTCTAGTGAAGCACACTTCCTGCTCTATTTCACTGATTAACTACAATTCCTTTGTAAGAGGATAAATCTTTCTACAACTAATTCAGTATCTGCTTGCTAATCATTTTACAATTTGGAGGATCTATATAAGTGACAAGGCACATAATAAAAATAAGTTACTTTCGTTAAAATTTATTACTTGCGAATTACCTGATGGAGATTTGGTTGCCTATGCCATTTTTATGAAAGTATAAATGATCAACTATTAAAAGGAACTTTAGCTTACTTTTTAGTATCCTCAAGTTAACTTTTACTAATTATTATCCTACCATTTGCTGATTTATTATTCTACTCCTTTACTTTTATAACTACGCCCTTCAAATTCTTTATCTCCTACAATCTTTCAATACCTTCTAAGAGCTATCTTCTTTACTGTGTTTTTTCTTTCCTTGTAATTAAAAGAATTTTTTACTTATACTCTAATCTTGCTTTTTAGGTTTTTTATAAGTAACCTTCAGTTGATATGTATAAGCAACTGATTTTTCTTCAATTAATATTATTGATTAATAGCTAACTTATTTGTATCTAGATAGACTAATAAAAGCCTTATTTGAAGCTAAGAAAAATTACTTAGAATGAAAGTTGAATCTAACATATCATGCCTTCCCTTCAAAATACTATACTTTTACTGTCCCCAAAATTTACTGCTTATTAACTAGTAAAATAAACTCAAGAAAAAAAATCTGTTTATAAGGCTAAAACAGTATACTAACCAAACTTAAAGTAGAACATAAGGAGAACTAGAGAGTAAGTATATTTCTTAAACGATTAACTAGCTATAAATAGTAAAATGCATATAAAGCTATAGAACTAACTATTACTATATTAGATTAGACTAATACTCATCTTATTACTATCTTATGCTTTACCTTTATATTTAATTGGAAATCTCTGTTTTACCTATTTATTCTCAAGTTAAGCTTGCTACTATTAAAGTTGAGGAGCATTCTATTAAGATCTAATAGTGAAGTTATTATCTTCCTAAGTTATTTAAGATAAAAGAGAGATAAGGTTGAAAGATAATAGTAAGCTTATAAGAAAGCAAGCACGCATTTTATGTAGTTGCTTGATTTACTTAGAATGCTTTTGATAATTGAAGAGATTAAAATGATTTGATCCTTTAAATTTTTAGAATGACTATAGGAATGAACACATAAAGGGAATGAAATTGCAAATATCCATTAATTTTATTATAGTTTTAGTAGTTAATTATGACTAGTTAGATTTAGAGAAATTTCAATTGAGTATTAAAAAATGGAGATAGAAATACTAGGAGCTATTAAAATAAAAGACGGTTTATTCATAGGGGATGAATTTGCAGCGTAAGATTTAGAATTCCTAGTTGCAAACAAAGTTACGCATATAATTAATTGTGTAGCTAGATAAGTGCCTAACCATTGGGAGCCAATAGGGGTGTAGTATCTTTCATATTATTGACTAGATCATGATTCTTAAATAATTTTTGATTTAAAAGACCAAGTTTTAACTGATATTTGTAATTTTATTGAGAAGGCTATTATTATAGGGGAAAGTGTACTTGTTCACAGCATTAAAGGGTAATCACGTTCTTGTTCTGTTGTGGTAGCTTATTTAATGAGAAAATTCAGATGAACATTATTTAAAACCCTAGAGTTTATGAACTCTAGAAGACCTGATCTTGAAATAAGAGCTAGTTTCATTCACTAACTAGCTGCTCTAGAAAATAGACTGTCCAAAGCAGGACTAGCAGCTAAAACTAGCAAATGAACTGAACTTAGTGATGATCTTGATGTGAACTCAGAGGAATTGCTGCTAAGAAACACCTACTTAAATTCATTAATAGGAAATGGCTAGGACTATTAGAGATAATCTAATGAAGCCAATAAAATGACTAGAACTTAGAGAATTAATTGAACTGATCACAGCTCTAATGACTCTAAAAAACTCACTAATTATCCACATTTCTCTTCAAGAAACCCTGTTTAAAATGGATGTGCTGTTATAAAATCATGCCTTAAAGGGTCAAAGACAGCTGAATCTTATGTGCCTTTAAAGCATATTTCTTAAGTACTTGCTTAAAAATTGAAAGATTAAGATGGAGTGTAGCCTTATAAAGGTATACAGTCTTAGAGTACATCAGTAAGCTAGTCGTAAAATCACTCTTATACAGCTGCAGAGATTTAAAATTAAATAGCAATTTCCTTTAATCAGAGCAATAACAATGACTAAAGTAAGTAAATCAAGAAAATAAGACCTTCTTCACCTGCTTAACCCTAATAAAACAAGTAGGTTAACAACAATTAATACTAAAATCAAATTCCCTAACTTCATTAGCAAACAACCTAATAGTAAATCTAAAGAATCCTTCAATAGCAATAGTAATAAAATCAATTCTAGTAATAAAAACTCCAAGCCTAGCAATCTTTATAGAACTAGCACTAAATATAGAATGATAACTAAAATCATAAAAAGATCTATACTTAAAATTAACAAATCCAGAATTCTCAGTATTAGCAATAAGCCTAATAGTCTTAGTAATAAGCTAGCAGCTATCTTATGAACGTATAACAACAAAATTAAATTTAAAGAACCCAATAGCAGATGGTATAAGAAAAGCCTTTGTATTAAAAAGACTAGTAATAATTTTAAACCTAAGTCAGACAAAATGCTCAGTCCACTAATAATTACACAAGTCAATTTTAACCAAACTAAATTCATTAGTCTGGATTACATAATTAACATCCCGTTTCTTCTTAAATAATAAATAATAATAAGCAAAATTTAATTAACAAAGCTCAGAACTTCAATAACTTTTAGAGTGATTAAATTTAAAATTAGTAGATACAAAACAAGGGCAAGTTGTCTTAAACCGTTAAAGAAGAATATAACTCAGTAAATAATATGGCTTAATCTAGCACATTACAGACAGTGACTTATACATAGCTTTAAAAAAAAGGACCAAGCTATAAAAGAGATTTCACTCCTTTATTGAAATCGTAAGATAATTTTATATTTAGTCGCTAGTAGCAAGATTTTAAAATCTAGTAAGTTAGACCTGAATCTGCACCTAGGTAATTTTTAATATTCAGGTCACTTCGAGGTGAAAATGCTCCAAAATAAATATAGAGACAATCATAAACTCCCTCCAAAGCAACCGAAAAGTAAAACCGTCCCTTTATTCTTTCTCAGAATAGCCATAACTTACCTTTGTAGCGACCTCTTAATGGCAATTTAGCAAGTTCATATGAAATAGAATAAAAGAAAAGAGTCCCTGTTAAGTAATGCTTTATATATAGAGCTACTGTTGATATTTTACAAAAAAACAAGCAAAAGTAGCAATAATAACCCCAAGGCAGTGTTCCTAAAGCTAAAATTATGTAGAATTAAATTGAACACACTTCACCTGAAAAAAAATAAATAGTGAGACCACAAACATCTACTGGTATCAGACCACCATCTCCAACGCCAGGAATTAAATATACCTTGCAATCCTAGAACCTAGATAAGAAGCAGAAAATGAATACTTACTAGAATCAGAATCCCCAACGATCAGTATCCACATCGTAAGCTTCAATGAGGCAATTTTCTCCTCTGAGTAGAAAAAACTTGTGATAAAATATAAGAAAAGGTAGAATAATGTAATTACTAATTTTAGCTTTATATATTATAATAATTTGTAAATGGATTAAAAGGATATTTCAATTGCTTAATCAGCTCTCTAAAAGTACTATCATTAAAAGGCTTAGCTGCATTAGGAAAACCAAAATTAAAAAGATCTAGAAGTCAATTCTAAGAATTATTGAGCACCTTAAATTTCGGCAAAAAGCAAAAGGATGTTGTTCAATAGCATGCCTCAGTCGATTAGAAATAGTATATAATTCGATGTGTCTCCTCTAAGGCTGTCTAAGGTTAAACTATAGAAATACTAGACTTTAAATAGCGAATCTAACAAAGTTGTAATTAGAAATTTAGATAGACAAAGTAAAATAGTGTAAATAGAGGAAGGCAAGTAGATTACTACTAAAATCCTAGAAAGTAACGATAAAAAAGTTAAGAGGATAGAGAGAAAGCAAAGCTAGATAAAAGAACAAAGCTTATTTTCAAGAGATAAAAGAATGTCACTTAGAATTGACTAAAAACTATTAAAAGGACTAGATTTGATATACTCAGATTTTAAAGACTTCGAAGAAATTAAATAAACGAAAAGAACAGACGAAATGAATTATGAGGAAAAGATGTAGTTTATTACTAAGTAATTGAGAATGAGCAAGATTATGGATAAAAAGGAGATTTAAAAGTTAAAGAAGTATCGAAAGATATGTAAACATAAGAACGTTTTAAAGTTGAATATTTCAAAGATTTAATAGAATCTAAATCAGTTTTAGGCTAAGATCAAATCTTCCTCGAGTACTTAAACAACGAGAAAAAACTCTCCTCCTCTTTACTTGAAGATTAAAAATTAGCAGAAAACTTCAAGAGGTGGTTCTGATCAAATGATACCATAATTAAGTTCTTAAGAGAATATATAGAGAGCTACGCATAAACGAGTTTGATCTTCACAATATCCGATGAAGAAATATGATATTTGTGATATTTATAATTATGACACTTATCTTAGATGTTCTTCTAGTACCTCAAAATATGGGAATTTCTAAACTGAAATATCTTAAGCTGATGATAAAGAACTAGAAGTGCCTTCTACGTAGCGTTATTGCTAGTTTGTCAACCAGCAAAAGATGATATATAAAACTACCTAAGATTTGAAAACGCAAAAGATTAACAAAATTATAAGAAAAGCCCACCAGAAAGAATCTCCTCAGAAGCAAAGCTAAAAAATAGAAACCAAAATACTAAATATAGAAAACTAGTTAGACTAGCTGCTTAAACCTTTATTAAAGCGAGATACATATTCTAGATTGCAATGCTAAAATGATTATTATGTAAAAAATAAATTTTTAACAGAAACAAACGGTTCTCAAAGCAAGAAGTCTGTGCAGAATGATCTTAGAAATATGAGAAGAGAGCTAAAAGTTGCACGAAATATGTCTCAGCATTATCAATGATATCTGTTTGGCCTTAAATACATTTTTAATTATTTATTAATATTCCCAATATTAATAATAACGCTAATCATTAGCCTCTAATACCCAATGAAGTAATATAAAGGAATTTAATTAAATATTTTAATGATGCACTTTAATTTAAGGTAGAGATAAAAAATCATATAATTGAATCAATAGAAATAAAGAAAATACATAATTAGAAATAAGATAAAGCTACAACTATAGAATATTATAGAGATATTATCAAATTAATTAATGCAGTTAATTTAAAAATATCAGCAAGTTAAATTTTGAATGCAAAATATTATAGATAAAATAAATTTAACTTTTAATTAAGAATTAATAAGTTAAATATGTTAACTAGAGCAGAGGATAAAATGAGAAAGTATATTTAAAGCTTAATAACTAGAAAAGAGTAAGTATGAGAATGATGTTATTTAACTTTGAAGGATTATGCTGATGGCAGTAACTAATATTAATTGTATGGAATAATTTGAATGATTTTTAAATTATATTTTATGCTAATAAAGATAATTATCTCTGCTGAAAAAAATAGATATTAATTAAATAAATAGTACAAAAATAATAAAAGCTATAATTTTAAATTTCATTTAACCTTATATTTTACTAAAGTCACTAGCTTTAAAAGTATTATTAATCTTTTATTAGCCATAAAATTATCTGCTTAATGAAATAGGCAAAATCATAATATTAATTTAATTTAAAGCTTTATGATTATGGTAAGAATCTTTCTTAATGCAATAATATAAATGCTAAATTAATTTGGTTTAGTAATATTTTATTATTGCTACTATTAAAATATGCTACAGTAAATAATCTTTTAATGACTAGTAAGTTAGGAAGTACGTATAGCATAAAGAGTTCTATGGCTCTTTTGTCTATAGTTTAAATGAATAAAATCTCATAGACAAAAGCAAGTGATATGTTTCCTAATATGTAAATAGATATCTCTTTTCCATATTAGATATCTATTGCTATAGAGGAAATTTAGACTAATAAAAAGAAAATGCTTAGCAGCTTAATTAAGATAAGAAGATTTTCTCTAGTTTATAAGATGCGAATATAAGTTTCAAAAAAAGGAAAAGCATATTTTAATTATAAATCATATTTATTAGCGGAAATTTCACAATTTAACGTTAGAAGACTAAGCGACATTTTCATCTTCGAAACTTATGAATTCATCTTCCGAACTTTCTGGATGAATTTGCATAGGACGTAGTCGTTTACTTCACTAAACTAACTTTCTGGATTTCTTTTAACTTGGAAATTAATTACTGTTCTTCCTATCTATAGAGCCAACTTGTTTTTGTAACTGATGTTGATTCCCTTTTTTATCTGAATTAAAGTACCAAACTTGCTGTTGTTATCTTCCAAGAAATATTCGTTTGAACCTTGAGATTGCTTAGTGATTAAAGCATGAGATCGACTTACAGAAATGTCACTAATTCTTACGTCAGAATCATGTCCTCTTCCTAGAACAATTTGCGATTTATTATCTATTCTAACAACATGAATTACTTTTGAATTAAACCCTTACTTTGGCAGATTTTCCAAAACAAAAAAACTTCCACTGGTTTGTTTTGGAAGTTTAATTAGTTCTTCTGCCTTTTTTGTTTCGCTATTTACAACTAATTGCATTGGATAAGGAGTTTTGCACAACTCGCAATCCAAAGATTTTCAATAATAGGAGTAAGCATTAAGAGCTACTTTTTCAACGCATTTAGAGCTTATCCAATTTTATAGACATTTAACATGAATTAATTTTACTGTTCCGCTGCATTAACAAGGAGAAATGAGAGGATTATCTAATGAATATTCTCCATTGAGACAAAATCTGCAGGCATTTTCCGATTCACCTTCAAGTATAGTTGCTTCCTCTGATTATTCTTCTATATCTTAACTTTCTAGATTTTTGATTCTAAACTTAACTCTTCCTAGTTTAACAATATCGTTTTCGTTAAGTTTGTATCCTTAAACTCCATTTTAATTTTTTATTGATTTAACCACTAGCCATAGTTTTTCTCCATCCTTGTTCTCACTATTGCACTTGATAGTGAAGTTCTACTCATTTCTCTTAATAACTGCTAATATTTTGGCATCAACAGGAACAGCCTGTAGTTCATTAAGCATAATTATATCATTATTGAGCCTTATTAATTTACAATTTTTAGACGTTGTCAGAGCACGACGACTGATATGTCGAGATTCATAGTCAAACAGGCCATGTGAGTCTCTCTTCCAAGTAGTAGCCTTCATGACTAGCTCTTGATAAATTTTCTTGGTATTATCCATGTAAATCGTTATAATATAAATAAACAAAATACGAGCTTTTAAATTAAATTAATTTCTTAACTTTCTATTCAACAAGAAATTAAATCACTACTTGCTTCCACTACTATTATTATCATTTTCTTCCTTTGAAAATTATACCAGATAAGAAAAGAGAGGAATGTAGAATATCAGATATATCAGATTGATAGAAACCATAATGTAGATATTTAATAGAAAATATACGAAGAGATTAATTACTGGAAGTGAGATTATTAATAGACTCTCTATTTCATTATAATTCAGATTTTGCTTTGCTTCAAGCTTAATACCTATTTCATTAACTATTGTATCTAAGACTACCTATTTCCTTTTAACTATAGTCTACATTATATTAATGAGATGTATAGAAAGGTGGGATAGTTATTATAAACGAAAATAAAAGCTACTAATGAAATATAAGACTATGCAAGTTATTGGTTTATAAAGGATGTATGCTTAGCATTAATGAGGTGCTCTATCTTATCTACCTTTCTTATCTTATTTATAACGAATACACTAGCAAAAGCTTAAAGAAATTAGATATTTTTTTAACAATAATAAAATAAATAAATTAGTCACTGCAACTTAAATATTTTCTAAGGATAAAAGTAAAATATTAATAGTTAATATTTAAAAGGCTATTTTAGCATTTGCTTTAACTATAACTTATATATTTAAAAAGGTTATCCCTTTTTTGTTAAGCATCGCCTTTAAAACTATGTTATAAAATCGAAAGTCTAATCATCTGAAATTTATAAGCTATTTTTGAAAATTTAATTCCCAAATTTTATTTTCCAAGACTTGGTAAAAATCCTAACTAACAATTTCTAAATCAATAAACTCCTTTAGTTAAGAAACTAGTAAGCAAAAAATGATAAAATATAGAAGCAGATTTCTTATATTAATTCTACTAAAAATAAAGTATATAAAATGAATTTCTAATTTATAGATAGAGGGAAGAATTTCATTAAGATAATGAAGGAAAATAAATAAATGAGGATGAAATAATAAGATTTCTAGCTTTAACTATTAATTTGAAAATAAATTAAAAATGGAAGATAAGTTTTAGCTGCTTTTGGAATATAAACATTTGAAGCAAAATGCCCCTTCAGGAATGTATGTCCTTCCTTAGATTGATAATATCTATATATGACATGGACTTCTTTTTATCAAGGATGGAGAATATAAAAATTTTGTTTTGAAGTTCAAAATTTAAATTAACTAATATCCTTTGATTCCTGAAATCACTTTCGTGAGCCCTGTGTACCACCCTTTAGTCGATCCTATATCTAATAAATTCAATTTGTAGTCTAAATATAAAGAGTGAATCAAAGGAAGAGATTTCATATTCTCAGCTCTTAACTATGTAAAGCAGGCATTTCATAATCCAAGTCTGTGGAGTGATCCTTAAAAATGCAGTAACTCTGAAGCGTGTTAACTTTTTAACAGCGATTTACAAAAGTTTTAAGAAAAGGTAGATCACTCACTTCATCTATGTAATGGAATTCTTTAATCTTTTGACCCTGGAAGTACTTTCAACCTGAGTGAAAATCCGGGAAGTAAGAAAATAGCAGAAGCCTTGTAGGAATGCTTAAAAGAGGATGTACCAGAAATAAAGTTTCTAAAATGGTACTACAATAACTTTTTAATGTAAAACCTTTAATAGATTATACATTCCTAACTCCTCTCCTTCTTATCCTTCTCAATACACTCTTTATATCTTCAATACTATCTTTCCTTCTTATCTCCTTATTTTGCAGATTCAATATATAAATACCATTCACAGCTTGTAACCCATTTAGCGCATTCAGATCTGTAATAAATTGAGAATAGGTAATCAATTAGTAATCTTAACTTAAATTTAAAGTTAAACCTTTATGATATAACCAATACAACACTTAAGCACTAACACATCAATTAGCCCTTTTAAAGTCTTTCATACTCTAAGCTCCTTTACATTTAATATAGAAGCATAGGGAGTAAGCATTTATTCCTCTTTACATATAAAAGGCTATATTCTAAGCAGATGCTAGTAAAGTGGTATATCTTGATAAGATAAATAAGGGTAATATAAAAAGGCTAATAAAAGGCAGTTTGGTAGTAAATAATTTAAAATAAAATGAAGAATTTAAAGAAAAAGATACTTCATGTAAACCAAAACTCCTAAAACATGACCACTTTCGTTAACTCCTACTTACCTTAGTCATTAAAGCCTTATATGAATAAAAAGTATGAAAATTAAATAGAAGAATTCCCTGTACTTTACTAAGATAAAAGATAGGAAATTTTAAATACTAAGCTCTTATGAGATATTGTAGATCAACTGCTTTAAATTAAAATAAAACAAGCTAGGTAGAATCTCTAGTCAGAGAATGAATAAATTGAACTTTCTGACTCTCTCTTAAAAGAACTCTAGCAAGAATCTCTATAATTAAAGAAAAAGTATTACTAAGATAACTAAGTTTCCCTTTATTAAGGAAAGGATATTAAAACTTTAGATAGGGAAACTATTAAATAGTGGTATGAGTAATATATGAACTCGCAAAAGCAAAAGGAGTAAGTTTAAGAAGAAAGTAAGTAATCAGAACAAGTCTAAGAATAAGATGAGCAAAGCAAAGAAAAACAAACAAGTAAACTACCCATTAAAATAAAAATTCCCAAGTAAAAAAGAAAAAGCAGAATCAAAACTAAATCTTTAGACTTTTTGAGCAAATTTAAGTTAAGTAATAGTAAAACGGAGTAATAGTAATAGTAATAGTAATAGCAAACTGTAGAAAATATCACTGAAGTGATTAACTGAAAAAAGGTTAATAAATTTCTGTTCTCAGACTAAGGCAATCAAATAATACCAGTCAATGACTGGTTTTGGCATTGTTTTGCTGAGAATATAGTAAAACAATAGCCATTGATAAACATTTATATTCCCGATATTATAATAGTAGGATTTGGATGTCCTTGCATAACTATATTACAGTAAGAAAATAAATATGTGAAAATACTGAAAGATCCTACTACACAGGAGTTTTAGAATGTCTTTAATACTTTAAATAATAACACTAGCTAGAAAAATGAGGATAGCTGAGTTCCTGTAGTAATATAAAAGCAATAAATCATTCCTAGAGGAAGTAATGAAAGTACAAAATAGTACCTAGTTTATTCATAGGACTTTCCTTCCGAAGAAATGCTGTAAGAGTTTTTAAATCCTATATAATAGACTAATTGCGTAATTCAAAGCTTTAAAATTCCTAAAGGTAACAAAGCATACTACATAAGAGTAAAGCTGAATTAGACTAAAATATCTGTATATAAGGTAATTAACAAAGTGAGTATAAATGGAAAACAGGATTATGACCCTTATAAAATGGATTAATACTCAAATATGTATAAAAAGTCAATAGAGCAATTGAAAGACAAGAATAAAAAAAAGCCTTTTGTGAGACACTTTAAGATAAATGATTAAACTATTTAGGAAATAGAGATCATTAAAGAGCTTAAAAGCAAATTTAAAAATATTAACAAGCAAATAATGAACAACTATGAAAAGAATGAAACCATGGAATTCTTTTTGGAAAAGTTATATTCGTAAGATATAACTATTCCTTAGATGAAGGAAATGATTGATATGCAGGAGAAATCTATTTAATAGGATGAAGTTTAGTAGCATAATTAAGCTTGAAATTTTATGATTAAATACTATTAAAACTTCGTGATGAAGAATATAAAAGTGTCCAGCAAGACTCATGATGAAAATCGCAATCAGCAAATGGTTGAAGTTAAATAAAGAAGACAAGCAAACTAACATATAGATATTGCCTTTTAGCTCTAATCAGACCTAGCTAACAAATTTGTATAATAAAGAAAGAGTAAAATTTCTAAAATTTTAAAATAGCAGCAAATGCAATAGTAATAGAAAGAGCAGCTTAACTAATTAAAGGAGATTTATAGTGTTAATGATTAGAAGAAAGATAAGTGCTCGTTTTATAAAGTTAACTAGCATTAATTTGCAAATTAAGCGATTTAGAGTACATAAAACTTAGCTAGTCTCATTAATGCATTTGTACTTAATAAGGAAAACAAAGAAGTAAAGTGTATTGTTTGTGACTTTATTGAGGATAACGATTAAGTATTTTGACTAATAAAAGTAAAACATATAGAAGTACAAGAAATACAACAAAGAAGTAGGAGCACATTAAGATCAGTTTAGAGGATAAGAAGATAAAACTATTGCTGTGGTGATTATTGCAAAATAATTCAGAAAATAAATCATGAAATCCATGATATTTCGCTCGTAAAGAATAAGCTATTAAAGAACCTCAATGAGAAACTCTAAAATATCATTATAAATATTATTGAATTCACAAAAAATCTAAAAGAGAATCTCTCTCCAAATCAGTAAGAAAATCCTGTATCACTGAATTATAAAAAAGAGCATAAGATATTAAGAAAAATAATAGTTGATGATAGAAGAAATCCCAAATCTTTTATAAGCTAACTAAAAAATAATCCCGAAACATCATATTTTCACTGTTAAGTGGAGCTCAATCCCAATTAATCAGATGAAGAAGTTAGATACATGAAAAGCACTAAATGCTTCAATAGCAATTAGTATACTTAGTATGATAGTAGATTAACTTAGTTCGAGAGGGTGAATGTTTGTAATATATGTTATTAAATATATTCTACAGTAGACAATATAATCGTATAAAAAGAGTAGTTTTAGAAGCAAAAAATATAAAATGTTACTATCAGTTTCGATAAGAGAGTTTCCAGGTCATTATAAGCTAGTCCCTTTTTTAAACAGAAATTTCCTTATATAAATGATTTATTAGAAGTATCCCAGCCTTAAAAATTCTACCATTGATATAGACCAATCAATAAAAAGCTATTTTAACATAACAGTTCTAACAAGAACTCAATCGATAGCTTAACTTAGAAACGTTTAGAAAAGAAAAAAACAATCGCTCAGTAAATATAAAGTCAGATGAGCAGTTTTAAAAACTTCTTTATAGAAGCTAAGTATAAGCAAGATTAGCCTTAAGCTCCTGTTGAAGTTGTAGAATAAAAGATAGAATAACAGTAAACTGAATAGTTTAAGAAGCCAACTGTTTATCATTTTAGAAGTACTTCTGAAATACTAGATTCTTTGGCTAATATGAATGATAGAATGAGACACAGAGCTGCTCAATTTTCTAAAGATTCAAAGATAAAATCGACTATTTTTGAGAATTAATGAATATATTTTAATTTAATGCTTTTAGAAATGTTTAAACTGATTAAACAACTAGTTATTAAAATATATTGTAAAGACCAAATCATCTAATTAGAATTTGATATAAGTTAATAAATCAAAAAATGCATATAAACTTAAAAAATCATGAATGTATCTTAGAAGTTTCGATCAGCATTTTAACATAAGCATGTAAATACCAATTTAGGTATTTTATATAAGTAAAAGAGTTATAATGGAAATATTACTTGACATAGATAAAAGCATATCATTTATTTACTCATTTAAATATGGTGTAAAATTATAAAATTAGAGTGTTTTATATTGTATTTATATTGGCTATACTATAAGTCTAGTCATGATGGTTCTACCTTAACTGATTCCAAGCTTCTAGTTAGTTATTAGTATTTAGAGAAAGATTTTAAATATGTTGCTACTTATGAAAAGAATGACTATCAAAAGATTTTTTAAGTTAAATAGATTAATTTCGAAAATTAAGCTTAAGTATTAAGGCCTTTGTAGAAGTTATATTAGACTAAGAAATAAATTACATAGTGTTATAAAGCAGCTTCCTCATAAATAGGTAAAGCTTCTTCATGTTCTTCACTTAAAATCCTCTAAAGCTTTTATTCAGTTTGCAAATCAAACTAGTTTTAGCTATATTCTTGTAAAAGAGTCTTTCTCTACTCTTCATTCATCGTTCTTTTAATAGAACTGTTGAGTGGAGTCCCCCAATCTTGAAGAGAAAGCTCTGATTCTTCTTTCTCCTTTTAATCGCAAAAATAGCAACTTCCCATTTATCATATTCAAAAAATAGAATAATTAAAATACAAAGAAAACAACAATTATACCGTAAGTCTTATTTCCTTCACTTTTAATTATATCATACCTTACTTTCTAATTCCTTTATCTCTTTCTTTCCCTCTAGTCGATCTAACAAGTTTTTATACCTTTTCTATTACATTTTAGTGGTTTAGGTACTTAAATTTAACCATAACGATAAGTTCTATTAGAAGTATCATAAAGATATTAAATTAAAAATTCATATACTTGATTATACTTGTACCTTCTTAGCTACACCCAGGCATTTAATACTTAATTTAATAATCAAATTAGATCAAAGCAGATTAAGATATATCAAGCAATTTAAGTATTTACTTTATGTAATAATTCTAACTTTAACTGACTATTCTATCTGATGGCTTATAATTAAATACAAAGTAATGCTGCTCTAAGTTATATGTATTTCTACATCTAGATGTTCTTACTTTATAAATACCACTCATATACTCTCCACCTTATGAGTATTAATACTTACTTCTTTATAGCATTTACATATTAAGGTTTACTAACATACAGTGTTACACTTTGCTATATATCAGTTATTTAATTCCTTTAAATGGAATATAACCTATTCCTTCAATTTAGCCCTTTTAAATATTAACATTGTCACTTTCTTTATTCAAACCTATATTTAATCATATAGTTATTTATAAATTGATAGAAGCCACTGAACCATATTAACGTCTATAAGAATAATCAAAATGGATATATAAAATAATGCAGATATGTAGAGGATAAAGAAGGAAGATAATAATGTTAAATAAATCAGTTTATAAGACTCAAGTTTACTATCTTATTTCCAAAGAATTTGAATGTAATGAAACAAGTTACTAGAAATATCGCGAAACCAATTGCAAAATCGCTTATAAAAGCACTAATGGCATACAAAAACACCAATATTAATAAGAGGCTTTACAGAGTTCCTTTCTAGTTTGTTCTTAAGTATTCTTCATGCTTTATTTTACCCAAAAACATGTCAATTTCGTTTTAGTGAACTCCATCCTTAAAGTTATTTATAAAGTATCTAGATACAGCGTTAACTCCATCTTTTATAGCTCCTTTATATGTTCTTTTTCCTGTTTTTGTAAAATCAGTTTTTAGAGCTCCTGTTCCTGTATACAACTTACTCAAGATATCAGCATGTTAAGTTCAAGAATCTCTAAATATTGCTTCCAATTAACCTGGAAGAACTTAAAAGCAATTAGTAAATTAAAGATCCTCACCTATTATTTGCTATTTCTAGAGTTACCTTAGCAAAACATACCTAGCAAATACAGATTGAATGACATTTGTTCTATCCAAACAATCCATACAATTACTTCTAGCAACTCCAACTTGTCTTTCTCTTACTTTACCCTCGTTAACATTTCCTGAAGCAGGACTAATAGTATTAAAATAATTAAATTGCTCAATGAAGTCTTCTATTTATTTTATAAGAATTTAGATATTTTATCACTACATTTTTCTACATTCTCGATGAAAGTCAAACCAAACGTACTTGATTCTCTAGTGATGAATTGACTCTATCAAATCACTAAAAGACTATCCTATTATTTACTAGTTCTTCTTCTTATCTACTAAGTTAATAAGCAAAATATCTCCATAAATATCAAATAACTCCATTATATGAATTTAAGCTGCTCTGGCTGACTTCTCCATATTGTTTAATTTAACTTTAGGTTCTCATAACATGCTTGGCTTTTACTCTCATAATAAAGGTATGCTTCCCCTTATTTATACGAATGAATAGACAATATACTAATTTCCTTCAAAAAAAACTAAAATTTACTCCGTCTCTGCAAAATTAGCTGCATGACCTTTTTCATCTAAGCCTCTTCTTAGAAAACGTCTTCCAGCTCTTCTATGATCTCTTCTAGCAATCAATATATAGTCAAACTCTTTTTCTCCTTCATTAAGATGTCATATCATAAACAGTCCAGAGGTTATTGGAAGAATCCACTCATCTGCTTGAATATTCATAAAATCAGCACACAGATGATTATTCCAAAAATACTTATACTCCTATCTTTTCCATAATGGTTACTAAATCATTTCTTCATCAAATTCTGAAATTCTTTGCTAAGTGAGTGTTAAATCATAGTCATATGAGAAGTAAAAGTTGTTCTCAGCTAATACTTTTTTGTATATATTTATCAGTATCTCATCCTATTTTTAGTATTCATTAGCATTAGTCTCCGTTTGATATGCAAAGCAGATAAATCCAACTTGCTTTATTTTAAAAATTTGGTTATCTTTAATTTTCCCTACTATAAGACATTCTTTTATATAGATCAAATATCTTGAAAATAGCAAATTCACTATTCCTACTATTCCAAAAGTCTATATTGTTTAATTTTCTGGCTCTTTAGCAGGTACCAAAGTACTATTTTTGTCAGTTCTTGAAAGCTATAGCATTTTCCTAGAGGCACTTCTATGTAGAATGAACTCCTTAGGTGTAATTTCTATTTAAAACTTAGGATTTAGTAATTCTTCAGCTTACATTTATTTAAATATCCAATATTATATAAAAAACCTTCCCTTATAAAACTATTCTAATTGTTAGAATCTATTAAGACTCTTAATTCTAACTTTACCTTTGCAATAAGTGCCTTGTTAGTTATCCTTGGCTTTAGTTAATATAGTTGATTTGTTTAATATATAGCATTTTAATAAAATAGCACCTCACAATATCTTTTCTTTTCAATAAATTTTAAGCTTTTTAGATAATTGCTTTTAAAGCTTGTATATAGATAGTTAATTTTTATCACCTGAGTTAATTCAAATCTTTGAAGTTTTGTTTCTAAATGATGCTAAATGTGTTCACTCTATAATGATAATAACTCGCTTTAATAAAAGTGTTATCATATGAGGCTTCTGATTTAGTTTAAATACTTCATTTTATAGAAATTTAAGTGTATTAATGTCAAAATTCTCTTCTCATTTAGTTTATTGCATTTTCTTGCTTTTCATCAAAGCTTCTAAAAATTTCTTTGTAAACTCTTTAAAGATATAAAAGATTGAATTATTAAGAAAACTAGCCTATATAGTAATTAATGCTATTGAATGAGTTAAGAAATAATACTACTTCATAGATAAAACTAAAACCTTAGCTTTATATATAAATTAAGCTAACCTCTAGATTGTTTCTTTTCTAGTAACTAAATCGAAAAAAAGACAGGAATCTTCTTCTTATTAAAACAAATAGTCTATATCAAAATACTCACTGTTAAAATTAATAACTGCAAAGACCTTAAGTTTATATACAGAAACTATTAGATCATATACAGCTAAATATATATTTATAGAGTAATTAGCATATTATACTTCATTATTGACTAAATGTTCATCTTTACTAATAAATAGATAACCCTCTATTACTATAAATGCTTAGCTTTGTAGTTTTGTTGTTCTATTATTTTATTATTTTTAATTTAAATGTACTGAAAAATTATAGCTTACTAGTGTATATTGCTTTATTATGCCTGTAAATTTCATAAGTTTGACATATAGCAATATTAAGTTATACAGCTATTGCCATTTATTTGTATTATGCTTTACCAAAGATATTTTAATTGGTAATATAATAAGTCAAAGGAATAAAGCTGCCTAACCTATTATCTGTAAGCGTTTGCTTTTATGTTCTAATGCTCCACATTTATCAATCATCTCACTTCTAGTAAGCTACTTTATTCCTTTTTCCCTGCTTCAATTGATAGAAATTAGCTTTCTAATTTAATCTCTTTTCACTTCTCATTTATAATACTGTTATGCCTAATCTAGTCTCCTGTTAATATAAAGTTTTAACTTAAGATATAAGTAATAGGGATTTAAAGGAGATAAGGAAGATTAAATTGATATTAAAAGAGTAGTTGAAATAATATAAAGCATATGGAAATTAGTAAAGGAATAAGCTTTATTTTAATATTGATTGCAGCTATCAAAGGTAATTTAATAGGAGTAGTTGAACTATGTAGACATGGGGCTAGGACTCCTGTTTATAAATTAGATAAAAATATAGCTTTTGTTGATTGAAATTATGAACCAGGCAAGTTAACTTAGAAAGGTATTGTCTAGCATTTTTTAATAGGATAAGAACTGAGGAAACGTTATATAGTAGAATAGAAACTATTAAGCTAAAATTTTTCTAATTAGGAAGTTCTAATAAAGTCAAGTTACTATGAAAGAACAATTCAAAGTGCACTAAGTTAGTTAAATGGAATGTTTCCGGGATTTCAATAGATATAAGTTAAACAAGGAAGTTAAAATTCTTTCAACAACTAAAGGAGCAAAGAATTGATAGAAATTCCTTATCTATTTCCTATTTACACTGAATCACTTTAAAATGACTATTTATTTAGAGCACATGATACCTGTATGTTAATGCTAAACGATTAAAAGAAATGGGTAAATGATCCTAAAAGAATTTAGTTTCTAGACAGCAATAATTTCTAATAAGTTTAGTAGAAGATACAGAAATACTTCAATATTTATGTCAATTTAATTTCAGTCAAATAAGCTGAAGACTTCTGAGATATTTATGACTGTGCTACTTTTGATGGCTAGCAAATTGGATAAATAAACTAGAATATATTTGATGAAATCAAGCCTTTCGTTGATTTCTTTTTCTTTGAAGAATAATTTCCATATTAAAAAGATGTGGATATATGCAGCTCCTAGTTTTTATAAGAAATGACTATGAATTTTAACAAAATAATATAGAAAGAAAAATCTTATAAGTTCATGCTTTATTCTGGTCACGATTCTACTATTGTGTGCCTACTTAAGAAGTTTAATCTAGTTAAAGACTAGAAGTAGCCTCCCTTTGCAAGCACTTTAATTTTCGAACTACATAAAGATGAAAATTAAGAATACTTTGTTAAAATTATGTATAATAATGAAGTCTTAGCAATACAAGGATGTGACTAGTAATGTCCTTATAATAAATTCCTCAAACTAGCCACAATATAATCTGACTATTTAGAGCAGTGCAGTCAAACCCAATAAAATACGCTTCCTTTCTTAATCATAGCAATTTGCATGACAGTAGTATTTTTGATAGGAGGATTCTGGTTAGTTTATAGGCATATTAAAAAGAAATAGAAAAAGATACGCTCTAAGGGAAAAAACAATTTAACATTTGTTCAGCTTTAGACTTTTGAATGAAACCTTTAATTAAATTAATCCTATAGCGCTTTCTTTATTACCTTTAATGTAATCAACTAAAACCTCACTTATGCATTCTACTTTTAAACTTTATTTTAATTCCTTAATAGTTATACAGGATTATCACTATCTCTAGAGATTGTGCTAACTTTTTAATTCTCATTCTACGCATTAAAAATACTATATAGCTTAAATTAAATTTATTGGCTATTTCTATCTAAATCAAAAAAGGAACTAAACTTAAAGCATAAAGATTAAAAGAGAATTCTATATCATTAAAGGTATAAATAATATTAAATAATCTAAATAGATTAGATATCTAAATATTATGATTATTATAATAATATCTTTAAAATTCATTAATTTCATAACCTTTAATCAAACTGAAATTATTAATACAATATTCATCTTCTTCTTAATTACTTTTAACAAGTCTAAATAATAGTTTACTAATCCATAATTTTATTTTAAGGTGCATACCTTTATTGCCGAATATATAGCACTCATTTTGTATTTATTAAGTTTTTAAAATATTTAGGTTACTAACTATTTTTCTCTTTTTAAGCATTAACTCTACAAACTATGACTACGAGATATATTTTAAGTTTTTAGCTTATACTATGGAATTTAAATGCTTTATTTTCTCATTTTTTTCATCGTCAACTTTAGGTTAAAATTTGTTTATACTTTTATAAAATTTTATCTAATATTCTACAGAGTTTATATATAATAGCGAAGGCTATATACTTCTATAGTTACTAGTTTACTAAACTATAAAAGCTAGGGATTTAAATAATTATAACTAAGCTGTTTTTATTTTGTTTCTGACTGATAAATTTAAGATTACTGCTACATCCTTTACATTATATTAGTACATTTTTCCCTTTAGCTAAAGTAACAATTCCTTATAAAAATATTTAGAAAAAAGGTAACTAATTATATTGCTTTCATACTGAAGAACCTATTATATTGGAACTAAGAGCTAATGATTTAAGCATTTCATTTTTACTACTTAAGTATCTTTTACATGCCTACTAATTTTTCTGCCTAATTATTTTAAAGCTTAGTTATTTAAAACTCTTCTATTAGTGGATACAGAAAGCAGTCAATAAGGATTTAAATATATTTAACAAAGAGAGAAGAAATCCTCTATCTAAATACCCAGAAGGAACTTTATTAAGTGATTTAATAAGAAGGATACATATAAGCACCCCTTATTATAGAGTCAGGGGTATAAAATCTGATTATGCAAGTACATAATTAAGTAAATAGATATAAAAGTAAGTTTTATAATAAAGGAGAAAGAAATAAATGAGACTTATTTCCAAGCAAAATATTAAAGCTTTCAAACTCATCATCATTTCTAAGTACACTGAAGTTTCTTTAGTCCTAAGTTACTTAATTATCTTCCCTATCCTTATTCTCTTTCTTATCGCTCCTTCTTCATCTCCAAGCTAAAATTCGCTGTAGAAAAGTATTTACTAGATTTATAAGATTCAAAATGTTCTAGATTTGAAAAACCTCTAAGGCTTTTGAGATTGACTAGATAATTTTGCAAACGTTTATTATTATGAAGGACTTACTCCATATAAACCTTTAGGATATGCAAGGATAAACTAGCACAGAATTAAAATAGATGAAGAATGTAATTCTCTATTAAATAGAAGTGATATCTAGATTTCAGAACAGGATAAATAAACTTACTATTAATTACTTTATTCTGATTAATGCACTAAGTAGTTCACCTAGACTTCTGAATCTAGAGATCCTTATACACCTTAAGATACAGAAAAATGTATAGACCTTTCATGTAGCGAGTTCAATTCCAAATAGAATGATACTTCTGAAAAATTTGACGGCCGTTTCTCGAAATATCCTTCGCAAGGATTTGTAGTTGACTTGAAATAATTAAACTAAAGTTTATATGCCTTATCGAAGATAAATTCTAGTGGTTGAATAGATAAAAAAACAAGAGCCTTAAAAATAGATTGAACAGTACATGATTAAAGGTCAGAGTTTTATATAATAGTAAGAGTTGTTATAGAAATGCTTGCTGTTTAAAACATCTATGCAGTTTCATACACTTTTGATATTTGAACTTTGAGTACAATAGATGCAGTAGGCTGACTTATATTATCGGCATATGGAATTAATGTTGTCTTGTTCTTCACTAAATCTATCTTTGAATTTGGAAATCTACAAAGATAAATTTAGCATTATATATAAATCATAAACCTGACTATTCAAACAGCTTTACTTGTCCTGTTAATCTCAGAATCCTCTTTGAATATTTCTGTGAATTAAAAGTTTGAGAATATGTAAGCAATTGCTTAGATAAAAAGAATAGAATTTAGCTTAGCTTTAGCTGCCACTCTTTTTTATCCTTTCAGAGTGATTCATTTATTTAGCTGATGGAAATATACTAAAAAGTTTATGCTTTTCTATGGATCTTTATTTAGAACAGCCAATACTTATTTCAAATGGGCGATCCTAGTACTAGTTCTTAATGTAGGATGAACTTGGGCTATGTACTTATGCTTTTCTTAATTTGATAGAGTGCTAGATATGTGAATTTATTGCTACTTTAATGTGTTCACTTTTGAAATATTCTACTACAATTTAAATAACTGAGACTTTTGATATTATTAGGATAGCACTGACTACAAATGAATCACTTTGACTTTTGTCTTTCTTAGAATTTTGTTTCTTATAGGTTTAATTTCCCTACTAAATGGTATTTTAACCCACCAAGTTCGTAAATCATTGAGCATGGATTACGAAGAAGCTTAAACTTCAGTTTTTGAAATTGATACTTACTCATCAGCAAAGCTACTACACGGTTAAATCTAGAGATTAGATGAAAATATAAAAGAGCACTATAACCTAAATGACAAGAGTAAGCACAAAGGCTAAGCAACTTCAATGCTTGTATGATTAGATACTACTAAGTCATTTGATGAGAACTATGTAGCTAAAGCTAAAGAAGCTGGCATATCTGTAATGCTATTCAGTGCCAATTTCCAAATATAGAAATTTATGAAACAACTATTCAAAGTGAAGCCTGGTCTTTTAAGTTCAAAAGCAGCAAGGCATTTTAGAGTCTTAGCAAAGTACGAATGGGTGAATAATGAATCTGATCTGACTTCTATTGATGGTTTAGTAGACTGGCTAAAAGTAATTGGAGCTAAAGTGCCTATTTTGATTTACGGAGACTAAGAGATAAGCAAGGAAAAATTTAGACTTCTAAAGAAGAAATATACTGATATAATTCATGATAACAACCCTGCGCATATTAACAACTTCGCAAGCATGGTAAATCTCGAAGAATTCTAGAAAAATTAGGAAGATATCCCTGAAATAATTTCTAATATTCAATAGCCTTCAATCTCTTCCATTCTGACCTAACTCACTATTTTAATATATTTTATCAAATAAATTAACGTTAATTAATAATTCCATCCTTCTAAATATATCATAATTAAAATAAAATCAGACTACACTTAGTTATTATAACCAACAGTTCAATAAATAATATTAGTTAACCTTTTAAATATTTTTTATAGTTTTGAATCCAGATAATTATACATTAAATAAATAATTTATAACCTAACTTTAATGCTTTATACTCTTTCAATTTTGTAGCTTAAATCTTTTTTTTTAATCTTCAAAACAATATTAATTGGAGTATTTATTTACATCTTTAGAATTCGATTAAAATTATTCTTTATAGATAAATGACAATCATATTTTTTATTGAAGTTAACACTTTTTTGAATGTTTAAATTAGTTTTATTAAATTTTTGTTTAGACTTCCAAAGGAGGATATAACTATTGTAACTCCAAAGGGTTCACTCTAATCCTGCAGAACGCCCTATTGTAATAATCATGGAAATAGATTCACGAACCGAGAATTACGACTGGTGTTTGTATTAATACTTTTCTGGTCAATTCTTATGTTTCCCAAATTTAAAGATTATTATTCCACTTTCTTATTTAGGTTTATTAACTGCTTCCTCCTATTTCTTCAACTCCTCCTAATTGATATAAGTTTTTTTAAGTTTATTTCGTATTTAATTATTAGTTAAAAGTTACGTCGAACTTGAAAAATACTGACAAGCCAAAGGCTGTAGAACTGAGTTTGAAAGATAAGATTTCTCAAGTATCTTTTTAAATGTTGTACTTTTCAATGGAATCTTCTTATCATCCTCCTAACAAATATACGAACTTATTATCTGTTATTGCAAATGATTCCGTTCTTGCTATCTTATTTGGAGATCTCAATATTCATTTACTTTAGCCTAGTTAAAGCTTTTTTGGTGTTAGATCCAAGCATTCAACTATGTTGATTTTTCCACTCGCTGTACTACCTCCAATCACATATAATTGGTTATGATAGATAGTTTAAGCACTTAAGCATCTTCCTTAATTTAAAAGAGGTAGATCAGTTCTCTTTCCTTAAAGATCTATTGATTCTACATAATTAGAATAAATTCCTTATAAATCAATTCCACCTATAACAATTACCTGCTTTTAATAAGGGATAATTCTAGTATATGTAAGCAAACGATTCCCTGAAAAAGGTACGTCATTTTTTCTATTCTATGAAATACTATAATAGATAATTCCTTAAGGAAGATGTATTCCAAATACCAGATTCTAATAGTAAAAGTTAGGAAGAATTTCATATTTTGTCAGCAGTAAAGGGATTTTCAAATACGCGCCTCCTAGTTAATTGCATTTCTTCTATTTGCATTAATTCCTTAAACTTAAAATCTTAACTAAAAATTGTTACTTAGTCAAATCTTCTTTTTTATTTTTCCCTTTCTTTTATTTAATTTCCTTTTTTGTTTCCATATTAGCAATGGCAATTTTATATTAATCCTTTTCTAAATGATTACTTAATTTTCTATACTTGATCTTTGTATAAGCATGAGAGTTTCATGTTCTTTAGCTATATGTTTGGATTTTGACTTTTATCTGATTATCATATCTGAGATGAACTTCAAAATGCTTGCAAAAGCTAGATGCTATTATTTACCTGATTCTATAACTTTATTTAGTAACTATTTGCTTATTTGATTTGATATAATTTTATATGCCTGAAAGGCTGTAATAGATGTAAATAAAGCAGTTGATTAAGCATAGTAAATAATATAGATTTATAAGTAATGATATGACGTAATAAAGGTAAAGTATATGAAAGGTATTACTTTAAGTTTTATGTATCTTTTCATTTCAATGATTGTGAGAATTAAAGTAAGCTGTAAATATACACAGGATAACTTTAATTTCATAGTGCTTAAATAAATTTGACTATTAGAGCTATATATACAGTAATCGTAGAGATATTTAATAATATATTTAAATAAAATGGAAGATCCTAAGACTGACCTAAAAGAGCCTCTTGTACCTAAGTAAAAGCAGTTAATACCTTTTTACGCATGGATTGTTTTTGTAGTATCTATTCTTGGAGGAGCTAGCATTGGACCTTTTATGGATGCTCTTAAGGGAATTACACCCTTCTTGAAAGTAAACTGGCGAGCTTAAGTACTCTTGATTGAATTGATTCCAGCTTTATTGGCTGAAATATATTATATGGGGCATTAGTATAAGAAAGAGTTAATTTTGGATAAGCATATGCTATATTGCATAGGAATGACAACCATTACAGGAGGTCTAAGATGGGCTCTCGTAGTATATGCGCTAGACTATACAACTGTAGCCTAAGCATGGCTTTTTGTTACTAGTAATTCACTCTTGATTGGCCTTTGGAGAGTTTTCAGGGGATATAAAATTACTAAAATGGAAATATTAGGAACATTTATTGGATTTTTAGGACTTGTTTTGTGCACATTTGATCCTACCAGAAGTTAAGATGACATAAAGGCTGGAGTTACAAGATTTTAATAGATTTTCTAAGGAAACCTTGTTTCCTTACTAGCATGTGCATGCTCCGCTGCATACTATATTTACAATAGATAACTAAGATAAGCACGTTATCCCTTTATGCTAAATTAATTTATGAGGAAAATTGGCTATATAATCTTCTATTCAATCCTCACTTTTACTTTTGAATCTACACATATTGGATCGTCAGATGACACATCTTTATTTGGTTGGCTACAAGGAAAATGGTTCACTTATATGTTAATTCTCGGTATTGTAACTGGGTATTTCGGAATTTTCGCTCCTCTTCTCGCTCTCACATGGATTGATGAATTAATTGTAACAGTTGGAAGTTTATCAGAGCCACTTATTGGTGGAGTTATTAGCTTTTTCGTTGGACTAGAACCATTTCCAGGTGTAATGACTTGGATAGGAGGAATTTTCACTTTCAGTGGAATCTTTCTAGTTATCAAATATAATACTGAATCTTGATCAAATAATAGTTACTCTTTACATTTAGATTAAGATTAACAGCTATCATCATCTTTCTTTATTATATCAAATTACTCTACTCTCTATTATAATACAGTAATAACTTCGCTATTTCTTATATCCATATCCTTACTTTACTTTACCTCTTTATACCATTCTTTTAGTATTAAAATACAGAATATGATAATAAAAGATAAACTCAGTAGTTTAAAAATGGAGTTTAAGTAACTAATGTGATTATAGTAATTAAGATAAGTCAGATATTTTTCTTCCTTTATATTGCTAAGCTTTTTCCTAATTTCCTTGAATTTATAAGTCACTAGGCAATTTTCTTCACTATATAATATTTTAGTTTAAGAATTCTAAAATACTTCTATAGCTAAAATATAGCAAACTCTAAAACATATTTTATAAAAGTAATATTCAGCGTTATACTATATCTTCATCACTCTATTATATGTAAAGATATGTTTAATTAGTCAAGTCAGTTTTATTTAAATGATTTATAATTCTAAATCTGAATTTAATTACTTATTGTTGATAATATCTAGAAAGTATTATCCCTTTAATTAATTTTTATTTAAGTTAAAACTCTTGGATAGTAAATTAATAAATGGAAATTGTGCTTTTAAGTTATCATAAGAAAGCCTACTTTAGTAAGATCTTATGATTCTTTACATCTTGCTCTAAGGATTTTATTTTATCTTCAAGCTTTATTTCCTAAATTTTCTTAATACCTCCATAATGTTGTGCTATCTCATACAATAGTGGAACGAGTTAGTTTATCACTTTGTTTTCGCTTTGATACATTTAATCTTCTATGAAAATTTCCTAAAAAATAGGTAGAAGTTAGTTCATCATTGTTTAGGTCATTTTAAACTACTTTTTATTGTAAGAAGCTATATGTTTGTTCTTCTTAATCTAGCTACTTTAATCACCTTTCTAGTTCTAATTTCTTGGATCTCCTTCTAACTTAATAGAATTATTACTGCTATTACCTTATTCAAAACTCAGTATGCTTTTGGATAGATTTTAAGCAGCTGCAAATTACAAAGATGCTTTGTCTTTCGGAATTTATTTTAAGTCGATTAAAACTAGCATTGCTTTCAAAATTTAAGTGTCTTTTTCACTAACATTTGTCCTAAAAGCTTAGTTAGATAGTAAAGTTGCTTTGTTATAGTTTTAAATAGCCATTTATGATACTCTAAATTAATCTTAGCAAAGACTATTTCTTTATTTCTAAGCTATATTCAATACTCTTTATATGCTTTCTCTTTCTTTAATTAGCTATTTAGTCTTTTCTATCCAATACTTTTGCTTGACGTATTTTACTTAAAAGATAGATTCATGAAGATATTCGCAAAGTTTAATTGAAGCTTTACCTCCTTTCTTTATAATTTGCTTAACTAAGTTTCAGTTTTGCTTCATTTTTTATTTTTGAACATTAATCTTTTTCTCACTGAGCGATTTTTTCAACTCTGGAGGTTGGGTCTTCTTTTTTGATTTTTACCTTTTGAGACTTAGTTTAAACTTAGTTTTAGTTTGGTTTTTTTCAGGGCTATCATTATTAGGAGAAGTATCGATTTCTATTATTAATAAAATTACCTGTAATCATAATAGAACCTTCTTTTTAAGGACTAGCATTTTCATCTGTTTGCGTTATTGCACTTTCGTTTTTTATCAACTTGTTAATCACTCCAAAATTAGGTTTTTGTTGTTCTTTTACCTAAACTTACTCCGTTTCTTGAGTTTTATCTTTCAAAGAATTTAATTTTTTTAAAGGTAGTCTAAATTAAAATAATTACTAAGATTCTTTTAGTTTTTAATTTTTATCTTCATTATTATTAGGATTAAGCTTTTTCATTAAGTTATCCAACATAGAACGATGCCTATAATGACCCATTTTAACTTTTTTATTTTAATAATTCTATTTAATTTTCTAACTCTACTAGTTTATACACTTTGCTTTTTCTTACTTATCTTGAATAGTATAATCCATGTTTTGCCTTTCGTTAAGTCTTTCTTTAATATTTTCTAAGCTTCTCCTTTAGTCAACTTGAATTGCTTTTTTCTGCAATTGACTAGCAGATTATAACTACACTGCAAATTAATATGATTTATTCGTTTAATCTGCTTTTTAAGAATTTTACCTTTCAAAAATTTGATCGAAGGAATTATTATTAAAAATGTCACTGTTGCTCAAATTTGAGTTATCTAGCTAGCTGCTATCAAGGTTTTATAAGCCCTGCAAAATATCTTCTCTGTATTTAGAATCTTTTTCTTTTAGGATAGGATAAAATATCTTTCTCTTTAATTTACTATGTAAACTATTTCTCGGTTATTAAGGAGATTAATTTCCACTATTTATCAAACTTTGCACTTTTTTATCTCTAGCTTTAGCTTTTTATGTATGAGGAGCATTTTCATTATTCGGCGATGTGTTTATTGAAAAATTTCAACTTATATTGGCTAGATTGAAATCTTTAATCTCCTTTTACTCTCTCGTTTTTTACACATTTTTTCCATATTTGTTCTCTGATTAAAACCTCTGTTTTTAATTAAAATCAAGTAAATCATCTGATGAGTTTTCAAACTATGATAATCGTTGGCTTTTATCTAAGGTTATTTTAAACTTATCTAAACTTAGATCTAAATTACACCCTTTCTAGTTAAATAAATTAAGCTATTTATCTCCTTTGAGCTGTTAGTTCTTATGCAGTACAGGGTGAAAGTGTTTTGGCTTATAATTTTTCTTTTAATGCCTCTATTAATAATCTTAAAATTAACCGTTAGCCTGCATTTTTGCTCCCTTCTAGTTAGCAGAATAATTTTATAGATTACCTCCATTACTCGGTTCATCTTTTTCTTCGCTTAGATATAACTCTGCAGATCACTTAGACTTGATGTTTTCATCAATAAACTTTTTGCAGAACTAATAGTTAGTGAAATATTTCTAAATATCTCCCACAATCTAACTCTAATCCTAGTTTTCAGCATTACCATCTATTCTTTCTTACCAGTTCATCATTTTTTCTATATCTAAGCATAAAATTATTACCTGTTTCGAAAATTCTTTCGTACTCCTATGTATCTTCATGCATTTTTAATAAACTCTTTGCTTGCTCAATCTACTATAAGTTCAAATCTTCAATTTTTTGAGATAGCATAGCTTGAAGATAACAACAAAGAAGGTTTTCTTATTCTTCCAGCATTTTAAAGGAAATTAAAATATCAATTAATAGTAAATTCCTAAACCTATATATAGCTAATTATCCTACCTCTAGTGCTTTAGCTACTTCATCTCTACATTATATTGCCTTTATTTATCTAAATGCTTCATTAACTTAGCAAATTAGAGAGAATTTCTAGTATATAGATGTACTTTATTACTTTAGTGCTATAGTTACTATGCAAGCTAGTAGTATAATAGGTATGAAATTAAAATAGTTAGATATATTTCAGTTAGTTAGAATTAGGATACTATACTTATAGAAGGTATAAGGAGATATTAATACCTAAGATACTATTTTAAATAACTTCTAAATTGCTTATAGAAGAAATACCTTCTTTTTATATAAGTATCATTCTCTTTACTTTTCAAGTGTCTAGTGTAAGATGCTTAATGGAGTGTTCAGATATGATGCTTAGTTAAATAGAAGGAGGTAAAGGTTAAGGTATTTTATAGATTTTGAATTATATAGTCTAGGTATTAGAACTAGATTAATAAATCTAAGCATATATCTAATTTAGTATAGTATACTTGTAGTTCTGGCTTTTCAAGTATAAAGCAGATAAAATATAAAAGTTAAAAGGCTTTTTAAACTATTAATTCTATGAATCTCTAGGAGTTGCTGCATATAAGAGTGACTTAGATTTTATTAATAATTAAAGTTTTATTTTTAGTTATAAGAATGAAAATTAAATAATAGTTATTTATCCTTATAAAAGGAATTATCTAATGTAGTAATAGCTAAATAAAAATGCTGATTAATTGTTTGTAAAAACATAGAGAAGTTACCTTATTATAGAGAAGTTACCTTATTATAAAGAATTTACCTTTATATTACTTTACTAAACTTAAAACATATATTAAGGAAAATTTTAGCTGTATCACAATTACTATAGCAATGAGGTGATAGAGAGTAAGCTTTATATAAGTTTTTTCTTTATAAACAAGAGAAAGGCATATTAGCTTACGATTTTTAGATGCACTTTATAAACCTAAATTTATATAATTATCTACCCTATGAAGGTACTTTAATAAGTAACTAAAATTTAAAGAGTTGATAAATTAAAAAGTTTAAGAGATTTAAATAAAGCAAACTTTTAAAAATAAATAATTACTATAGGGATAGAATAAATTACTAAAGCTTAGTATTTAAATAATAGATATTAAAATGGGTGTTTCATTATATGCTTATATAGTGCTTTATATAACTATAAGTTAGAAATATTTTAGATCAATTTTTTATTTTTATATAAATTTGATCTCATACTGATGCTCCAAATGCCATTATTATCATAAGTGTCTTGCTTTCTATATCGTAATTTGCTTCATTGCTTTATTTCAAAAATATGTATTCAACGATAAAAACTCTAAAATATGAGTTCTTGATTTGCCACGATTTAAGGTATATAAATAATCAAATTTCTTAGACTAATAATCTAATAACTATTAAAAGAAAGCTAAAAATTCTTATTGCTAAAGCATTTACATTTAATAAATAAACTTTAAGTTACTAAATCACTATAAAATCAATAAAAAACTAGCCTAATTAGCATAATTAAATCATTGAAGATAAACTATAGAGTCTTATTTTCTATCTATCTTAGCCTTTAAATATTAAGAGAGATGCTTAGTTGTTTATATTATAATATTTAGTAATATATTGTAGAAAGAGCTCAATCTTTATCTAAAAATTAAGTTTAATTATTATTCTTAAAATATTTTGATTTAGCTGGATTTTTATAGGAATATACAACTTTTTCTTTTATTATTTGCATAAAGCTTTGCATATATTTCTATTAGATATTTAGCTTTATATAATACATCAATAGTACTTTTTAAATTGTTAAATAGATAACTTTGTTAAAAGAAGGAAAAAGGAAAATTAATATTTTTAATTTGGAATTTAAGAACTCAATAAACATACTGTTCATTTTTTTTTCGTAGGCTTACTTCTAGCGCTTAAAGGAACTTTTGTCTCTTTATCTTAAGAGCTCTTAACAGTGGCTTTTAGTAGTTTATTTGTTGCTTAGACACTTGTATTAGCACTTTAATTTGTGACCTTATTTAAATTAAGACTTAATTTGTCCTTCTGAGTTTTCTTTTTGCCTGTTTTAAGTTTCTTTTTCTTCTTTTTCTTCTTCTCTGTTTGTGAAATTAACGATGTTTAGAAGGAAGTAGTTTAAGAATCCGGCAGCAATTACTAAACTGAAAAGCTAGCTGCCTCGAGATCTTGCAATATTTGAGACTGAGTTTTTAAAGGACTTTTTCGTGAAATATCATTAGAAATATTAGAGTATTCGTATCTAGGGGAATTATAGGTAGATTATGATTGCTAGTTTTACTTTATTAAAGTACTCTTTTTCTTCGTTTCAGCAAAATCCACTTTTTTACTAAATGATTAAGATGGAGTTTAAGACACATTTTCTTAAGTTATTTATAGTCGTGCACTCATTATGGTTTGATTTGGCTATCTATTTACCTTTTTTACTTTCTTCTTAGTTTCTTTTAACATTTTGCTAACCTTTTGCGCTTATGGAGCTTCAAGGATTAGTTTTCCAAATTGTCACATTCCTTCTTTTTTAATTCCATCACTTGATACTAAAATGCCTTTACCATGAAATTTATCTTGATGCCACATTCCTTTATATTTAGATCCTAAAATATAAAAAAATACCATCACTTTGTGTAAATACACCAAAACCATGCTTAAGATCATCGTAAAATTCTCCTTTGTATGTACTTCCATCATTTCATTTGCATTAACCATATCCATGCATTTTCCCAGCTAATACAGATCCTTAATATCACATGCCATCAGGTTTAAAAAAGATTCCAGTTCCTTGGATTAAATTTTATATAAATGTGCCTTCATACATTGTACCATCAGCCCACATGAACATTCCATTTCCATGCTTATATCCTTCAATCCATTACCCTTTGTAAAGTGCTCCGTCAGCCCAGCTTTACGATCCTTCTCCATGTCTTAAACCATTCTCGAACATTCCTTCATAAACACTTTTATCTGCAGCCTTTAAAATTCCATATCCACTCATTTTATTATATTTTCACTCACCTTCATAAACGCTTCCATCAGCAAAAATTTTTCTTCCAAAACCACAAATTTAGTCACTTTTTCATTGTCCCTCATATTTACTTCCTTCTCTCCAAAGTGCTATACCCCACCCTTCTTTCTGATTCTGTGAATTCCACTATCCAATATAAATAACACCATTGGCTAACTATACGGGTTAATAAGGAAAAATTTAGTTATTAGTTTCATTTTCATAAGGCGTTACCAAAGGTTAAAGCTTTTACTAAGTTTCTTTTGCTTCTTCAGTTAACCAATCGGGAATAGGACCTTCTATAATCTATTGCTCTTATTAAGGATTATCTGATTCCTATGAACTATTTGAGTTAGATTTAATAGATGGAGATTTTTAATTGATTAATCGATTGGCATATTCATTTTGCACTTCTAAATCACTTTAATCATGAATTGAAGACTAAGCAAAATCTTAGTCTTATCCAGAAAGATTTACCTAAATTTCTGGTATTCTAAGATCCAGCTTTTCATTTATATCCAAATATAGCTCTGAAGATTGCTCAGATTAACCTTTTTTAAATTGCTCATTTATGATGTCATTTTCAGGTTCCATTTAAATTTCATATTTAGGAGCATGCAATTCTAAATCTGAGGAAGACTAAGATTCTTATGAGGGATAAGCTTCTTCATGCTATGATTCTTGCTTCTCTTCTTAGATTAAATCAACAAAAATTAATTCATTAGCTTAGTTTTACTAGTTAAAACTTTAATTAGCTGATTACTAGTTAGTTGAAAAATGATTAGACTCATTCTCAGCTAGATTTTCTTTTTAGTCATTTTAGATTTGGAAGTCTATTATTTCTATATTTTAAAGACTTTCTTCTTTCGGAATTTCTTCAATTATTTAAGGTAAGCTTTCATTGCTTTTATCTCTAGATTCATCAGATTCATTTTATTATTCGATTTAATTTTATTCTTAATATATTTTCTAATTCTATCTTGGTAATTAGTTCTTACTTTAAAGGTTCATATCTGCTTAAATTTCTTAGTCTTATGTATTCTAGGTTTATTCCTAAATATCCTTAGTATTACTCTCTTTTGTGTTAGATTTTAGCTAATTTTACTAGATTTCTGAAATGAGGCTTTCAGAGGATTTGCTTTTAATATCTAAGATTTAATTAACTTCTTAGGTTTGCTTTATAAGGATTGTTTTCTATTATTCTTCAATCACATATTAACACTTCAACTCTTATTTTACTTCCTAAACTGTTGCTTAATTTATATTTATGATTTACTGTTCCTTGCTTTCTTCTATTCCATTATTAGATTAGAAAAGTTACTAGTACTCTTGCTAAAACTTTGGAGAGGCTTAATTAAGTTCTTCAGATAATTGTTCATGCTGATTATCTTATTAGAATTCTGAGTCTTACCCTTCTTTATCAATTTACTTCAGCTAATCATGAATTTTTTTAGGATCTAAAGAAAAATCTGACTCTCCTTTAGATAAACTTAGTTCGTTAGATAGCTAGTAAAAGTTCATTTTTTGTTTCTTTTTAGATTCATTTACTTTGCTAAAATCTTAATTACGGGGTTTAATTGGAAACACTGGAGGGTTCTCAATTATGTCATTCTTAAAGCGAGGAGTATCTCAGGTTTTTTATTCAACCACCTAGTGCTAAAATCTCCCAGGAGGGATTTCTTTGGTGTTACAATCAGAATCAGAGATGTTTTCTGATTCAGAAGACTAAAATCTGTTTTGAAATTTGAACTTGTACTTAGATTTATTGTTAGGATTACTTTTGTTCTTTTTGTTTTTTATCAAAATTTCTCTGATACCATAGGTGCTTGTTCAATCATTAATATCAAGCTTAATTGCTTCTTAGGTGATAAAGTTGATCCACTATTTTTTGTTGATTGAGTTTTGATTTTTCATACATCTCTAAGTGAAGAATTAAACAGCTTAGTGCATATCTCAGTTCTTTTAAATGAACTTATTAACATGATTTACAGTAATAAGTTCGTCTTTTGTGGGATGCTTTATTCCTATTGACAGGTAAGCGTTGGCAAAAACAATAGAGAAGATGTCTTTAATAAAGGCAGACATTATATAAATATCAACAGTGTTACCAAACATTATGCAGTATTACCAAAACATTTTAGCTTTATCTTTAGGTGCTCCTGGAGTATGCAGTATACAATTCGTCATTATTAATTTACTTCTAAACTTCTGGCTGCTTTCCTAGAATTTCATATAAAACTAAGTGATGCTTTTATAAGGCTTGTGGATATCAGGAGCTTCCGCTTTTAGTTTTTATAATAGCGAGACAATTTAGTTAAGGGATATATAATCGTTTTTACAGAACACTGTAAATTATTCTTGAAGCTGATATTATTTAACGTGTTCAAATCCCAATATTCTTTCTGTTTATTAAAAGACGGCGCACATTGGATTCTAGTGTTTCTTTTTCCCACAAATCAAGTCACTCGCATTGCAACCCATTTTTCAACGATTAAATAAAAATAATTAAATGAAAATATCTTAGATTAATATATCTAGGATTTACCATTCATCTTACTTTTTTCCTTCTCATCTTATACCTCATAATTAATTAGTCTAGGATTTTAATCAATCTATCTTCTTTATTTTACATCCCTTATGACAACTTACATATCTACCACCCAACTTCCTTCTATTTCTAAAGTATAACCTTTCCTTTAAAAGTATTAATAGTAGCATAAATAGATAAAGATGATTTAAAATAAAAATGAATGAATTAAATAAAGTTAAAGTTATTTAATTATAAGCAACTAATCATTCTGCTTTGTATAGTAATATAATCTACTATATTCCTACTTACCATTTTGATTAAATCTATTTTATATCTAATTACTACCTTAAGATATTTTAATCTAACTCTTTAGATTTTATTTCTGCTTAAATTTTAAATATTTCCAAATATCTTTTCCAAGACTGAACCTCTTATACGTTTTATTTGTGCAGAGGATAGAAAGCATTGAATATTATAAGGTTATAAATATAGTTATTAGTATAAGTAAGTTTTTGATTAGACTTAATATAAGGAGCTTAGATCTTTAAAGTAGTGATTTACTTTTAGAAAGTATTGATAGTTATATCTCTATTAGCTTTTGAATATAATCACTTACTTATTATTACACTATTACTTATTTTAGTTATAAAAGGAAACCAACAGATTTAATTAAAATACTAGTTAAAAAACTTTAAAAATGAATTCATTATACTGATCTCTGGATTACTACTATATAATAAAAAGAATGCTTCTTATAGCTAGAGATTTTATTATAATTAAGCATTTAAGCATTTTAAATATACACTTATTTAAACCTATTTAAGTTATTATTCTTAATTCATTCTTTCCAGCTTCCTCAAATTAATGCTTATAGCATTACCTTCTACTCCTAACTAAAACTTTTAAAAAGCTTAATTTAGATTTAAACCATTTAAGATGCTTATGTAGCTGATATTTTAATAGTAATGAGGTTTAAATATTTATATTTAGTTTTATAGTTATACGTTAGATAGCTATAGAGGTAAAAGTGTTAAGTAAAATAAGGAGATAACCTTTATCTTCAAGGTAATATCACTAGCTAACCTTTATCTTAAAGGTAATATCACTAGCTAACCTTTATCTTCAAGGTAATATCACTAGCTAACCTTTATCTTCAAGGTAATGTCACTAGCTAACCTTTATCTTAAAGGTAATATCACTAGCTAACCTTTATCTTCAAGGTAATATCACTAGCTAACCTTTATCTTCAAGGTAATGTCACTAGCTAACCTTTATCTTAAAGGTAATATCACTAGCTAACCTTTATCTTAAAGGTAATATCACTAGCTAACCTTTATCTTCAAGGTAATGTCACTAGCTAACCTTTATCTTAAAGGTAATATCACTAGCTAACCTTTATCTTAAAGGTAATATCACTAGCTAACCTTTATCTTCAAGGTAATATCACTAGCTAACCTTTATCTTCAAGGTAATATCACTAGCTAACCTTTATCTTCAAGGTAATATCACTAGCTAACCTTTATCTTAAAGGTAATATCACTAGCTAACCTTTATCTTCAAGGTAATATCACTAGCTAACCTTTATCTTCAAGGTAATATCACTAGCTAACCTTTATCTTAAAGGTAATATCACTAGCTAACCTTTATCTTCAAGGTAATATCACTAGCTAACCTTTATCTTAAAGGTAATATCACTAGCTAACCTTTATCTTCAAGGTAATATCACTAGCTTTCACCTATATTCTACATTACTATATTAATCCCATCTCTTGTTTCCAGCTTATCCAATTATAAATTTCCTTGTTTCAAATAAATGTTTATTTCATTACTTTAGAGCTAAAATATAAGATAGCATTGAATAATTAAAAAGTATAAGGTAACTAACAGAGTAGAAATAAGGAAGGAAGCTGATAAGATAATTCGAAAAGGATATAAAGACTACTGAGTAAAAGCTAAGAAGGTGCCTAAAGTGAATAAAGCAGTTAGTTGAAATGATTTAAATTAAAATAAATATTTATAATTGTTCTAACTGAATGGATCTAAGGTACAAGAAGTCTTAAGCGATCTTATTTTAACTGAATGAAGATTATCTCTGCTTGGAAAGGTAAGCTTGTTGTTTTATACTTCTATAGCATTAGAAATAAGTAGAAATAACCTTTACTAGCTCTGGAGAGGAAAATACTGAGAGAGTATTAATAAGGTATGCTTGTAAACAGATAGAATATAACAATTTAATTCAAGATGGAGATACTGAGAACTTGGATTTACTGCTAGAGGATTTGTAAACTATAAGTGGAAGAAGCAAGAGTTATATCCAAGGCTATTTTGAAGGAAGAAGAGATAACTAGTATTTTTTGCATGATTTTAACTAAATTTCAGCAAAAAAATAGCACGATGATTAGGAGGATAAAGAGAAGCAAGATGCTTAGAATGAAAAAAATTCTAACTAAGAAAGTAAGGATTCAGCATAATCAAATGTAAGTGCCTAAGGAGATAATGAAAAGAAATAGATTTAATAAAAATAAGATAAAGAAAAGAAGGCTAACTAGAAAGGATCCAGAATATAATAAAAAAAGCAAGCTAATAATGCAAAGAAAAGGAATTCTAGCATGCAAGAACAAAATTAGGAGTTAGAAAACAGCTAAGAAATGAATTAACAGATAGAATAAGAAATGAGTGTCTTACATATTTAGAGTAAAGTAATTAGTAACATTAAAAACTCACCTGCTGTTGAATACCATAAACCTACTTGGGAAAATACTGTACCTGTTAAAATTAAACTAAAAGCAAATGCAGATTTAAATCTTTTTAAAGGCCCTTAAGTTTCTGAAGAAGACAAAAAGCCGAAAAAAAAACAATGCACTGAATCTAAGAAAAAGAAAGACAGTAATAAGAATAAAGAAAAGCTTTGCCAACCAAAAATTACTTAAGATTAACCACAAAATGAGACTAGTAAATTAAATTAAAAAGATAAAACGAATACAAATCAGACTAATAAAAAGAACCTAAAAAGTGTAGAAAAATAAGAAACTAAGAAATAAAAAAATTAAAAGTCCTCTGTTAGCTTTTAAATTATTCCATCAGAATCCTAAGAAATCATCAAAAAAATCTAGCTAGAAGAACAAGAATAAAGAAACTAAGTTGATTTAATAGACGAAGATCAGAGTAGTAATGAATAATTAATAATACCAAAACTTCATGATTTCAAAGAAATTTAAAACACAAATGAAAATTAAGCTGATTAGTTTAAAAACTAGGAAAGCTAAAGCCAAAGTATTGCCCAAAAAGTTTTGAAAACAATAAATAAGATAGATGGAGATAGTGAATTCAGTAAATATTAGTCAGCAATTGATAAGAGAGCTAACAAAAAGTTTATTGAATACTAGTAAAATAAAAATAATGAAATAGTTTCCCTTATTAATGACCAAAATAGCTGAAATGTCTATGATTTAGAAAATGAAAATGAAAATGATTTTAAGGCAAACCAAAGTAAGTCCAAGGGTGAAAATTAAAATATCTTTAGTTCTTCTATTACTTCTCACCAACCTGATTACTATTCTGTTGATTCCGACTACTCAAATCTAAAATCACTAAGACCGTCTAATTAAAAGTCTAAAGAAAACGCAACTAGTGGCAAGTAAATAGGATAAAAGCAAAATTGGAGTAATAAGGAGGTGAGTATTTTTGGTGATTTTGTATCTATCGCGATATTTAACGAAGCTATATAAAAGAAATATATTCAAATCATCAGTGAAAATCTTAATAAGCCTCCAACTAACTGAATTTATCTAAATTAGCCTGATTTCAGAAATATTATTAGCACACATTTTAACAAATAATATGCTTCTTGCTTTTGCTAGGTTAAAGTAAAGAAGAATGGAATTAAATGCGAGCAGTAGTCATCCAATAATTATGAAATTATTGGTAATGAAAATCAAATTTATAAAATAAAGCCTCGAATGTAGCACTTATAAACCATAAAGGAGTGCGGAAGTAATTGCTAGTGTAATAAAAGCAAATGCTATAATAACTTTCTCACAGCCTAATGCGATTAACCAATGAAGCAAAATATAAAGCTAGCTATATAAGAAAAAGATAGCGAATGAAAATTAATAACCTTAAAATAGTTGTAAGAAAGATAGTATGTAGGAGAAATTTTAGGGCAGTTTTTAACAAAGTATCAAGCAAGGAATTAAACTAAATCCTTGTAAATTCTTAAACTAAAACCCAGTTCCTTAAATAACGAAGTTTTATATTTATAGACTGATAAGATGGCCAACGAATTTAAATTTCTAAGCCATTCTGATTAGCCTAATTTATTAGCAATTTATGTATAAACAGGATATGAAAAAGTTGTAAGATTGACTCTTTGGGCTGTTAGAGATATTGATCCTATGTAATTTTTAATTTTAGGGAAGAGTTATCATTAGACTTAGATCAACTACTTATTTCTTGACATTTCAATATTTAATTAGCATTCTTATATCTTTAAAATCCTATATTTGTCTAATCTACCTTTATATCTCATTATTATAATAAGATAAGTCTTAGAGTTATAAGATCTTACTCTAAGTTTGTAGTTTAATATTTTTAAATTAAAGTATGTTTCAAAAATATCTACTCAAATATTCAAAGCGCTAATAGCATAATTATTTAGTAACCTAATACTTAAAAGCTTAAACCTTGTAAATCCATTACTGTTAAAGCTTATCTTTCAAGCAGTTAATAAAGTTAATAGAGGTAAGATATGACTAATTGCTATTTAATAATTGCATCTATATTTAAATTAAATCCTCCACTTTATTAAAAGAACTGCTTAATAAAAATGCTTTCATTTATAATTATCTTTTAAGAGTCTTATTAACTGAATAATTTACCTTCAGGATGATTTAGCAAATTACTCTAGCTTGAAGGCTAATAATAAGCATAATAAATATAGCATAATGATTTATATGGCTACTATGAAAGCAGGCATTTGACTATCTTAATTATTAATAAATAGCTTGTATTTGCCTATATTCATACCTTATCCATTATTGTATTGTCTAGCTATTAATAGATTTAAACTAATATTTATACTTTATAGATACCTCTTCATATTTCTAGGTTATTAGTTTAAGCATCTAAACTAGAAAAGAATTAACTATTAGCATAAAATGAACAAGCAGTAATGAAGGGCTAGTAAGTAATTAAGAGCTTAATATAATAAAAATAATCCTATTAGCTTAGATATCTTAATACTACAAAGAGTGTTAAGGAAAGTTAAATTAGCTTAGCAAGAAGTATTTAAAAACTTAAAAGCAAGGTATTAGTAAAAAGCTAGTAAAGGCTATGCAAATAAGCATATGAAACTTAGCAAATAAACCCTACTAAATAATATAAATACCAAATAAACTAATAGTACAGTATATTTATCATTAGTAGCTATTTTTAGCTAAACAACCTGTTCTTAGTAATTATTCTTAAGGGATTTATGAAAATTTCTTTATTTAATTTAAATTAAAAAAATATCCTCTAATAGATAAGGAGTACGCTTTAATTAACAGAACTAACTAATGCAAATGAAGAGCTAGAACTAGAGCTCTAAATAATCCAGAAGTGCCTAAAGCGATATTAACTATAATTGCTTTATTACAGAAAATAAATAGAAATATAAATTAGAAATATTTGAAAAGGAAAATTAGTTAGATACTCTTAATGAAATAAACATAATTGAAAATAAGGATTAATATAATAATTAAGCATAAAAATACAGTTCATTTCCTATCAACAAACTAAATCCAGAACAAATGTAATAGATTAAGATGGACAACTAGCTCTATGTCTCAAAGATGAAAAATAAAATTCTAGAAGATAATTTAGACTGATAAAGTAATATTATTAAAGTACTTTTAAATTAGATAGAAAGTCATAATAATTGAAAATAATCAGAAGACACTAAAAGCTAACTATTAGAAGAGTATTAGCAGAAAGTTAAGCATTTATAGCAGTAGCTATCAGATATACTTATTCAAATGGAATTTTATAAAGCAGCAGTGGATGGAATTCAACTGTTTTTAGTTTAATAAGATCGAAATAAAAACTTTGAACTAGAATCAGATTTCAGAAATATTATTGAAGAAGTAGAAACTTTTGTAGAAGAAAAGTTACAAGCATAGTAAAACTATCTAAGAGACTTAAAGCAAATAGTAAATCAACAATAATTAGAAATTCAAAATCTACGAAATTAAACTGCAGACTAATAAGAAAAAACTCAGTATAAAAAAGATAATTTAATAGAGAAAGATTGTAGTAATTAAAAAATTAAGTGTAAAGAGATATTTTTGAATACGTAACACTAACCTGAAATAGAGAAATAAATAAATGAGCAGGATTAATAAGATATAATTAGTATGGTATAAATATCATTACAATAGTAAAATAAATAACTAGTTTACGAGATTCAAACTAAATAGGAAATCATTTAAACGTTAATTTCATAAAATAATCACTAAAAATTAGAGATAGAATAGTTTATTTCAAGCTTAACTCAACTTTAGAACTACTAAAGTGAAATTCAAACTTAAATAGAGCAAATTAAAGAAAAACCTAAATAAGAAAATAACATTTTAGAGTTAAAAGTTAAGAAGCTTGAGTAAAGAAGTAATATCTAACAGTAGAAAATTGAATCTCTTAGGAAAATTTTTGTAATAACATCGAAATCGCTTCTAAAACAGCTTGTTGAAGATCTAAATAAATCTAAATATCAGAAGAAATAACTTTGATTGAGGTTAGAAAAGATAACTAATCCTGATGCATACATTAATTAGCTTTACTAAGAAATCTAAAGCTTACATTTAGAATTTGAATAATCTTCTATTTGAATTAAAAGCTTCAAAAAAAGATAAGCTTATGTTGATGCTTTAATTAATTTTAAAAGTAAGAATAGTTAAATAAACCTTAATTTTGAAGATTATTTAGAGTAAGAGATTTACTAATTAGATAAGATAATTTAAATGGAAAAAGAGGTTGCTTCTGGAAGCCTAAATATATATAATGATGAAAACAACGAAATTGGAGTGAAGATAAAAAATGAAGAAGCTCTTATAAAACAAAAAATGGCTAAGGATATTGAAAAAATAGACCTTAAAGAGCAAAAAATAGGAATTAAAAAACAATAAATTTGCTTAAGCTTTTGCGAATAAGAAGAAAAGTGGTATAAATACTTTCATTGTAGTTGCAGGAAATAATTTAAAGATTTTTTCTTTGAAAAATTATAGAAAAATTTCTAGTTTCAAAGAAGTTAGATAAAATAATAAAATTCTAAGGAAAAATTTCCTTTTAAAGGCTCAGATAGTGAAATTCTCCTGAGTAAAAAAGTGTTAAAAAAATAAAAAGAAAATAAAAAGCTGGAATCTGAATACTTTTCATGATAAAGATCCAAAGATTAAAAACATATGCTTCTATCTATTAAAGTATAATAATTTTTAATTTTGCTAAAATGTTAATTCTAAAATTAATCAGTTTTATTGAACTTTTCCCTATTTATTTATAAAACTTACTATAAATGTAAAACATTGATGCGTTAGTCAAATAATTTAATATTTTAGCATTAAAACTAATATAGAATTTTATAATACAATCAATTAAGCTTATCAATTAGATTAACGAAACTTATATTTTAGAAATAATTTGAGTTAATAATTTGAGCTAAATAGGCTAAAATTTAAATTATTTGTAGATTTAATTTAAATAACTTACACTATATGTTTCACATTTCAAGCCAATGAGTTCTTTTACCTTCTACCCATATACCTTCTTTTTATTACCCATTTTCGTATATCATTTTTCCTTTACCATGTTATTTTCCATTTTTAAAGTTTCCTTAGAATTAGTTTCCTAAATAAATATATTACCATTTGGTCATGAAAGAATTCCGAATCCTTCTTTTTTATCGTTTTAGTAATCTCCTTCATAAATTTTTGCATCAGGTCACAGAAATTTACCTTTTCCATGCATTTTGTTTCCTCTTCAGTAGCCTTCATAAGATCTTCCATCTGACCAAATATATTTCCCATAACCCTCAATTGTGTCACTTTTAAAACTTCCTTCATAATGATTCCCATTATTTCAAATAAAAATACAATTATCACCATGTCTTTTGCCTTCAAAATAAGATCCTTTATATATACTTTTATCTGGCCAAGTTTCAATTCCTACTCCATGTCTTCTATTTTCCTTCCATCCGCCTTCATAAATTACATTACTGGCACTAATATATTTACCTTTCCCATTCTATTTTCCATTGTAAAAATGTCCAATATAAACATCTCCATTAGATCATATTTTTCTTCCTCTTCCATTTATATTATCATCTTTGAAGGATCCTTCATAAAGACTTCCATCTTTAAAAATTAAGCTTCCTTATCCTTCTCTCATTTTGGTATGTATATTTCAAAATCCTCTATATACTGTTTCTTCATCAACCATTCTAATTGCATTACTTTCTACTAGACTCTTATTTCCAATAGGACTAAACTAGAAATCTCCATGATTCTTAATAGCTTAAATTACATTTTCATGAAGATAGGAATTAAAGCTTTTAGTTAATGGTTATCCTCTTCCAAATCCATTTTCATCTTCTATTGTTATTTCCAAGTTAGGTTTAGATTTATTTCCAAGTCTAATTTTAACTCTAGAAAGCCTATTCAGTCTTTTATTCTTAATAGCTAAGTAAGTTTTAATATAGCACTAAATTAAAACAATAGGTTCTTTCTAGCTATTTAACGAGTTAAGTTGATTTTATCCAGGAATAAGGTATTTATCAAATGTATTAGTGCAAAATGATACTTCGCTATTATACTGTTAAGGATCATGACTATTCAGTTCGTTTTTATCTGAGCATGAGCAATTACAACCACCCATATATTAATAATAAAATTATTGTTATGAAAGTTTAATTTATATATATTTATCCTATTTATCTATTACATTCTTACCTTTTATTTCTAAGCTTTCTTCACATTAATTCATCACTTTTTACTCTAAGCAAGTTAGAGTTTTTTTTTGTTAGTTAGTTGTTAAGATTAAATAACGAAAGTATATAAATATCGTTACTTATTCTACAAATGAGATTAAATCCTATAATATTATACTTGGAAGACATCAAAGCTTCTTAACTACCTATTTTATAGTTATTTAGGTTCTTAAGAGTTTAAGCTATCGATATTAGTTATTGAATACTTGCTTATTTCATACTCACTATTAAAGTAGATTTACTCTTCCTGATATTATGAAGATTGATTAAAATACTTCTTCTACTATTTCTATTGCTTAGCTATGAAATTAATAGTGAGTTAAATAAATAGCTACTAGAGAGCTTTCTAACTTACTTATTATTTTAAAGTTAGTCTATTAATTGGCTTTTTAAGCTTTAATAAGCAATTCTTCTGAAAGTAAAGGTGAAAGTATCTAATCTTAAAAGTTGAAATATGAAAATAGCTCTCTTTATTTATAAATTAATATAGTAAACTAATAAGAGAACTATGTAATAGTGCTATTTATTAAGCTTCTATATTATATAAGTATAATGTGACTATTAATAGTTAATCTAATGTACAAATTTCTATTAAGTAAGGTTACCAATTCTATAATAGTTAAAAAAACATGTTTTACTTAATAGAGACCTTTATGAAATATTATAAGTAAATAAGATATTAGTATCTTAATAATTTTGTTATATGCTTATTTCTACTTTTAAAATAGAAGTACGAAATTACTAGGAGCAATTATCTCAGGTTATAGCTTTTAGTATACAACTTCGATATTTAAATAACTTTTTTATTATATTTAGCTATAACTTCTGTAAAATCACTTGCTTTAGAAAACAATGAGAGTAGATCCTAGAAATAAAAATGATAAAATAAAGCTTTAATTATAGGTTTAGGAACAGTATAGTATATTAAAAAGTAGTTATAATAAAGGAGAGTTATTAGTTAATGAAGCTATAATAATATTAAGTTTAATAAACTAAGAAAAATCATTTTGTTATTGTAAGTATAATATATACAGTATCAGCAATGGAATGAGCTATTAAGCCCTGAAAATGTACATTTCTCTAAGTTGAAAATTATTCTATTCGTTTGCTCAATTCTTAAACGAAGTCTTGGGATTTCATTTCTCTTGAAGGGAATTCCAACACTACAAAAGAGTTTTCAAATTAATTTTAATTCTTTTCAAAAATAACAAAATGACAGTCATCTATATTAAATACTTACTATCATAGTTTGGTCGTGATCTTGTAATCATACCTCTAAAGGCAGCTCCATTTTTAGTTTTGTTCATACCATTTAGAAATTCTTCTAAGGTTTAGTGATGAACTTCTTCCTCAAACTCTTCAACAAACCACTATATTTTTTCTTAAGGCTAAATATCATGGGAATAAAAAATAAGCTTTAGGTAATTTTCGCCCTAGACATCATCTTTTACCGATCCAATAAACTCAAGATTTAACTCATTATAGGATTCTCTGATCTTATTTTCTATCTAAGATCTGCAAGAAGTTGACTCTGTTGAAAATCATGTGAAGTCATTAACTTCATAATGGCATGGAATATAACTTGAGAAATCTAATTGCTAGGGATTAGCGAAAATCTTTTAACTAGTTAATTTTTGATAGATTATAATAGAAGTATGTGGCTAGAATGGATGCTGGCTAATAAAGCAAGGTATCATTTTTTATTATTCTACTAGCATCTATAATTTCAAGAACTCAGGCTAATCTAATCCAGATTTAAAAAAGGTTTTAAGTTTGGATGTTTTTAATGAAAAAGCATGTGTAGAAATAGGCTTCAAATCAGCTTGCTTTATTTGCTACACTGATTTTTCTACCTAAATGTTCCTAGAGTCAAAGAACTACTACTTATCGAACTTTGTTATATTAAACTCAAGAGCTGGTTCTCTAATTCGTTTGGTACGCTCTCCACAGGGCCAAGTCCAGCTAAAATCATTTCCCATTTTAATAAAAAATTTAAATAAAGCAGTAATTAAACAAATTAACTATAGTGCTTTGTCTAAACTCTTTATGTGCTTTAATTAAAAATAACAACTATTTCTGTTCAAATGCTTCATCTATATTTTAAATTTGATATAATAAGTTTATCATTTAAATCCCTAGACTTGCATTATTAGATTAATATCTTATAATCAATATAGTAAGATAAGCCTATTATATTTAAGATTTAATTATAAGCATAATCTTATAATCCAAATATGCGTTATATCTAAAATATAGCTACTAACATTATGCATATCCATTATTCTTTTTTATGATCTGTTTACTTATTAAGTGATAGAATATCCATCATATTCATTATTCTATAAAATCTAATTCTTAATAGAGAGAAATTTTATTTTCACTATATTTATACTAAAGATAATTTAAAGAGTTATGCACAAAAGGACATTCTAGATATAGTAATTAAGTAGAAGTTATTTAGAGTAATAAAATTGAAATTATTAAGCTTAAAGTTATCTAAAATCACTATTTCTTTTAGTTTTATTGAAATAGATATTAATAATAGTAGTTATAATTTTTGCTAGTCAAATAATTCTAGCATCACTATAAAATATAGCAGGTTTAATATAAATGGACAAATTATTATGTATTGGCTATGAGTAATTATATATTATGATCGATATATAAATAGCAAAGCTTTCATTTCTTTATTATTTATAAGGGAGCTATAATTAAAATGCAACTATAGAGAATATATATAATTGGATAATAGTTCTTATACTAAAAGCTGTCTTAATTAAATCATAGTATACTACAATTTTCAGTGCAAGTAGTTTGCTATTAATTTTCTTTAAACATAAGCTTATTCTAACTATCTCTGCTATTTATTTTTTCCATTAAAGTTATATTATCTTTTTAAGCAAGCTCAAAGTTTATAAAAGTTACTTCCAGTATTTTCTGTATAAATTCTATTTGCGATTTAGCAACTTCAATTTCACTGAGGAGAAGAGGGTAATTTTAGTTATTCATATTAAGAATACCTTCTTATTTTTGTAGCCTTCTTCTAATTTCTGATATTTATTCCTTCGTCTTTCTCAAAGTTTTAATATCCGCTTCAATTTTTCCTGCTACTAGTTATCCTGCTATTTTTAATTAATGTGGTGGATAAATATTACTATATGCAGTCTCACTTTCTTCTTAAGACTTTATAGTGCTATTAGATTTATTTAAATCTCAAGTAAAAATGTCAGATTTCTATAAATCAGTTGATTAAACCCTTAGCTTATTTAAAATCTCCATGCTACTTTTAAGCAACTTTCTAGTATTTTCTTCTTGCTATTTTTCTTTAGAATGTTCTGGATTGTTTTGAAACTAATAATCATTAGGATCGTCAACATCAATACATTCAGAAGTACTATTCATCTATAATATAACTTTAGATAGAAGAGAAGCTTAAGTGATGATTAAATATTAATCTACATTTGAATATCCTAAGATATAGATTTTAAAGATGCTATATTCAAAAATAAATACACAAACCAGTTAAAAGTAGTTTAGAAGATCTTCAATAGAATGTAAACAATATAGAGTAAAGGCTTAAAATACAATTGTCTATAGAATGAATAATATAGCAATTTTATTAATACCACTCAATCATAAAGCTAATTACTATTTAGTAGCTATACAATTTAATCCTCTTTTATAGCTAAATGAACTAATTTAGCTATCTTTACTTTAGTGAGTTATTTTTTCAATATTTTAGCTAACATTTTACTTTTAAAAGGAGAATAAGACTCCTATACCAAAATCCAAAAGTAAAAGGATAATTGAAGTATTAGATAAAAAATGATCTGCTAATTAGCTTAAAAAGTAGATAAAATTGGAATTAAGAATAGTAATATTAAAAGCAAAGTCCTAATGATTATTCTATTGAAATATTTTTCTTTAAACTGTTTAAAATTTCCTAATCATATTTATTCAAAATTAATATCAATATTCCATTTTCTATTTATCATACTTAAATAAGCTTTCACTAAGTCTAAAGATTAAATAGTATATACACTAATGCTTAGGTAAGTTGAAACTAACGTTAGTGTAAATAAAGAAAGGAATTAAATTTGGTATTAATTTACTTATATTACAAATTAAGAGAGATAGTAAGTTATATACCTTGTAATTAAATCTATCTAAGAAAAAGCTAAGATTTAGCATAAAATTTAAATATGATTATATGATTATATAGTAAACATAAAAACCTTAAAATAATAACTTTCCTAAATTAACCAGATTTTAATAAAAAATGCTAGAAGATATTAAAGAAAAGATTACTGATAATCAAATAATGTGGATAATAAAGCTAAATAAGCATACTAATAAAGGCTTTGAAGCTTCGATTACTTTTTTCTTATAAGAGTTAGATTGATAATTTATAAATTCTATTTAACAAACAGAGATAACTTGAGCTTATATTATTCAAGCATTACTTTTGTTTTTTGATAAATTTGATTATAGATAATTAGTTTAATCCCTTTTGTATGAGCTGAATGAGATTTAATTAAAAAAAGCTAGACTTTAATAGTTGGTATTTATACAGATAGCTTATAGAGCAGAAATGGTTTAAGTTCTATTAATATAATTTGACTATAGCATCAAAAAGGATTTTGCATGAAGATTTAATAAGTAATTTTAAAGTTTAAAGCATTATTTCATTAGAACTAATTAAATAAAGCATGTCTATTAATTTAATAAGGGATTATTCAAAATAACTAAGTTACTTAGTACTTTTAGTTATACAATAAGCATTATTCTGAAATCATTTCATAGTAATACACCTAAGAGCTATTTATTTTAACTAGTGTTTGATTAAAGAATATCTTGTAATCACTCATATTTACCTGCTATCATAACATAATCAAATATTAATTTAAAAATAACCTTCTATTAAGAAACCTTAAATATGGAGTATTAAAACCTATCAAATTTCTTTGATAAAAGTGTTAGTTTAAATAAAATGATTTGGTAAGGTATTATTAAAAGAATTATGCTTATATTATAAATAGTCTATGAGATTTTCATCAATTAAAACTTTAATTAATAAACTTATCCAAAATTAAGAATAAAGGGATTAACCAATTAAGATTAACACTTTTAAGAGAATCTTATTTATTAATGACTATAACACTTAAGCATTCATAATACTAAATAAAATACCTATAAATATTAATTTCGCAAAATAAACTAAATGAAAGATTGATGGCTGCACTTTAAACTAAAAAGTATTGACTAACAATAAAAATTAGAAAAATAAGCAACTATAGGCATTCAATTTCATATTATAATCTCTATATAAACTAAATGAAGATAAATAAGGTTTAATAATCTACTTTCATAAAATGAGTAAACTCTATTTATCGAAAATAATAATCGTAGTATTTGCTACTTATTATAAGTACTTATACTATAAATAGTTTAATAATAATAATCATTAATTAAGTAAATTAGATAGAATGAAGGATAAATAGATTATAGAAACTAAACTATTATATATTTTGGTAGATCATACGAATTAAATGAGTAGTTATAATAGTTTAATGTAAGGAACAACAATAGATTAGAAGATTTAATAAATGAACTTTATAGTTCTGAATCTTTTATTTAAAGTAAAATTAAAGTGATTTATATAGTTGAAACTAAATTAAATGTTCTAATAAAGTTAATAGTTTAATCACCTCATCAAACGTCAACTTTACGTCTTTTTATCCCAAATCCCTCGAATAGTAAAGCTGACATGACAAACCAATACAAATTTGGTTCTTGACTAAATACATACATATCTACATAGTCCTTTGTACAGAATATTTTACGAAGAGGAGGAAAAATCTTTTTGTGAACAATTCCGACTAATTTAGAGTTTTTAACTGAAAGATCACCAGTAACTATTGACTCGTAAATTTTGTATCTTTTTTGTTAAGCTCAACAAATTAATCATTTGAGTTTAAATTAAATTCCTATACCTGGAACATTCAAACTTAAATGTTCAAAAATAGTATTTAAACAATCTAAATTTCCTAAAAGGGTCAATGCCTTTTCTTACAACTAGTTTTTTAAATCCTCTTAGCAGGAACATAAATCAGGATCTTTCAAAAAATACTTTACATCGTTACTTCCTGGCTCATAAAATACAAGACTAGGCTGTTATAAGCAAGGAATATAGCATGGTTTTCGTTTAATTCTACCAATACTTTAGCCATTAACGAGTAAACTGAATTAAAAACAGTCGAAAATCTAAGTGACATTAAAATCCATTATTTTGTTTCCTTTTCCTTAGAAAATTTTATAATAAAGTGAGCATAAGCATCTATTAATCTTCACCTAATATAAACTTTCTTTAACTTCTTTTCCATTTATTACCTCTCTACCCTATATGCCACCGCATAGTTAACTTGAGAATCTAATTTATTTTTTATAACTAGGTTAATTCTAGTTAACAATGGGCTTTTAAACTTCCTCATCTCTTTCAGTATTAAGTGTTATAAATTAGTTTTATGCGTAATTTTACATTTCAGGACTTTACATTTTCATTGGCTAGGGGATTTATTGATTATTTTGATAAGGTTAGGAATTTACCATTTGTTGACTTGAAGGATACAAAGGATTTGAATGGAATTCTGCATTCTCTTATGGCTTCTGTTACATTTACGGCTCAACTTGACTCATTCCTCCTCTTAGCTTACTGTTTAACTTCAAATAAGTTATCTTTTTTCGGTAAACACCTACTTAAAAATATTCCTTCTCCTAAACGATGCTGGACAGCATTCGTAAAAATTATAAAATAATTTAATAATTTCAATTTAAATGCTAGTTATGAAGATTTTTCAATGAAATTAAACTTAGAATTATTAATGGAAGTGTAACTCATCTGCGTACGAAGAACATTCATATTCTTTTATATTTCCAGTTAAAAAAATCAAAATAATTGGTAATTATTGCTTATATTCTTCTGAGATTAATTAACTATATCCATCTAGGTTATCCTTATATTTAGTATTATAGAACATAAGCACTCATTTTAATTAAAGCAAATAAGTTATTTAATAAATAGCATAAATATATTCAGCTATGATTGTTAAAATAGTACCTTCTATTTATTTTTGATTAACAGTATGAGAATTAAATATATTTACCCTTAAAGCTTAATATTTTCCTCTATAAGCTTTTTGTAATATTTCAATTTTATGAAGGGAATATTATAAGTCTGCATAATTAAACATAGCTATTTAATTCCTATTTTACTCTTTATTTTTGATGCCTTGTAATCAAATTTATCTATGGTAAATTATTAATATCTCTCACCTAGCTATACAGACATCTAATACAATTAAAATAAATATTTATTATCCTTAAATTAAACAATTTGCTAGATAAATAAAAGCATAAGTAATGGATTTCTAAAGTACTAGTAAGTAAAGTTTAGAATAAGTGTAATCAATGAGTTAATTTGCATGTATTAGCTTCTTTTTTAGTTTAAGTGATCATTTAATTATTTTTTCCTGTTGTCAGAATCTAATTTGCTTATATATTAAAAGATAATAAAATCAATAATTAAATACTTATTTAAACCTTTCATTATGCTTTACTTTTTTATTTTATTTTATTTAAAAAAAGTTAAAACTAAAGCGTAATAGTCTAAAGGGGAGAAGGCTAAAAATGTTAAAATAATGCTTTTGGTAAAACTTACTATATAAATTCTAAAGGGTAAATGAATAGGATGATGTAGTGACTTATGAAGGAAGATAAAGCTTTAATATTAGATCACTTGAATAATAAATAAACAAATCCATTTCATGAATAGACAGAAGTTGATGCTGTGGATAAGCAGCAGAGCAATATCTTAAAAATATCTACTACTACATGAGAAAAGCTAAGCACAGCATTTATTAATTTTGAAGATTAAATTAGAATTTAAGCAAGGATAAAAGTAATTTTTGTAGCTAACTATCTACTTTTGAAAATATAGAAGATAAAGTAAACACTTTGACAGTATTTTTAAATTACTTTGGAAGTGAGAATGCTTGCATTATAGAGAATACATTTTTATAGAATATATAAAAAGTAAAATAAAATCAAACAAGAAAAAATTAGTAAAGCTTAAAGAAATTGTTTAAGTGATAACTTATATCAGCAACAAAATTTATTAATATTCTTTATTTAAATAGCAAAGCAATTTTATTATTCGAAACTTAGCTTATATAAAAATCTGACAAAGGAAAGCATTTTACGTAAAAGATTTGATAAGTTACTCTTAAGCAAAACATTTTCTTCATTCATATGTAAGAAAATTTGCTGCTGAATATGCATCTTTAAAATAATATTGCATCCTCTTTTAATATTTTTAGCTTTTTTAATTAAAAATTTCATATTGATGATATAAAAGATCTGTTTAACTCAACCAGTGGAGATTTTCCCCTTCTAATATTAATAAAAGTAACTAGAAGCTTTAAGATGCTACTTTCTTTAAATTTAGTGCCTAAAATTTAGATTTAAGCAGTCTTCTCAAATTATATTACATTATTTTACACAGTTAATTTTTTTCCTTCTGGTCCAAAATTATGTTCCTATATAAAAATATTTAGATTTACATCGCATATACTTAGAGCTTCTTCATCTTTTATATCATATTGAGTATTTTTTCTTTATAAATAGCATATTTTGATAAAATTTAATTTGAGTAAGGAGTATTACTTTGTGAAGTGTGCAAATTGTGTAAAGATAAATATTAAAATAAAATAATTAAACCTTTAAGAACTTTTAGATTACACAGCTAGAATAGGAATTTAATAATTTACTGATATTCATGGTCTAAATAGACTTTATATCTTTTTGAGTTATAAGCATTTTCTAAATGATTCTCTTAAATATATTTGATGCTATATAGATAGAAAAATCTTAGTAGAAATTAATAAAGATAATAAAAATACCATAAGAGTGCTAAAGTTATAAAATTGGTTAATTCTTATTAAAATGAAGTAAGATGTAATCATATTAAATCCAAATTACTTTTAAAAAGATATAAAACATTAAAGAAAATTTAAAATTCAGACTACCTAACTAAAATATTTTAAAAGACTGTGTTGTAAATTCTAAACTTGAAGTGCATTGATTAATAGATAAAAAAATGACTTAGATCTAAAATATCTTTTATTTTTAAATAAGTAAATTGAAATTTTTTTAAATTTCATGTCGAAAAAATAATTTAAATAAGTTTAACTAACTTAAAAATTGAGAAAAGTTTGCTGATATTCTAATTTAATGTCTAATTTTAAGGAAGAAATTGGAGTAAGTCATCAAGTTATTTTTTGTGTTTCCAAGTAAGCCTGAAAAAATAAAAGTAAGTAAGATGAAGCAGAGACTTATAAAAAATAAAAGATAAATTAAAGGTAACAGATAAGGAATAGTTCTCTTCATAACTTTTCTTTCTAGATCTTTAAATTTAAAATCTTTAAAAGGTAAAAGACTAAAAATCAAACTTAAATTAAGAAAAAATTTATAACAAAAATGCTTTTTTGGGTAAATTTATTTATATTATGATAACGAACATTAGTTTGATATTTATAGTAAACCACATTAATCAAATAAATATTTGATTCAAATTCTCACGTTTCTTAAATTTCATTAACTTAGGATTTTTGGTTTTGTATAAAGAGGGCACTCAATCACTTAATTTAAGATATAAATATAATATATTTAGATTTTATTTAAAATTATATATATGAAAATGAATAATAATAGTAGATTTACTCATTTTAGAAATTTCTTATAATTGAAAAAGATTTTAACTCTGATATTTAGATAAAGAATTACGTTATTCCATAATATTTTTATCAGTTTATTATAGAATTTTATTAAATATTAGATAAATTATTGTCAGATTTACTAATTAAATTTCATGATTTTATTTGCTTTCAGAAATAAATGAAGCAGATATTAAAACTTTGAGAAAAATAGAAGGAAAGTATCAGAATTTAGGAAAGGGTTATTTAAATAAAAAAGTATTCTTATCATGAATGCTTAAAATACTTCTCTCCTTCTTATTAAATAGAAGTTATTAGAACTTAACTAGATAAATTTAGCATTTTATCATTATTTCTCTAAATAACTTCTATATAATTACTATATTAAAACATAATAAAATGCCTAACATTTAAAAAGCTATTTTAGTATATCTTAGCAAGTTAAGGTTTCTTCTCTAATCTATCAGATAGTAATTATATATTATAATTTATATACTAAATTATTCTCGAAATTTAGAATATCATCTTCTGTTTTTACATGCTGCCTTATCTGATAGAAGACTATTAATACCGGTGGTCAAAGGCTTTAAAGAATCTTTTTCTAACTCAATGAAAGCAGGTTGGAATACACTCTGGTACAAAGCTCTCAATGATATAATTGCTAAAACTACTATGTGGAATGAAAGGAAGATACTAGCAAACAATTTAAAGGAATAAGTAATATGTAAAAAGCAAACTGTATATGCAAACATTTGAAAAGCAATATAAAGAAATACTATATTTATTAGAAACGAATAAATATCAGGACCTGAAAGTAGTATATTAAATGCATAGTAGAACTACTTAGATGGGTTCAAATTGCACATTAACGCCTGCATACAGTAAACATGTGGAAGACATAATTTCGATATGTAGACAATTCAGTAAGATAAGGCAATCCGAGAATTCCTCAAATACTTGTACCAAGCTAAGAACTAAATGTTGCAAGAATAAAAATCATGTCAATAAGAATAATCATGATAGTGCTTAAAATGTAAAATTCGGATAAGCAAAAAGATGGAAGTATAATACGCTGCTAATCTCCATGGAGAAAGAGAAATAGAAGAATATTTCAGCCATTAAATTTGTCCAGTAAATTATTTCTTAGATATTAAAGTAATTACTACGTAAATCGAGTAATAAATGTTTAAAACGGAAAAATAGTCAAAGGGATCCGTATATTTGAAAATGTAGCCTGCTAAATGAAAAAAACTGTGTATTTGCAGCAATAAAATAAGAAAAATTTAAATTAAGCAAAAATCAATAACGATATTAAATAAAGTTACAAAACTGAATCGTACAGCCATCCGAAAATGTGAAAATTACTATATAAAATAAGATGGCTTCTAAGAAATAAGAGAACTTTTAAAAAATATTTAAACAGGAAAATTCTCTAAAAAATAAAAAAAGCGAAATAATTACAATGAGTGAAAGTGAGAAATATGATTGATATGACGAACATTAACCACTTGGAAATCCAGAACTAAAAAAAATTTCGACACAAACTCAATAGAAATATTATCTAAGTCATTAAAAGAGTTTATGTTTAAAAATAGATACCTCACTGATAAAGTAGAAAAATTAGAAAAACTAATAACGTCTTTACTTGAGAAACAATATTAATCATCATAAGAAATTAAAAAAAACTGGAATAAAGAATTTTTAAATTTAATAAATAAATAAAAATGATTATAGAGCGCGTAGCGCCTAATTGGCGCGCAGCTCTTTCAATATTAATATTTAATATTAAGAAAAATGTTCTCATGTTTCTTGTTAAAATTCTATGAGGTCCGATGAGTCATGTCAGCTTCTCCAAATGGGGAATCTTCTTATTAAAATTTATTCTTAAATCTTGAGTCAAACGCTTCAGTCTTCTTGAATAAGGTCCAAATAAGAATTAGTTATTAAGTCGGTAATTAGAAGACCCGTCAGTCAAACTTTCATACTGCTAGAGAGAACCCTCGGGGTAAGTTATATAATAAATTCAAGTAACGCCATTTTCGTTTTAATGGAGTTAATCAGATCCTATGCAAATAGAAAATGAAGCCTCAAATTAAAATAAACAATAAACGTTTATTTAAAATAACTATCAATTTAAACTAAGTAAGTGTTACAGGAATAATAAATTAAAAGAAGAATAAAATGCTACGTGTGCAATAAATGACAACAATGAAAATACTGCTACTAACTAAGCGAAATTTAAAGAAGGAATAAATAAGATATTTTTAGAAAACTATTTAAGATATATCCAACATAAAGCGAAAAAATTTACAGAAAAAATTCTTTAATTCAAATCTTATCCTTGGAAAAATAATTAGGACTACATGCAAGATGAAAACTATTCAGAATATTAAAGGATGGTGCACTAATGAAGTGCTACCACCTAACTAAGCATAGTAGAAATTCAAGACAAACTAATTGATCCGAGCTGATAAAATAATTCAGATGGCTGAATAATAAGTCTTTAACAAAGCTTTTTAACTTTAACTTTAACTTTATCAAACTATATGTGGAACTATGAAGCAATACCATTCCGAGTCAAGCAGAAGAGGAAAATATAGCAAGACAAAAGAAAGAACAGAGTGCTCAATACAGATTTAATTAAACTCTTCCTTAACCTTTAAAAAATAAATTAAAAATAATTCAAAAAAATTACTAGAAATAAAAACAACAAAAAAATATAATAAAGAATGATAAACATCTAAAGATTGTGCAAAATTTTAGAAGGGCTATAAGTAACGATAAAATAATTAATGAAAAAGACAACTTGAACGAAACAACCCATTTCCAAACCAGACAAAAATAGACTTGAACTTCAAAACACCATATAATCCCAAGAACTAAAAACAAACTATTGAATGAAAAGAATAAACCAAATATTTTAAACACAAATCTGAATTAAAAAAACTCTAAAAGGTTATGGTTTAAACCTTAACAACGAAAAATTAAAATACTCAAAAAAAGATTTGCTATAAGAGGAATAATCAATAACAATAAAGGGCACCACAATGTTATCGAGAAATACAAATTTAAGTTCAATTTAAAATAGCTCGAGGTATATAATTGTAGCTAATAATACATCGCAAATAAATGATTTAAAGTAAACTTAAACACGTCTAATATAAGAAGAATAAGGTCAAGCAAAATTAAATTACTTAGATTAATGGAAGATAAAATGATATACGTTATGACATTTTAAGAAATCCATAAAGCTTAGATTGAAGATGTGACATATTAATATAGATTCAGAGCAATTATAAAAGGTAGACTCAAATCTTAGTAAAGGGATGGAATTTTATGTTAAAGAGAAATAAAAAAATAGGGTAAAAGAAATAGATGTAGAAGGTCTTGACTGGGTAGAAGTATATCAGTGTAACAGTATAATAGACATAGGCTTGATAATAAGTAGCAATAATAAATGAATATGCACCTACAGCCTAAGACCAAGCATATTTAAGTATTTTCTACAATTAAGTAAGGTAATTTGAACATACAGCAAATTACTTAGAGATCTAAATAATAGTATGAGAGATTTCAATGCTCAAATATCACAAGTTTTACCAAATGAACTAAACGTTGCTGGACAGCATCTACTAAAAATTACGCAAGATTTTCATCTAGTATACAGAGATCCAACTCATAATACAAATACTTTACAATAAGTGGTAAAACTGCTTCAAAATTTACTACTACCTAACAGAAAAATTTGTTACATCTAAACTTGATTAGTACTAAGTTCTATCAAAGTAGGACGCTAGGCGATCATCAGCCTGACAAATTAATATTATAAATAGTAAAAAAAATAGGTAATATGTAAGGATAAAAAGATATGCTTTAAAAACTTTAATAAAAATCCTTTTAGAAAAATTTCAGAATTGTTTTTAAAAAATTGTTCAAACGAATTTGTTAAACAAAACTACGCAAAATTTTATTATTAATGATAAGAAAAAATCAAAATTAATATGTCAGGATTCAATCAAGATTTTTTGCGGCTCCAAAAAGGTAGGAATTAGCGGCATCCTAGAGAGACTAGGATCGGGAAAAAGGAAGCGAAAAGATCATTTATCAAATTGAATCTCCCACTTCCGAAGAAAAACCTAGAAAATAAGCTAAAATTATTATACTCTCGAAAGTCTCCAACCTTATCACAGAATAGTAAAAAAACATGATTAGCTGATTAAAATGGTGCTAGACCTCCAGGAAGAGATCAAAAGCTAACAAAGACTGATGGAAAAACTTGAAATTGCAAAGAAATAGAATCGAGATTCATGACCTAAAAAAGAGATCTTAATGCAATTTGAAAAATTTCACAAGACCAGAACAATTATTTATAACTAACAATAGAAGAAGAAAGAAATACTCAATAAAATAGAAAAAATAGAAGAAAGCCAACAAAATTGCAACGTTAAGTGTATCTACAAGAACAAGGAAATGACCCAATGATAATCGAAGCAGAAAATCCCTAGATTTAAATATAGAGAAAAGATAAAAAAATGCTATTATTGTAACTCTCGAGCATATATATGGAAAAGAGGCTAGAAATATAAAATTTTAAATAAGAGAACTGAAATTAATAGAAGAAGTTGGAGAATAGAAAGAAGATACAACAAAAACTAAAAATAAAAATAAAAAGATTATATTGAATCAAACTTGGAAAAATAGACAAGAATAAAGATAAAAATTAAGAAAATTCATAAAAAATTAAGAAATTAATTATATATTTCCCAGATAAATTCAATAAAATGAATCTAAAATTTGTATGAAAAGATATACAGAAGTGGAAAAATGGAAATATGAACAGAAGTAAATGAAGAAGATGTTTAGTATTACAAGAAAAACTGAGAAAAGCTTTATAGGAAGGATAACATTTACCAAATTAATTTAAAAATAAATTTCCAATAGAAATCAAGATGGTGGATATAGAATAATACATAAGAAATTTATTATAGTGAAAATCAACAGGATCAGATAAAATATAGAACGGGCATGATAAAATCTGGAAGGGAAATATTAATAAAGGTGATGAAAAGATATATTAATATTAGAAAGTATTCCTAAAATAATTAAAGAATCATATGTTATACTTATTCATAAAAAAGACAGCAACAGAGCCGTTGAACTATAAATATATTTCTTTTTTTAATAATTTCATGAAGATTATTGACTTTTTAATATTCAAATAACTAAAAATATATCTTATTAGATACAATGAAAAACTGTAATACTGTTTCAAGCCAAATATATCTTGCTCCCAACATATTTTTAATTTAAGGACTTTGAAAAAATGGTTTATTAAAAGCAATGCAAATGTAACTGCAATATTTATGCTCGTAAAAATGTGCTTGATCAGGAATAAGAGTGATATATGACAGTGTTTGAATGAAACAGAAGTATCAGACTAAATAATTAACCTTTTTGCATAAATTTATCAAAGAGAAGGTAAATTATTTTCGTTTTAATGTCCTGCTCCTTATGAATTTATAACAGGAAAAAGAGTAAAATAAGGATGTAAGTGCTAATATATTTAATATTATTTTAAATATATTATTAAACAAATTATGAGAAAAGAAGATTGAATTAGCACTGCAACTCGAAAGAAATTATTTTATAATGTAAAGATATAGTGGAGTAAAAATAATACTGATGGCATAGCTAGCATAATGTAGCAAGTCAGTAAAAAGAACTATGTGAAATGTTATATACTTGAGCTAAAAGAAACCAAATAAAAATAAAATGAACTCTATGAAATGTAAAAAGCATGAACCACCACTAAACGAAAATAAACATAAATGGAATGCAAATAAAAAGTTTCAATACTTTTAAATATTAAGATCTCTGAATATAAGAAAATTTTTCTTCTAAAAGCATCTAGAATCCAGCAATAACTGAATGTTAAAAGACTTCAATACAAATTTAAAATAAAACCACAATCTAAAAATATATTACACTCTATAATATGTCATTGATAAAAACTTGTATCAATTAATTTTTGTATAAAGAAGCTACGCACTCCACTTATAGATGAAATTATAATTAAATATATACTAGAGAAATTGGAAATAATTCTAAGAAGATCACTTAGATTTAAATAGATGACCCATTTTGAGCCAAAAATGAAATATAAGAATGTAAACTTCAATCACTAAACTACAGTTCTACTTATAGCAAAGAATGCTAATATTTAGACGAAAATTACGCTAAATTCGTAATAAACTTTGATGGTTGAATGTGTCAGCTAGCAAAAAAAAATTATTCTTTGAAATTTATTTATATAAAGCATTAGACAATTTGGAACTCAACGAATGAATTTTAGCATAGGAAGAAAGGAAAGTCAAAAGAATTTTTAAAAAAATAACTAAAGCTATGAAATTTCACAACATTGTGGAAACAATAACCTATATTTAGGATATGACAAAAAACCTCATATCTAAAGTCAATTACTTGATTTTTTTATTATTGATCATCTAATTGCCTGGAATACAATAAGTATAGAAAACAGGAAACCTGCTACCTGCTACCTGCTTAGACTAAGTGCTAAATGTAATGTTGTCCATATAAATTTAAAGTAAGACATTTAAAAATATATATATATATATTTTATTTATGTACAAATAGATTGAAGGCGAATTTTGTTAACTGAGACTTGAAGATGAAATTAACAAGAAAGAGAATATTAATTTAGAAACTAAAAGCAACAAAATTAATAAAAATTAAGTAAATATAATGCCAACTAAAATAAATATAAACTAAAATAGTTAGGAGTTATTATGAATTTGAAAACTTAGTTTGCTCATTGTAAGTGAAGTAAAGAGCATTTATAGATATTAAATTCAAAGGTTTTTCAAAATTATATTAGTAAAAACTGAAATACTAAAACAAAATTCTCTCTTTTCGCAAAGCAATAGAAAATGATTAAAGAATAGATCAAGTGAAAATACATAAATATATAAAGAACTGGCAAAAAGAGAAAATATTAAAAAGGAAATATAAATACTTTGAAGATAATGTGGATCAAAATTTAAGAAAGGTCAAAATATACAAAGATGTTATAGAATAAATAAAACAGATAAACAGACATAGAGTCAAAAAGCTGACAGTTAACTTGAAACTACTCCAGTGGACCTTTTAGAAGAAAATGCCTCAAATTTATCAAATTAGTAATTATTAATTATACTGGAAGAGGAATTGAAAGAAACAGAAGAGCATTAAAGAGATCAGGTGAAGATAGAAATATTTCTAGAATATTGCTAAAAATGAAAAATGGTTTCATTTTTTGTTGTGGAGATCCTATTAATGGTGGCTCCACGTTAATTAATTACTAATTTTATTTATGCAAACGGAATTATGAATAAAAATGTATATTAATATCTATAAATTAGATACTATTTAATTACTTCAATAAGAATTTTATTAAAGTTGCGAATTATCCTGATTCTGATAAAGGAAAACTTTTTACAATCAATTGAAATTTAAAATTTTCGTACCTTTAAAAAGTATAAATGATGTTAATCTCTATGAAATGTTTATAAATAATAAGTTTATGCTTTCTATTACACTTCCTCTTGAGAACTACATTGAAGATAAAATTAGAATAAAATTTTAATAAAAAGATATTTTACATTATATAGACATACCAAATACGCTAATCCAAAACAGATGTTTGAAGGTTTTAGAAATCTCTTGAGATATACCATACTAAACTTAACAAGGAATACAGAAAGAAACAATTCAAATCTTTAAGTTGCACTTTATCTTATTTTTTTCCATGTTATTTATACTCGCGCCATTACCCTGTGAAAAACTAACTCTTCTCATGCGAAGGTAAAGAGTCGTTTAGATTTATCTATGAATATGTCTACTATTAGGATATTTTTAGTATTCTTTACGATTATTTTCAAGGAAAAAGTTAATATCTTATGACCAATATACTTGAGATAAAAATTTGCTTATAAACAATAATAAAAAATATATTTAAATCAAAAATTTTCACAGGAATTTACAAAGAAAAAGACAATTAATATTCAGAAAAAGTACATTAAGATAATTAGAGGGTTAGGAAGAACATAGATATTTTTTATCAGATATTAAGATAGAAGAAGGGATGAAACAAGCTGAGAAAAGAGATATGATTCTTATAAAATTAAATAAATATAAACTAAATCAGAGTCTTCATGCAATAATTTTTATTAAAGTTAATTTATTAGTTAAATATATGAAATTAGTAATAGAAATATGTACTAGAGCCAATTAGCTATTAAGCCTCTATATAACTATATAAGAATAAAAATGAAATTAATAGTTAATTTAATTAACTACATTTTTATTAAGAAAGATTAATATTTAAATAGTTAAGAGAATAACAATACTTTATTTAATAGAGGCATTTAGGATATATTATAAGTAATAAAGATACGAGTATCTTAATCATTATAATCTATATTTGTCACTATTTTTAAAAAGAAGTAGGAAATACTAGGATCAATATATATTTCAGTTGATATATAACTTTATAATATTTAGTTTCTTTTATTATACTTAATTTTAAATTTTTCTAAATATAAACTTTTAAATGAAATGAGAGAAGATCCTAGAAATAAAAATGATAAAATAAAGCTTTAATTATAGGTTTAGGAACAGTATAGTATATTAAAAAGTAGTTATAATAAAGGAGAGCTATTAGTTAATGAAGCTATAATAATATTAAGTTTAATAAACTAAGAAAAATCATTTTGTTATTGTAAGTATAATATATACAGTATCAGCAATGGAATGAGCTATTAAGCCCTGAAAATATACATTTCTCTAAGTTGAAAATTATTCTATTCGTTTGCTCAATTCTTAAACGAAGTCTTGGGATTTCATTTCTCTTGAAGGGAATTCCAACACTACAAAAGAATTTTCAAATTAATTTTAATTCTTTTCAAAAATAACAAAATGACAGTCATCTATATTAAATACTTACTATCATAGTTTGGTCGTGATCTTGTAATCATTCCTCTAAAGGCAGCTCCATTTTTAGTTTTGTTCATACCATTTAGAAATTCTTCTAAGGTTTAGTGATGAACTTCTTCCTCAAACTCTTCAACAAACCACTATATTTTTTCTTAAGGCTAAATATCATGGGAATAAAAAATAAGCTTTAGGTAATTTTCGCCCTAGACATCATCTTTTACCGATCCAATAAACTCAAGATTTAACTCATTATAGGATTCTCTGATCTTATTTTCTATCTAAGATCTGCAAGAAGTTGACTCTGTTGAAAATCATGTGAAGTCATTAACTTCATAATGGCATGGAATATAACTTGAGAAATCTAATTGCTAGGGATTAGCGAAAATCTTTTAACTAGTTAATTTTTGATAGATTATAATAGAAGTATGTGGCTAGAATGGATGCTGGCTAATAAAGCAAGGTATCATTTTTTATTATTCTACTAGCATCTATAATTTCAAGAACTCAGGCTAATCTAATCCAGATTTAAAAAAGGTTTTAAGTTTGGATGTTTTTAATGAAAAAGCATGTGTAGAAATAGGCTTCAAATCAGCTTGCTTTATTTGCTACACTGATTTTTCTACCTAAATGTTCCTAGAGTCAAAGAACTACTACTTATCGAACTTTGTTATATTAAACTCAAGAGCTGGTTCTCTAATTCGTTTGTTATGCTTTCTAAAGGGTCGAATCCAGCTAAAATCATTTCACATTTTAATAAAAAATTTAAATAAAGCAGTAATTAAACAAATTAACTATAGTGCTTTGTCTAAACTCTTTATGTGCTTTAATTAAAAATAACAACTATTTCTGTTCAAATGCTTCATCTATATTTTAAATTTGATATAATAAGTTTATCATTTAAATCCCTAGACTTGCATTATTAGATTAATATCTTATAATCAATATAGTAAGATAAGCCTATTATATTTAAGATTTAATTATAAGCATAATCTTATAATCCAAATATGCATTATATCTAAAATATAGCTACTAACATTATGCATATCCATTATTCTTTTTTATGATCTGTTTACTTATTAAGTGATAGAATAGAGAGAAATTTTATTTTCACTATATTTATACTAAAGATAATTTAAAGAGTTATGCACAAAAGGACATTCTAGATATAGTAATTAAGTAGAAGTTATTTAGAGTAATAAAATTGAAATTATAAAGCTTAAAGTTATCTAAAATCACTATTTCTTTTAGTTTTATTGAAATTTGATATTAATAATAGTTATAATTTTTGCTAGTCAAATAATTCTAGCATCACTATAAAATATAGCAGGTTTAATATAAATGGACAATTTATTATGTATTGGCTATGAGTAATTATATATTATGATTGATATATAATTAGCAAAGCTTTCATTTCTTTATTATTTATAAGGGAGCTATAATTAAAATGCAACTATAGAGAATATATATAATTGGATAATAGTTCTTATACTAAAAGCTGTCTTAATTAAATCATAGTATACTACAATTTTCAGTGCAAGTAGTTTGCTATTAATTTTCTTTAAACATAAGCTTATTCTAACTATCTCTGCTATTTATTTTTTCCATTAAAGTTATATTATCTTTTTAAGCAAGCTCAAAGTTTATAAAAGTTACTTCCAGTATTTTCTGTATAAATTCTATTTGCGATTTAGCAACTTCAATTTCACTGAGGAGAAGAGGGTAATTTTAGTTATTCATATTAAGAATACCTTCTTATTTTTGTAGCCTTCTTCTAATTTCTGATATTTATTCCTTCGTCTTTCTCAAAGTTTTAATATCCGCTTCAATTTTTCCTGCTACTAGTTATCCTGCTATTTTTAATTAATGTGGTGGATAAATATTACTATATGCAGTCTCACTTTCTTCTTAAGACTTTATAGTGCTATTAGATTTATTTAAATCTCAAGTAAAAATGTCAGATTTTTATAAATCAGTTGATTAAACCCTTAGCTTATTTAAAATCTCCATGCTACTTTTAAGCAACTTTCTAGTATTTTCTTCTTGCTATTTTTCTTTAGAATGTTCTGGATTGTTTTGAAACTAATAATCATTAGGATCGTCAGCATCAATACACTCAGAAGTACTATTCATCTATAATATAACTTTAGATAGAAGAGAAGCTTAAGTGATGATTAAATATTAATCTACATTTGAATATCCTAAGATATAGATTTTAAAGATATGATATTTAAAAATAAATTTAAATGTTGGCAAACTTTCTAATAGCATTGAGAGAACCTTTAAAAGAGTGTAAGTAATATAGAGTAAAGACTAAATATAATAGGTTAATAAAACATATAGCTTTTATTTTAATACCACTGAATCATAAAAATAATGATTTATTAAGAAAATACTGTATTTAATTCTCTTATATAGCTAAATATACTATTCTAACTAACTTTAATTTGGTGCTTAATTTTTTAAATATTTCAAGATTATTTTGCTTTTAATAAGGATAGTTAGAATATTTTCCAAAAGCCAAAAATAATAGGAAATAGATGTATTAGATAAATATAATTAATTTACTACCATTAAAATTGCAATGAAGAATAGAAATTTAGAAGGAAAATTCTTATGATTATTAAATTTAAAAGATATATTTACTTTTTTAAATCTTAAACCTTTTTTAATCCTATTTAATTAAACCTAATATATATTCCATTTTCTATTAATCATAATTAAATAAAGCTTAGCATATTCTTAATTTTAAATAACATTTTAACTAAATTGGCTAGACAAGTTTAAAGGCAGTGTGATTAAAGAAAATAAGAAAACTATACCTCTAAATATGTTTATATAGTAATTTAGATAAAGAAAATTATATAATTAATAATAAAAATAAAATAGCGTAAATTTAGATTTTTCATAATAAAGTAATCATGGTATAATAAATATGATGAAACTAAATCTATAAATAAAAACCTTTCTAAAGTAATTATGTAGCTAATAAGAAATATTAAAAAATTAAAATTAAAAATTACTTATAATAAAATAATCTAGAGGCAAAAAGCTGACTAAGCATAATATTCAAATTATCTGAAGCTGCTATTAATTTCTTATTACAGCTAATCAAAACATTTATAAATTCTATTTAAAGATAAGAGATATTTTCGAGCTTAGAAGTATTCAATTATTCCTTAAATTCATGATAGATGAGTTTATAATTTATAAAAGTATTACATAAAAAGAAGAAACATCTAATGATATAACTAAGAAATATCATAAATATTTAATTGCTTGTTAAACAGAATATATTAAGCTTCATTAATTTAGTTGTATCATTGCAAAAAAATGGTTTTAAACTTTAAATTAGAGTTAAGGATGTGAAGCTAATTTGAATATATTCTTAAGAAATTGTTTAAATAAACTCTGATTTTCTATTAAATTACTTAATTATTTCTTATTTTTTAATATACAATGAAGCTTTAAATAGAATCTTGATTCATAGTGATATCTCTAAGAATCATTATTTTAGTTAGTCACTTTTTTAAAGACTATTTACCATAACTCTTCTTTATTAATTCTAATAATATAATTTAATATTTAGCTAAACATAAAATTTTACTAAGAAAATATTAGATTGAGGATACTAAAACCCATAAAATTATTGAATTGCATTTTGATTCAGATTTTTTATGAATATTACTAGTAAAATTAAAGAAAATACAATAAAATTTATTTTAATATGAAAAGAAATTGAAGAGTGACCTCCTATTACTAATTAAATTAAATATAATTCTATATTGGATTATCTTATAGTCAGCAAAAAACTCTCTGAATTGAAATAAAAAGGATGTGCTTTGTTTACTTGGTAAAATAAAACTGGTATAATAAAGAGAATCTTAACTTTAAATTTAAATTTATCTTAATAATAATAATAATATACTTAAAGTTAGTAGAGTTTTGCATTCTCTGGAATTGCAACCAGTTCCTGCGGACAGTTTTTTTAACGTGGGTGTGATCCACGACTTTTTTATTAAGTGGAAGGTTACCACTGTAACCGTTCAAGTGGTCTTGCAAAAAGCTTTTATTTGTAGATCCCTGTTGGAGTTATTCATAGTTTATTGAATTGTCTCCATGTTCTTTTCTGCTCTTATTCGTTTATTTTCTTTCATTATCAACAGTTTTTTAAAATATGTTGATTTGATTTGCAACATCAACAAAGTTTGTATTATTGTCTTTATTTCGTTCTTTTTTATGATAATTTATTTTCTATATTTTCTAATCTTTTAATGAAACTTGTAGCAATCATTTCTTTTTCTGGATTCAATTCTGTTTTTAATTCTATTGGTATTTTTTCTATTTCCATTTTTGTGTCGTATTTAAAATTTTATTATGATTAAGTTCAGAGTTATTCTTCCGTTATTAATTTGCTACAAATAAGTTATCTTCTAAGTATTAGTAATTCGTTGTTCTAATCTTCTATGTTACTCATTAGTTCCCGTATTTTTTCGCCTAAGTTGTAAGTTGTTTCTTCATAATTTGAGATTACTTTTTACATTTGGTCTAATTAAATTTAAAGTTTTTGATTAGTTTCGTTTTTAGGTTAACTTATCTCTATTTATCCTACCATAACTTTACCTTCTGAAGAAGAGCTTGACTCCTCCTATTGTTATTATTTTTTCTAAATTTCTTTTGCCGCTTTTCTCTTTAGGTTTCTAAGTTAATTTTTTGAGAGTCGAAGAGATTAATCCATTTTTTTTATTATTTAAATTTATCTTATTTTTAATTGAATATCGTAGTTATATCGTAATAGATATACTTAATTCCTTCTATAAATTTTCTGCTATGCCTTTTTAGAATTACTATTTATTTTGATAATTTGTGAAGATCTTATCTCTTAAATTATGAAGTTAACATAACTCTTAAAATTAGAAAAAGATAGAAATTATTTTGAATTATAAAATATGGTTCTAGGGTTATTGACTATAAAGCCGCTAGTTATTCTTTGAACAAATATGAAATGTACCTTTAAAATAAAATATCTTTTAAATAAATAAGTAGAATTATATTCCTCTAGTTATAACCTTTGCATTAAGTATGCTTACTAAATATCTCATTTAAAGCTAAGTCCTTTAGTTAATTATAGGTAAAGAATTCTACTTAGATTACAAAATATTCTATAGATTTATGCTATTTCTGCTTTTTTAGTTACTCACCTCATCTAACTTAGGTTTTTATTAATGTATTTAACCAAAGTTAAGGTTAGAAGGATTATCCATTGAGATTAATACTTGAAAGTAAATATTTTTATAAAATAACTGCAACATCTAAGTATTCATATTATTAAACTTATATAAGCTTTTAAATATTTATTTGTATTAAAAAGAAGAAAGTTTGAGGATATAATTATGAGCTAAAAATTATGCTTAAAAATGGTGATTAGAATATTAAAATAACCTTAAAAATACTATCTCATATTATAACCACTATATTAAATAATAAAGGTAAAAAGGATTAATAATCTATTTATTTAAGATAAGATAAAGCCAAACATATCGTAAATAATAGTCATAGTGTTGCTACTAATTAAACTCACCTAAATAAAATAATGCATTAATAATAAAAAGATAGTTATATTTAAATAAGTATATAAGATTAAAAGGTAGGAAAAAAGCCTAGTAGAAGCTAAAATTCTTAATTTTTTGCTAGATATTTCGAAATTTATGAGTAGATGATTTACCTTACTGACTAGATAAATAAAAAATGGAATTTAAGATGATAATAAATAAAATTTAGAATACTGAGATTTTATTTTTAAGTGAACCTGTAAATTAATTGATATAATTGAAAATTATAATTAAGTATTTTAAAAGAGTTAAAAGTTTTCCCTCCTCATGAAATATCAACTTTAGGTTTTTTTATCCAAAATCCCTAGAATAGTAAGATAGACATAACAAACCAATATAAATTAGGATCCGGCTTAAATACATACATATCCACAAAATCCTTTGTGAGCATATTTTACGAATAGGAGGAAAAATTTTTTTGTGAACAATTCCAACTAATTTAGAATTTTTAACTGAAAGATCACCAAGATCTATTGGCTCGTAAATTTTATATCGTTTTTGCTAAGCTCAACAAATAAATCACTTGAGTTTTAATTAAATTCCTAAACCTGGAATTGGTACATTTAATTGATCAAAAACCGTACTTAAGCAATCTATATGTTTTAAAAGCTTTTGTACCTAGTCTTCTAGCTAATCTTTAAGATCTTCAGAACAAGAACATAGTTCAGGTTCTTTCAAAAAATACTTAACATAATTACTTCCTGGTTCATAAAATTCAAGGGTAGGTGTTTATAAGCAAGGAATATAGCATGCTTTTCGTTTGATTCTACCAATACTTTAATTGTTAACGAGTAAACTAAAGTAAAATCATTCGAAAATTTAAGTGACATTAAAATCCATAACTTTATTTCCTTTTCCCTAAAAAACTTTATAGAAAACTTTGTAGTATAAGCAGCAGCACTTCTTAATCTGTACTTAGTATAAGCTTTTTTTAACTTCTTTTCCATTGATTACCTCTTTACCGTTTATGCCGCCACACAATGAATTTTTGAATCTATTTTATTATTTATATTAAATTTAACTCTATTCAGTGGACTTTTTAATTACCTCATCTCTTTCTGTATTAACTGTTGTATTGTAATTGTGTGGAGTATTTTAATAAGTTTACATTTCAGGACTTTACATTTGAATTACTTAGGGTATTTATTGATAATTTTAATATGGTTGATTGCTTTCCATTTGTTGACCAGTAGGATACATAGAACTCTGCTGGACTTCTACCTTCCCATATGGAATCTGCTAAAATTAAGGCTACTGAGTGTTGATAAAAATCTCAATTTAAGGCTAAGGCTAAATTTTTTACATTCCACCTTTTAGCTTCTTATTAGACTTCAAATAAGTAATCTATTTTTGGTGAATATATACTTAAGAATATTCCTTCTTTTAGGCGATGCTGCACATCATTAGATAAAATTATAAATTATTTCATAATTTTCAATTTAAATGTTAGTTTCAAAGACTTTTCAATGAAATAAATCTAAAAGTTATTTCAATGTAAGTGTGTTATTCATCTATTTAAGAAAAGTATTCATATTCTTTTATATTTTTAATTTAGTAAATAAAACCATTATAACTACTAATTAGCACTTATAAATTGCTGCTTTTTATTTATTTTATCCAATAAAGTCCCTGTAATATTTATTATTACAATATAAAAAAACTGGTCTCAATCTAAATAAATACACATAAATGAATGCTTCGATACATTTAATAAATATCATTTTAATTACACTATTTATTTTTCTCTCTTATTATTTAATTTTTCTAAGTAGCATGAGAAATCATTATTATTCTTTAAGCTTCATTCAAGAAATTTTTTAAAATTATATTTATTTGGTGGTTAAATAGCAAGTTTTAAATTGACTGTAGTAGAAAATATTAATTAACTTTTTATCTTCATATTTTCTTTACTTTTGATACCTTCTCATAAACTTCTCTTTATTATATTTTCTAATATTACTCAATAAACCATATAATGATAAAGCATTATCATATTATTTTTATTTTCAAATACAAATTTTAAATTCTTTACAAAATTATCTCTATATAGAGTTACCTTTAAAGTCTCATATTATTACCCTTAAATTAAGCATTAGACTAGAATTAACAAAAAGCATGATTAATGATTATGTATCCTAAGTACTAATAATTAAAGTATAGAATAAGAGTAATTAACTAACTATTTTACATATATCAGTCTCTTTTTATTTTCAAGGGGTAAGTTTAGCGATTAGATATATTTAGCTGAAAACTTATGAATTTTATAAAATGTAATATAATAAAAGAAAAGCAAACTATTAATTAAGACGTTGCTTTAATAACTATCTAAATACCTTTTTAATGTAAATTAAAATAATATATTTTTAAATGTGACAGTTGGATGTAGGCTATATTTAAAAATATTTAACTACTTCTTTGGCTAAACTTATAATAAGAGCTCCGTAAATACTTAAGTTGATTAAGGTTAAAATTAGGAAATTAAAACCAAACATAAGGTTATTTGAATAATAATAATAATCAATATAAAAATAGACCAATACGGAGAAAGAGTTTAGTAGAATGTAGAATCTAAAGAGAATCTTAGATAAATAAATAAACTGTCTGCTTAGAAAGTAAATTACACCAAGAGTTTTACAAGATTTTGGTTATTGAATATAAAATGAAACAAGATAGAGATTGGTTGAGTAGAATAATCTTTTTTGAAAGTATAAAATTTGTCGATAAGATAAAGTTTACAGTTCGAATGCCTTTTAAAATTATTTTAGAGGTGATATTACTTGAGTTTCAAAGAAATAAATTTATTAAATAAACTATAAGAAAAAGAAAGCCAAACAAGAAAAAATTAGAAAGATCTAGGATTATAAAATCTGATTTTATAAATAACTCTAAATTTTATTAATTCAAAATGAAATTTCGATAAAAATTAAATCTCTATGTGTATCTTTTAAATAATTTGGATTCTCACAAAATTTTTCTTTAACTTTTTAAATAAAAAATTTAAAGTAGTTAAAGCAAATTTCTTTACTTCAAGCATTGAAACTTTTCATTCTAATATTAAGAACATTAGATTAGAAATTTTAAGCAGTTATTTTTAAATTGAAGTACCTAAAATTTAGATTTGAGTTATTTTCTCTAATTGTATCACTCTATTTTACAGAGTTACATTGATATTTTTTAAATTTAAGACCAAAAATTTTCTCTTAATTAGATCAAACTAAGTTTTACAATGTTTATACTTAAGATTCTTAATGTTATTTATCCTGCAGATATTATATATCCTTATAAAAGTAATATTAATATAGTTTTATTTAAATGTGGAATTTAACTTTCCGAATTATGTAATTATAGATATAAATTAAAAGATAATTAAACCATAAGAACTTTCCAATAAATTTGGACTAATATAGTTAGAACCTTAAATATTCTGTAATTTATTGATATTCGTAAGCTATCTAGATTTTATAAATGTTTTGAGTTATAAATATTTCCAAAGTATGCTATTAAATATATTTCATTCTTGATAAACAGAATTACAAAATTTTAAAGAAAGGCACGATTATAATAAAAATGAAGCAAGGAAACTTCACTACTAAGAATTAGTTAATTCTAGTTAATATTAAATAGGATTTAATCATATCAATTGAAATCATTAATTAAAATTTAAAACTCTTAAGAAATCTTTAAATTCATCCCATTATTACTAAGATATTTATAGTCTTTATTGTAAAAATTTTAAAGTAAAGTTTAATGTTTGCTATATAATAATATGCTTCTATATATGATTTCCTTGGTTGAAAATTTACCCTTTAGCTTTCCATGTCATTCAACTTAGATAAAAATCTATGGGCACGAACATTTGCATATAGGATATAGTCTACAAACTTCTTAAGCTTAAAAAGCCAATACTTCAGCTATCTAAATTGCTTGACAATTGTTCAGTTGATAATACTAGGCTAAAGATAATCAATTAACGCTAAATGGAAAATTTTAATCCCTTCTAAGGACGCTGAAATGGAAGTGAGATATGTATTGAAAAATATAATCCAATCACAATTATATGAAATTCTACTTTGAAGTGAAATCATGAAATCATGAAGTAAAATATCAAAGGAGTAAAAAGGAAAAATGTATTTAGATCAACATTAACATAAATAACAAATAATGAAGAACTTATTAAAAGTGGGAGCCCACTTCAATTCATTATTATTATTAAATTATATAAAAAAATGGATTAAACTTCATTAAAAAATAACCAAGCAACCTTAAACTTTAAATAATAAAAATAGATATAGATATTATTATCTGAGAATTATATCTTTAAAATTAAGGTTATAGAATTGAACAAAATAGATCTTATTTAAAACGTAGTTAAGATATAACAAGATAATACATAATAAAATAGAAAATTAATTACAAATCTGAAATATAAGATAAGCGTAAGTTAAAATAAATAAAAAGGAACTTCTAAATTTGTCATACATATACATGTAACAATCTAATAAAAATAAAGCAATAAAGGCCCTAAGGATATTGAGGAAGAGTAAAAGCCAGTTTGCGCTTATAATTGGAGAAATTTAGTAAAATGTTGATAATACAAGAGAAAAGGCCATATGATGAAACGGTGTTGATAACCAAAAAAAATAATAAAAGAAAAACTTTTTGAATCAAAATGAGCTAATATATTCCTCAAGATAAAATAAGATTATAGAAGAAAATTTTATTATAATTTGAAAAATGGAGATTCTCAAGATTTGGCTTATTATATCAGACGGAACCTCCGCTGGAACTGAGGCAATTGATCAAGGAGTGAGAAAAAGATAACTTCATCAAAGGCTGGGGAAGTTAATTACCTATAATCGACTTTATCTTCCTCTGATTTGGTTAGTTCATGAGACCTGGAACAGAAATACCTTTGATGGTGAAAATGAAATAAGTTTTTAAATATTAGGTTTTAAAAGGATTTAAATAAATTGTAATATTTATTACAAGATTTGAAACTATTTTATTATCATCTCACTCCAGTCTTTGAACAGAATTGTAACACACAAGAATAAGAAAGGAAACTAATTTTTGATTTAAAAAAATGGAGAAGAGAAAAATTAATAACTTTTAACCTATGATAAACCTAAGAATGGTGATATCATATTATTTTATTTTATTATGTTATGTTTAGAAATGGAATAGCATGAGTAAACAATAAAAGTATAAAATATATAAAATAATAAGAAATATTATAAAAGAAATTATAGAACGCATAATTTTAAAAGAAAAGAAGAGGCCTGACCAACAAAACGCAAGGAAACTACTGAAGTGCAAGAATAGGAAAGAAGCTTTTTCAATATCGGAAGCAAAAAAGACATTTCAAAAACAAAAAGTCAATTAGATTTAACTAAAACCATGAAAATCCTATTGAGAAAAAATAAGTTATCTATTATTATTATTTTTACATAAAAATTTACTTATATAAAAAAAATTCTTATTTATATAATAAGGAAATTGATATATCTCAAAGAATAATATCGAAAAAAGAATTAAAGCAAGAAATTCTTAAATTTTAGGCTTATTTTTATAATATGTTCTTAAAGATATAAAAAAAGGAAAAGCTTTAGTGCTTAAATTTAAAGATATATATTATGGTAAGAAATTAGAATAGTTTATAAATTTTACTTTTATGATATAAAAATAATCAGAAAAAATATATAATAACTAAATAAAATATACTGATATTTATCAAAAATAAAGGCAGCCTGGTAAGAAATATTTCTCTTAAAATTTTAAAATTAATCCTAACAGATAAAAATTAATTGAAAAACTACCTTTAGAATTAAATCTAATTTAAAAATTCATAATAAATGGCAGCAAAGTTGATGTTTATAGCAAGCATATTTGTTAATTCAATTAATTAAATAATAGAGTCAACATTTTAAATTCATCAAAATAATTTGTTGAGAGATATTGATTTACTAAAAACGAGGCATAGAATCACTAAATCTAAGTTATAGCTTTTATGTATTTGGTTTTTCTTAAAAATTGCATATATAATAATTAACTAAACGTCAATTACTTAAATTTGATGATTTTTTTATTATTCAAAAAGAATTTAACTTGGGATTTTTTGCTAAGACTTGAAGTGACTTTCAGTTTCTTTAACAACTCATTATTGAGTTGATTTTAATTTCTTTTATAAATTAATGTTTATTTTATTATTATGTCGGATTATAGTTAAATTCACCAAATAGTTAGATTAAATTTCTTTAAATAAAAGTATAATGAATCATTAGAACTTCTTTATTTAATTAAATATATTTACTAAAGCAAGATTTTATTTTTCGTAATTTTATTTTAAAATATTTCTTCTAAATTGTTTTTTAAATATTGATTTTATTATTTCGTTTTTTTTATTTTAGTTTATGAAATTCAAAATTTTAATGCTTTTTACTAAAAGTTTTTTCCACTGATATAAATGAATTAACAAATTTAATTAATCTAAATTTATCTTAGAGTATAATAAAAAATATTAGAATCTTTCTGATATTTAGATGAAAATTTCTCAATTATCCTTTCAACTCATTTTAGTTGGAATTACTTAGAGCTTTTTAAACTATTTTAATTAATTTTTCTTTTTGTATTAAATGTTTAGCAATATTTGCTTTTATTATTGCTATAGAGGTAAATATAATAATGGCAGCACTCTAAACAATAGGAATATGTTAATTATTAGCTTGGCTAATCAGTCTATTTTTAGTAAATTTTCTGAAAAACTTATACTTAAAATTGTTTCAAAAAGATGAAGTTGTGGAAAAATCATAACTGAGTTTAAGGGATAAATATATTAAAAAATTTAGTCAACATAAGATTATCACCAAGACAATATTTTTCTAATAATCCTTAGGTTTTTTATTTTTTAATATTCATATCTTTCGAAATATCCTTAAGATATAAAAATTGTTATAAAAAACTTCAAGTAACTAGTATCTTGTTGTTTAACCAGCTAATAAAATTCTTATAAAAAACAGTGAATATATATAATGCTTAATTAGTAATAATACTCGTATTTTTATTGAAGTGACTATAAATCAAAAGATTAAGTACTTTTAAGTTTATATTTATGGGATTACTTAGGGAAATTGAAGATTCAGGTTATTAATTTTCTTTCTTTTAGGGCTTTCCTAATTTATTATCATATCTTAGATTTTATTATTTGAATCTTAAATTTGTTGCTATATTTTAAGTTTCGATTTTAGTTTTTTAATTATCGAAATGAGTTTTATGAAACTTTCTTAAGATTGTTTATATGAGATTTGCCTAATTCTGAGAAAAATAATATAACCGTAATTTCTATTTGTTAACAAAGTTACTAGTATAATTAAATAAAGATAATTTTATAAAATAAATCTATTAATTCTTCAACTTTCTACATTAAGTCTCTTATCTTTTTAAAACCATTCGGTAGTATATTTTTAAATTAGTAACAATAGCTCAAAAAATTAAAATTTAAGAGTTATTAAAGATGTTAAAACAGATAATGCTTTAACTGTTATAATTAGCTTATAAATCCTTCTATTATATTTTATGTGAATAATCTTATAAAAAATTAATTATTTTGCTCTAGCTAAAAATTAAATTTCTAAGGTTAGATAATTTTATCTGAATACTAGATCAAAAAAAAAAAAAAAATAGATTTTAGATTATTCATAAGTATTCAGTCTGATTATTGCTTTTAGCAAATTAATTTAAAATGTATTTTTTATAAAGTAGTAAAAGTTAAATAAAATCTATCAATGAGATATATTGATTACAATAAATCTGTATTAAATTTAATATAAATAGGGAGGAGCAATCCTCCAATTGAGATTTAATTAAACTCTAGCATCAGGAAGCATCCCATTTGCGAAGAAATGAGCAAGAATCTTGGTAGGAGCTAAGAGGGACAAGAATGGAAGTATTAAGTAGCGTATATGTTGAAAGATACCAAATACTAAGGACTACTAGAGTAGCTCTCATATCAAAACCCAATATTATTAAGATTAGCAATGGAATACCTGAACTGATGAAGATTTCAATGAAGAAAATTTTTAAACTTTAAAAAACTTTATTTAAGAGCTGAGTGCCATTGAGGTACTACACAGACTATAATCTGAGTTTTTTCAATAAATTAATTAAAATTCTGATTTATTTAATCTTATTTACATGAGAAAAGTGAATAAAATGACTTTTTATATAGTAACACTTAGATAAATTTAAATCTAATAAAATTTATTATTTTATTCAAATTTTTAATTAAAGAATTTAGAATTCATAAATTCTTTTATTATTTAAAATAGATATTTAACTGAAAATAAATCTAAAATATACTATGAATTTTTTTTAATTTTGTATAGTTAAAAGAATATCAGCTTTTAAAGCTTTAAATATTTTTATTCATCATAATTAATTTCTAGGAAACTATTAAAATTAAGTTTTCTTAAATTTTATATTTTTATTTGATTAATACAAATTCTTAAAATTTATTAGCCTGATAAATTTTTTAATTTATCTAAATTTAGTAAATTAGGAGATTTAAATTTTTATTATTTAGCTTAATTTAAATTTCCATAACTAGTTAATAAGCTTTCATATTTACTATTTTATTTAAATTTTAAAATTTTTCCTTTTTAAACTTACTAGATATTCATTGTTTTTCTTATCAATTTTTATTTACTTTTTAATAAGCTTCATCATATCTTTCTAAAACTATAAATTATATAACAAATCTTCCGCTTTTTAAATAAAAGAAAGAATTATAAATTTTGATATTTAGCTTATTTAACATCCTCATTACTATTTATATGAAAAGCAATTTATTCTAAATTAATAATAAATAATTAAAATAATAAAGGAAACTATTTTAAAGAAGCAAGCATAAGGATTATTTGGATTTATTTAATCTATTTTTATTTAAGCAAAATTTATTTAATTCATTAACTTAAAATAGAGAGTTAGATTTAACTTCATTAGTAATGCTTTTAATTTATTAAGATAAACAGTGCCTTTAATTTAAATTTTCCTTTAATAAATATAAAAAACTATAAATGATATCTACCATATGACTTTAAAAGAATCCGAGTTACTGTTTTTAAATATAGCAGCTAAGCAATTTGATTTGCTATAAAGTTAAAATTGTTAATAATTTTTATATTCCTCTTATCTTATTTTTCTAAACTTGTTTAGGTTTTACTAAGTAAAAGTTTAGGAATATAATTAATCTAAAATAAAATGAAGAAGCTATTCTTTGCTAATGTGGTTTTAATTATTGTTGGTTTCTTTGCTTTATATATGCTGATTGGAACTAATAATAAAAAATGCAAAGATAGAAACATTAAGTTTATAAGCTAGAAATTAACTTAGAATTTTTAGACTCTTACTATAAGTAATAAATATAGAGTATTTCAGGATTTTAATACTGAAATTGCTGATGGAGTGACGATTTAAAATATAAGTAAAATATGGAAAAATTGCTCTTAAGGTATTTATCTGGATATGGGGAGTAATATAGGAGTACAAATTAGAAAATTTTATTTCTCATAAGAGTTTCCAAATGCAACGACATTACCACTGTTCGAAAAATATTTTGGGCAAAATAGAACAAACGTTTACACAATTGGATTTGAGCCAAATCCTTCTCATACTAATTATTTAATAAAACTTAATAAATACTTTAAAGATAATCAAATTTAAGCCTATATTCTAACAGACATTGCTGTATCTAGTCATCGTGGAAAAGCTTAATTTTACAGAGGAAACAAAGTAAGATTCCACAAATAAATAATAAATGATACTTTTGAAGTTGGCGCTTCAATTGCAAATTGATAGAATTGAAAATAAAGTTCAGAAGTTAAGCTCTTAAGTCTTCCTGAATTTGTATTGAAAATAGTGAAACCTATAGTTGAAGAAGAAGAAAAAAATACAAAAAAGAACCTAAAGTAATGATAAAAATGGATATTGAAGGAGCAGAATTTATTGTATTACCAGCCATGATAATTTCAGGAGGTTTTTGCAATGTAGATGTTATTTTTATAGAATGGCATAAAAAAAGATTCATAGATAGATTACCTGAAAAATCCTTACTAACTAAAGAGGATATTACCAGAGATATCATATAAATGAAAAAATTTTATCCAGCCTGTAGTACAGATTTATTAAAATTTGGTGAAACATATTCAGAATAGATTCTACCTCTGCCTTGAAAAAATAAAAAAGCAAAACTGAAAATGTTTAAATTAAAGAAATAAATTCAAATTAACTTAAAAATTTATTATCTAACCATACAAAATGAAAAATTAAATTTCATACTAATATCTAAAATCTAAAATACAAAAGAGTGAATTAAAATTAAAGCAACAAATATAATGCATATATTAGTTAAAAATAGTAATTAAATAAAACTTCAATCTTATCCTCTATATGTTAAGTATTTTCTGTTTCCAAAGTTAATACTCTTTTTTATATTTTATTTTATAATATGCTTTTATAAGTAAAATGAACAAAATAATTGAAACATAAAAAAGAATTAATAAGAGTTAAGATGAGACTAATTTAAATAAAATCTATAGAATTCAAAACTCAGTTCTTAATTTTTTAGTATTAAATATAAAAGCATATATTATTTATTTATTTAAAGATATTTAGCAGTTGTTTTCTCGTTTTCTTTTAAAATAAATTTTTTGTTTGATTTCTTCTCAATTTGGTTAAAATTTGTCGTCTTCAATCTCATATATCTTGATTTCCTTTTTCTCTTATAAAATTTTCATTTCCAATTTCAGAATAACATTTCTTTTCCTTTTTCCTCGATCCATATTTTTTTGAACTAATAAAATTTGTTGCACTACTTGTATAATTAATCTAGTTAGCTATAGAAATAGTGTTTCTTTTTAAGTCTAGTCTGCCTCACTATTCTTATGTTTATCTTGTTTCCTACTATTTCTTCAATCTTTCTTTTGTAGTTTTAGTTAAAATTCATTTTAATTTGTTCGATATTTTATTGGCTTGATATTTTAATTTCCAGTTATGTATTTTTAGATCTATATTTATTATATCTAAGATTTGATGTAGTTGTCTTATTCTTGTTAATATTTTCATAGCACGTCAATCTCTCTACTATTTTCATACTGAAGTCTAGTTTTTCTTAAATTCTGTTATTTATTAGCTTCACAGCTTCATGTTCTTTTGCGGAGTTTTTTAACTCTTCCATAGGTTTTTATTTCTTTGATGAGCTTTTCCATGCTTATCTGATTAGAATACAACTCTGAAAACTTCTGGTGTAAGATGGACTTCATTTACTTCCTTGGTTGCTCCTCCGAGATTGGTGTCATTACAGTGCGAATTTTTTTCTGCAGCTTTTTCTACTCCTCGTGTTCTGCTGCATTTTGGGCTTCTATTTCCTTGGAGCGGAAAATAATCCCTTTTTGAAGTCCGCCATATTTTTGAATATATATAAAAAAATATATTAAAAATCTTAATACTCTAATTAAATATTTTAAATATAAAATTTCTTTAAAATTATATGAATTCAAATTTTAATTTTGAAAATATTATGTATGCTAAAAAACTCAGGATTTTGGACTTCCGAAAGTCAGTAAGTATTAACCACAATATCATCAGAAGAATATATGTTTGAGAACTTATCTTCTCTGCTTAATCTTTAGACATAGACGTGCCACCATTGATTCTACAATCAATACAGAAATCTTTATTAGTTGGACTTCAATCATTCTTATCGAAGCTTCTTCTTCTGATTATTAAATAAACAGGTCACTTTGAAAAGCAATCAAAGAGTGAAATTACAAAAATAATAACTTGGATTTAAATTCTTATATCATTCCTCTTCGATACCTAATTTAATTATTTCTAAAAATACTTAATTTTTAAAAACTTGAAATATGATAAATAGTTTGAGAGAGATTAATCAAGCATTTTTATTTTTTCATTGTAATTAAATTTTAAAGTAAATTCTTATTTTTTAATCTAAATTCATCTCCAATCTCAAACGATCTTTTTATTATGTATAATTTTCAAATAGACAGGAAAAAATTTAGATTATCATTTACGAAAAATTCTAATATTTACATTATTAAATATTATCATATCAAGCATAATATATTATGTAAAAGTAAAGATTTTGATAGTTAAAAAGATGGTGGGAGCTGAGATTGACCTTCTGAATCATACTTTCTGGTTTTATGGCTAGGAACAAGTTCCTTTCCTGTCGCTGAGAAAGTCCCTGGTCAAAGTCAACCTTTGCAAGGGAACGCCTTCCTTTTGATTATCCACTCCTGGTAGGGGCTTGAAGCCTGGCTGCCCATAGCGATGGAGCTCCCTGGCAGCTGCTTTTCGAAAGCAACAGGATATCCCCGTTATCCCATGAAGGGAATATTGGGGTCGTTAAACTGCAAGAAGTTGCAGTCCAAAGCTCTTTAAGTTGAAATTAAATAATTTTTAAAAAAATTATTTTTTCTTTCATGAATTTAATGAGTTTTATGATAGATTTTAACTTAAAATGAATCTTCTTGGATAAATATATATATTATAAATAAAATAATTTTTGTTATCTTATACTGATTAAAATATGTATCTTCGATTTAAGGTAAGTTTAAATCATAAAAAGATTTGTTATTTCCATAATTTTAAAAATTAAATTAAAAATAAATTATTAATATCAAAAAAGAAGATACGAAAAATTTAAAATAGAAAAATAAATCAAATTTCAGTATAATTCCTTAAATTGCAGGATTATAAAAATTTAGTAAATAATAAAAAATTAGGCTATTAAAAAAATAATTATTTTTTTGTCAAGATAATGATAATGATAATGATAATGATAATGATAATGATAATAAAGTACCACCTTTAATAGATTCACCAAAAATAATGACAAGATAAAAAATTAAAAGATAATATTTATAATTAATAATATTTAAGAATAAAAAATTATTTTAGCATAAATTAATTTAATTAAAATAATGTAAAATTATTAAAATTCAGATAAAAATATCAAAAAATTAAAATATAAAAGGTACGGTTAAAAAAATTCTTATTAGGTTAAAAAAATGAAAACTTTATCTTTTATCTTTTAATTTTTAATTTTAAACAAAGTTTTAAAATCTTTGTGTATGTATTTTTTTAAAGGTTGATTTATTTTAATGAAAAGAATATTATAAAAATAAATATTTAAATATTTAAATACTTAAAATAGTATGCAATTTAAAACTTAATTAAGTATTTATGTTACTATATTTAAAGTCTAGTATAATAATTTTTCATTATAATATATTAATAATTCATAATCTTCAATTTTTTTAATTTTGACTATTTTAATAAATAATTCATTAAATGATAACAGTTTTATTTTATATGAAAATTAAATAAAAATTTAAATTTCGCTTCAATAATTTGAGCCTCTTAAAAATATTAATTTTATAGATTTTTTTATTTTTTTATTGTCTATAAATAAATTTTTTAATTTGACAAAAATTTTTAAAATAAGATTCTTTTATTTATGTTGCATTTAGATATCAGGTTTTATATAGTTAGATAAGAGTCATCATTTTCGAAAATTACAGTTTTTATTTAGTTGAAAATTAATATAAGAAAGATCCTTCTACTTTAAATTTTATTAAGCAATAAATATTTTTATTTTTTGCTTAAATAAACTCTTCTTCAAAAAAGCCAAAAAGATATAAATTTATTTTAGCATTATCTAATATAATTAAATATGGATTCGAAGAAGAGCGGTACAGAAAGTCTAAATTCAAGCTTTTGTTTTGGCTAATTGCGTCCTTTGTATTGTTTCGCGAAATAGCCTGAATATTTAATTAATCTAGGAGATGAGGTTTCGATAAGGATGATTGGAGTCTAACTATTTACAATTTATGTAATGAATTGCAGAGTTAATGATGGCTTGCCATTGTCTTAAGATTAGGCAGAGAAGATGAGTTCTCAAACAAAGATTCTTGTGAAAATATTATATAATGTACTTAATGGCTTCTAAAATACTAAAATTCTGAGATTTTTCTCATACTTAATAATTTCATAAATTCAAATTTAAATTTAATGCATTTGATTTATCGTTATCTTATTTCATCATTTATAGTTGATTAGATAACTTTCTAAATTAGGAATTTACTTATTTATAAAAATTTATAAAATTTAATCTTTTTTATTTTTATTTGATAATAAATTTTATTCTTAACTTTTTAATAAATTAATGAAGATTTACCATTTTGTTTTTTTACAGAATAAATGTTAAATCTTCGCTAAAATATTAAATTTTAAAAAAAATTACATTTTTATTTGTTAAAATCATTTATTTTCAGACTTTATTATTTAATTAAAAATATATATTTACAAATAATCTATTTTTATTCTCTTAAATTCAATTTATTTTTTCTAAAATATGCTTCTTTTTTGCTTTATCTTTAAAATTTCATACTGAAAGCTAATAATAAGATTGAATAACTTATATTTCCAAATTTTTTTAGTTTATTACATATTTAGTAGACAAAGATTCTATTTATATCTTTTCTACAACATTTTTATAAACAACTTTTAATAGAAATACCCTTTCTCGTAGTAAACTTAGTTGAATATCATTTATCTATAAAAGCAATAGATAATTTAATAATGCAAAAAATGAGAAATTAATGTCAGATTTTATTTATTAATTTTTAAATAAAAGATAACAAAAAAAATTTAAGCAGTTTTACTGACTACAATCTGAGAACTAAAAAGTAAAACACGAAAATTAAAATTTTATTAATTAAAATCTAGACCTTAGCAATAAAATTTATTTCTTGGTCACTAAAGCAAGAAATTACAAAAGAAAGTAAAATGAAAATGCTATCTATAAATTACTATAGTGATCCCATGAACATTGAACCCTAAATTTTAATTTGCAGTAAATAACAAAAGAGATTTATGAGATCTCGATATTATTATAAAATTAGACACATAGTAAAAAACTTTAGATGCTTCAAGGAAAAATAATAGAGATGCAAAATAGTTAAATATTTCATTTAGAATTTATTCTGAAATTATGGCAAGATATATAAAAGAAAACAACTTTAAGGCATGAAAATTTTATAGATAAAATTGAAAGACATGAAAATTTCGATTTGTAATGTAGCTGAAGTTGAGAACATTAATATACTAAGATGAAGAACAATTTTTAAACTTTGAAATACCTATTACAAGAGCGAATAATCCGAGAAAAAGGAAAAAAATGAAAATTTTTAACAAACTTTGGAATAATTAATCTATTAGTATTACAACTATAATAGATTATTATTATTTTATAAATTATTTATTATAAACTTATATTCCAATTAATTTTAACTCGATTTTTGTCATTTATTATTACTATAAAAAGAGAAAAAAATAGATGAATAATTGAAAATTGAGAGTGTAAGAGAAAAATTAGAAGATAATTTTTCAGTCATCTAAATCAAGTGAATAAAAAAATTAAAGAAAAAGATAAAAGAAAATCACAAAATGCAAGAAGCATTTTAAGTTTAAAAAATATTTCGAATTTTGCATTACTCTTAACGGATGGTAGATAAATAAAAAAATAAATTCAAAATAAATAATAATAAATAAATAAATAAACTCGATTATAGAGCGCGTAGCACTCTGTTGGTGCGCAGCTCTTTAAATTAATTTTATTTAATGTCGAATAAATATTTTATTGGTCTCTCTATCTTGTTTTCTCTTCCTGCGGTACGTCCCTGTAATTTTTCCTTCCAAAGCATAGGATGCAATATGTGATAACGGGTACATTTCCCCGACCTATGATGAAGAAAGTTTCCTCCTGGCATTCAGAGTAATCCAGCTTGTCGCATCTTCCTTTTCATGTTATTGGTTTCTCTTCTGTCGATTTATCCTCCGTCCGCGCTCATTTCTTTGTTGCCTCGCTGGATCTCCAAGCAGCATCCGAAGGAGAGGGCTTTCCACCCTATTTAAATTAAATTATATAATAAAAGTTTATAATCATCTTTTTATATTTTTAAAATTTATAACCTAGTTGTTTATATAAATTTTCTAATTTTGCTTTTCCATTTCTTTTATTAATTTTATCTAAATTTAAACTTTTAATTTTTTTGATTGACTGTTAAGATTAAAGCCTTATGATCATTTGTCTATTTTGATTTTTTTATTTATTTAGAATATTTAGGGATAATTTAAAATCTTCCGTTTGTCAAAATCTTTTAGATAAATATTAATTACTAAATTAAAAATACCTAAAATTTTAAATTTTATGTTGATTTTAATCAACGTTATGCATTAGATACATCTATCTAACTTCAATTCTGTTCATATCTTAATTTAATACTTAAGCAGATTAACTGATTTTAAAAAGAATCTATCTATTTTTAAAGGATTTTTCTCTTTAGAACATATTTATTCTTAACTTTTTAGTAAAAATTCTGTTTTTCAAATTTAAATATTTTGTATTATATTTAATCTGCTATGAAACCTTCTTTAAAAATTATATCTTCTATGCTTTCTTTAGTATATTAAAGTTTCTTATCTTTAAGAAGGGAAAAATCTTTTTATTTCTATCAGAGAATGGCGGAAAATATAAAAGGATAATTTTCAGTTTGAATATATCCTAGAAATAACAATTTGATGAGGCATCATACTGATTTTATATATATTTAAATGAATCCTTTATTTTATTTAATTCTAAAAATTTATCGAAAAACCTAGTTTCATAATAGTTCTATAAATTATTTAAAATTCCTTTAAAATTTTATCAATACTTTTGAAAAAAATTTGATATCACTTTTGTTTTTTGATATAAAAATTATTAGACAAAATCTATTAAGATAACTTTTTTATTTAAAGATAGAAAAATAATTAGAAAATTTAGTAAAATAACGATAATGCTATTTTTATTTTACTCTCAAACTAAAAAATTAAATCTTAAGTTGCATAAAAAAATATTTTCATAAAGCAACAACAAAAAAATTAGAGCCAAAACTTTTTATTTCATATATTATTAATTTGAAACTAAGATCTGATTAAAGAATCTAAATAGAAAAAGTATTGATAAAAGGAAAGCAAATTATATTCTTCAAAATGTATTTCTAAAAACTAAAAATTAATTTTATCTGGTTAAGTGTTGCGTAAATAAAATTTAAATTTATTTTCTAAGTTTTAAATCGATCCATATAAAATAATTTTTAAGCTTTTTAAAAAAAATAGTTTAAAAATATTTTAGAAGAGATTCTTTACTTAGTTTTCTAATTAAATATAAATAAAATAGATAAATGTTTTCTAAATAAATGATAATCAATTAAGCATTTTATATAGTTCTTTAAATTTAAATATAAGGAATGATTATATAAAGTTATTTCTAAATATTTGGATAGAGGTTCTTAGAACCAAAAAAGAATATTAAAAATAAAATAAATTAAAAGATGTTTAGCAAAAAAATTTAAAGATTTGGTGACTCAATAGAACTTTATTGCTGAGTAGTTCATAAACCTTCGAAACTACAAATTCATTATATCTTAAAAAAATCAAAAGCGATAAGTAAATGAATTTTGCTTCTAAGATCTTAGATATTTTATAATAAATAAAATATAAAACTTTGGATTTAATTTAATTAACTTGAGAAAATTATTAAAGCATTTAGTTCAAACTGGCTATGTGATAAATTAAAAGTTAAAAAAGAAATTTATAAGAAGTGAGTATTAATGAATTTATTCATAATATGTCAGTCTATTAATATTCGTATTTATACCTTAAATATTTAAGATAAACCAATAATTAGTTAACTTTTGAGACTCTTTTGTTGTTTTGCATCTTCTATTATTAATCTTACATTTGCTTTAAGAAAAGCTAAAATTATAATAAGAGAGTCCTTTGTCTTTCCTTATGTGGGATCTTTTTTTATTTTTGATCATTATTTAAATTTTAGCCTTTATAGTTAAGAATGATATGAAAAAACAATTTATTTGAATTTATTTGCAAAATAAAATGGTAGAGGCAAAACGTGAAGTAGTTACAACTGCTATTCTTTTAGGAGTTGAAAAAGCAGCCCAAAGTTATTAATTAAGTTAGTAGGAAGTAATTTAACTTTTCAGTCAAGTTGACTTTAGTTAATTAGACTTTATTAAGAAAATAAAAGAATATATCTATGAAATGAGCACTTAAACTGATAAATTCTCAATAGCGGTCCTAACTCAACTTCCACTTCTAGTTGTAAGTTAAATTTTGTAGAATTAATAGAGAAATGAAGATCAAACTTTTAATTAATTATAGCAAACATCCAATTAAGGAAGATAGTTAAATTTATAAGAGGAATAGAAGAGTAATTAAAACTTCGATGCTTAAAAACGACCAAGGGAAGGATATTAAACAGAAAAAGAATAAATATAAAAGTAGCAATAAGGGGAATATAGATTCTCATGCAGAAAATGTGGAAAGCAATTCAAATATGAAAAATGTATTTAGAAACATGAAGAAAACTGTCGCATCCAAGCCAATTAAGCAAATTAAAGAAATTCGCCAGTAAGAATCTCCTAGGATTTAAACGATGAAGATTAACAATAATTTCCTAAAACAGGTTGCTAACGATAAATGCAAGAAGAAAAACAAATGAATTTATTTAAAAAAAAATTTAAGTAACAATAAAATCAAACTAGTTTAAATATAAAAGCAGCTTAAACCAATTCAGCAGAATAAGAAATTTAAAATTAGGAAAATCAAACTGAGGAGTCTTAATAATCGTTAAGCTAAGAATCTTAGGAAGATCTTAATGATTATATGATCAACTAAATTTAAAATCAACATGATAATCAGGAGTAAGGGATAGAAAGCTAAAAGAACAAAAATAATAATTAAGAACATCAAAATAAAAAAACTGATAATCCTGAAGATCAGGCACTTCATAGTGATTCAGAAATGATTTATCCTCTTAATTTAAGAGAAGAAGGCAATTAGATTGCTCGTTAAAATATTTCAGATAAATAAATATAAGAAGAAAGTAACTAGCAAAGGGAATAGAAGAACTAACAGAGCAATATATCTGAAGATTCTCCAAACGAATAACCGGAGTAATTTCAAAGTGCTAACTCTTCCCAATTAGAAGATTTTTAAAATAATTTATAAAAATCATTAAATCAATAGTATATGTAAGATCAGTGAAATCAGATGTTAAATGCTAGTGAACAGACTCCCAAATAAATAAAAAATGAATAAATAGAACAAAATCAAGACTAATAATAGAAATTATAAAATAATTCCATGCAGAAAATAATAGGATTAATAAAGCAGAAAAAGTGATAAACTCATATGATTCTTTTTAATTAAATTTAAAAATTTGCTTTCAAATCTTTCTCGATGTTTTCAATTTATAATCATTAAATACAAATAATAAAATTTTAATTTTAATAACTTCAAAATTAGATAAGCATTGATAAATTGATAAAGTTAATTATCTATATAATAAAAAATAAGTTTGGCAAATAAATAAATATTCAATGAAGCATAAATAAATGAATTATAAATTTTTATTAATTTATTAGCATATTAAGTTATAAATATTATTTACTCAATTTTGTTAAATTGATAATTAAAATGAAAAAACTAATTTATAGCTCTGATTTATATTAATTAAAGATAAAACTTAATAAGCATAATATTAAAATTTTAATTTGAATATTTTTTTAGAATAAACTAAATTTGATTAAAATATATAAAAATTTATTTATTGCCAAAAATCATAAGAATATTAATTTATTTAGATTAATAGAAAAATAGCTATTAAGAAGTCTGTAATTTTTTTTTAATTTATAAATAAAATTTTAAATAAAACTGGAAGAAAATAAATATATACTTATAGATAAAATTTATCTAAATTTTTAATAAAAAAGGTTATATAATTCAACCCTTATTTTTATAATTTTTTTTATTTATTAAGTTTTGGTTAACTAATAAAATGATCTTCTTGTTAAACAAACTAGCTAAATTATTAATTATTTTACATTTTCAAAGAGAGAAATTTAGAAATCTTATGAAAATTTTTTGAGATTAAAATAGCTAAGTTAAATCCTAGAATAAAAGAATAAAATATTAATTTAACAGATATAATTTAGTATATAGTTGCAAGAATTAAAATCTTAATTCATTCCTAGAGTTAGGTGACTCTTATAAGGTAAATTGAAGGAAAAAATTTAAAAATTTGCTAAAAATGAAATAATGCTCCTACTATTTATTAAAGAAATAACTCTAGGGAAAATTTCAAGATTTCAAAAAATTAAAACGTTAATTTTGTAAAAAAGAACATAAATAAAAAACAAAGATAAAAAAAACACTAAAAAGTCTAATAAAAAACTATTAAAGATTATATTATAAAACCTTTTTAAAAAATTAAAGATTTAAAAGGAAATGATCTATAAGAGGATAATTTAAATAATAAAACAATAAAAAAAATTTAATACACTTAAATATTAAAATAAATCTTAGAATGCAGAAGATAAGTGGAAAGTGGTTTAACTAACATCGTTATAATCAAGTTTTTGATAATTTATTTTCTTTTATTACGTTTTTTAAAATTTTAATTAATTTTTAAAATTTAATTAATGAAAATATATAAAGATTGATTTAAATTATTTTTATAAATGATTTATATAGGAAACACTTTATGTAAATTTTTGAAGTTTATAAGGCTTAAAATATTAAATAATTAAAATTTTCATTTTAATAGTGTGAAAAATGTTAAAAAATGTTAAATAATAAAATATAAAATTATTTATTTAAAAAATTTTTAATTTTGTGAATCAATAAATCAACTAAATTTTAATATAATTTGTATTTTGTAACTATTATAATATGCTAAAAAAATTTAAATAAATTTTCCTTAAGAAAAATAATCTGTTATAATAGATTTAAATCTTGATTAAAAAATTTATTTTTTATAATAATTTAAAGGATCCTAATTACTAATTTAATATTTTATATATACTATAATTTAAAAAATAAAATTTATTAATTGATATCTATAAAAATCTGAGAAAATAATGTATTTAATTTTAAATTATTAAGTTAAATACCTTTATATAAAATATTTATACTTAGAAAAACGAAAAATTAATTTTTTATTTTAATAGAACTTTTATAAATGTTTATAATGTTTTTCGAAATTTTTTTTAATGGTATCAATAAATATTAATTGAATTAAAAATAATTAAATAATTTTAATTTAAAATATCATATATATCAATTTATAAAATTTATCAAAAAATATTTTATAATTTATTAATGATAAATCTATTAATATAAAATTATTTAATATGCATTTCTATAATGGATCTGTTTTTTATAATAAAATTATGAAAATTAAAAAATTTGATTTATAATATATAAATGCATTGACATATTATTAAAGATATCTATATATAATTTTTTAGAGATAAATTAAATAAAAACTTATAATGTAATTAATTAGAATAATTATGGATAAATTATTATTTTATTAAATAAATAAAATGGAAAGCTTCTTGCAAAAAGTTTTGCCAAAAAAGATTCATCAAAACAGAGTACATTTAGCAAAAACATTTAAAGAACTTAAAAATTTGCAAGAGGAAAATCTCAAATTCTTAAGACATGCACAAAAACTCGAATGAAAAATCACGTATCTTATTTCTTAGATTCAATAATAAAAAAATTTAAATGAGTTTTCAGCAAAAATGAAAATCAAACAATAAGAAACGAAATCTAATTAATTTGTAGAGTTTGCGGATAATATTTTTGCTTTTATATATAAACGAAATTATGGATGTAGCCTAAAGATAAACCAAAAATTTTTGTATAAAAGAGAAAAAAATATTACTTATGTTGCAGAAGATTTATCATATAATAAGACACTGAAAATATTTTAAACGAAAATAATAGCAAAAAAATTTAAAATTTATGGCAATCGTTTAATAATTTAAATTGAACTCTAAATAAAAAATATATAGAAAAAAATGTACAGAGTAAATGGATTTTTGAGAGACATAACATTCACAAAATAAAGAAGGAACAAATAAATGCTAGGCAGTAAACTTGACTGAAATAAAATCCCAAGAGAAAAAAGAATTAAAACAGCATAAATAAATATGCTTTTAAGGAAAGCGATTAAGACGAAGATTGGATCTTCAAGATATGTGAAATAATTAAATTTCAAATACAGCGATAAACCTATTAAAGATTGGATCACTATAATTAATTATTATTATTTTTATACAAAACATAAAGTAAAAAAATAATTTTAAATAAATTTAATTTTTTACTTTAGAATTTAGAGTAAAATTAATTTTTTGTTTAAAAATAATTTAAAAAGTTCAAATAAAGACTACTTTAGATTAAATTAATTCATTAATAGAGATATCTTAAATCAAAAATTATATATCTTAAATTAATTTTTTTAGTAGGAATAAATGAGGAAATGAAAGCTGTGCTTTGAGTATAAAATATATTAAAAGAAAAAAAATAAGAATTTCATGTTTGCTGCTTTTAAAAATAAGAAGCTAACTGTAATTATCTTATGTAGATTCATCATAATTTTAAATTTAATTTTGGTCTTGTATATAATAATTGGTCAACTTTATTTTTTCGAAAACTTTTGATGAGCAACTAAAAAATACAAAAATAGATGGCTGATTAAAATTTAGTAATTTTGTTATTAAAATATTTAAATTTTATTTAATAGATTTAAAAGTAATTTTATGAAAGACATTATCTTAAAATAATAATTAACTATACATCAGATTATATTCAAGTAGATGATTAATTTTTTATTTAATAATTTAAGCATAATCCATTTAACTTCATCTCCTCAGATTTAATTAATTAAATAATTAAAAATAGTTTTGTAGTAGTTCATTACCACTGCTCAAAGAAGTTTATAAATTTGTGAGAAGGTCGCTCTTGAATATCATAAAGTTTTCTTCTTAAAGATCCTGTTTAATATAATCACAGCAGTTGCTAATTTTCTTTTCTTCTATAGATTTGTCTTTCTTAATTGCAATAAAGTTGTTCTCTTTTTCTTTTTTCCTAGATTCGATAATTTTTTTTAATTTTCAGAATTTTCAGCAATTTTTATATAAATTTTATTAGCTATTACATTAGTAGCAACGTTTCCTTTTCCTTATTTTCATTTTTCATTATTATTATTCATTTTTTTCTTTTTCTATTTCCATTTTTTTAAGTTAGGAGTTAAGATTTTAAATTTGAGGAATGTTTTCAAGCTATTTATTTTAGTCCTATATCCTTTAAACTTGAGAGTTTGTCTGGATCAGCTGTTCACGTTGATAATTTCAGAGTGCGCTGATTTCTCTCTCCTGGTTGTTCAGTCTTAGGTCAATAGAATCTTAGAGGACTCCAGTCATTAATACTGTCAGCTTGGCGTTCTCCTTTCGAAGCTTTTTAACCTCTTCTTGGAGATTAAGCACCACCTTTATAAGCTGTTCAAAGCTTATCTTTTGTTAGATATTGAATTCTGATATTTCTTGCTGTATAGTTTCTTAAAAATCTTATTAAATTTTAGTTTCTTATTTTGAAGGAGAACTCACTCTTTTTCTTGGCTTTATTATTTTCTATTTGTTCCCTTTTGATTCTTCTTAATTTTTGCCATCTTAATTTATTTAGTAAAACCCGGGTTTCATTTTTTTTCATCTTCTCATATTTAATTTAAAATTTACATTTTTAAATTTAATCTTTTTTTCTTTATTACTCTTTAATACTTTTAAGAAATTTATCCTGTTATTCAGCAATTTAAAAATAAAAAATTTTATTTAAAAATAGTAATAAAAAATGGAGTTTAATATCGGACAGCATCTTAGCAAGGCAGAAATTAAGAAGGCTAGAAGAAAAGCCAATCTAATTTAAAAATAAAAAAAGTAGGCCTTAGAATAATCAAGCTCTTCATCTCCTTCCTAGGGAAAGCGCATGGTTGACCCAGAAACTTCTTGAATGGAAAAAGAATAAGTTTAAAAATTAAATAAAGTTATAGTCAAACAAGAAGAAACTATCTGAAATCTGACAAATTAAATTCGAGAAATTCTTACTAACTACGAACAACTCAACCTTGAAATAGATTAACTCAAACAATATTTATAAATAATAAATAAATCACAAGATAATAAAATTGGTCCTAATCTTAACTGCCTCCATTATCAGTTGTATCAATGTAGATTGAAGATCCTCAAAATAAATTAATAATCTTTCAATCCTAAGAAAAAATAACAGAATAAGAAAATAGTAAAGAAACAACCTAAATGAACACAAGAGTTAAAAAATTAAAACAATTTTGAATATAAGAACTCAAAATAAAATAGAAAGAAAAAAATGTTGATACTGTAGATCATAATGACATATTCTAAGAAGATGTAAAAGTTTTTAAACCAAACAAAAAATTGAAGAATAAAAAACATTAAGAATTTTATCAAGACTTTATGTAACAAAGGAAAGGATCTATAAAAGAAAAATATTTTAGAATTTTAGCACGGAATCTGTTCATGAGAGTTGTCTTTTCAATAAAAAAGGCCATGGAACCCAACCACGCAAAAAAAATAGTGGCAGCTTCGACCAGGTTTCAAGTCCTGTGATCGGCAAAAAATTTTATTAGCATTAAGTATATTATTATTATTATCTAAAAATAGAAAAAGTGCCTAATAATTAAATAAATAAATGAAATTATAGAGCGTGAAGCACCTAAATAGTGTGCAGCTCTTTAATAAAGATTTTTAAAGTTAAAAAAATTCCTTTTTGAAGACTTCCACAGAGTTAGCATTCACTTGTGAGTTTTGACTTCTATAGAGCCACGATCGGAATGTTACCCTAAGAGACCTGAGTATCTGGCATCTTTCGTCATTAATGCTACTTGATGCCTCTTCGATCTTGTCTTCTCTTCTCTTGGCTGGTACTTTACCATGGAGTACTTCCTGATACCAGAGTTTAAGTCAGTTTTATTTTGTGGATTGCTCCTCCCTATTTATTTATATAATAACAACTATTAAGATTATAAGGTTTCGGATCATTTATAAAAGCATTAAGCTAAACATCTTAAGTTATAGAAACAACAAATCAAAGTGATTAAATATTATTTTTGAATATTTAAGTAGATAACTGAATTGAGTTTATTATAAATCTTATGAATCATGTATAGATGACAAAATTCCAAGAAAATTTTATAAAATTTACTTAAATTTAAGAAATGTTATCAGGTATATATTTCCATATCTTGAGATGTCGTTTTTAAATATTCATGTTCAAGTTATTTTTACTCACATTTATCCAAATATTATTATAATTAATTCAAGGTGAAAGGCAATTCCTGCATTCTAAACTTGAGTTATGCTAATAAAACATTAATAGCATTCATTTATAAAATCTCAAAAAAAAAAAAAAGATGGAGCAGAACATTAGATTAAATAAAAATCAAATAAGAAATGCTCGGAAAAAGGCTGCTTAAGTACTTCGATAAAAAGCAAAACAATAAGAAGAATCAAGTTCCGACTCATAAGGTAAAATAATGATCGGAACTTTGCAAGCTGAGGAATTTAAATCAGATATTTCAGAGGAACTACGACAAAAGATCGAACAAATGTAAAAAATTATATCCCGATACGAAGAAACAATATATAATTAAGACTTATTAATACGGGAACTTACAACAAACATTGACGTGCAAAATAATGAAATGGAAATCCTTAAGAATCAGCTAATAGAAAACAAGGTAATAACGGAAGAACAACTTTGAATGTAATCGCAATAAAAATCTTAACGTACATCAAAGATGGAAATTGAAAAAACTTTCACTCCATTATAAAGTGTTTAAGAACAGAAAGAAATTAGATATGATAATAACTTAATTAAAAGACTAGAAAATATTGAAAATAAGCTATTTAAAAAACATATTAGTCAAAAGAAGATTAAAAAATAATGTTGATATTGCCAATCCAATTACCACTTATTAAGAAGATGCTGAGAATGAAAAAAATTAAATGAAAAGGTATAATAAAGAACATGAAGAGCATTGAATTTTCTATGGATAACTCCAACAGGAATATACAAATAAAAACTGCCTATGCGCTCTTTTGAAAGCAATCAGTGGTAACCATCCACATAAAAAAAATGGTCGCGGTATCCATCCGAGTCAAAAAAATGGCGGCAGGAACTGGTTGAAAGTCCAGAATATGCCAAAACATTTTTTTAACATTTAGTTTACTATTATTATTATTATTATAAAATCTCAATTCAGACAAATAGCATTTTTTATTTTTTCTACTTTGCAAATAGTTTCACAGATGTTGTCTTCTTCTTAAATTACAAAAATATCTTAGTAATAAACACATTGATTTCTTTTTGAACTGCACAATTCACAATTTGTCTTTTTTAGTTGCACTTTTAATAGGAATTATTCCCTTCATCTCAATTTTCATTTGAATATATTATAGCACACTTGCTATTAATAAGATTGATCATTTACATTCTATGCACTTTTCGTCATTTTAATCATATTTCATCAAATTTTCTATTGAAGCATACAAGGTAAATATTCTGACTAATTTTAAGAAAGGAAATACTCAACTAAAAAACATTTCTTAAAGTTTTTTTAACTACATTCTAAACATCTTGTTATTGCTAAACTTCAAGAATTACAAATTCCATCTTTATCATAGTATTAGGATATAAACTTTGGCACTAGTAGATTGTTAGTTTTTATTTATTTCATATTCATAGCACTTTTATCCATTTTAAGAACATTCAATATATTTTTGCATTTCAATAAAACATGAAATGCATTCAGATCCTCTAAGAAAATAATCTTTTTTGAATTCTAGACAATCATTATTAACATAAAATTTAAATAAGGTGGAAAGCCCTTTCCTTCAGATGCTGCTTGAAGGCCCAGCAAGGAAACTAAAAATGAGCGCGGACGGAGGATAAATATTAGAAAGAGAAACCTATAACAAGAAACTCCTAGAAGGAAGATTTTACAAGCTGGAGAACTCTGAATGCTAGGAGAAAACCTTCTTTGTCATAGGTCGGGGAAAAGATGTACCCGTAATCGCATACTGCATTCTATGCTTTTGAGGGCTAAATTGCATGCTCTTACTGCAGGAAGAGAAAGCAAGGATAGAGAGACTCATTAAATTTTATTTTTCGACATTAAATAAAATGCATTTAAAGAGTTGCGCATCTGACTTAAAGTTTTATTCGTTGCTAGGACATTCATCTCTACATACCTTATTAGTTAGTTTTTTTTAATGAACAAGATAACCAAGTAGTTTAATCACAACTTGAGCAATGCTGATCATAAAATGTGCAAGGTATATATTTTTTTTGGTTTTTAAAATAATCGCTTTAGCATTCAGTGTAAAGATCTCCTTGTTAATAGAATTCTATGAATTGAGGAATGATTACATTACATAAATCGTAATAATGATAATTATCACCGTCTTGTTATGTAATAGTGCAAGTTTAGTTACATTCATTTTAAAGTGAAACTTTATAATTACGAGTACAACTATAATTTTAAATAATCAGTTCTCAACACAATTTAAACATTTATAACTATTATTACCATAGTAATTGAAGCAATCTTTATGATAGTATGAAGATTAGTTCAATTGAGTAAAGCCTTAGTAGGCTGTACTCTAAATTAAACTAAGATTATTTTCAGATAAAAACATATTTCGATAATATCTAAGAGAGTAAGTAAATCCTATCATATTATATCAATAAAGGTAATTACCTTGATTAATTATAATTGTCTTATCAAATTTTATTAGGTTAGAAAAGGTTGCTTATTAGCTCAGGAACTATTTATTTAGCTGACTAAGAGTTATATGAAGAAAAAATATCCATTGAATTATACAGATTATCCAACAAAAACTCAAATATCATTCACAAAATTTGTTGTTAAAGTAAGCTATTATTTATATAGGCTTTAAAATTGTCAAGCTAAAAATTAAGTTATTTTTATCTATTTATTTTTGAATTAAAAGAGTGTCAAAAAATAAGCTTCAAAAAACCTAAAAATTTATGAAAGAGCTTCGGTTTTGATTGTTTAAAGAATTTTTATCTAATTTACTCAGTCTGTTTCACATATTAAGTATCTTAAGATGGATCATAATTGTAATAAGTAAATTTATGATTCGTAATATCAGCAGGAGGCAAAATATAAGTTGGAATATTAAACTATAATATTTCAAAGAAATTAAGTTAGATTTATGTTTCAACGAAAGGAAAAAATCCAAAGGATAATCATCAAGCTTGATATTTTCAAATAAAGAAATAAGTTAAAAAATAATTTAATTGCAATAAACTTTCAGTAAACTAATTTAAAATTTTAAATCGAATGTTTTAATTTTAATATCTATTTCATTTTGAATATTTCAAAATAACTTTATACAAAGTTTTAAAAATAATATAATGAAATTTAGAGTCATATGAGTAAAATCTTTATATTGGCTTTAAAAAGATGAATTTAAATTAATTAAAAAAGCATCATTAGCTTTATTATAGACTAAAAACAAAAGTTGGTAGCATTATAAAAAATTTTATTTTATAAATAATTATTTTCATTATTTTATATATTTAAATGACAGATATAAGCTTATGGAAGATATAATGCATTTTAGTAAATAATAAATAGCAAAAAATTTATTTTAAAGATAATTATAATTAGCAACTTCGTATAATTGAAAATAAGATTCTTTTAATATAATTAAACTTGTCATTTTTAATTTAGTTTTAAAATATTTATTTTAAGCTATAAGCTTTATAATCTAAGTTATTTATTTTAAGAATTTAGTATCTTTAATTATATTTAATCATCTTAATAAATTTTATTACTAATGTTTTAAGAAAAAATTTTCAGAATTTTAAGTTTTTGATGGTTAAATTCTTTCTTATAGATTAATAACTCATAAGTAACTATATAAAAATTATCTTCTTCATACAATTTATATTTATATTTTTCAAAAATATAAAACAGTATGCTTATAATAATTTACATTTAGTTTGAACAACTTTAAATAGGTAGAAGAAATGGTATTTTACATTTTACAAAAAGAAATTCTATTTAGATTCCAATTTATTTTAGATTTTAAGACTTTTTTAATGAGTTGTTTCTTATTTAAGTTTCCATTCTAAAAATTGTTTGATCTTCATCTAAAACATAAAATTACAAAAAAAAAAAAAAAAAATCTAAGTATAATAATAATGAAATTAAAATGTTCAATAGTGCCAATCTGGAGTCCGTTTAAAATAAGTTGTTTTATCAGCAACACTTCTTATCATTCTTGACTTTCTAATGAAATTATCTTCACTAAGGTCTTCTCAGTTTCTTTGATTTTTTGTTCTTATTATTTCAAAAGATACTTCACATCATTTTCTTCTGTAAATATCTCCATGCTAGCTGCAATAGAGCCTCTAGAATTTTTCTTATTCTTTACGCCAAAATTTTTTCTTGAAATTCTAAAATTTTTAGCAATTCTTGTACAAATGTCACTTACTCTTACAGTAGTGATTTCCTTTTTAATTATCTTTGATGGAATTTCTTTTCCTGTTAATATATTAGATTCCTTTCTTTTTATTACTTTAGGAGGTGTTTATTATAGTTATTAGGTTATTTATTAGTTTTGTAATCGGGGAGAAGAAGACTCTTGATACTTTTTTTATGCCTGCTTTTTCTCTAGAGCTTTTTTTTCTTCTTTGTTCAAGAAAAAGCCGGGAACAAGATTTTAAGACTCTATTTTTTTAAATTGTTTATTGTTTATTTAATCCATTTATTTTGCAACAAAAAATAATTAATGATTTATAAATGTTTTTTATTTTATTATCTAAGTGAAAAATTTAATAATATTATAAAATTTAAATAAACTTAAATATATAATAATTATTATAATCTTTTTATTAAATTAAAATTGAGGTACTTTTAATGTTTTCTTTTGCTTATACTATATTCTAAAACTAAAATTAAAATAAATATTTTAATAAAGAAATAAAATAAAACAAGGAAAATAGAATAAAGTTTCAGGAAAGGCTTCTATACCACCTCTTCCTAAGCCAAAAAGGAAGAGAGGAAGCAGGAAACTATCTCTTCTCTATCTTCTTAATAATAACCTTAATCTTCTTCTTAATAAAAACCTGAAACTTAACAAGATTAACAAAAGATAGCCTTAAAGACAGCCCATATGGAAACCCCAACCTCAAGTGAAAAACCAAGGAAGCAGATGAAATCTGCTCTCCACCAGGAGGTCTCTTAATTTAATCCTTCTGGCCAGATGAGCATGGAATAGCTCATAAAAGTAGTACTAAACCTCCAGGAAGAGGCTAAAAAGTTTCGCAAGGAGAACACGAAGTTGACGGAGCTGATCTCTCATGGAATTTAAGATACACTTGATCTTAGAATGGCCAATTAGGAGAGAAATCGACGCTCTTTGGAATTACTAACGAGAGTAATTTAGTTAGACGAACTCCTAAGTGCAAAAGATTCAAGACTAGAGCTAGCAGATCGAAAATATCTTACAAAGTCAGAAAAGCTTCCAAAGTTAGCAAATTCCATTGGAGTAAATTCTATCTGATAAGATGGAGATCGAGAAGAATCCTTAAGTTAAGATGAAAACTAATCAAAAACCTCGGATTGTGAAACTGTGCTACTATTGTAAAATTAAATGGCACAAATGGAAGAACTGCGGTGAGTTTCATAAAGTAAAAGAAATTACATGGAAAAAACAAGTCTAGCAAAGAATAAGAAAGAGCAAGAACCAGATCTGATGTAGAACAAATGGAGAAGTCTACAGATTGAAAAATGACATTGAACTGGAAGAATTTGGAGATAGAGTTAAAATAAAATATAGTGGGAGATGAAAGATCAGAGGAGCAAGACTCAAGAATCCTAGAACTAGAAACAAGCAAGATAAAGATAACTTTAAAACTTCTTTTTAGTAGTGACTAATTGGCGCCACAAAACAATTTAAATGAAATTATTATATTTTAATAAAGATAATTTTTATTACATTTTATTTATGCTTTTTCATATATTTAATTAAGATTAAATTAAAATTTGTTTAATTTTATATATAAATAAAATAAATTTTAAAATATATGAAATCTCTTTAAGTATTCACACTTTTTATTTTTGAAATGAGTTTTATTATTTGAATCTAAAACATTTTAATACTGTAGTAATATCAAATCACTTTTGATTTTTTATTCTGGGTTTCAGTACCTTTTTTTCACAGAATCACTAATGAAAATGCTTTTACTTGTTTAAATAAACCTATTATTTTTATAATTGACAAACTAACGAAAACTTAATTTTCTAAAAATAATAGCAAACTAGGTTAAAATAGTTAAAAATAAATAAATTATTTATGTTTGATATATCTCTTTACTAACTTTAATTTTTATTAAACTAAATAATTAATTATAGATGTGATATCTAGATATACTTCTAAAATTCATCAGTGAAGAAATTCTCTTTCGATGCTTTTATATTAGTAATTAAACCATAAAAATATGGAAATCTAAGTTGTTTATTTATCATATTTTATATTTGATTTTTTTTATAGAATTTTATTGTGGCGAGCAAAATTATCTACTAAAGAACCTGTAAAAAGAATATGATTTATATATAAATTAAATAATATAAATCTTAATAAGATTTAAAATTTATAAGATTTAAAATTAGCTCATTTAGATAGACGTTAAGACAAATTTAATTATAAGTTTTTTTCTTTTCATTTGTTTCATTTTATAATTTTTGGATATGTAATATGTCTTAGGATGAAAATAAAGATTACTGATAAAAAATAAAGATTTAGAGAATTAAACAAAATTAGAAATTTTAAGACACTAAGAAATTATAAATCTTTTAATTTTAATTTTTCTTCAAATTTTCTATTTAAAACATGTATTTATCATTCTATTCTTATCCTCTTGAAGAATTATTTTATTTATCGTTTGCTTGGTATTTATCAGTTAATTGGCAAAATCCAATTAAAATATATGAATTTAAATTTAACCTTTAGTTGTTTTCTTGTATAAAATTAATAATTTGAGATATAATAAAAAGAATTTAATTTCGTGAATATCTATATAGTAATTATGAGGAATTTGTTAGCATTTTCCATTTAGACTTATTAAAACATAATCTAAATTGAATTTTTGAAATGGTATATTGAATAAATTTCATATAATAAATTCTTTAAGCAATTTGATGAACATTTTATCCTTTTATTAAATCAAGATATCATTTGTACACTATTATCAATTATATAGAATTAAAGAACTTCTAAAAATAATTATAGAAAACTTAAGAAAACTACTTATTCAAATCTGAAACTAGCTTTTTATTATGTTGATAAGCAATTTAATTTAGGATACACTTAGCTTTTTTGACTACAATACATTTTCCACCTCTATGTTCTTTTATTTTCAGTGTGTAAAAATGATAATTAAAGGAAAATAAATTTATTTATTTATTATAAGTATAATTTCCACAATAATTATTACATTCAATTGAAAAAAACTCATTTAAACAACTTCGAAAAACTTAAAATTCTCATTTAAGAAAATCTAATAAAAATTGTAGATAAATGTAAAAGCAAAATCTCCATAGTAGAATGAAATTCAACAGAAAATTAAAACTAATATTTCATTCACAAAGTTAAATAAAAATAGAAAAAAAGAGTAAAGTATTTAATAGAATGGCTAAATCCCTTATGTAAAATATAAAATAATCAAAAATTAAATTGTTAATAGATTTAAGTATTATTAAAGAAATATAAAATTAATTATATGTTTTTAATGAAGTTATATTGAAAAATCAGAAAAATGTGTGTATATCGAAAAATTTTCCTAATTTTAGAATTAAATAAAATATGTAAATTAAAAAATAAATTAAATGATCTAACAAAAAGAGAAAAGATAATTTGTTTAAAAAAATTTAAAGCTTATATAGGCTATAATTGAAAATATAATAAATTAATTTATTATAAACTTTTTTTGAAAAATTTAACAAGAAAGATGAAATAAAAATTTCAATAATTGATCTGTAGCAATGAAAAAATTAAAATTGTTAAATTTAAAGAATAAATATCTTTATTTAAATTATTTAATCTTATTTAAGATAAAATTAATCAAATAAGATAAAGAAAATTAATAAGATATTATTATTTTTGAAATAATTATAAAATTAATTATTTAACTCAAAAGAAAATCTAAATTTTATAATTTTTAATTTTTTTACAACTACTATAAATATTAACATTTTTTAAATCAATTAAAATAAATTAAGTTTAATAAATAAAAAATTTAGTCATTATTATATGAAATCTAATCTAGTCTCTTTTAGTTTACATTCTTCCAAAATTAACAATCTTTTCAACAAAACTCCAAGTATAATTTATATTATAACATTATTTAATATTATAAAGAGAAATATATCTATTAAATGAAGCTTTAATAAATTATTAAAATTAAGAATTAAAAAATAAAATTTCCTTAAAAAATTCACAAACAGATTATGATATACAGGATAAAATTTGCTTATTAAACATTCCTAAAAATAAAATTTATGAGATGATAATGTAAATCTGAGAGCTTTGACAATATTTTTTAAAAGTAAGTCACTAAATCTAAAATCTTAAGGAATAATGATATAAAGAAATATTTATTGAGCTTTATTTTAAAAATGTAAAAAATAAACAAAAAGGATTATTTATTGATAATACTAAAAGAGATAATTTTTACTCTATTGATTTATATAGAAAATTGATAAACTAAAAATGAAAAATTAGAAATACATTGACTGTAATATAATATCTTTATCATCCAAATCTCCAAAAATAATTCTTAGTATGTATTTTTGTAATAATATTAATAGCTTAATTTCATAAATAAATGGCCTTAATTAGATAAATGCTTGGAATAATTAATGAAAAATTTACTTTATCATAAATAAAATAATTTTAAATTATTAATCTTGCTCTCATTGTAGATTTTAAGCCAAATAAAAGGTGAAGAATAAGTATTGAATAAATTAAGTTTATTGACATGATCAATTATGAAAGAGTCCCATATATATCTATAAAACTCAAATATTTTGCTATATAAATCTTCCTTTTACGTAATAATTAAATTTTTAAGATTTACACTAAATAATGCATTTAGACTTAAAAATATCCTTGCAAAAATCATATTAATAATTTGAGAAATTAAAATATTACAAAAGTGAATTTATCAAATAAAATAATAAATTTTAAGCTAGTAGAATTAAGAAAAATATGATGAAAAAATAATTGAAAGAGAATTAAACTTTATGTATAAAATATTATAGTTAAACTTAAAATTTAATACCCTATTTCAATAAAATATATAAGTTTTAAATTTATTTATAATAATCATAGAAACTTTGAAATGAGTAATACAGATTATCGAATCTAAAATTAATAAACTTTAATATTAAATTGTTTAAATTTTTACTTTAAAGAAAATAAATTATATCAATCATGACTTTGAATTTTAAAAGTTGGAGTTATTTTATATTTTAATTATAATAGCTTTTATGATTTTAATGCTAAAGAATTATTTTTTATTGTTTTTCTAACAATCTAAAAGAGTAATTAATTATATTTTTAAAACTTTTAAACAAATTAATAGTAAGAATTTTAGTTATAGTACCTTATTTCAAATAAGCTTGAAAATTGTTGAATTTTATATTCATTTCGTAGAAATTAAGATTTATGACGCCTGTACTTTGAACTATTTTTATTGAAATTTCTATATTAAGATTCTCTGATTTGTTTAAAACCAAAAATTTAATAAAGTTTACAATGTAATTTCTTTAGATTTTGATATATCCTAATAAAATAAAATAAAGTGAGAAATATATCAGTATAAGTGATTATTTAATAAAATAAAAATAAACTAATTGCAAAATAAAATTTAAGCTTATTTAAGGAATTTAAAATTTAATAATTTAATATTTTTTACTGTTTTATACATTATTTAGATTAAATATGCAATTAGCTATTTTAAATTTATACAAAGAAATTTTTATTAATTTTTGTGTAAAACTAAATAAATCTGAAAATAGGGAGTTTACTCTAAATTTAGCATTGGAAAACTCTTATGATGTAAAATATAAATAAGCTTTAATTTATTATATTATTTGATTGATTGAACATATAAATTTAATTTTTATGGCTAAAAAATATTTGCTTAATTTAAGAAAATGTTATCATTTATAATCATTTCTAGCTTTTAGCATCTGTTTAAAAAAACTAAATCTTAATTGTCATTATTAATGAATAAAGTTTTTAGCCCGATTATTCTCTTCATTTTAGCAAATAATCATTTATTATTAAATTTTTACATTTTTCTAAATTGAAAATCTCATTTTTTAAGCTTTATGGAGAGTATATCAACAAAAGAAAATTAAGAAATTAAAAGCCTAATTATTAGAATCATGTAAACAAATTGAACTGAATAAAAGCTAAAATGTATTTATAGCGCTAGTTTATTCTGAATGTATTAAATTAAAATAATTATTGCTTAAAATTAAATTTATTCTCAATACACTTACAATATTTTCATCTATATAATAACCTTTAAATAAAATTTAATGATTTGAAGTTATTATGAACAATCATATAATAAAAAGGTTAAAGGAAGCTTTATCAATTAATTTTTAATTACAATTTCTTAAATAGTTTCCTTATATTTATTGATATTTTATAAAATAAGACTTAGTAATTAAATAATAAGCTTCATATATTTCTTTCAGTATATTTAAAATTTAATTTAATTTGAAAAACCTATTTCTAAATCTAGAAAAATGAAAGAAATTTTTATTTCTAGATATTCAAGACTGGTAAGAGTAAAAGCTATCTTTTAAATTTTGAAATTAAATATAAAGAGCTAAAACTAACTAATACGTAGGGTTCATATTTGCTTTATCATGTCATTTTATAAAATCAAATAAAAAATTTAATGTCTAAAGCAAACCTTTGTATCCAAGAAAAAATAATTAATATTAAAAGCAAAATTATAGTAAAATAAATAATTTATCTGCTTATTAATTGCAATCAAAAAGTAAATAACTAACTATTTGCTATTTATAAGCAAATCTATTATATGAGCTAAGTAATTGTTTAAATGATACCCCTTACCTTATTATTTTCTCTAAAAGAAACACTAGATTAGTTTAAGATACTAATTATAATTTTTTTATTATTAACGTCAGATAAATAAAAGTTTTGGTAAATTTTATTCGCTCTATTTGAATAAAAGCGCAAGATAAACGAAATTATCCAAAAAAAGTTTTATGTTTATTATATTAGCAAATTTAATATTGATATCACTATGTAAATTCTCATAAAGCTGACTTTTGTATTCTAGAACAAATTCTAAGTGGCTAGCAATAATGTCTAACACTAGTCTGATTACTATTAATTTTCTTAGTCAAAATAATAATCTTAACTTAAAAGTAGATGCAAATGATCAGCTGTAAGATATAATAATATAATGAGTTTATTTAGTTAATTTTAAAAGTTATAGTTGATATTTGGGATATAAGTGATATAGTTAAATTTAATTTTAAGCAATTATGTTTATTTAAATTTTACTAAAAAATGATAGTAACCTTAGACTTAGAAGATTAAGAATAAAAATTGCAAGACTAAATTAGTAAAAAGCAGATATAACTAGTGAATTTTATTAATCAAAGTGCAAAGGATCAAAATGAAAATTTAAGACTTGAAGAGCAATAAAAAGCGTTTGACCAGGGGAAGTTATAAAACACAAGGATTTAAAAAAATTTATCGTCTGATTAAGAAGGAAAGAGATTTATAATGAATAAAAAATAGAACTTTTAATAGTTAAATATTAAGAGATAAATTAAATCTCTTTCTCTTACAAATCAATAAAAGAAAATTCCTATTCCTTTGAATAAGTCTTCTTAAATGCTAAGTTAGTTGTAGATAAAAAACGAAAGTATTTAGAATAATTCTCAATATTTAAGTGATACATGAACTCCAAAAGTGTAGAAAATTTCTCTGAATCAAACTTTTTAAGATATAAGCACAAAAAATATACCATTTGCAGAAACTCCAAATGCGAAAAAAATTTAGTTTAAAGGCTAGAAAAAATTTGTTAATTAGTAAAATAAAATTTAAGTTGTGATCTTTCAAAAATCTCCGAGCTAAAGTATACAAAAAGATATTTCTAATGAAATTACATTTAAAAATTAAAAATTAAATAATTGGGAAGAACCACAACTTTCATAATTTAATGAATGGGAAGAATAAAAATCATATAAATGAAAATACTAGAAAAATAAATATTTCTAATCTAATCCGAGCTCTCCTTTACATAATAATAAGTAGCAATAAGAATTTACATGGAAAAAATGAAACTAAGTAAGAGAAAGCAGTTTTGATTTAGCAAGTCCTTAAAAATTGCCAGAACTGGATAAAAAAAGAAGAAAAATATTTCAATAGAATTAAACTGAAAGCTAGAATTAAAACTCTAAGTTAGAAGTTAGGATGAATTTAAATTGAAATGATATACTAAAACAAAAATTTAATCAAATGAGATAAATTAAATACTTAAGATTAAAAAATAATTCAGTTACTGAATTTAAAATGAAATAAAAAATAGAAAAAGATAGATGTTAAAGTGAAGAGAAATATGAAGGAATTACTTAACTTAATAAATCTAGTTTGAGTTCAGAAAAATAAATATCAGATTCAACTTAAAAAAACGAATCTTAAAATACAAGCTTGCTACAATCCAACGAAACATCAATTCAGACTGATTTTTTAGAACCTTCTTATTCTGACGATTTATTAAGCAAAAATTTGGAGGAAATTTAAATTTCCAATAAATAGGAAACCAAATAAAGAATAAAAAGTAAGTTGAATAAAGTAGTAACAAGAAAACAAGTTTAGCAAAATATATTAGACAAAAGTGAAACTAATGATAAAAATTTATGTTCTTAAGTATTATCAAAGAGATAATTTAAAATAGATATAAAAAATAAATTCAAACTCAATTGGTATGAAGATTATAATAAAACCTGCAACTTATAGCTGAACACTGATTTAAAGTAAGAAGAATCAAAAAATATAAAAAGTTATAGGATACAGCTGGTCGAAGATTTCAGTAATCAAGAAGTGTTAAAAGAAAATTCGTAAACCACAAATAATAAATAAAACCTAGAGAACATTTTTAGTTCAAAAGATAATAAGCTAATTTCTTAATAAGATCTTTTATCTAACATTTATTAAGCCAAATCATATGAATAACTTTCAAAAGTTCAGAAATTTTCGGTTTCCTAGGATTAACTTTTAATAGATTTGAATTATTAAACTAGTTTAGTTTTGTGCTAAAGAAATGGTCAGGCCTTAGAAGAAGCTTTCTAATATCATTAGAAGATCGCTATTAAATGGGTTAGAAAAATATGTAAGAACACTTTATAAGATCTATTATCCAATCATATTGTAAATTTTTCTAAGCTACTAGAAAATACTAGAGAAGATAAAAATTTCTAGCAAGAGTTCAATAAATAATCTGCTTTTCTTATTCGATATAGTTCTTAAATTTTTTAAAACATTCAGGATTAGATTATTAGCATTCCTGACTCCCTCAAAGTGTTTTGTTACTGTGTATTCATTTAAAAGAGACATTTACCTGATGATTATCTCACTCCCTATGAAAGAAGTCGCATTAGGATTCATAATGGATATATACTGTAATATCTAATATAGATTTTAGACTAAATATTAGCAAGATTTCTTAATTTGCTTTTATTTCATAACTAGAATATTAGTTAAAAAAGTCCTACTCAACATTCTAAAATGAAATCAAGATCATAACTAGATTTAGTTAGAAAACTTCAAGATTTTAGCAAGTTCTATCTAAGCAATAATGATAGAAAATTTTTTATTTTTAGGAAGAGAATAAAGAGAGAAATAGATAATAGAAAGAGATGTAAATGAAGACAATTATACCAAATTGATATCAGTAAAATTTAATATTTAGAATAATTATGACAGAATTTCAGATTAACTATATACCATTGTCCAACTTAAGAAATTTTTACAATTTTCTTAAGATTTTAAACATTAGAGCTATCTAATGATTAATTAAATAGGCTATAATATGAGAATATCAAGTGAAAGTTTTGGAAAATAAATACAAATTACTTCTCCTAAAATCAATTTAAGAGACTCTTTCAAAGTGATAAAAAGAAAAGTTGAATAAAAAATGTAAATGTAATTAGATAAATTTTTAGATCAAATAATATATTTTTAATGGTTCTTAAATGAAATAAATAAAAATATTTTTGAATTATAATAAATAGTTAACTATTTCTAAAAATCATTTTTAATTAAGAGCTTATATCAAATTCTGCTTGCCTAAGAAAATAATAATTGGATTGATAAAGTTAAATTAGAATTGTTTAAGCTACTCAATATTTATTGTTAGGCTAAGGAAATTATTTTTAAATTTTGTATTAAGTTATTTCTCCTTCTTTAATTTTTCATTATACATTTAAAAAATTTCTTTTTATATTCTCCGCATACTTTTGTAACTATAAACTTATTAATTTAAATATTTTCAGTTCTTTATTTAACTAGAAATTAATCTTAACTTTCATATTACTAAAGTACGAGAAAATTTCAGGAAGAAGTTTATTTGATTAAGACAGAATACAATTAAATTTTATTATTAAAGGTATTCTATTTTAAGCCTATAGCCTAATAAAATTATTTTTTCATTAATTTATTTTTTTTAAAATAACTTAAATAGTAGTAATTCTATCTCTGAAAGAAGTTAAATTGAATAATTTAAATAAGAAATTAAATTTGTATAATGAAAATACTTAAAAGGCTAATAAAGATAATTTATCTTTAAATCTAAATTCATTCTATTTTTAACGCTTGTCGTTGACTAACTAAAGTTATTAGATATCATTTATGAAATGATAGTACAATTTAAATAAATGTATTTATATAACAATAAAATATCATAAATAAGATAAAATTTAAAATTACTTGTAAAATATCTCTTCTCAAAAGGAGTTATCTTAGTCAAATTACGATTAATAAAAATACTTTAAGAACTCAAAGTCATGTAATTAGAAAATTTTAAACTTTAAAGAACTGTACAAGAACTCGAAAGAAAAATTGAATATCTGATGATTAATTAATAAGAAAATAAATAGAAAATAAATAGTTAGGAATTATTAGAATAGAATAATTAGAAACTAAATTTAATCAATTCGCAGAGTTAAATGAAAGCATATCACTGCAAAAAATGTAGATTAATGATTCGATGGATGTAGAGCAACAGCCTACAACAAATTATATTCCCTATTAGAAAATAATGAGATGTTGATAATGTAAATAACCAGGGCACAAAGTTAGAAGCAGCTTCCAATTCTAATGAAAATAAAAGAAAATAGTAGAAAACTAATGGGAAAATATTTTCAGGATATATTATGTAATCAAGAAGGTAAAATATACAGGAAAAAAATACTCCAGCTAAACAAAGAAGCTCCAAACATATAGTATACAATTAACGAATTTAATAAGAAATGAATGGGAATAGATCTATCAGAAACTCTAAGAAAAAATAGGGTAAGAATCCTTAGAACGTATGATAAACAAGATCCAAGAAAATATGAAGTCTCTTTTATTTAACTTTAAACTTTTAGTTTGTAATTAACCAAATAAAGGTGAAATCACATAAATTAATTAAAAGAAATAATAAAAAAAATAATATATTTTTAACTTATAATTAATAAATTAATCTAAAATAGAATAAGTTTAATTATTTAGTTTTTAAATATATAAATAGAATATTTTTAATTGCAATTAAGAATCAATATTTTTCGTATTAATAGAATATTAAAATTAAGTTTCATTTATAGGATTACTTTGTAATATTCAATTTAAGAATTAAATTTTAAGTAATAAATATATGATGTAATAAAATCAATTAAATAAACTAAAAAATTTAAATCTAAATTGAAGAAAAGAGCTAAAATCTAATAAAGGGTAAATTTTAACTATTATATTTTTTAAATAAAATATTTTAAGTTAAAATAAAATTTATTTACTATATTTAACTTCAAACTATTAAAGATATAATTAAAAATACTAATATTTAGTAATAATATTTAATAATCAATTAATTAAAGAACATTGTAGAAGTCTAATAATTTAAATAGTTTAAAATTTCTTTTTATTTTAAATTTAAATATACAAAATAATAAAAAAGAATTAAGAAATTTAAGATATGAAATGGTCTAAATATTAAGTTTCAGTTGATTTAAACTTATATAGATTTATAATATGATGAAATGCTTATTTACTATTTTATATTTGCTTATTTTAAATTTCATTTTTATTTAAAGATTTAACTTAAATTCTTAAATCTTTTTAAACATTTAATTTTAAAAAGCTTTAGTTAGAGTAAATTGAAGACTTTTAAGAAAAATAATTCAAGCAGAATAAGGGTGAAATTGTAAAATTCTCATAAATCAATTTATAAAAAAGAACTGTAGTTGATGAAAAAGTACTAATTTAAATAAATTAGAATATTCTTCAAGAAAAATGGAAATTTATGTCAAGATGAAGAAATCTAAATAAAGACCAGAAAAAATGGAGATTAAATAAGAGGTATCTTAAAATAATACTATATAAAGAATTAATATATGAAATCTTTATAAAATGGAGAAAGATTTATTTATAATATTTTGGATGTATTGAGAGATGCATTAAAATAAAGCAATAGTTTTATAATTTTACAGTTTTTATTATATTTGAGTAAGTTTTAAAGGCATATTTTTTAATTTTTTAATAATAATTTTTCAAAATTAAATATAAATGCTACAAATGATTTTATGCTTGATATTAATTAATAAAAATTTCCTTAAGAATTATAAGGTTTAATATGGAAGAGAACTTGTACCACAGCGTATTAAGAAAGTAATAACTGGAATTTTAAATAAAAATGAATCAAGCACCAGAATTATTCAGAAAAGCCTTTTAAGCAGTAATTTCATCTTTTAACGAATCATGTTATATAGATTTAAACTGGTTACCTTTTAAGCACATTATAGAAATAAAGTTTTTAAATTCTATTATAAAATTAAATAAGAAATCATTGATTTTCCAAGATCGACAATAAGCTTTCTTTTCATTACCAACTGGAAAAAAGAATTTCAATATTATGGTTAAGTTTAACAATAATCAGACCTTTATAGTATCAACCTATAGAAATTCTAGATTAATTCAATTTTAAAACCTTTACTAAATATATAAGAGAAAAAAACAGCATTATTTCTATAATACAGCTACTCAAAAGTTAAAGAGAATGAAAAAAGCTAAAATATATACTGAGCAGTTTAATAATCTTTACCAATTTCCATAAACTACTTAAACTAAGTTGAAAAAATAATTTTGACAATAAATTATCAGTATATATAAACTTAGAACCTAATTCTATTATTTTCGAAAAGATCTTTAAGATCGTCATAATCCTATTTATGATCACTATTGTAAGTGCGGAGATACGACACATTTTTAAAGGCAAATACTATTATAATATAAGGGATTGACTTTCGTAAAAGATTGGGAATCATGACTTTAAACGTCTCATATTATATGATTAAGGACTTATTAACTCCTTCCTGAAGTCTTATTTGGGATATTTAGATTTATATAAAAGTATTTCGCAAGAAACTTGTGTCAAGAAGACTAGATTTATTAGAAATGGGAAAAGCAAAAAAGAAGAAATAGAAAATGAGGCTATAGCAAGGGTAATTAAAAATTGATGAGACCAAGATTATATTTAAAAAAATTAAAGATTTACTAAAGTGTTTAATTGAAGGAAGCAATTCTTACAGTTATAAATGTTAAAAAAGTCATTTAGTTTAAAAATTTAAATTCAATTTTTTACTTATTGCTTTTTCTATAACTAAAATTTCTAGAGATAAGAAGATTAAATGATTCCAGATCTTCTTATTCTTTTTTTCTCTATCCTTCATTTCTTTTAAAAAATCTAAACTCTTATTTTCATGCAATATTAGTATCACTTGATCCCTCTTCAATCTTAACGGTAAGTTTTAATTTTTGATATAGTGTCCTAAGGATAACTTTTTTAATCGAAAGTTGAGATACTCATTTATTTTCTTTTAGTATTTAACCTTGTAGTCATCTGGCAATACTCCTTTTAATCTTTAATTAGCCGTACTAGTCTTTATTTTTAGAGCTTTTTTTCAGATTACATCTTCAAAAATAATTAAATATTTTCCATTTTAATTTTATTTATTTAAAATATAATTTTATTTACATAATCATGTGAAATCTCTTAAAGTTCTTTGTTCCTCTTATCTTTTATTTTTTGAAAATAAATTAAAGTTTTATTAGATTCTGGGAAGAATTATAAAATAAAATAAAAATTATTTTTTATTATTGCTTTTTTGGTAGAATGTAGATTTTATTTATTACAATTTTTTATTATAAGATTTATTTATTTCTACTTAATCTTTTAATAAATTACTATATTAGCCTTAGTTACTTCATTTATTTAGGATATTTTCTCAATAAAGCTTTATTATGCTTAGTAGATCAGCTTTTCTTAATTAATTAATTTCAACTAAAATGTTTTTGGACCGAAAACTCCTTTCCGATTGCACAACCCGACACTCCCCTTTTATGGAATAACGAAGATATCCTATTGTGCTCCAGGCACAGCTGCCAGGGAGCTCCATCGCTATGAGTAGCCAGGCTTCAAGCCCCTACCAAGAGCGGATAATCTCAAAGACAGCGTTCCCTTCAGAAAATGACTCTGACCAGGAGCTTTCTCAGCGAAAGGAAAGGAACTTGTTCCTAACCATAAAACCAGAAAGTTTAGTCACGAAGGTCATTCTCAGCTCCCACCATCTTTTCAATTATTAGATCAGCTTTTCTTTTGTTACGACATTATAAATTGTAACTATCACTAAACAAAACAAATTAATTAGATGGTATGTTAAAAGAGAATAGGTATGTAACAATTATAAAAAGAATCAGCATAAGTACATATATTATTTTCATTTATTTTTTATTCAATGAACAGATAAAATCATGCTTTCGGTTTATAAATATTTATATTAATATTAATATTCTGGGTAGTCAATACAAATTAATTAAAAAAATAGAAAGTATTTTCAGCAAAATTGCTAAAATTTTAAGGAAACTAATCTAGTTTCAAAAGTATTTCCAACAAGTGTTAAAAAACCAGAAGTCTACTAGACTTACAATTATAGGTATTTGAACAGTATTAAGATTTTAATATTTTAATAAGAGAGATTTTTCTTAAAATTTACCGAAATTTTATAAATAACTTGTGGTAGTTCATTTTCAATGTGTATTAAAAGTTCATTGCTAAAATTGATATAATTTAGAGCTACAATCAGACAATAAAATTTTTGTTCCTACAGTTCTTTTGAATATTAATGAGTTTTTTAAGTTTAAATAAATATACAACAATCTCAAATCCTTGATTATTATAGTTCATTTCATTTGTAAACTTAAGATCAGGTTTAAGTTAAAATATTTTAAATAGCAAATACTGAAAATTAGACTTATAACAGTGAAAAATTTAATTTAAATAATAGTTTTTTAAGTTTGAAATTGCTTATTCTCTTTTGCCTAAACTACTATTCATGATATTTATTCAAAGCATTCTTTTATTCCTTTTCCACTCTTAGCTGAAATTTCAAAATATATTAAATTGTTTTCAGATGCAAACTCATTAGCTTCTTCAAACTATACTTATCTCTTATCTTCTAAATCACTTTTATTTCCTAAAAGAACTATTTTTACTTCTTTAAGTTCTTGCTGTTAAATTATCTTCAGTTTTCCTAATAAAAATTAAAAAGAAGTTAAATCAGTTAAATCAAAAACGAGTAGAATTACTTAGCAGCCTTTATAGTAATTAATTTCCTATTCTTTAAAAGAAGATGCAAATGCCACATCTATGATTTAGAATTTAACCAATCCAAAGCTCAATTATTGCATTTTATATTTAAAATCTAAACCTATTGTTGAAATATATCTATCCTCGAATTGATCTTCTGCAAATCTCTTTAAAACACAAGTTTTTCCAGCAAAGCTTTAACCTTATAAAAACATTTTGATTCAATAGTCACATTTAATTTCTTTCATCGGTTAAAATATAAAGTATAAGTGATTTAATAATAATGAAGTTCATTAATAAGTATTTATAAGTTAGATTTATTTTTATATTTAAAATTATTTAAATTTAAAGTTTCTTATTTTAATAGTTAAGCTTTTATACCTAAAATTAGTAAATCTCTTATTATAATACTATAACTAAGTCATTAGCTTTTAATCAATTTATTTATTTTATTGGTAAGAATCAATATCAATGCTTTATAAGATTTTAAAATAGCCAGGTTAATGCCTTCTAATATATATTTATTAATCTATATAATAGTTATCTTGAGTGTAAACTACTAAATCTTTTCAGCTAGTAAGAAAATAGATCCCTCCAAAATTCTTAGTTTTTTAAGTATATATTTAAAAATATTTATCATAAATTATAATTATGAAGTTAAAGCTATTCCTGAGACAATAAGTTATATTCTATTTACATTTTTAATCTAAAAGAGCTTTAGGACATCTATAACTGTAAGAATTGCTTCCTTCAATTATAGACGTTAGTAAATGCTTTTAATGCTTTTTAAATATTATCTATAAAGCTCTATAGTTATAAATGAATAATGGTATTAAGATATTGCTGGTTATAAAAGACAAAAATTAGTAAATTAAAATAATACTAAATGGCAACAATCTTAAAATATAATAAACTTAGTTATAATATTTTGAATAATAGCTTTATAATGTACTAATTAGTCCAACTAAAGCAATCATATCTATTATTTAATTATTACTCTTTTCTTCATTTCTTTTAATATTAAATTGTTTATTTTATAATATGGTAACTAGGTTATTTGGAAAAGTGGAATCCTTTACCTGATTTATATCTTACAGTCTTGTTGTTAAAATATAGTAAAATTATGATGAATGATGAGAACTAAACTTATACTAAAATACTAATATAATATAAGCGATGGATTTTATATAGAATTCACTTGCTTAAAATAGAAACTCTTCTTTAGCTGATTATAAAAAAGCTATTAATTCATAAGATAAACATAGATAGGTGCAAAAATACTTCTGAATAAAAGATTTGGAGTTGCTATAATTTAAGCAAGTTAATTTAATAATTAATTTGTTAAGAAAATTACTAAAATCTGCAACTAAAAACTAAAAAACTAATTTATACGCCTTTTAGTTAAAACGCTTAGAAACTCTATTTAACATGGACATTTTCTATAGCTTTTTCTGAATTAAGACCAATCTATAGGAAAAAATAATTTAATCCTAAAACAGTGTCTCTATGAGATAAAAAAAGAATATTCAAATTTTTTTAAATATAATATTACCTAAGATAGTTAAAAAACTAAAGATACATCTTCAAATATGAACTAAAATTCGAATAAAAATAGCCTTTTATAAGGGTTAAAAGTATATAGAATAAATATTTATTTTTGAATAATACCTATCAGTACTTAGCTTAAATTCATAAAATGAAGTTATAAAATTAAGGGAAAATTATTAAACCTTAAACTTGATAAGTAACTAAGAAACATCCACAGTTGATTATAAAAAATGATATAATAAAATTTATAAATTACTAAATCAAAAAGTTTAAATTGGAGTTTAGTGAACTTGGAGGACTTTCAACCTCGTGTTCACAGGACCAGTTTGATAACCTGGCTGGAACCAGCTCCCTTCAGGAATCTTTCCTCAGTCGCCTTAGATTGTATACCACTTCGGTTTGTAGATTTGACCTCCTGACGGATAAAATTAGTTACAGAATTCTCGTCTAATCTTATCCTAATATTAGTACTATTATTTTTCTTATTATTTTTTATTCCAGTACTATTATTTAATTAATTTCAATTTCTAACATTGTCTATATTTATGTCCAGTTTGTTTGCATACAAAACATCTTGGTTTATTCCTAATTCATTTCTTGTCTGGACTCCTCGGTAAATTAATAGCTCCTTCTATGTCAATTGGATCTTGAATTGTCTACTGTTGCTACTTGCTGTTCTCTTCAAGCACAGTTGTTCTCTGCTGTAGCAATCCCATTTCCCTGAAGAAAGTGTTTTGCTCTCCATCGTAGACTTCCCAGAAGCTTTCTTTCCATTCCTTGAGCTCAGTAACTTAATTTTTTAGAGCTCTATTCTCTAATCGTAGCTTCTTTACTTCCTCCTTCAGGTCAGAGAATGCGACTAAAATTTATGCCTGTTCTTCCTGGAACTGTGGCATCGCAAACTCTCGTACGGCTGCTGATTCTTGCGTCTCCAGCACCTTTCTAGGTCCTTCCTCTTCAGTTGGTGTCATCGAGGTAGCCTTTTGGCGCTTTTGTCCCATCTTTTAAGTTGATCTGGAAGTTCCTAGTTGAGTCTATTATTCTTGAAGGTTTTGAGAAGAAGATTATTTCTAGGAAGAAGACGTGTTAGTTAGAGATGAGGGTTCTTACTTTCTCTCCCCTTTTTAGGAGGTGGTCTAAAAGCCTTTCTTGAACCCTTCTACCATTTTTTTATAGTATAATAAAATTTATTAGAAATTAAATAAATATATAAATAAATATCAAATTACGTAACGTCACCTTTAATATATTTTCCATTTATTGCTAATTTAATGCTTCATTAATTTTTATATAAAAAAACATAAATTATGGTTTCAGAAAGTGTTTTCTTTACACCTACTAATAGTAGAAGAAAAATCAGAAATATCCATTCTCAAGCACACAATTTAATTTTGAATTGACTTAACCTTCTAAAGTTCTTGAAAACTTCTTAGAAAGAGTTAATCAAGGTAAATATCTTTAAACTCAGCATTAAGGGAAATAAATTAAAAAGATTAAATAAGAATTTATCAAATAACACAAAGAAAACAATAAAATCTGAAGAAAAGTTACACAAACGATATGAAATTGTCATGCATCAGGAAGTGCAGGTCTTCGATTTTGGAATTTAGCAAGTCACTATTTTAATATTTCTTAACTTGTAATCATATTTATTAACCTCTAAAATGAGGAGTAGAAACTGAAATATCTTGGTTAAAAACTAGAAGAGAAAAATCAACAGGCTGTATCCAGAATTGAGAACTACGAACACCAAATAGAAGCTTTCTTCAATAATTAGAACTATCAATATTACGTCATAACCAAGCTGAATGAGCGTGCTGGCAAATTGTAATAAAAACTATAGTAATTAAAATCGAAACTTAAAGTAAATTATCAGCAAAACAATATCTAATAAAGTGAATTCTTAAGAGCAACCTTATAAAGAGAAAAAATTAAAATTTAGGAAGAATTGATTCTTCTATTGAATCCATCACATTTATATTGAAAGTGCTGGAAATTTCAATAGAAACAATAGAATTATTTGATTCAAGAGAAAAAAGGATAAAAGAGAAGAAGATAATATTAATAGAGTGCATTGTAGTTTGATTGAAGCAATTTACAAAATAAAACAAGATAGAAATAATGAAAGATCACAGTCGAAAAACAAAGGCAATCTTGGGGAAACCCGAGTTCTCAATCTTGCCAAAATTAGATGTACAGAACCTTTTTATTAAACAGCAGAGAATATAAATTACTGTCCTCAAGACGGGATTTAGATTCTTCTATCATAAAATTTTCTTAAACTAATTAGTAATAATCATTATAATAATCTTGTATTCTTGTAAAAGCCATCAAATGAGAAACATAAGCTTATTCAGATGGGTAATATTCTTGTAAAATATTGTTTTCGAATCTTGTAGCAAACACTCATTCATCTAGATTAAACTCAAAAAAAATGTAAAGATGAAACCTCATCTGTCAAACCTTTTTATCACTAGCGAGAGCTCTCATAAAAATAAAGCCAACCTCTTTCAGCATGTTCACCCTTATTCGCGGTGGTACCTAGTACAAGATTACTCTCAATGCAATATACACTTCATCAGATTACCTTCAAGTTCTCCCAACTGAGGCTTAATCTATATTTTCTTAATAAAAAAAATTAGTTACTAAAGTTTGATATATAATATAATTTAAAAAAGCTAAAGCTAAAATAACTCAATGATATTACAGATAAAAATAACTTGCTACGTGATTCTTAAGCAAAACTCTCAATTTTTCTCAATAACTAAATAATTTTTAGAGAGAAAATAATTTTCTGTTAGAGAATTCCAGACAAAACAGAATAGTTACTAAAATTAAGTTAATTAATTGAGTGAATTTTTTCAATTGTAAAGATTTAAGTTGAAGTCTAATGAATTAAAGCATTTAAAAAATTTAAATGACAGATGCAGATATCATCATGATAAAACTTGATTTAAACTGAAGCATTACTTTTTAAATAAAAATTAGCTGAATTAATAATAAATTATATTAAAATAAACTTAATATTTACTTCATACATTTTCTTATAAAAGAAGGTAAGTGAAATTGAACTACAACAACAAATTGTCATATTTTAAAATTTAAAAACTAAAATAAGTTAAAAATAGAATAAGATAAAAAAAACTAAAATGGAAATGTTAACTTTAAATAAAGATTAGATAATTAAAGACAATAAAATTATGAAATTAAAATAGCTTTTCAATAAAAAATTTATATAAGAATTTAGAAATTTTCGTCTTAAGTTAGGTAAAAGATTCTTCAATATGTTGTATTGTAAAGATACTAAAGTTTTAAAACTTTCTGGATTTAGAATACAAATATAAAATTAAATGTTTGACGTTCTTGAAGGTATTTCAATCTTTTTCCTCCCAACCTCTAGATTGCTCTGAGGTTAAATATAAAAGTCTGAAAATCTCTACAACTCTTCTCTTTGCCATGCATGTTGTCATTATTTATTTCAACTAAAAGATTTTTTGGACCGGAACCTCTTTCCGATTTCATGACCCGACACTCCCCTTTTATGGAATAACGAAGATATCCTATTGTGCTCCAGGCATAGCTGCCAGGGAGCTCCATCGCTATGAGCAGCCAGGCTTCAAGCCCCTACCAAGAGCGGATAATCTCAAAGACAGCGTTCCCTTCAGAAAATGACTCTGACCAGGAGCTTTCTCAGCGAAAGGAAAGGAACTTGTTCCTAACCATAAAACCAGAAAGTGTTGTCACAAAGGTCATTCTCAGTTCCCACCATCTTTTAAATTATTAAAATAAAGTTTAATTATATCTAAAATATATTTATTAAAAAATTATTTTATTGAAAAGATCTTAGTCAAAGTAACAATCCTACTTTCCGTATGTAGCCATGCGCGGACTAGGATTACTTGGGACTAAGCGTGAAAATATGGAAGAATTTATAAGAAAGACTATAAATTTTTGGAAACACTAAAAAAAAGGTCCATTTAATCATAAGTTGAAGAACTGTATGTACTCGTAAGTAGCTAGATGCATCATATATCTTGGTAGAATTAACATAAATATTGAAAAAATAAGCAACAAAAAGAATAAAAACAAAACAGAAATCGAGGACTTAACAAGTTAGAAATATTTAATAGAATGCATTCACCATTTAATGCAATGTGATAAATTAAAAAATTGATAAAAGCAATAGATTCTTTTATCTCTGTTAATTTAATAATTGTAGAGATATATTATTCAATTATTATACTATTATTATTATAAATAATTAAAAATAAGTCAAACAATAAGAACGAAAAACTGTATACTTAAAATTTTTTACTATGTGATGAGTCTCTATGATAAATCATAAGCATACAGCATCATTACTTCTTCAACAAAACATAATAACTTTCAGCAGGATGTGGCCAAAAATTTTTACCTCCTTTAGATGGAGAACTAAAAAATAAAATGAATTTTAGGAAACTTTATTAATGAATTAATGATTCAATATACTCTATGAACATTTTTAAATCGGAAAGCTCAACTTTACGATTAGAATTAGTTCTAAACCGTCCCTATAGCAAATTTAAGGAAGATAATATAAAAAGAATATATCATAAAGGAAATTTAAAATTCCAGAAGTTCTAAGCAAGAACAATACTAATAACTCAATGATCCAATGGATATAGAATAGTAATCCCCAACATTAGATATACCCTATCTGGAATTAATGACATACTGATATTGCAAGCGGCCAGAGCATAAAGTACTAAGTTGTTACTAATTTAATAAAAATAAAAGAGAATAATAGGTAAATAATGGTAAGATATATTTAAAATATATTGCATAAGTGATGGTTTACTTTATATATAAAAATACTTAACTAAGCAAGGAAGCCGCTGTATCTAATAAACAGAGAATGAATTTAAAAAAATTATTGGGATTTGACCTATCGGAAAAAACCAAGAAAAATAATCTAAAAATTAATAAAATTTATGGCAATGAAGACCCAAGCAAGTTTGAGGTGAACGTATTATTTAACATTAAATTCTTTGAATTGTGGTAAACCAAATAAAGGTGACTTCATATTAATCTATTTTGTTAAAAATGCCAATAATTAAAATATCTATATAACAAATTGTTCCCATGAGGTCCTTCATCTAATTGTGGGAAAGATTTATCTCTTAGTCACCAAAGAATAGGACTCTTTCAAAGCGATTACATGTTCCTTTCCAAACCTATGGCGAAATGACTAGTCAAATACGACATTTAAAATCTTAAGTTCTTAGTCAAATTCACAATTGGAAATTCCTTCTTGATCACCTCTTGAGCTATAGCTTTAACTTTAAAAATTTTAGCATATTTGATGTTTTTATTTTTATCAGTCATATACTATTATAAATTTAAATACATTCTTATCAATGATAACTAAAGTAGAATATGTCAAAAAGATGGTTCCTTGGACTGAAATGGAAGGTTCATAGAGTATTATGGAATTAATAATTAAATTCTATAAGATTCAATTCAATTCAATTTAAATGTTCTGCAGTAGCTTCAAGCCGCCGCATAAAATAAAAGTTTTTTAATCTTGGTGGTTTTTCTTCTTGATTCTCTCTTGTCCCAATTCTCATCTTCTATATTCTTGAAGTTCTTGATTGTTTTTATTTTTTCTTGTATATTTGTCCGTCTTTATTGCAATACAGTTTCTTCCTTTCCTTTTCTTCTTTAATTCAGTATTCTTTCTTGAATTTCTAGAATTTCTTACATCTTCTGTACAGATGATTCTGGCTTTTACAAAAGTAACATTTCTTCTTTATTTTTCTAGCTGGCTCCATCTTGATTACCTGCTCTTCTTCTATTTCCATTTTGTCGATCTTAGGAATTTCTTGTCTCTAACTTAATATTATTTCCTTATTCTAATCTTGTATCGTTTTTATTGAGGCGCTCATCTGTTTCAACTCTTCCTACTGATACTTCCAGAGAGTGTCAAGCTCCCTTTCCCAATTTGCCATTCGAAGCTCTCTTGAGTCCTGTTGCTCAATTAAATCCATTAGCTTCGTATTTTCCCTCTTGAGCTTCTTAACCTCTTCCTATAGGTTTATGACTACCTTGATTAGTTGTTCTATGCTCAACTACCCGGATGGATAGACTACCGACACCTCCTAATGTAGGGCCGACTTAGGCTGCTTCCTTGGCTTTTCCTGCGTTGACGGAGTGAGTTCATGGCTTGCCCTAGCAATTGGATATTCTTCCCTGGGTAAGGAAGATTAATATTACTTCACCGGAGTTTAGTCTTATTAAGAAGAAGATTAGGGTTAAGTGTAAGACGACTGATTAAGAGTGGCTTCTGGTTTCCTCTCCTATTTCTTGGAGGTGGTGTAGAAACCTTTCTTTAAGCCTTCCATTTTATTTAAATTCTATAAGATAGAAGCTTTAATTTAAAATTTTATCTAAAGATTTAAATATTCTAATTATTTTCTATGGGATTAATTGATATATATCTGATCATAAAGTATCAGTCTTCTAATATCATGGTTCCCTGCCTTTTATTAAAATCATTCTCTTAAGTGTTAATAATATATACATATCATAATATGTTCATGTATGTTATATTCTCCACATTTACATTTCGGATTATCAATAGAGAAATTGTGATCTTATAAATCCTTCGTAAAACTGTAAGACTAAATTCTTATTTTATATATGCTATTAATTTCTCTTGTATAATGTTTATTAAATTTTGAATATGTTATTTCTGTAAACTAAGTCAAATTTTGAAATTATTAAGCAAAAATATTAGCTGTAGTCATTCTATTAATTCTTTGAATCGAATCTCTATAAAATCTATTTTTTATTTAGTTATTAACATGCTTAGCAAATATTTTTAGATTCTGCTTATATTTAATAATAATAATAATAATATACTTAAAGTTAGTAGAGTTTTGCATTCTCTGGAATTGCAACCAGTTCCTGCGGACAGTTTTTTTAACGTGGGTGTGATCCACGACCTTTTTATTAAGTGGAAGGTTACCACTGTAACCGTTCAAGTGGTCTTGCAAAAAGCTTTTATTTGTAGATCCCTGTTGGAGTTATTCATAGTTTATTGAGTTGTCTCCATGTTCTTTTCTGCTCTTATTCGTTTATTTTCTTTCATTATCAACAGTTTTTTAAAATATGTTGATTTGATTTGCAACATCAACAAAGTTTGTATTATTGTCTTTATTTCGTTCTTTTTTATGATAATTATTTTCTATATTTTCTAATCTTTTAATGAAACTTGTAGCAATCATTTCTTTTTCTGGATTCAATTCTGTTTTTAATTCTATTGGTATTTTTTCTATTTCCATTTTTGTGTCGTATTTAAAATTTTATTATGATTAAGTTCAGAGTTATTCTTCCGTTATTAATTTGCTACAAATAAGTTATCTTCTAAGTATTAGTAATTCGTTGTTCTAATCTTCTATGTTACTCATTAGTTCCCGTATTTTATCGCCTAAGTTGTAAGTTGTTTCTTCATAATTTGAGATTACTTTTTACATTTGGTCTAATTAAATTTAAAGTTTTTGATTAGTCTCGTTTTTAGGTTAACTTATCTCTATTTATCCTACCATAACTTTACCTTCTGAAGAAGAGCTTGACTCCTCCTATTGTTATTACTTTTTCTAAATTTCTTTTGCTGCTTTTCTCTTTAGGTTTCTAAGTTAATTTTTTGAGAGTCGAAGAGATTAATCCATTTTTTTGGCTTATATTTTTGTCATTTAAATCAATATTATAAAACTGGGCCATCTTCATCACGTCATTATATTATTAATATCCTTCTTTTCAGTTATTTTCACATATTCTTCCAATTTTCGAATTAATTTTTCCTAAACTTTCTTTACTAATTTTGTAAAAAATTTAAAAAGCTTTAGAGCATAATATGTTTAAATTGAAGTAAGTTTTAATATACATAGCATGATTTATTAAAAGATCTTGATTCTGCTTAGAAAGCTTTTCTTGATATGAATCTCATACTTGAATTAATTTTATTCAATATGAAGTGATACCTTTTTAAACAGTTTAAGGTATTAATTCTTCTCCTTATTATACTTTAGGTAAAATAAAGAGTTGATATAGGTTTTTAAAATGTAAAGGTGTCACATTTTTATAACTAATTAACTAATATACAGTTTTCTTTAATGCAGCTAAATATTTAAACCATGCTTCCTCACAGTGATTAATGAGGTTTTTTTTTAATGCGATAATATTCCTAAATATGTAACTTATTGATTTTAAATGATTGGCTTCTTGTTAACCTATAATTCTAGTTTGGCTTATTTTCCTTTCTTTTCTAAAATTATATAGGTTCACATTTAGTAATATTTATTTTTAAGCATGTTCATCTAATTAATTAATTAGTTTTAACTAAAAGGGTTAGGACCATCTTTAATTAGAGGAGACGCTTCCTAAAAATAAAGGCAACAAAAGTTTTTATATCCATCACTCAACTGTACATATCTTCGTCTGAATCAATTGAAAACTGAGATAATTCTTCTTTCTCTCCTATAAGCTAATAGAATTGTTCTTCCTTCTTCTTGTAATTTTTCTCCAGCTTCTCTAAATAAATTCTAAGGTCATCGTTGTCCTTTTGAAGTTGTTTATTTTGCTACTATTAATTACAAAGATCCTGTTTGACTAATGTCACACTTTAGTATAATACTGACTTCTTTATATAAATACCTCCAAAGCAGTTTAAATATAGTCTTCTTGATGTTCCAAATTCATTTCGGTGCTGCTCAAGCACTTTTCTTAACTTTAGATTTTATCTCCATTAATATTTAATCTTTTTACAACAATAGCAACGTTTTATTAAGGCTTGAAGTAAAGTTTTTATTGTGTTTAAATTTTTGTTCTATTTTCATCTCATCTATTTGAGGTTAGTATTTTTTAATTTGTAATTAGTCTTCTTCTTCAATTTTCTATGAATTTGCTGCTAGGCTTTTTTCTATCAATACAATTTGGAAGTTAAGGCTTCAATTTAAAACAAAAATTAGCTTACCTAGCCTTTATCTTCCTTTTTTATCTCACAAAAGAGCTTAAGATTCTAGTTTTCTGTCTTCAGGGTTTAAATTTCTGTATTCATTTTCTTATTTAAGGAATAAAGTTAAATAATGTCTTGCTCATGGGGTTTCTCAAGCTTTTTAAATTTGTTAGGAAATTCAATATTTCTCAATCCTTAACAAGAGTAGATTTATCTTTTTTGAATTCATGATTCCTGTTAGTAAACTAGGACTTTGGATGATCTATTAGGTTAGAATTTAAGGTTTATATTACCGGGGTTTTTTCCATTTTTTTTTATTAAGTATGTTCATCTAAAATTCTATTTTTTAATTTTTAGATTCTACATACTACTTTCTGATTTAGATAGTAGGATTAAATCATCTGCCATCCTCTTCAAGTAATGCTGTTTTCAAATTTATTACATTTAATCCCAAATATATAAGTTTTGTTTTCTAACTATCGAATTATAAAATCATAGTATAGCAATGCTATTGCTGGCCCATTTGAACTACCTTGCATTGCTCCATTATTATATTAAAGTCTTCTTGATTATGTTCCATCTATTAAAAAAGAAGAATTTATCTACTATAAGAAAATTATAAAGCATTTATAAGGCCTAGAGATATTTTTAACATTTTTAGTTAATCAAAGAGTAATTTTCTCTCTATATAATCGAACATTTCTCCAAATCTATAAAATTGCTACTAATTTAGTTTTTTCCTTTGCTTATTTACGAAATTTGTCTTTTATTTACTAAATACTTCAAATTTACATTTTTGTTTGTTTCTTTTTCAAAAATCCCATTTAATTTTAATGTACTAAATTTCTTTCATATATCAATTATATAATCTCATTTTAAGGGTTTATCTTATAATTTTAAAGCCATACTTATTAGAGAGATGAATAGTCAATTTTTCAATCATTTTTATTTCCTTTTTCGAAAATAGGAATAATGATTGAAATATTTAATTTCTATGGTATTCTTTCGAGTCCCAGCATATTATTCAGGAAAGAGTGAAGAATTTAGGTAAGATAATGTTATCCATATTTTAATAGCTCAACTTTGATATTATCTGGGCCTTCTACTTTACCATTAGGTGTATCTTGAATAATTTGCTAAATTTCTTTAATAGAAAAAGGCTAGAATTGTTATTAATATAAAAATTGAAAATTACTTGTAAAATATCTCTTCTCAAAAGGAGTTATCTTAGTCAAATTACGATTAATAAAAAATACTTAAGAACTCAAAGTCATGTAATTAGAAAATTTTAAACTTTAAAGAACTGTACAAGAACTCGAAAGAAAAATTGAATATCTGATGATTAATTAATAAGAAAATAAATAGAAAATAAATAGTTAGGAATTATTAGAATAGAATAATTAGAAACTAAATTTAATCAATTCGCAGAGTTAAATGAAAGCATATCACTGCAAAAAATGTAGATTAATGATTCGATGGATGTAGAGCAACAGCCTAAAACAAATTATATTCCCTATTAGAAAATAATGAGATGTTGATAATGTAAATAACCAGGGCACAAAGTTAGAAGCAGCTTCCAATTCTAATGAAAATAAAAGAAAATAGTAGAAAACTAATGGGAAAATATTTTCAGGATATATTATGTAATCAAGAAGGTAAAATATACAGGAAAAAATACTCCAGCTAAACAAAGAAGCTCCAAACATATAGCATACAATTAACGAATTTAATAAGAAATGAATGGGAATAGATCTATCAGAAACTCTAAGAAAAAATAGGGTAAGAATCCTTAGAACGTATGATAAACAAGATCCAAGAAAATATGAAGTCTCTTTTATTTAACTTTAAACTTTTAATTTGTAATTAACCAAATAAAGGTGAAATCACATAAATTAATTAATTAATTCATTAATATATAAAGGGTTACTTTTGAATCTCCTTATTATTTTTATAAATTAAATCGATTTGCAAGAAAAATAATTTATTAAGAAGCAAATCTTCGCTATAGAGACATGCTCACAGCATAGATATTCAGAGAGAAACTTGAAGGACTTCAGAAATATCCTGAAATAAATTTTACTAAAATTAACAAGGAATAAAGACAAGAAATTATTTCAATCTTTCGTTGCGCATTTAATCTTATAACTTTCAGAATTATTTATATACGTGCTGGACAGTGAAAAACGTACTCTGTCCATGCAGAAATAAAGATCCATATAAGCATATCTTCGAATGTGTCTACTCTTTGGACTCACTTAGAAATCTTTCTGATAAATTTACTGGAAAAAACTTGTAAATACTAATAACTTATGATCAAATCTACATAAAATAACAGTTTATTTCTCATAAATAAACTGATGCAGACCTTCTAATAAAAAATTTCGTAGTAATTTGCAATCTAAAAAACGATTATTATTTAAAAAACATTTCAAAACAAACAGAGTTGCAGGTTGAATTAAAAGAAAGTATTAGAAGCATGAAGAAAAGCGAGAAGATGTAAGAAAATAAACGAGAAGAGAAGAAAATTAAAAAATTTAAACTTATATAACAAGAGGAACTGAATTAAATGTGAAGCTTCATACAATAACTCTTTTATTAAAGTGAATTATTGTATCTAATTTTAGATTAAGTCTACTATAATTTAAATTCAAATAAACAAGAAAGATAATTTTAAAATTTTTAAGTTGATAAATCTATAAAAGTTTGAAGTAAAAATATATTTAATAAATTAAAAATATTATAATATATAAAATTAACTAATATTAAAAAACTTTTAGAATAGACAACAATCCTACTTTCCGCATGCCGCCGTCCCGGACCGAACTGAAAGCTGTATTTTGCTCTGAGTTTTAAACTAGAGAATTTGAGTGCTTGGAAATATGCACAAGACAAGGTAGAACTTTGAAGAAAGGCTAGAAATCTTTGGAAATGCTGGAAGCAAAAAAAAATCTGCTTGTTCTTAGTTTGGGTAACTGTATGTACCCATAATTAGCAAAATGTTTTCTTTGCTTTGGCAGGTTTAACACAAGAAGAATCAAGAATCAGCGTCGAGGAGAAGAAATCAAGACAAAAGTCAAAAACTTAGCAAGCCAGAATATTTTCTAGAATAATGCATTCACCATTTTGTGCAATGAGCTCAATTGAAAAATTGATAAAAACAAAAGTCTCATTTTATCATGATTAACCCAATAATGCTAGAGCAATGTAAATTTATTAATTTAATTGTAATATATTATTATAAAAAAGTAAAATTCAAGGATATTAGAATTATTTGAACTGGAAAAAGATGATTGATTAGAAAATTCTGCAACTAAGGGAGAAGAAGTTAAAGATCAAGAAAAAGATGAAGAGAATGAGGAAGATAAAGAGGAGGAGAAGAATATGAAGAGTAAAATGAAGAATAGAAGGAATAAACTGATGAAGAAGATAAAGATGAAAGTGTGAAGAAATGAAAAATTTTTAAATAATATTATGAATCTTAAAATAAATGAAGCAATTCCAATAATGAAAAGATGTAACAAGATTATTTTAGTTAAATTTAAGTAAAATTTAAAGATAATCAACAAAAAGTCTAACCTTTCATGCATATCTTCCCACATAAAGGTCCAGGTTCTACGCAATCATCTGTAGCTGTACAAATCTTCTCTGAGACTTTATAGCATTATCCAGCACAAGAATCCTCATCCAAAAGACAAACTAAACCACAAAAAAATCCTGGATCTTAGCAATTTGAAGTGGCAATACATTTTTAAACACTTTCTTCATAGCAAATTCCTCCGCAAGATTTCTCATTTGTATAACAGAGAGTTCCACAAGTTGAATTTCCATCAGTACAGTTACTGTTTCCTACACATATTTATTAATTTTCATTATAACATAATCCATTGCACAATAACTCATTGACATTACAAAGAGTTCCACAGGTATAATCTCCTTCAGTACAATTTTTATTTCATAAGCACACTTTTTCGTTTTTTTTGACACACTCTTCATTACATAATAACTCGTCAACATTACAAAGAGTTCCACAAGTAGAATCTCCTTCAGTACAGTTTTTATTTCATAAGCACACTTTTTCATTTTTTTTGACACACTCTCCATTACATAATAACTCGTCAACATTACAAAGAGTTCCACAAGTAGAATCTCCTTCAGTACAGTTTTTATTTCATAAGCACACTTTTTCATTTTTTTTGACACACTCTCCATTACATAATAACTCGTCAACATTACAAAGAGTTCCACAAGTAGAATCTCCTTCAGTACAGTTTTTATTTCATAAGCACACTTTTTCATTTTTTTTGACACACTCTCCATTACATAATAACTCGTCAACATTACAAAGAGTTCCACAAGTAGAATCTCCTTCAGTACAGTTTTTATTTCATAAGCACACTTTTTCATTTTTTTTGACACACTCTCCATTACATAATAACTCGTCAACATTACAAAGAGTTCCACAAGTAGAATCTCCTTCAGTACAGTTTTTATTTCATAAGCACACTTTTTCATTTTTTTTGACACACTCTCCATTACATAATAACTCGTCAACATTACAAAGAGTTCCACAAGTAGAATCTCCTTCAGTACAATTACTATTTCTTAAGCATATCTTTTATGATTCTTTGTAGCAAATTCCACCACATTATTTCTCATCTAGATTACAAAGAGTATCACAAGTATAATCTCCTTCATGACAATTACTATTTCTTAAGCATATCTTTTATGATTCTTTGTAACAGACTCCACTACATGATTTCTCATCTAGATTACAAAGAGTACCACAAGTAGAATCTCCTTCATAGCAATTTCTATTTCCTAAGCACAACTTTTAGGTTTATTTATAGCAAATTCCGCCACATAGTTGCTCTCCTATATTGCAAAGTGTTCCACATGTATCAACTGTATCAAAGCATTCTTTTGATCTTAAGCATATCTTTTATGATTCTTTGTAGCAAATTCCACCACATGACTTTTCGGCTATGTTACAAAGTTACCCGCATTTTATTCCTGGATTCTTACAATTTATAGTTCCTAAGCATTTTTTTTTACTTTATATATAGCATTATCCTCCGCATGGTTATTCTCCAAGCTTACAAGGATATGAACAGCTTGGATTATTCAGAGGACAATCATTTGTTTCTCAGCATTTATAACTTTTAGGGTTATAACATTTACTTCCACATAATTTTTCATCTAAATTGCAAGGTTATCCGCATTATCTACCTGGATTAGAGCAATTAAAAGCTTATAAGCATTTTTATTTACTTGGATTATAGCATTTACCTCCACAAATATTTTCGCCAATTTTGCAAATTTAACCACAAGTTACTCCAGATTTATCACAATCAGAAGTACTTAAGCATTGCTATTAATTTATGTTATAACACAACCCTCCACAAGAATTTTCATTCAACTTGCATATTTTTCCACATTATTCACTTGGAACTGGACAATTAATATTACCTAAGCACTAATTTTCGCTTTTTTTATAACATTAACTTCCACAAGATATCTAATCCAGATTACAAACTATTCCACATTGTGATCCTGGAGAATTACAATTTTCACTTTTCAAACACTATTTTTTAGATGAATCATAACACATTCCTCCACAGGATTGTTCATTTTTTTTGCATAATAGTCCACATTAACTACCAGGAGAAAAACAGTTAACTGTGGCTAAACAATCTTTTATGCTTGGGTCGTAGCATAATCCTCCACAAGATAATTCATTTAAATTGCAAATAGTTCCACACATTTCACCAGGATTATCACATTTAGGCACATTTAAGCATTTTTTCTTTTGTTATTTAAAGCACTAACCTCCACAAGATTACTCATCGAATTAACAAACAGTTCCACACTTTGAGCCGGACTTAGGACAATTAATAGTTTTTAAGCATTTTTTTTCACTTGGTTTATAGCAAGTACCTCCACATGACTACTCATCCTTTTTACAGGGAATGCCACAAATCTCTCCTGGAAAATCACAATTCGGAACATTTAAACATGTCTTTTCATTTGTTTTAAAACAGACGCCTCCACAAGATAATTCTTCTTTTAAACATAGTTTTCCGCAAGTTTCTCCCGAATTAGGACAGTTAACAGTGCCAAAACATATTTTTTAATTTGTTTTGTAACATTATCCACCACAGGATTATTCTTCTAGATTACATAATATTCCACATGCTTCTCCTGCTATTTAGCAATTAACCGTACCTAAACAAATTTTTTTATTTGGATCGTAACATATACCACCACAAGATTATTCTTTTGGACCACATAATATTCCACATGTTTCTCCTGCTGTTTAGCAATTAATCGTACCTAAACAAATTTTTTTATTTGGATCATAACATATACCACCACAAGATTATTCTTATGGACCACATAATATTCCACATGTTTCTCCTGCTGTTTAGCAATTAACAGTGCCAAAACATATTTTTTAATTTGTTTTGTAACATTATCCACCACAAGATTATTCTTCTAGATTACATAATATTCCACATGCTTCTCCTGCTGTTTAGCAATTAACCGTACCTAAGCAAATTTTTTTATTTGGATCATAACATATACCGCCACAAGATTAGTCTTTTGGACCACATAATATTCCACATGTTTCTCCTGCTGTTTAGCAATTAACCGTACCTAAACAAATTTTATTATTTGGACCATAACATATACCGCCACAAGATTATTCTCCTTTTGTACAAAGTTTTCCGCATTTTTCACTTGGAGTATCGCAGTCTATATTTCCAAGACAACTCTATTTATCTGGCGAATAGCATTAACCTCCACATGATTGCTCTCCTATTTTGCAAAGAAACCCACAAGTTGCTCCTGGAGAATAGCATTCTTAGGTTCCTAGACATTACTAATCACTTGTCTTATAGCAAATACCTTCACATGATTATTCATTTTTTTTGCATAATTTTCCACAAGTTTCTCCTGGAGAAGAACAATCGTTAGATCCTAAACATTACAAATCGGTTGCTTTATAACAAACACCTCCACATGATTATTCTTCTAATTTGCATAATTTTCCACAAGTTTCTCCTGGAGAAGAACAATCGTTAGATCCTAAACATTACAAATCGGTTGCTTTATAACAAACACCTCCACATGATTATTCTTCTAATTTGCATAATTTTCCACAAGTTTCTCCTGGAGAAGAGCAATCGTTAGATCCTAAACATTACTAATTTGTTTCTTTATAGCAAACACCTCCACATGATTGTTCATCTAATTTGCATATCTTTCCACAAATTACTCCTGAAAAAGGACAATCAATTGTTCCTAGACATTACTAATCATTTAATTTATAGCAAGTACCTCCACATGATCTTTCATCTTATTTGCATAATTTCCCACAAGTTTCTCCTGGAGAAAAACAATCGTTAGATCCTAAACATTACTAATCAATTGCTTTATAGCAAACACCTCCACATGACTATTCTTCTATTTTACATAATTTTCCACAAGTTTCTCCTGGAGAATAGCATTCTTTGGCTCCTAAACATTACTAATTTGTTTCTTTATAGCAAGTACCTCCACATGATCTTTCATCTTATTTGCATAATTTTCCACAAATTGCTCCTGGTAAAGGACAATCTTTGGTTCCTAAACATTAATAATCATTTATTTTATAGCAAACACCTCCACATAATTACTCATCTTTTTTGCAAAACTTTCCACAGGTTGATCCTGGAAAAGGACATTCAATTGTTCCTAAACATTACTAATCACTTAATTTATAGCAAGTACCTCCACATGATTGCTCTCCTATTTTGCAAAGAAACCCACAAGTTGCTCCTGGAGAATAGCATTCTTAGGTTCCTAGACATTACTAATCACTTGTCTTATAGCAAATACCTCCACATGATTATTCATCTTTTTTACATAATTTTCCACAAGTTTCTCCTGGAGAAGAACAATCTTAGGTTCCTAGGCATTAAAAATCCTTTGTCTTATAGCAAACACCTCCACATGATTTTTCATCTTATTTGCATAATTTTCCACAAATTACTCCTGGAGAAGAACAATCGTTAGATCCTAAACATTACAAATCGGTTGCTTTATAACAAACACCTCCACATGATTATTCTTCAATTTTACATATCTTTCCACAAAGACCACCTGGAGAAGGACATCTTACATCTGGTTAGCAACTTTAAGTTCGTATATCGTAACATAATCCATTACAAGTTGATTAAGTATAAGTGCAAAGTAATCCACAAGTTTCTCCGGGTGTTTAACAATTTATTGTACTCAAACATTACCTTTCGCTACTTTTGTAGCATATACCTCCACACGAATTTTGACTTTTTTAACATAATACACCGCAAGTTACTCCAGGATTAGGACAATTGACGGAGCCTAAACAGATCATTTCATCTGGATTATAACACTTATTATTACATGTATTTTGTCCGTTAGAACAGGCAGATCTTGCATTTTGAATAAATAGAAGCATTATGAAGACAATAAGAAGTTTCTCCACTTCTTTCATTACTTTTTATAATTTATTGACTTTAACCTGCTTATAAATAAAATGTTTATATTGTAATAAAAAATATTATAAACTAAATATTAGATTGCTTTTTCTCTGATGATAAAGCAATAGTTTAAGCTATTTTTAGCCATTGTTTGCTTTAATAAAAGAAAAAAATATTATTTTACAATGCTTTAATTTACATTGGATTCACTTATTTTTGATAAATCTCTATTTTTAATTATTCTATCCTTTTATATATTTAAAATAAGGAATAAACTTTAGTAAGTTTTGATATGTTTAGTCGTAAAAATGTACTAGTTAATTCCTAATTTTTCATAAAGCAAGTTTTGCAAGTTAAGATTTATAAAAAGCTTTAAGATTTATTTACTTTCTAAATAAGAAGATATTAAAATTAATAATTCTTAAGGATTTAGTTCTTTAAATTAGCTATAAGATTAAGCTTAAGCAATGAGTATTCTAATCTTATAATTTGTAAAGAATATACTTAATTATCAGAATTTTCTAGCTGTACTAAGTCTTTTATATCTTAATATTCATCTTTCTGCTTAATAAAAGCTTTTTAGTTTTAATTATACTTCAAGCATCCTTTAACTGGTGAGAGGCTTTGCTACAGTCTTTGTTAGCCTTTCTGAAAAGATAAGGAGTTTAGTTATTTTATTAATAATCATAGCTTCTATTATTGGGGAGTAGCTATTTTCAAATTTATTTTGTACCGTTTCCTCTTATTTTTCAATAAGAATGTGAATCTTAAATTTAAGCAAGATAGTAAAAGTTTAAAGGAACTTGTAATAAAATAGCTAATAGTTAGTAAAAGATATATAGCACATACAACAGATAATTAATCAAAATGTAGTTAAAAACTAAATTTAGCATCATGCTTTATAATTAAAAATAACTCTATCATTTAGATTTAATAAGTAGATTTTTATAGAAGGCTTAACTAATTTTAGTATTAGTAAGAACAACTATTATTAAAAGGATTTAAATTAATTAATAGCACTATTAACTAAATACTAAAGAAGCAATATAAGTTTAATTTTAGTAATTAAAGGAAAAAGCCAAATACTATATGAATAATAGCTTTTAACTTTTACATTATAAGTAAAACAAAAGACTACTCTATATCTAAAATTAACATTTTACTTATAAGCTTAAATTATGCTTATTTAATAATAACACTATTTTTAACATTCCTTTTGTTTCCTTAAAACTAAAATTTTACCTATCTGGGATTTTCAAAATTAAATTAAAACCATCCAAGACTAAAGTTTAAACATCTCAGGCAATCAACCAGAAAAATTAGTACTTTCAACTCATGAACAGCATTTATTGCTTAAAACTCTCTTCATAAATCGAAATTTAAATGTTACTCAGAACTGCAATTTTAGTAAAGGTTAAGAAACTTACGAAAGATCATGAAACTATTTCTAAAGGAAAAATAAATTTAATTAAGCTTAGCTCTAACTTAGAATAAAGAACTCAAAGATAAAACTTCATAAAAAGCAGAGTGATCATATTATAAATAGAGCTTCATTTAAGAAGCAACTAAGCTTCTGAAGGAGATTAGTAAAAGAAAAATTTAGCAAACATTTGAGATTTATAATCTAAGCAAAAAATTTAGAAGTTTAATTTTTATAATTAGAAAGATAATTTATGCATAACTTTATATGTGCATCATAAATCAGAAAAGAGAACAGGTAGAAATAAAAAATGAAAGCAACTAATATTATATACAGGCTACATAATTAATAAAAACAAAGACAAAAAGAATTTTAAAATGTTTTAAGAAGTATTTAAAATAAAGCTAATAGAAATAAAGCAAGATCTAAAACTTAACTAAGATAAATTGCTTTACTGTGCAAAGATGCATACATTAATTCACAGCTTCTTAATTTTAGATAATCTTTTAGAATAAAAATCAGATAATATGATATTAAGATTAGAAGTTGGAATATTTATGACTGTTTACTAATACTTGCAAATATCTAAAATCATTACATATTGACTCCTTAAGAAAATAAAGTTGAAGATCAAGTTAAATTTAAACAAAAGCATCACTTAAATTTTGCAAGTGGTCTGATATTACAAATCACAAAGGTAAATTTTAAAGAAATTAATTTTAGAATTTAAAAATATATGAAAAGGATTGCAAAATAATTTGCAAATCATTAAAGATATAAATTTTGGAGAACTAAACAAAAATTAAAAACATCAAAAAATTTTATTATTTTAATACCTCATCAAAGAGTTTTAATATAAAAGATTTATTAAAAAAGTATAAGACATTATAGAAATTTTATAGTAAGTATTTAAACTGAAATCATTTATACAAAACTAAATATTTTTCATCTAGAGCTATAGTTTAAGAAACAAATTTCTGAGTGTTATATTTAATAATAATCATAATAAAACTGTAACTTAAGGATCTTAATTTTAAATTGATGATATTTTTCGAACTATTATCTTTCTTAATGTAGTGTAAATGTAAATTGGAAATTTTTGTTCATCAATGCTATTATTTTAATCTTCAAAATATAAGCGGGCAGAGGCATCACTTTCATCCTTTCTATTGCTTCTTATAGTGATTTGAAAACCTGAAATATTTAAGGTCATCTTTTTTTGTTTTGCTAAAAATAAATGCTCATCAGAGTTGGAATCAATTAAGACTCAGTGTAAAGTTTGATGTAGAATTTGAAATACCTCATTATAATGTAATTTTCAAAGGGTAAACAATTTAAGTAAATAAAGCAAGATTTATTTAAAGTTTAATTAGGATTTTGTAAAACACATCTTGTAACTTTCTTTAGCTCGTGATTATATCATGCTTCATTTTTTAATATCTCGAAGAATAACCCTAGTAATTACTTCTTACCCATATTCTATTTTCAGAGTATAGGTATTCGGAAAATCAATTAAAAATTTTAAGGAATAATTATTTGATATTTAGAAGCTTTTAGATAGATCCGTTCCCAAACCTTTTGTACTACATCGAAACATCTTAACATTATGCTTTATAGTTTTTTTAAGCCTTTCCTAGATAGATTAATATTCTTGATATTTAAATTTGCTAATTATTTAGTTTTATATTGAAGTCTGAATTTTCATGCTTTAGCTATTACTTCTAAAGTAGATATATTCACATTTTTCAGCATTAATCTCAATTTAGCTTAATTAAATATTTCTAATGTGGCCTAAATTAATAAAATCTTATTATCTTTATCGGGAAGCAATAATAAATCATCTACCCAAGCTTTGGAAGTAAATATCTGTAAGCAAGTTTTAAAGTCCAGATATTTTTAGGACTTCCAGAGTTAATAATACAAAAAGACAATAGAAAATTTAAGAATGAAATAAGAAAATTTTTAATCTTTCAAATAAAAAAATAAAATATAGCATAAATAACAATTTTTTGATTAGATAGCACTTAATAAAAAACTGAGATTATAGAGCGCGCAGCTCTTTAAATAAAATTAAAAAAATATTCTACATTACAGTCTTTTCTAGCATATCTCGAAAGATGTTTTCTTTTATAGGGTCAGTGTCGAAGTGCTGCCTAAGAAACCTTAGTACTTGGCATCGTTCAATTTAACGTTACTTGATACCTCAGTCTTGTCTCGCTTGATTCCTCCAATATTCATGCTCAGATCTTCCCATTAGATACTTCCTTGTAATATAGTTTAAATCAATCACATTAAATTGATTCTCCCTAAGTAAATTTTTAATCAGTGATAAAATTTTGGTTAGATAATTAAATTTTAATTAATTAATTGACGAAATCAAAGCTATTCAGTTTTTTATCGAGCTACTTTCTGCTTAGTTACCTATCGGCAGGGTTTTATTAAGTCTCCTTCCGTACAACCTTTTCAAGTCTATGGTTTCTTCATGGTTTAAATCTTAAATTTCAGTTTGGCAGATTTTTCTTGTCCTCCATAAATTCCTCTTAAATGAAAGATTCTCATCCTCCATTGGCTCATAATATTTCTCGGAATATTCTTCTCATATTGGAAGGAGAATGGGAAGAGACGGAAGGATGTAAAAAACTACTTTTTAAACAGTTTATGGGTAATGTAAAATTGTATTCCTGTACATCAATTGGAGATAATAGGTCCTCCATTTACATATTGCTACCTTAATTCCATGGTTGCTTTTGCGAACCGTGAGCTCCATCGCGTTAAGACATTTCTACTCTCTCTATTAAAGTCATAGAGTTTCATTAACAAAGTTCCTTTCATTCCTGATTTAATCAAAGTTTTTTTCCGCGATATCATGGATTACTAGCTTAGACATTCGATTTAGAATTTAGTGGAAATTTTCCCTTCACTAGATTTATAGCCAATATTGAGAGCCTTCGTCTTCTGTTGTTGTAGCTCATCCTCTGATATATGGCATAGACTTTGCCAAAGTTTGAGTCTGCGTGGATTTAATTGATAGGAATTAGGGAGAGACATACTCCATACTTTTCACAATATCCTTCAGCTATCTTCCAAATTTCGATTTGAGAACTTCTACAGTTTCAAATGGTTGAGAAATCGTTATGCTTAAGTTAGATTTGCTCCAAAAACTCTTCATTCCGGTTTACAGCTATGTTGAAGGTCCTACTCAAGATCCAATTCTTTCAACAGATTATTTCTATCTATTTAAAAACAAAAAATAGCATTGACTTTATAATGTAGTTACTTTAAAAAATGAATATTGAATGAAGCTAGAATATAAACTAAATTATGTGTGAATTTTATAAATTGTTCAAATTATTTAAGTATAGTTGAATGATCAATGTTTGAGAAATTATCAGTGTAAAACGTAAATCTAAATGCTTAAATTTTGTAAGAATTGTCAAAGCCATTATTATATTATCAACAATCTCTTTTGTATGAAGTAAAGTAAAAATTTGAATATGCATTACTATATATATAGTAATTTATTATTTTAAATCTAGAATAAATCGTTAACAAATGCTAGCATCATTTAGTTGATAAAATTATATAATCCATCTGCTAAACCTATTATTATAGATTTTCTCTTTGTTTAATAAATTAAATTAATCTGTTAGTATCCAGAGATCTGTATAACCTATTTCTTATAGATAGGCATTTGAAAAAGTAAATTAATATATTTTAATGTAATTAATTGCAATAAAAGATACTTAGCATCTATTCATTATTGTAAATGTTTTGAATTATAAAGTTAAAATCCAAATTTCAATAGGTAATCTACTAAAAGATTAAATATTCAACCCATTTATTAGGAGTTCTAAAAAGATATTTCTATATATGATTTAAGCAAATTGTACTTAAAATATTTCTTCAAAAGCAGAGACATAATTGGATTTTTAGAATATTAACTATAAAGACTGTTCAAGTTTATTTATTTAAGAGCATGCACAATTAGAGAATAATAATATATATTTCTAGACTTTTGCATATTCACTATTACTACTAAACTCTTTTTACCTATTTTCAACATAATATCTTCGTAAATAAATATATCCTAATTTAAATATCGATATCTCATTTCCTAAAATATAATGTGAAAATAATTTAATCCAAACTTTCTTTAGTTTAAAACAGAATACTTTTTGTTTAATCTTTTCGCTAAACAAGTCTTTTCTTTATTCTTTATATAAAGCGTTAATAAAAGACATAATGCTTATACATCTAATAACAATAGAGCAAAAGCAATGAATTTTTAAGCTTAAATTAGTTTTGATTAAGTATATTTATAAACACATAAAGCTAGAATTTAAATAAATTCCATTTATTTAAATTAATTATTTAATTAGATTTATAAACTTACTTTCCTATTATTAGTCTTTTCAGAATCAAGTTTTGCTTAGCTTTAATTTGGTTTATCATTTTTAAATTTATTTAATAGAAGAAATTTTAGTTTTAGACTTTAATTAATTTCAATCTTAAAGTTCATAAATTAAACAATATAAATTAATTTAAAACTAGACTAGTCAAAATATTTATAGTATTTTACGATTATTCAATTTAAATCGATAGTAGAAAGAGAGTTGAGATGTAATTTTTATGAATAAAAAAGTAGGAATCATTCTTTTTTATGATTTTGGTAAGAAATTTAAGAATATTATTTGATTTCATTTTATTACTTTGTATTAGCATGTTCAATTAAAGAAAATTTTGCATATATTAATTCCCTTATATTATCATTTTTAATTTATTCAATTATTCATCTTGTTAACCTCTTTCTTTTCAACATTTGCACATCTAAATTTTATAATTAAGCTGGAAATAAATTTATATTTATTATTTCATTAATCTTTAGTTACTTTTTCTTATAAATCAACTATGTGGTATATGATCAAAGAATTTTTATGTTTTGATAAATATAAAAATTAAAAATAAAGCTAATTTTCAAGTTAATTATGTTGAATTATTAAGCTAAAATCCAGAATAAATTTATATTTCATTTAAAAAATTTGATTTCTCTCTAATTTTATGATTTTATTAATTTAATTCTATAATTGGAAATTTTTCTTTTGCTTGTATTTCATATATGAAATGATTTGAAATAATTTTAATTTAATTTATAACTTAAAATTCTCTAGCCTATTTTAAATGAAGAAACTTTATTAATTTGTTCTAGTTTAACTTTAATTAAGTTATTATGATCAATTTACTGTACTCTAATTGAACTATTAATTTTGATAATTTACCATACCATTATAAATTTTACCCTTCTTCTCCAAAACTAAATTATTATTCCTTTTTGTAAAGTCTTTTAATTTATTAACTACAAAACCAAACTTTTCCCTTTAAGATTTAAATTACAATTTTATTATTTAGATAAAAAGCAGAATTTTTTCATTTGATAGATATAAACTGAATTAAAAATATTTTTGGTATCATTTTATATATCTAAATAGCTCTTGCAATGTCAACTCTAAGCATTTTTAATTTTTTATTTAAATAAAAGGAATATTAGCCATAAAAAACCTCTATAGCATTATTAATTATATAATATTGACTTATGGGATTAAATTCTACTTTAGAATTTTTGTTTATTTCCCAGTGTGATTATCTTAATTTTTCTATCTAGAATTAAGAGAAATATTAAGATATCTATTATTGAAAGAGAATTTAACTACTAAAAGATATTTCAACTTTAAGTAATTGTTTTTTTATCTTATACAATTTACTTAAAGTTTAGAGTAATTACATTTCTAGAAGTATTTATTAACCTAAAAATATTTAATTTTAATTTAACTACCATAGAAATTAAAATTAACTTATTGGTATCCAAAAAAATTAGTTTAATGTATGAAAGTTTAGAATTAATAGCTTTTATATCCTGTCTTACTTTAATTTTGCTTTTATAAGCAATCTTATATATTATTATTCATTATAATGGCTCATTGAGAATAAATATTATCAAGTAATTTATTTATTTTTAAAATTTACATTTATTTAAATACGTGGGAATATATGTACTACGTTTAACACGTAAATATTCAATCTTATCTTTAAAGAAAAAAAGGACTAACTTAATTATAAAAATGAGATTCTTTATAGATTTAGTAAGCATTCTTTTCTAATTCTTATGCTTTTTCTCTATGGTTTAGATATCATAAACTTGATCTTATGTTACTATACCTAATACTGGAGTTTATTACTAGAATAAAAGCTTTAGTTAATCATATACGTGAAGCGATTTTGGAGTTGATCCTATGTGAGATAATCCATGAAAGTTAAGTTATACTGTATGACTTTATCCAACAGATTGCTCTTACTAAAATATAGCTTATATTTTTTCGTTTAAAGATTGCTGTACAAGATGATAAGCCTGATATATCAGAATTTCTGCTAATAAAATTACTTAATTTGGACTAACTGGTGATGCTGGAACAGACACTTTAGGCATTAACATTCCTTGCGGATAATGAACATTTTTTGCTAGTACTCTAACCACAGCATGATTATTAAAAAGCGAACCACTTAAAGAATTAAGACTTTGTGCTGGAGATTTAAGTAGCTTATCATGTGGAGTCTATTCAAGTGCATAAAAAATGATAGTATCTAGTGGAGATAATTTATATTTAGGATATTATAGTTCGAGTGCTTATAATTATTAAGGATATGTCTTATAGCAAAGATATTACAAAAGTGATGCAAATATGGATTAATCAGATTATTAAAATATAATTAATTCTAATGCCCCTTGTCAAGCTCATTTTTTAACTTGCTACTCATGTACAACATCAGCAGTATGTGATTAGCAATGTAGCTTTAATTAATATTTTAAATAAGCTGATTCCAAATGTTATTCATGTTCAAGTGCTATTTCATAATGTAATCAATGTGCAGAAAATGGTTTATAAGTAGTAATTTGTAGTACATGCAATAATCCATATAAACTAACATTAAACTCTTGTCAAAGCAACTGCGATTCCACCTAATAAGACTCAGACAGTAATTAAATTTGTTTAAATTGTAACGTTGTTATGTCTCATTGCTAATAATGTAATGAAGCTGGGAGTTAATGTACTCTATGCGATTCAAATTATTATGTTGGTGGAGATAATTAATGTCATCCTTGTACAAACTTCGATACTTAATGTACTACTTGCTCTATTTCAGGATGCACTTCATGTAGCGACCCTCTCAAATTAACAAGTGGTATTTGTTAAAACAATTGTGTGGCTACTTAATAAGATAGTAACTCAGATAGAGTTTGTTAGAATTGTAACTTAGTTCTATCTAACTGTTAGAAGTGTAATGAGATAGGTACATAATGTACTCTATGTGACAATGGATATTATATAGGTGGAGATAATCTTTGCCACTCTTGTACCGTTACAGATACTTAGTGTTCTTCCTGTGCAAATGGTGTAGCTTGTAGTTCATGTTATAATCCATATAAACTAACATTAAACTCTTGCTAAAGTAACTGCGATGTTACTCAATAAGACTCAGACAATAATTAAATTTGTTTAAATTGTAACGTTGTTATGTCTCATTGCTAAGAATGTAATGAAACAGGTACTTATTGCACACTATGTGATAATGGATACTATGTTCATACTGATTAAACATGTCATTAATGCTCTGAAAGCATCTATTTTTGCTAGCTTTGCTCTTAAAATGGATCTACTTGCTTAAACTGCCTTTCTTCAAAATTTTTAGATAATAACAAATGCTTGAGCTAATGTTCTTCATCTAAGCAAGATAGTAATTCAGATAGAATATGTGAAGATTGCAGCGTAGCTTTACCTAACTGTTTATAATGCAATCATTAAGGAAGCATATGCACACTATGTGATTCTGGTACTTACATAGATTTAGCTTAACATTGTTCATTTTGCTATCATTCAATTTAAAGTTGCTAGACTTGCGATTAATAAGGATTAATCTGCTATTCATGCTTAAATCCTAAAAAACTAGTTTATAATTACTGTGTTGATGATTGTCCAGCTACTCATTATGATGATGGAAGTAGAATTTGTAATTTTTGCTAAAACTAAATTAATAACTGTATTGAGTGTAAAGAATTAGGTACAGAATGTACTTTATGCTAATCAGGTTATTATATTAATACCTTAAACTAATGTTCTCCTTGCAGTACTTCCATATCTAATTGTAATATTTGCGATCAATCAGGATTTTAATGCTATTCCTGCAATTTTCCTAGGAAATTAAGTTTCAATTAGTGTGTATCATATTGTCCTACAAACTAATTCGATGATGGAAGCAGAATTTGTAAGAACTGCGATGAAAAGTTATAATGCTAGTAATGTGAAGGAGATATGAAATTCATAAATGATTCTTGTGTTTTAGAATGTTCATATAATTAAATTAAAGATGATGTATATTGTAAAAATTGCTAGCAATATATATAGAATTGTGAATAATGTAACTTTCCTTCAAAGAGTTGCGAAAAGTGCTAAGATGGATACTTTATGCAAAATTAAACTTGTATCTAATGCATATTTTAGAATTGTCAAGTTTGTGATGAAAAATAATGCTTTAGTTGTAATTAAGGCTATAAGCTTGTAAAAAATAATTGCGAAATTTAATAATAAAATAGTGATAATAAAACCAAAAATTATGTTATAAAAGAGTAAAATAATTTAGATTATTTAGATTATTTTAATATAACAATCAAAGAAAAAAAATATATTCAATATTCTACAATTACTTCTGATGCTGTATTTTATACTGGAGCTAGTTTAAGTGCAATAACAGCCTTATGTGGAATTTCTTCAGGTCTTGTAGCAAATTGATTTACTCTATAGATTGCTTAGCAACTTATTTTAACTAATGCTTTTATAAATGTAGTTAAACCATAAAATTTAGCGGCATACTATTATTAACAAAGTGTAAGTAAAAATCCTACAAATAGCAACAATAATTATAATTTATTTAGTTTAGATGCAGATGAAATGAGTGTCAAATAAGATTTTCTACTTATAATAGGATATAAGAGTTATACTTTCTTAGCTAATGCTATTTTACCAATAATCTATTTACTTACTTTAATAGTTCTTAACTTACTTTTCAAGCTATTAACTAAATTACCTAGAATAGGAGTAAAGTTCTTAAAAATAAGGAATTAATATTTGCATTATAGATTGCTAATTTCAGTATATTTAGGTATTTCTCTAAAACTTGATTATGCTATAATGCTTCAAGTAGTAAATAGTTACTTTGGAAGTGTTTATTCAATTCTAAATACTTTAATATCTTATTTCTCTCTTGTAAGTTTATTAATTATAGGGTATTCAAATTATTGTAATAGCTTATTTCTACTACGTTATTTTAAAATTTTATTAAATAAGATCTAAATTAAGTAAGTAAGATTTAGAAAAGCCTAACATTTCTGATAGTTTTAAGACAAAATACTTTCCTTTGTTTGATGAAATAGATGTAAATAGATCAAGTTCCTTATCCTTTTATCTAATCTTCCTTACAAGAAGATTACTATTATCTATTTTCCTAATGGCTTTAAGAAATTAAGCGGTAGCCTAAATAATCCTATGCTTAATTCTAAGTATAGGATAGATAGTTTACTTAATTAGATTTAAGCCTTTTATTAATAGTTCGCTAAATAAAGTTCATATACTGCTTGAAGTATGACTATCTATGCTTTATCTAGGAAACTTTTATTTCTACAGTATGGATGAAAATTAAAGTAATGCGGAAAGACATTTAACTTCAGTTTCTTCAGAAAAGGCTAGGATTTTCGGATTTTTATTAATAGTAATGTCTAATTTAGTTACCTTATTTGGTATAGTTATAGTAGTTTACGTTGGTGTTAAAAATATAATTACATAACTAAAACATAATAAAATAAAAAATAAGAAGCCATAAATTAAATGGTTTGAAGAATAAGAGTAAAGTAAAGTGATGCCTGAAGAGTTTCAAAAGATAGAATAAAAGGAAAGCTTTTAAATTTTGGATAGAACTACTACGAGTAGAGTCAGCGAATAAGAATTTAAAGTATAAATTAATTAAAGTGCTGATATAAACTTAAATCAAGAACTATTTAAAGTAAGATTGTTTCATATATAGAACTCATTTTCTAATTTGCAGCATTCAAACTTAATATAGCAAAGCTAAGATTAAAAGCCATTAGAAAATGTAGAATTAAATTAGTTTTAGGATTTATAACTAAACATCAGTTAAGCATAATCTAATAATCACTCTGATATACCTATTTTAGATAATCAAATATGAGGAAAAATTGAAGTAATAAAAGTTCTAAAAAAGTTAGAGAAAAAGAAGCAGAGCCATAAAAAGAAATTGAAATGAAATAAAGAATATTTTTACTATTTACTTAGTGATATTTAAATAGATTAAACTACTCTATGTAAAAATTAGATGCTTAAATATATCAAACCACTAATAATTTAAATTTTATGTATCTAAATAGTTAAAAAGTTATATTGTTATCTCTAATAGTTCAATTGGTTTATATTTAGATATATTAGAGACAACTTTAAAGCTAACTTGATAAATTATTAAATTTATATAAATTGAATGAAGAATTATAGCTGCTAAAACTTATTTATAAAGTAAACTGTATATATACAACTTAAAGTTAACTGCTTAGCTTAAAAACTTAATAATAGATGAAATAATTTATCTAGTTAAATAACTTTAGATTTAATAGAATAATTAAAGGAATTAATTATATGAGTAAGCTTAAATTGTATGGAGTGATATTATTTTAAATCCTTTTTACTGCAATATTGCTTTAAATTAAATATCCTTCTAGAAAATTCATTATGAGTAGACTTTAATTTAAATAAGTCTCTTCTTTATTCCCATAAAAAGACTTAGTTATAAATAAAATCTACTAAAATAGAATTTATTTAAAAATAGGTAGAAAAGGAATAAAATAAAAACTCAATTTATTTAATTTTAATTCAGAAGAAGTGGATAAGATAAAGCTAACTTAGCAGTGCAAAGAATCAAAAAGTAAATTAATTAACTTTATATTTTTATCTTTAGAGCTTTAAAGATAAATCAGCAAGCAAATTATAATATATTATATTAAAACCTAGCCAATGGTATTTCATTTTTATAAATAAACCTCGCTACTGTATTAATGTTAATTCTGTAAGTTTTTTCTAGGTGGATTGAATAAATATTTAGAGGGTATTTAATAAATCATAGAACGTTTACTATATTTTAAATATAGGTTAAATATTAAATTTAGAGCTTTTAATCTTCTTAGAACAAGTTTTTAAATTAATAAGACTGATTAAATGAAAACTTCTTGAGGATAGCTAAATATATTCTTCAATCAATTTTAAAATTCTCTATCAAATTTAAAGTTTTCCTATTAAAAAGAACCAGAAAAAACCTATCATATTACATTGAGTAGTTTTTCAATTAAGGAAACAAGGAAAAAGTTTGATGTAGAAAAAAGAAAACAGAAATCTCCAATAGATTCCTAAATAAAGCTTATCAACTACTAATTAATCATGCTAACATAAATGTGAAAGAACACAAATTTTGTGTAAATCAAAACTCTGATATGTAAGCAAAACTTACAATTGAATGCTATATAGAACTCAAATAGACATAACCAAAATTAAAATTTACGGAAGAGTAAAATCCAAAATTTTTTAAGTAAAAGCGAGAAAAATAATTTCTAAGAGCTAATAAATATTCTAAGAATTCAAGAAGATCTTTTTATAATTGAAACTGGATCAAAAATACAATTTAAAACATAAATTGAGAGACTTATCACTGGATAAATAAAAATACAATTTAAAAAATTGATTGACAACCTTTGACCTAAAATCTAATATAAGCAAACTATAAATAAAATCATATCATCCAACAAAAAACTTTTAGAAAGGGAAGAAAAGACAAAATCTTAAAGCTAATTTAATTAAAAAGAGGGATTGCAAGTTCTATGAATAAAACTTAAAAATAAAATAATGTGGCAAAATTCCTAAAACATTTGAGGAATTTAATAGCAAATGTAATAAAAATACTGATTAAGCTTCAATATTTTGCTAGATGCTTATCTTTTTCCAATTAGATGTTAATTGAACTGAACAGCAAATTTTTTAAATTCTTATATTATAAGAAGAAACATTAGATCTAACGTGAAGAAAAAATTAACAAATTTTTAAAGCAAAAGAAGAATAATACACTTCATAAGACAGTACCTAATTTTATAAACTAAAACTAAAAAAGAAGTGTAAAGAGACTTTAGATTGGAAGTTTAAACTATTTGGTATAAATGAAAATAGTAACGAAGTAATTGACGCTATAAGCAAATTAACTGTTTTTATAAAAGATTATATCTTTTATAAATTTAAAATAATAAAAGCTTTATTTTATCTTTTAAAAATATCTTTATTCCGTGCTTATTAAACCTAAAGCTGTCAGAGTAATGTTTGCCTAATAAACTTTAGAAAATATGTGCAGATTATAATAATTTCCAATTATTTTAGAATTTTTTCTATTTTGAGCAAAAAATTATATAATGCTTAATTAGCTTCCATCTATTATTTTTAAACTGTTCATCTGATCTCATCGTGGCTTATTCCTCTATATATTTTTATTGATAATACAACATCAGTCGGATTATAAACAACCATATAAATATGTTATCAATAACTTTTACTTTTTCATCGCAAATATCTCGTAAGTAAAAACTCATAAAAAAGAATTAGATAATATTAATTATTCAATTCTAAGTAATAAATTTCTTAGCTTCAGAATGTATTTAAACTAAAAAGAGTTATTTTATTTAATTAATGTAATAGTTATTTGACTACAAGTAATTATAGAATATCTGATAAAATATAATCATATTTGCTAATTTGTAAAACTTTATTCTGTTGCTAGCTTTTCTTAATGTTTATTTTAAAATATTTATATAATGTTTTTAGTTAAAGCTAACTATATTTAGTTAGATATACTTTAAACGTTAAGCGCTATGATAATATTTTCCTGTTTATATTTTCTAAGGAGTTTTTATTGACAGACATTTATTAGAAGATATAATAAGAACTAAAGAGAAGTATTATCTTTCTTAATTTTGATTGATATTAGTCTGTTATTAAAAGGTAGCTTCATTATTAATAGCTTTTACTTCATACATTGATTAATAATCTTTATATTTTTACAGCACTAGATATAAAAACCTCTTTTATTTTATATTTTACTAATTGTTTTTCTATCTCTTGAGAATAAGTACAAACAAAATAGAGATAATTTCTTAAGGAAAAAGAAAACAAAAGCTTTACTTTATACTTGAATGATTTGAATGTTATAGTTTAATTTTAAATTTTTAAAGCCACATTAATGAGTTTCTAGTTAATTACTTAGCGTTTTTTGTACCTTAGCCTCATTATTTCCAAACTTTAACACTTTTAAATAAATATTTTAGAACTATAGCCCAATAGCCTTTCTGCTTAGTGCAATGCTTTAATAAATTAGTTGCTATTGAGTTAAGACTAAAGCTTGCTAGTAATCTCCTATCTACTTATTTAGTATGAAGTCTTAGCTTAATACACTATCACTTTTTTAGAATTCATAGTTTATTGATAAATATTTAATTTGGAAGATATAGCATGAGGCTCTACATTCTTGACTGATTCTAAAAATAGAGTATAAAGGTATGATTTACTGCTATTAAGATAAATTACCTTAAACTAGTAATATATTCCTAATAGCCTTATAAAATAAAGAATTACCTAATAGGAGATATCATATTAAAACATAGCATTTAGTTATAAATTGGTCTATCTTTGCTAGTTGTAAGTCACTTAGTTTATTGTTATATAAAATGCTTAAAAGATACAAAGGATATTTCTTAAATTAGGCTAAATGGTAATTAATTTTATATGGTAGGCTATTTATTATTCAGTAGCCTTATTAAAATAACTCTATTCTTTCTATAATAATTAAATAAGTTAACTGCAGCTTTTTAAAGCTATGTGTGCTTAAATGCTAAATAGTTATTTAAAGTTACAAGGTTTATTAAATTAAAAAATTAAGAATTATATAATTGATAGCTTATAATTATAAACAGCAAGCATATAATTAAAACAATTGATAAAGTTTTCTAGCAATAGCCATTAACTATATTAATACAATTAAAAAAGAATAAATACTATTATTTAGTATAAGATGCTACTAATTAAAGATAGTACCAATAAGCTAATTTAACTAGTCAATATATTCTAAGTTATTGCAATTTAATTATAAATAAGAATGCTATTTCTAAGGATTTAAGAATCTTATGAGTAAACTTATGTAAAGCTGTTTTGTTAATTATAGTTGCTTTATATTTTAATAGCACTAATTAAAGTAAGTGTAAGGATGTTTATTATAATCATTTTATATATTATATATCTTTTAAAAAGAGGGAAATCACCACATGTATGCGTCTTATTGATGAATGGATTTGGATTATAATGCGAATTTCTTATCTTTAGAATTTAAAATTGAAGAAGGGATTAACTTTAGATGCGCATTGAGTCAGTTAATATTTAAGATTTTTATGAACATTAGAAAAGAGTAAGAATCTTATAGAGCTAATTCTTTAAGGTTAGAGAGATTGTAATAGATATTGATTAAATTAAAAATAAAATACTTGATAGTGTCTTAGAGAAGAGTTCTTAGTATTTTCAAAGGATATTTATTTATGGACATTAGTCAAATAAAATAGCCTAGTACTTTTAAAAAAGAATAGAGAAGTTGCATATATGCTGTATCAAATAATTTAAAATAGGGCAAAAGGAAAATAAACAGGAAATTGTATCTGCTAAGCTTTTTGAACTTAATAGATAGTTTTTGCTTATCAGTATGAGATTGAGAATAAATGTTCAGTTCTTTAGACTATAAATAAAAAGAGGATAAATAAGATAAAAACTGCAAATTATCATGATAAATTGGGCTAAAAATCTCTGCTATTTAAATCTTATTGCAACTTTGGAAATTTAACTATTTATAGTTAGAGCTAATAAGATTTTTACTAATAAAGACAATTTAATTCTTTCTAAATGAAATCCTTTACTTTTATTTAGGTAGAAAGCAATTTTAAGGATACAATTTTTTAGAAATGATTAATGAAAATAATAGTAGAAAGAGAATTTAAAAGTTTTATAGAATTAAATGAAGAAACAATTTAACGAACAATCTAATTACAGAGGCAAATCCAATATTGTAGCTCGAAAAATCTACAAAGTAAAAAAGTTATTAAGCCTACATTACTTTTTATAATAAAAGCTTATGATATTTCTTCTACTAAAAGAACAAAAGTAATGAGCTAATAGCTTTTTATTATCTGGATTTAGACTATTAAATTTTAAAAAACAGAGCCAATGTTTATTTTTCTCTTCCGCTTTTGAAAATTACAATTTAGCTTCTAAGAAAGATAAGAAACAAAAATTTTATAAAGGAGGTTCATAAAACGAAGATAAAAAGAAAAGCGTGGAATTATTAGCAAGAAATAGTAACTAATTAGAATTTGGCAGGCAATTATTGAGTATTAAAGGAATTATACTTTAGTCTTAATTTCTAACTAAAACAAGTCTTAAAATAAAATACTGTTAACTTCTTTTTTTAAAGTAAGGATTTAAAATATTGCTTAATAGGTTAATTAATAGAGGATGCAAGGCTATTAGTATAGTTTTAGTTATTATTTAATAGGAGATTTAATTAATTATAGATAATAGGAAAATTAAATAGATATAGTATAGATGTATCTAAAACAATTATAGCAATTATAACTATTTCTAATTTAATCTTAAGCTATTCCTAGTTAAGATTATTATTAGCTTATTCTTTATTTAAACTGTCTTAAATTTAATTTCTTAATTTATAGCAATAATATTTAGTAAATCCCTATAATTAACTAAAGCTATAAATGATTCTAGTGTAAGAACAGATTTATACTTTAATCAATATGAAAGGATTTAACTAAAAATAGTAAAGATATCATATTATAATAAATGTAAGGGTTTAATAATCTAATTAGCTAGTAAATAGACTAAGTAGAAGCTATTTTAATTACTTATTTATATTATTCATATCTAACATTATAATACCATCATTAATAACTCTTATTATTATACTCCTCATTTAATTAACTAAATTCACTTAAATTAGTAACATAAAGCTAGAAGGCAGCAAGTGAGAAGAAAGAAAGCAAACAAAAATAAGAATCATTATACTTTTGACTAATTATAACCTTCAGAACGATAAAAAGATTAAATTATCCAAAGAAAGTAAGATAAGACATGGAGCAAGAAAGTAAAAGCTACCAGAAGAAAAGCTAAAGCATTTTAAAAAGACTTAACTAAGCTATAATTTTAGATACTTTATTCGTAAGAGTCTTGTAATAAACAACAAAAAGCTATACGTAAGAAGTATTGATAGGAAGACTAAAGCTTAAAAAATGATTTAATTTTGGAATTCAAAAAATATAAGAAAGATAATAAAAATATACTTAAAGCACGTGAAAATCAATCAGAATATTTAGTTGAGGAGAAAAGAGAATTAGGTGAAATGATAAAACAATCTTTAGTTAGAAAATTAAAAAATAAATATTTCTTATCTAATAGACGAGATAATAGTCTCATTTAAATAAATTATAGCTGAGTATGAAGTTAGGAAATGCAAGAATACAGTAAGTTAGAAGCTTAGATTTAGATAAATAATAAAATAGCAAAGTTCTTTGCTACTCAAGAATTATTAGCTTTAGAAAAGTAATTTAGCAAAAAGAGTAAATAAACAATCTTTATTTCCTTGGATTAAGAGTATATTTCCTAATACTCAAATTCTCTCTAAGGAAATTATAAGCATTATCTAAAAGATTAGAAGTATATTAATAAAGTAATAGAAAGAACTTAAGTCTTTGATACTTTAAAGTTGATAATCTCTATAAGAAGAGTGAAACTAAAGTTTTGAAAAGTAAAAGTCTACGAAAGAGTTAAAGATAATATTTAAGACTAATATATCTAAATATATTTAAAAGAGAGAAAAGATGGTAAATGAAGTCTGAAGGTAGCTTATGAATATGCTATTTGATTAAAGTTACAGTGCAAAATTAAAAAGTGATTAGGCCACATGCTTAAAATTAAAATGATTTATAAGAATCTAATCTTTCTAAATTTAAATGAGCTAATTGGGAATTTACATAACAGAAATTAGATTAACAATATAGGAATAAAAATGAATGATATGATAAATAGAAAATTATAAACTCTAATTTCAAGCTTCAATAGAGCCTTAGATAAGAAAAAGCTTTAAGATAATAAATTTTGTCAAGAGTCTAAAGTAATGATTACTAAAGTTGATGCAGCTAGTAATATTTTATATTAATCTTTCAGCATCATAATCTCTAAGTAAGTTAAATAATTAAGCTACTCTTTTAGAAGTAAAAACTTTGTGAATCTAAAGAGTGTTAGACTTATATGCAACTAGAATAGCAGAGGTTTTATAATGGTAAAATAAAAAGGAATATTTCCTAAAGGTTATTTGAATAGTAGCAAGAGGATTGGAATAGTTATAGTAAACAGCAAAGAAGAGGATAAAATAGATTTGTATCTATACTTAATCTAATAATTCAGCTAAGAAGTTCATGAGATAGTTACAAAGTAAGAAGAACTAAATGTTTATTAGTATGGACTATGAGCTTTATAGCTTTATATTAAGACTAATCTATAGGAAATTACATGCAAATTGAACTAGATTAAAATAGAAGAATAATCTTCTCAATCCAAATCGTTTTTACTAGTTAGCTTTAATTTTAAATTTCAGCAAATTAAAACTGCAATCGTAAAAACTCTAAAAATAGATTTAGAAACAGCTAATTAAATATTTTAATTAAGTAAACGAAGGAAAAATACTTTAGATAAACCAATTGCAATCTAATTCATAAACAGTAAGATAAAGTTTTAAACTATGCTATATCTTTAAATTAATTTGAAAGGCTTAAATAATAAAAAGCTTAGTTTAATTATATCTAATTATTATTAAATAAAGCTGCTTCTAAAGATATTTAATTAGATATCAAAGATACAATAATAAAATAAGAAGAATATCAAATAGTTACTAGATAGATAAACTAAGAACTTAGAGGTAACTTGTTTATGAAGCTTATTTTATTAATTATTATAATTAAGTGCTTTATACTTCTAAATGTTATAAATTTAAGAAGGCTTCTCATCATTTTCATAGAAGTGAGTCACACAAATGATTAACAATTCTTATTAAATATAAATAAAAGTAGATAGCTGCAATATCTTAGCTAGGAGTAGGTAATCAAAAGCCACTATTGAATGCAGTTTAAAATTTAGTTTTAGTTATTAAAATATTTTTAGTAAGCAACAAAAGTGGAACTATAAATACAGTTTCAATTCATAAAATAAAAATAAATCTAAAGGAGAACTGTAAATAATTAACGGCAATAGATATGAATAAAATCTCTAAAGCAAACCAACCATAAATATAAGTCTATTAAGAAAAAATATAAGCAACTTAAGGATTATTAATTATAAAGATATTAAGATTGACTAATTATAAGTATTCAATTAAATACTTTATCTAAAAGTGAACTATATTTATAAACACTAAGATAAGTAGATAAATCTAAAGACCATTGCTGTGATTATTCCTCTTAGATTTACTTCTTTAATATTAAAAGTTAGCAAATTTTCTTTATATCTTAATAGTAAACTAAAAGCTTAATTGAAAAGATTTAGTAGCAAATAGAGTAAACATAAATTATGATTTTGATAGCAAAGAAATAATAAAGGAGTATGATATGCTCATTAATAATAAATAAAGAAAGGATAGCTAATTTTAATAATAGTTACTTAGTTTATATCATAAAAGATATAATTATCTATTAGCTAACTAACTTAGATTAGCTAATTATTATATATTATTTAGCTTTTGGATTTAAATTAATAATATACTTAGTAGATTTAATAAAAGACTAAAATAAGCTTTAAATATACCTAAGATTGCTATAATTAAATTATAATAGCAACACTAAAACAAATTTTATTACAAATGATAAGATTTATTATTTAAAATCTAAGTAGAACATAGATTAATAAATAATAATAGAGGGCTAAAGATAGCTAAAATAATATCCTTTTAATTTTAATAATATAAGAGATTCTATTAGCTACCTAATCTTAATTATACTTAGTTAGGTTTATAAGTTATATAAATATTAAGCTATTTTTAATTTAGCGAAAAGGATATATAATTAACTGTTGATTGTAAAATTATAAAAATTAAGCAGAAAGATAAGATACATAAATACAATTGAATAGACTAAGCAGCCAAAATAAGGATACCAATTATTTTTTAAGGCTTAAGCCTTAAAGTTTCATTTACATAAAAGAAATCACTTATGTTATTTAGAAGCAAACCAATTATGCGTAATAGATTTTAGATGAATGCATTCAAATATAAAAAATAAAAAAAACCTGATATTGTTATAATAATAATAATATTAACGTGGAGTTATTTTGGTTTTCCATAAATTAAGTTATATCAATAAAAAAAGGATTAAGCTTATTTAAAGAATATCTGATGAATAATATAATGAAATAAATAATAGAAATATAATTGAGTAATAAAAAATAATTGCAAGCTTAAGATGCAATCATAAAACTTTATTCTAGCTTTATAAATATTAAAATAAATTTATTACTTGTAAAGTTTATTTTAGCCTTTTTTGCCTGAGAAAACTCCAAGTAAATTATAAAGACTTAAGTAATCAATAAAAAAGAAGAGATCTTACTTATGTTAAAAATTAAGTTTCTATCGATATATGAAATAAAGAATTACTTTAATTAATTAAGAAGATTCCTGAAAAAAATGGATTAATCTCTTCGACTCTCAAAAAATTAACTTAGAAACCTAAAGAGAAAAGCAGCAAAAGAAATTTAGAAAAAGTAATAACAATAGGAGGAGTCAAGCTCTTCTTCAGAAGGTAAAGTTATGGTAGGATAAATAGAGATAAGTTAACCTAAAAACGAAACTAATCAAAAACTTTAAATTTAATTAGACCAAATGTAAAAAGTAATCTCAAATTATGAAGAAACAACTTACAACTTAGGCGAAAAAATACGGGAACTAATGAGTAACATAGAAGATTAGAACAACGAATTACTAATACTTAGAAGATAACTTATTTGTAGCAAATTAATAACGGAAGAATAACTCTGAACTTAATCATAATAAAATTTTAAATACGACACAAAAATGGAAATAGAAACAATACTAATAGAATTAAAAACAGAATTGAATCAGAAAAAGAAATGATTGCTACAAGTTTCATTAAAAGATTAGAAAATATAGAAAATAATTATCATAAAAAAGAACGAAATAAAGACAATAATACAAACTTTGTTGATGTTGCAAATCAAATAAACATATTTTAAAAAACTGTTGATAATGAAAGAAAATAAACGAATAAGAGCAGAAAAGAACATGGAGACAACTCAATAAACTATGAATAACTCCAACAGGGATCTACAAATAAAAGCTTTTTGCAAGACCACTTGAACGGTTACAGTGGTAACCTTCCACTTAATAAAAAGGTCGTGGATCACACCCACGTTAAAAAAACTGTCCGCAGGAACTGGTTGCAATTCCAGAGAATGCAAAACTCTACTAACTTTAAGTATATTATTATTATTATTAAGAAGATTCCTGAGAGTTAAAAATAAAAGCTGATGCAAGTCTATAATTTATAGCCTTTCTCTTAACAAAGTTAACAAGATGTTCCTCATACCAAACAACTTATCTAATGCACCAAACTTAAATAAAAAAATAAAATTTTTTATATGTTTTTAGCCTTGAACCTTTTTACTAAAATATTGCTATTCATTTGATAAATAAACTTAAAATTCATAAGAATATCCATATTTAATAAAAATAAATTATTAAATATAACATAATTTATTAAAGTGATATCACTTTTTTTTGGTTAATCACAAAATTAGAGCTTGTAAAAGTTTTTTCCTATCAGAAAACTTCGATGTCATATTCATCTAACTTTTCCAGTTCTAAACTCTTATAAATTGTCTAATTTGTCCTCTTGCTAGTGCTTGGAAGTCAAATTCTACCTGTCACCTCTCAAATTGTCTCAGTGCATGTGTAATCTTTGGAGCTTTTAATCTTCCGTTTGGTTTGCAATAGATCTTAAATAGATTTTTTATTCTTCTTTTTGTTTCATAATATTATTTTCCCTTGGATCTATAGCATTGGTTTACCTTATGACCATGTTTTTTACAGTATCAACATCTTTTTTCTGTTTTCTAATAGAAGAAGGACGGATTTTGCACTCCTCTTGATTCTGGATCCGATCGTTAATAAAGTTGGATTTGCTCAAGTTAATTGATTCTCTGGCCAAACTTTTGTCTTACATTCCATTCGATTTGAGTAATTTATCTTTCCATCTCCTAAGAAGATGTCCGCTAGTTTCATTGTTCTAAGGATTTTATTCATTTAGCAAATTGTTAATTGTTAGCATTAGTGATTAGGTTACTTATTTAAGTTCTTAAACTTCTTTTTTTAGCTTCTAATTTTCCAATTGTAGCAAATAGACGTCGTTAAAAAGGTCTGATTAATTATTAGGATTTACTGAAGAAGTTTATTGCTTCTTAGATGGCATTTTATATATAATATATAATAAAGTGCCTTTAAGTAGGGCATATGATTATTATCATTATAAAAATATAAAACTTTTAATAAAATCTTTCCTTTTTTAGTTTCTTTTGCTTGTTTGTTTATTTTAGCTTCGTTAGTTATGATTCAAGTATAAAAGTAAATTTAAAACTTTTAATTTGCAGATTATAATTTAAGAAGTAGGGTATTAGAACGAATTTTTTTATAGAAATGTCCCTAATCACTTGAACTTTATTCCTCACTCTATTTAAATTTTATTTTTCTTGGTTATTGACAGATCCAGATTTAAAAATGTCTCATCCAGGATAAAACCCATACATAATTGCCTTAACAAACATAATTTACAATTGATTGATGCAGGTTTGTAAAGGGGTTGATCTGTTGCTGGAGAAATCAGAGTTTCCAATCTCGTAAAATATGAAGATGTTGAATTTTTTATTAATCAACAGAATCATGAACTATTGTCATCCTGGAGGGATTGAATCTTTCAATAAAGAAAAAGCCTATTAGTTATTATTATTATTATAGTTTTAACCATTTTAAAAACACTTTGCTTAAATAAATAAAGGCTAATTGAATGGGGATTTATTGGGCATTCTTGGTAATACTGTTTACAATAGGGTAATATTTTTATGTAAAAATAAAAGTAACTGGTCAAAACATACAGAAAATAATAAAATCATATTTCACTGATATACTGCTCCAATTGAATAATCAAAAAAAATTAAAGCAGAATAAAGAAAAATGATTGCTTCTAAAATGATCATTTAAGATCTTCTATACATATTAAAATTGACAAAATATCAGAATATCTCTCCTTAAAATCTTAAATAGTTTTCAAGCCTTTTAATTTCCTTAAGCAGAATATGGTTTAGAAGTTATTCCGTGAGTAATTCTACGAACCATCAGAAAAATAAAGAAAGATATACATTAGTTGAAGAAAACTAGCTTGACGACACTCAAAAGTCTAAACTCAACGTTTAACGAATCATGCTTCATAGATTTGAATTGACTACCTTTTGAATATTACATAACTATGAGATACTTAAAGTTTTTTTATAATTAGGATAAGAAAGACAAATAAATCCTGATATGATATTGCTTTTCTATTTAACAAGACAAAGATTGTTAATCTGAGATGTTTTAAAACTTGGAGAAATTAACCTAATATTTTGGAATAGACAAATAAAATATTGAAAACCTTAAAAAATTTAGAATAAAGTTTTAGATAAAATCAAGTAAAAATCGTCTTTAGATGTCAGGTACAGGATGAGATCAATGTAAACCGCACATTTTTACTTTGAAGATATTGAAATGAAACAAGATAATTCCCATTTTAAACATATACTAAATTTAATAAATTTAGAATTAGAGAAATAGTCTCCATATACAAATTTAGAGCCTTTTACTATAATTTCTTATATGAATTATAATAAGACACTAAAAAATTAATTAACATGAGATTTGCATCTGTGGAGATTTAGATAGCTTGAACATAATTAATGATGTGAAGCTCTGCAAGATCTTATTTAGGAATTTCAAAATTAAAAAAATTATGATTTACATAAGATGTTAGCATATAATAAAAACTATCTTAGCCTTAAATTTCTACTTAAAAGCAATTAAAAGACATCAATTTAGGAAATAAGCACTTTCACTAAAAGTTATTTAGAAGAAGAATTGGAATTTTCGAATGAAATTATGAATTACTACAATGATCGAATGATCTGGACAAATCTGAATCAGAAGGGAAGGAAGCAGATAAATATGAGTAAAAAGTAAATTAGGTCTGATGAATGAAATGTAAATAAACATTTCTATTGCCTATATGAAAATATAGCATAAACATATTAATTTACATTATTATTGATAACAAGAAAGGTTTAATCTTATTAAATATAATTTCTCATAAAAAAAATGGTGGAAGGCTTTAGATCTGGCTTTTACACCACCTCCTAGAAATAAGAGGGAAAACCGAAAGCCAATTAACTTTCTCTCGCTTAATCTTAATATTCTGGAACCTAGTCCAATCAGGAAAAATAGCAACATTTTAAGAAAGCCTAACACGTGGAAACCCCTACTTCAGAAGAGAAACCGAGAAAGCAGATGAAGTCTGCTCTCCACCAGGAGGTGTCGGAGTTTAATCCTTCTGGCCAGATGAGCATGGAACAGCTCATCAAAGTGGTCCTGAACCTCCAGGAAGAGGTTAGAAAGCTTTGTAAAGAGAATGACAAACTATCACAATAGATCCAGCACGGACTACAAGACACATTAGACCTCAGAATGTCTAACTAGGAAAGAGAGATCGATGCTCTATGGAAGTACTAACAAGAACAGTTCAGTCAGACAAATTCTAAAATTCAGTAGATCCATGCCCAGAGCTAGCAGTTTGAAAACATTTTGCGAAGTCAAAAGAGTCTCCAAAGCTAGCAGATTCTATCAGAATAGAATTTCAGTTCCGATAAGATGGAAATAGAAAAGAATTCCAAGCCGGATCAATAAAAAGGACCTAAGATAAGGAAACTATGTACTACTGCAAAAGTAAATATCCTACAAATTAGCTTTAAAACTTACTCAATTACTAACTGCAATAAGATTATAAACTAGTTGAATAATAAAAATATTTCTAAATATTATTAATATCATAAAGTAATATATTATTGGATCAAATTCTACCTTCATTATTAAATTATCTTAAGATCAAAGTAGATATTTAATAAGAAAATAATTATATGATTGAAGTAGAACAAAGTAAAATTTTACAAGATAGGAAAGCTAAAATGTGCTTTAAACGAAGTTGCTATCTATTTAAAAAATACAAGAAATACAAGCTTTATAATGGCACAAGGAAGCTATATAAAGTTATACTAAAGCAATAAAAAATAATTTTAAATAAACTAAATTTAACAACTATAAAGGGAATTATCTTAGATAATTGAAAAATTATGAATAAGTTATATGCTATGGTAAAGCCATGAAACTTGATTCTAAAAACCCACTACTATTAATAACAAAGGAACTCTCTCCAGCTTGAAAACAATCGAAGAAGCAATTCATTGTTATTATTCCAAATTTAAAAATCCAAATTACTTGGAGACTTATATTTATAAGAGTGTCGTTAAAGTTAAAAAATAAAATGGAAAAGTCTTGGAATACTTTAATATTACAACATTTTAAGCTATGGCAAACGAACCACGATTAATTTATAGTTAAAAATGAAGAAATTATTTTATAAAAACCTTAAATTACTTATCAATAAATTAAACTAGTTAGAAGAAACTCGTAAAAAGGAAATCGATACTTTAACATTTAGCTATATACAGATCTGAAATATAAATTTCATAAATAATGATACTATTAATTATCATAAAATAATATATATAAAAACTTAAATATTTTTAATATTGGAACATAATTGCATAATAATGTTATTTAAAATATATAAATTATGGCTAAATAAGGATTTAGTATTCTTCAAAAGCTTTATCTTGCTCCTTATTATAATTCTTCTTGTAAGGGCATTTGCTTTCAAAATTATTTAAATTTAACTATAAGAATCTCGTGATATATTTTCATTGTTGGAATAGCTTCTTTCAATTAAAGATGCTATAATGTTATTTAAAATTTTTTCAACTCAGACGCTTTCATCTTCATCCTCTTCTTCAGCTAGATCATCTTCGTCATCAGTTTAGCTCTTCTTATCTTCCAATTGTTCATCTTATTTTTCTTTCTCTTCTTTTCTTTCTCATTTTCTTCATTTTCTTCATTCTTTTCTTGCTCTTTCATTTATTAACCTTTAGTTACAGAAATTTCTTATTATTTGTTTTTTTCCAAATTGAATAATTCTAATTTCTTTTTAAACAACGTCATAAGAAAATTTTTTATTTGCAGATCAATGTATTCTAATTTGTTTTTTGGAAATAAATTGATATAATTTTGGCCATAAGTTATTAATTTGCTAATGTCTCATTATCCAATCTTTGCTATTATTCGCTCTCAGTTATCTATATAGCAATTTCAATCTAGAACATCCTATAATCAAGCCTAATTTGGTTTTCTTCGAAAAAGATCTACGTTATTACAAGCTTGAGTAATTTAATAAGTTATTGACTTACATCGTAGATGGCTACGAAAACTATAGTTAATTCCTACTCTAATAAATGTGGAAAAAATGTTTTACAGTATATAAAGGAAATTGTTTTTTGATAATCTAAGAATACTTAGATTACCTTTAGGATTGATAATGGTACTTGAATCTTTCTATGAAAATATTGATGCGAAGTTCATTATTGATGGTAATATTAAGATCAATTAAGTTAAATAGCAGAGCATTATAAGGAAGCAGTCATGGAATTGTACTTGTAATACTATACTATGATATTTTAATAAAGTATTACAAAGAAAAGAAATATAAATATGGTTATAATATCTGTTGGAGAAATTTTACTTTTCGTGGTTTTACAAGCAAAGTATCTGACTTCAGAGTAGTATTTGTGAAAGTTTCTATAGTTCTTTCTAAGTATGGAGTATAACCACTCAATTTAAAATCACTTTGCAGAACTTTTACTTTTACCAAAATATAATATTGAAGATATAACTCCTTGAAATATCATGTCAGGACTAAAAGGAATGAAAGCTGGAATAACTAAATTACATAAGCTCATCTCAAGGAAAGCATTTAAATCTCCTTAATCAGCATTCAATGAATTTTGTTTCATTGATCTTAATTGGCAACTTTTGCACACATAACAATAATAAAATTCATGCGTTTTTTAATTAGGATAAATCAGTAGTGAAAATCTGAACTTTGGTATAGCATTTTTATTCTCTAGATGTAAATAATACAATTTACTGTAAATGAAATATATAAATAAAGTATTATTATATAAAGTTGATATTGAAGATATCACAAATTTAAAATATTTTAATTAGTATATCATTCTAAGAGTTAAAGAACAATTTCTTTTCATTATTTAGATTTTATAAGTTTTTTTCTCCACCAACATATTAATCCTTTATAGAAGTTAGTTTTTATTCAAATATTTTTTATGTTCTTTTATTTTAATATGACACTTACGAGATTGTATCTATAAATAAATTCCTTTTTCATTTATTTTTGAAAATAATTCCTGTTTATTCATCAATTTAACAATTTTCATGATAATATGACTTAAAGTTAATTTTGAATAGAATGATAATTCAGTTTTATTGTTTGTTTCTCTAACTCTTTAGTTTAAGCTTTTTTCATTTTTACGAAAAGATTAATCATATATTTATTTCAAATTTAAAAAATCGCATCTGGATGATTTACCATTTGAATAGATTTTAAAGTTTTTGATTATGGTATAGTAGGTATTGCTTACTCATGATGATCTCTATTCGCATAAAATGATCAGTTGATTAACTTTTTTACCTTTTAAGAGTTCATTCAGAACAAGTAGTTCGGCAATATTATTTCCCTCAATAATAAAAATTAACTATCATAATCATATTTCTGTCTTTCTTTTTATTTTCTACTTTATTATCAATCATATTTTATAAATTTAGCTTTTTATTTCTTTAAGGCAAGAAATGAAGTCAACTTTTAGCTTTTACATTATTTGGCTATGAAAAAATATAAATGCTATTTACCTTTCTTTTATTTTTTACTTTATGCCAACCATTTCTCTTAGGTCACTATATTTAGCATGGCACCTTCACTAGTATTATAGTTGATTAATTCTATTAAATTTTTTAAAGTGCAAAATTATGCTCTTTTATCTCTTCTTCATATAATCATTATAAGATTCAAGCACTTTTTAATTCAATTCTGCAGGAAGTTCAATTTATGCGAAGAATAGTATAAGAATCTTAGCAGTAGTCAAGAAGGACAGGATTGGAGACGTTAAATAGCAAAAATTGAATATTACCAGATACTAAAATCTTGGAGTTCCACTCCATTCAACTATAGAAGACAAGATTTTCAAGGGAGAGTCAGCACTAAGGAATAATTCCAATAAAGAACTTGCAAAATTTTAAAACTTTATTAAAGATATACCGCCATTGAGTTACTACGCGTTATATAATTTAAGCTTTTTTTAGTTATATTGCTTACCAATATTTCAGATTATATTTTATGAATGAATATAATTGATTTTGCTTTTGATTAAGTTATTCATTAATTTTGCCTAATTTTTATAAAGTCTTGCAAATATAATGTAAAAAATAAAGATTTCCTCTTATATAAGAGTCTATCATATATTCTATCATTATTCATTTATTTCTAACTTTCTATCTTTATACATTTGAATACTTATAATTAAGAGAAACTGTAAATAATCTAGTCTTTTAGAAATTTATTGAAACAAATTTATGTTATATATCCCTACAAAAGTGGGATCAATAGCATATTATAACTATGCTTTAAGTAAGTATTTGGTAAATGAATAAAAATAATAGATAGCATTTTCAGCAAAGTCGCTAAAGTCTTATGGAAGTTAATCTGTACTCAACATTATTCCTACAAAATGTATATAAAATCCAGAAATATGCTAGGCTTAAATTTATAGAAATTTAAACTAGACCGTAAAATTTTAAACTTAATCTAAAATCAGGTTTAAGTTAAAATATTTTAAATAGCAAATACTGAAAATTAGACTTATAACAGTGAAAAATTTAATTTAAATAATAGTTTTTTAAGTTTGAAATTGTTTATTCTCTTTTGCCTAAACTACTATTTATGATATTTATTCAAAGCATTCTTTTATTCCTTTTCCACTCTTAGCTGAAATTTCAAAATATATTAAATTGTTTTCAGATGCAAACTCATTAGCTTCTTCAAACTATACTTATCTCTTATCTTCTAAATCACTTTTATTTCCTAAAAGAACTATTTTTACTTCTTTAAGTTCTTGCTGTTAAATTATCTTCAGTTTTCCTAATAAAAATTAAAAAGAAGTTAAATCAGTTAAATCAAAAACGAGTAGAATTACTTAGCAGCCTTTATAGTAATTAATTTCCTATTCTTTAAAAGAAGATGCAAATGCCACATCTATGATTTAGAATTTAACCAATCCAAAGCTCAATTATTGCATTTTATATTTAAAATCTAAACCTATTGTTGAAATATATCTATCCTCGAATTGATCTTCTGCAAATCTCTTTAAAACACAAGTTTTTCCAGCAAAGCTTTAACCTTATAAAAACATTTTGATTCAATAGTCACATTTAATTTCTTTCATCGGTTAAAATATAAAGTATAAGTGATTTAATAATAATGAAGTTCATTAATAAGTATTTATAAGTTAGATTTATTTTTATATTTAAAATTATTTAAATTTAAAGTTTCTTATTTCAATAGTTAAGCTTTTATACCTAAAATTAGTAAATCTCTTATTATAATACTATAACTAAGTCATTAGCTTTTAATCAATTTATTTATTTTATTGGTAAGAATCAATATCAATGTTTTATAAGATTTTAAAATAGCCAGGTTAATGCCTTCTAATATATATTTATTAATCTATATAATAGTTATCTTGATTGTAAACTACTAAATCTTTTCAGCTAGTAAGAAAATAGATCCCTCCAAAATCCTTAGTTTTTTAAGTATATATTTAAAAATATTTATCATAAATTATAATTATGAAGTTAAAGCTATTCCTGAGACAATAAGTTATATTCTATTTACATTTTTAATCTAAAAGAGCTTTAGGACATCTATAACTGTAAGAATTGCTTCCTTCAATTATAGACGTTAGTAAATGCTTTTAATGCTTTTTAAATATTATCTATAAAGCTCTATAGGTATAAATGAATAATGGTATTAAGATATTGCTGGTCATAAAAGACAAAAATTAGTAAATTAAAATAATACTAAATGGCAACAATCTTAATAATAATAATAATAATATACTTAAAGTTAGTAGAGTTTTGCATTCTCTGGAATTGCAACCAGTTCCTGCGGACAGTTTTTTTAACGTGGGTGTGATCCACGACCTTTTTATTAAGTGGAAGGTTACCACTGTAACCGTTCAAGTGGCCTTGCAAAAAGCTTTTATTTGTAGATCCCTGTTGGAGTTATTCATAGTTTATTGAGTTGTCTCCATGTTCTTTTCTGCTCTTATTCGTTTATTTTCTTTCATTATCAACAGTTTTTTAAAATATGTTTATTTGATTTGCAACATCAACAAAGTTTGTATTATTGTCTTTATTTCGTTCTTTTTTATGATAATTATTTTCTATATTTTCTAATCTTTTAATGAAACTTGTAGCAATCATTTCTTTTTCTGGATTCAATTCTGTTTTTAATTCTATTGGTATTTTTTCTATTTCCATTTTTGTGTCGTATTTAAAATTTTATTATGATTAAGTTCAGAGTTATTCTTCCGTTATTAATTTGCTACAAATAAGTTATCTTCTAAGTATTAGTAATTTGTTGTTCTAATCTTCTATGTTACTCATTAGTTCCCGTATTTTTTCGCCTAAGTTGTAAGTTGTTTCTTCATAACTTGAGATTACTTTTTACATTTGGTCTAATTAAATTTAAAGTTTTTGATTAGTTTCGTTTTTAGGTTAACTTATCTCTATTTATCCTACCATAACTTTACCTTCTGAAGAGAGCTTGACTCCTCCTATTGTTATTATTTTTTCTAAATTTCTTTTGCTGCTTTTCTCTTTAGGTTTCTAAGTTAATTTTTTGAGAGTCGAAGAGATTAATCCATTTTTTTGGCTTATATTTTTGTCATTTAAATAAATATTATAAAACTAGACCATCTTCATCATGTCATTATATTATTAATATCCTTCTTTTCAGTTATTTTCACATATTCTTCCAATTTTCGAATTAATTTTTCCTAAACTTTCTTTACTAATTTTGTAAAAAATTTAAAAAGCTTTAGAGCATAATATGTTTAAATTGAAGTAAGTTTTAATATACATAGCATGATTTATTAAAAGATCTTGATTCTGCTTAGAAAGCTTTTCTTGATATGAATCTCATACTTGAATTAATTTTATTCAATATGAAGTGATACCTTTTTAAACAGTTTAAGGTATTAATTCTTCTCCTTATTATACTTTAGGTAAAATAAAGAGTTGATATAGGTTTTTAAAATGTAAAGGTGTCACGTTTTTATAACTAATTAACTAATATACAGTTTTCTTTAATGCAGCTAAATATTTAAACCATGCTTCCTCACAGTGATTAATGAGGTTTTTTTTTAATGCGATAATATTCCTAAATATGTAACTTATTGATTTTAAATGATTGGCTTCTTGTTAACCTATAATTCTAGTTTGGCTTATTTTCCTTTCTTTTCTAAAATTATATAGGTTCACATTTAGTAATATTTATTTTTAAGCATGTTCATCTAATTAATTAATTAGTTTTAACTAAAAGGGTTAGGACCATCTTTAATTAGAGGAGACGCTTCCTAAAAATAAAGGCAACAAAAGTTTTTATATCCATCACTCAACTGTACATATCTTCGTCTGAATCAATTGAAAACTGAGATAATTCTTCTTTCTCTCCTATAAGCTAATAGAATTGTTCTTCCTTCTTCTTGTAATTTTTCTCCAGCTTCTCTAAATAAATTCTAAGGTCATCGTTGTCCTTTTGAAGTTGCTTATTTTGCTACTATTAATTACAAAGATCCTGTTTGACTAATGTCACACTTTAGTATAATACTGACTTCTTTATATAAATACCTCCAAAGCAGTTTAAATATAGTCTTCTTGATGTTCCAAATTCATTTCGGTGCTGCTCAAGCACTTTTCTTAACTTTAGATTTTATCTCCATTAATATTTAATCTTTTTACAACAATAGCAACGTTTTATTAAGGCTTGAAGTAAAGTTTTTATTGTGTTTAAATTTTTGTTCTATTTTCATCTCATCTATTTGAGGTTAGTATTTTTTAATTTGTAATTAGTCTTCTTCTTCAATTTTCTATGAATTTGCTGCTAGGCTTTTTTCTATCAATACAATTTGGAAGTTAAGGCTTCAATTTAAAACAAAAATTAACTTACCTAGCCTTTATCTTCCTTTTTTATCTCACAAAAGAGCTTAAGATTCTAGTTTTCTGTCTTCAGGGTTTAAATTTCTGTATTCATTTTCTTATTTAAGGAATAAAGTTAAATAATGTCTTGCTCATGGGGTTTCTCAAGCTTTTTAAATTTGTTAGGAAATTCAATATTTCTCAATCCTTAACAAGAGTAGATTTATCTTTTTTGAATTCATGATTCCTGTTAGTAAACTAGGACTTTGGATGATCTATTAGGTTAGAATTTAAGGTTTATATTACCGGGGTTTTTTCCATTTTTTTTTAAAGTATGTTCATCTAAAATTCTATTTTTTAATTTTTAGATTCTACATACTACTTTCTGATTTAGATAGTAGGATTAAATCATCTGCCATCCTCTTCAAGTAATGCTGTTTTCAAATTTATTACATTTAATCCCAAATATATAAGTTTTGTTTTCTAACTATCGAATTATAAAATCATAGTATAGCAATGCTATTGCTGGCCCATTTGAACTACCTTGCATTGCTCCATTATTATATTAAAGTCTTCTTGATTATGTTACATCTATTAAAAAAGAAGAATTTATCTACTATAAGAAAATTATAAAGCATTTATAAGGCCTAGAGATATTTTTAACATTTTTAGTTAATCAAAGAGTAATTTTCTCTCTATATAATCGAACATTTCTCCAAATCTATAAAATTGCTAGTAATTTAGTTTTTTCCTTTGCTTATTTACGAAATTTGTCTTTTATTTACTAAATACTTCAAATTTACATTTTTGTTTGTTTCTTTTTCAAAAATCCCATTTAATTTTAATGTACTAAATTTCTTTCATATATCAATTATATAATCTCATTTTAAGGGTTTATCTTATAATTTTAAAGCCATACTTATTAGAGAGATGAATAGTCAATTTTTCAATCATTTTTATTTCCTTTTTCGAAAATAGGAATAATGATTGAAATATTTAATTTCTATGGTATTCTTTCGAGTCCCAGCATATTATTCAGGAAAGAGTGAAGAATTTAGGTAAGATAATGTTATCCATATTTTAATAGCTCAACTTTGATATTATCTGGGCCTTCTACTTTACCATTAGGTGTATCTTGAATAATTTGCTAAATTTCTTTAATAGAAAAAGGCTAGAATTGTTATTAATATAAAAATTGAAAATTACTTGTAAAATATCTCTTCTCAAAAGGAGTTATCTTAGTCAAATTACGATTAATAAAAAATACTTAAGAACTCAAAGTCATGTAATTAGAAAATTTTAACTTTAAAGAACTGTACAAGAACTCGAAAGAAAAATTGAATATCTGATGATTAATTAATAAGAAAATAAATAGAAAATAAATAGTTAGGAATTATTAGAATAGAATAATTAGAAACTAAATTTAATCAATTCGCAGAGTTAAATGAAAGCATATCACTGCAAAAAATGTAGATTAATGATTCGACGGATGTAGAGCAACAGCCTACAACAAATTATATTCCCTATTAGAAAATAATGAGATGTTGATAATGTAAATAACCAGGGCACAAAGTTAGAAGCAGCTTCCAATTCTAATGAAAATAAAAGAAAATAGTAGAAAACTAATGGGAAAATATTTTCAGGATATATTGTGTAATCAAGAAGGTAAAATATACAGGAAAAAATACTCCAGCTAAACAAAGAAGCTCCAAACATATAGCATACAATTAACGAATTTAATAAGAAATGAATGGGAATAGATCTATCAGAAACTCTAAGAAAAAATAGGGTAAGAATCCTTAGAACGTATGATAAACAAGATCCAAGAAAATATGAAGTCTCTTTTATTTAACTTTAAACTTTTAGTTTGTAATTAACCAAATAAAGGTGAAATTACATAAATTAATTCATTCATTCATTAATATATAAGGGGTTATTTTTGAATCTCCTTATTATTTTTATAAATTAAATCGATTTGCAAGAAAAATAATTTATTAAGAAGCAAATCTTCGCTATAGAGACATGCTCACAGCAAAGATATTCAGATAGAAACTTGAAGGACTTCAGAAATATCATGAAATAAATTTTACTAAAATTAACAAGGAATAAAGACAAGAAATTATTTCAATCTTTCGTTGCGCATTTAATCTTATAATTTTCAGAATTATTTATATACGTGCTGGACAGTGAAAAACGTACTCTGTCCATGCAGAAGTAAAGATCTATATAAGCATATCTTCGAATGTGTCTACTCTTTGGACTCACTTAGAAATCTTTCTGATAAATTTACTGGAAAAAACTTGTAAATACTAATAACTTATGATCAAATCTACATAAAATAACAGTTTATTTCTCATAAATAAACTGATGCAGACCTTCTAATAAAAAATTTCGTAGTAATTTGCAATCTAAAAAACGATTATTATTTAAAAAACATTTCAAAACAAACAGAGTTGCAGGTTGAATTAAAAGAAAGTATTAGAAGCATGAAGAAAAGCGAGAAAATGTAAGAAAATAAATGAGAAGAGAAGAAAATTAAAAAATTTAAACTTATATAACAAGAGGAACTGAATTAAATGTGAAGCTTCATACAATAACTCTTTTATTAAAGTGAATTATTGTATCTAATTTTAGATTAAGTCTACTATAATTTAAATTCAAATAAACAAGAAAGATAATTTTAGAATTTTTAAGTTGACAAATCTATAAAAGTTTGAAGTAAAAATATATTTAATAAATTAAAAATATTATAATATATAAAATTAACTAATATTAAAAAACTTTTAGAATAGGCATCAATCCTACTTTCCGCATGCCACCGTCCAGGACCGGACTGAAAGCTGTATTTTGCTCTGAGTTTTAAACTAGAGAATTTGAGTGCTTGGAAATATGCACAAGACAAGGCAGGATTTTGAAGAAAGGCTAGAAATCTTTGGAAATGCTGGAAGCAAAAAAAAATCTGCTTGTTCTTAGTTTGGGTAACTGTATGTACCCATAATTAGCAAAATGTTTTCTTTGCTTTGGCAGGTTTAACACAAGAAGAATCAAGAATCAGCGTCGAGGAGAAGAAATCAAGACAAAAGTCAAAAACTTAGCAAGCCAGAATATTTTCTAGAATAATGCATTCACCATTTTGTGTAATGTGCTCAATTGAAAAATTGATAAAAACAAAAGTCTCATTTTATCATGATTAACCCAATAGTGCTAGAGCAATGTAAATTTATTAATTTAATTGTAATATATTATTATAAAAAAGTAAAATTCAAGGATATTAGAATTATTTGAACTGGAAAAAGATGATTGATTAGAAAATTCTGCAACTAAGGGAGAAGAAGTTAAAGATCAAGAAAAAGATGAAGAGAATGAGGAAGATAAAGAGGAGGAGAAGAATTTGAAGAGTAAAATGAAGAATAGAAGGAATAAACTGATGAAGAAGATAAAGATGAAAGTATGAAGAAATGAAAAATTATTAAATAATATTATGAATCTTAAAATAAATGAAGCAATTCCAATAATGAAAAGATGTAACAAGATTATTTTAGTTAAATTTAAGTAAAATTTAAAGATAATCAACAAAAAGTCTAACCTTTCATGCATATCTTCCCACATAAAGGTCCAGGTTCTACGCAATCATCTGTAGCTGTACAAATCTTCTCTGAGACTTTATAGCATTATCCAGCACAAGAATCCTCATCCAAAAGACAAACTAAACCACAAAAAAATCCTGGATCTTAGCAATTTGAAGTGGCAATACATTTTTAAACACTTTCTTCATAGCAAATTCCTCCGCAAGATTTCTCATTTGTATAACAGAGAGTTCCACAAGTTGAATTTCCATCAGTACAGTTACTGTTTCCTACACATATTTATTAATTTTCATTATAACATAATCCATTGCACAATAACTCATTGACATTACAAAGAGTTCCACAGGTATAATCTCCTTCAGTACAATTTTTATTTCATAAGCACACTTTTTCGTTTTTTTTGACGCACTCTCCATTACATAATAACTCGTCGATATTACAAAGAGTTCCACAGGTATAATCTCCTTCAGTACAATTTTTATTTCATAAGCACACTTTTTCGTTTTTTTTGACGCACTCTCCATTACATAATAACTCGTCGATATTACAAAGAGTTCCACAGGTATAATCTCCTTCAGTACAATTTTTATTTCATAAGCATATCTTTTATGATTCTTTGTAGCAAATTCCACCACATTATTTCTCATCTAGATTACAAAGAGTATCACAGGTAGAATCTCCTTCAGTACAATTACTATTTCTTAAGCATATCTTTTATGATTCTTTGTAGCAAATTCCACCACATTATTTCTCATCTAGATTACAAAGAGTATCACAAGTATAATCTCCTTCAGTACATCTACTATTTCTTAAGCATATCTTTTATGATTCTTTGTAGCAAATTCCACCACATTATTTCTCATCTAGATTACAAAGAGTATCACAAGTATAATCTCCTTCAGTACAATTACTATTTCTTAAGCATATCTTTTATGATTCTTTGTAGCAAATTCCACCACATTATTTCTCATCTAGATTACAAAGAGTATCACAAGTATAATCTCCTTCAGTACATCTACTATTTCTTAAGCATATCTTTTATGATTCTTTGTAGCAAATTCCACCACATTATTTCTCATCTAGATTACAAAGAGTATCACAGGTAGAATCTCCTTCATGACAATTACTATTTCATAAGCATATCTTTTATGATTCTTTGTAGCAAATTCCACCACATTATTTCTCATCTAGATTACAAAGAGTATCACAAGTATAATCTCCTTCATGACAATTACTATTTCTTAAGCATATCTTTTATGATTCTTTGTAACAGACTCCACTACATGATTTCTCATCTAGATTACAAAGAGTACCACAAGTAGAATCTCCTTCATAGCAATTTCTATTTCCTAAGCACAACTTTTAGGTTTATTTATAGCAAATTCCGCCACATAGTTGCTCTCCTATATTGCAAAGTGTTCCACATGTATCAACTGTATCAAAGCATTCTTTTGATCTTAAGCATATCTTTTATGATTCTTTGTAGCAAATTCCACCACATGACTTTTCGGCTATGTTACAAAGTTACCCGCATTTTATTCCTGGATTCTTACAATTTATAGTTCCTAAGCATTTTTTTTTACTTTATATATAGCATTATCCTCCGCATGGTTATTCTCCAAGCTTACAAGGATATGAACAGCTTGGATTATTCAGAGGACAATCATTTGTTTCTCAGCATTTATAACTTTTAGGGTTATAACATTTACTTCCACATAATTTTTCATCTAAATTGCAAGGTTATCCGCATTATCTACCTGGATTAGAGCAATTAAAAGCTTATAAGCATTTTTATTTACTTGGATTATAGCATTTACCTCCACAAATATTTTCGCCAATTTTGCAAATTTAACCACAAGTTACTCCAGATTTATCACAATCAGAAATACTTAAGCATTGCTATTAATTTATGTTATAACACAACCCTCCACAAGAATTTTCATTCAACTTGCATATTTTTCCACATTATTCACTTGGAACTGGACAATTAATATTACCTAAGCACTAATTTTCGCTTTTTTTATAACATTAACTTCCACAAGATATCTAATCCAGATTACAAACTATTCCACATTGTGATCCTGGAGAATTACAATTTTCACTTTTCAAACACTATTTTTTAGATGAATCATAACACATTCCTCCACAGGATTTTTCATTTTTTTTGCATAATAGTCCACATTAACTACCAGGAGAAAAACAGTTAACTGTGGCTAAACAATCTTTTATGCTTGGGTCATAGCATAATCCTCCACAAGATAATTCATTTAAATTGCAAATAGTTCCACACATTTCACCAGGATTATCACATTTAGGCACATTTAAGCATTTTTTCTTTTGTTATTTAAAGCACTAACCTCCACAAGATTACTCATCGAATTAACAAACAGTTCCACACTTTGAGCCGGACTTAGGACAATTAATAGTTTTTAAGCATTTTTTTTCACTTGGTTTATAGCAAGTACCTCCACATGACTACTCATCTTTTTTACAGGGAATGCCACAAATCTCTCCTGGAAAATCACAATTCGGAACATTTAAACATGTCTTTTCATTTGTTTTAAAACAGACGCCTCCACAAGATAATTCTTCTTTTAAACATAGTTTTCCGCAAGTTTCTCCCGAATTAGGACAGTTAACAGTGCCAAAACATATTTTTTAATTTGTTTTGTAACATTTATCACCACAAGATTCTTCTTCTGGATTACACAATATTCCACATGTTTCTCCTGCTGTTTAGCAATTAACCGTACCTAAACAAATTTTTTTATTTGGATCATAACACTTACCACCACAAGATTATTCTTTTGGATTACATAATATTCCACATGCTTCTCCTGCTGTTTAGCAATTAACCGTACCTAAACAAAATTTTTTATTTGGATCATAACATTAACCGCCACAAGATTATTCTTTTGGATTACATAATATTCCACATGCTTCTTCTGCTGTTTAGCAATTAACCGTACCTAAACAAATTTTTTTATTTGGATCATAACATTAACCGCCACAAGATTATTCTTTTGGATTACATAATATTCCACATGTTTCTCCTGCTGTTTAGCAATTAACCGTACCTAAACAAATTTTTTTATTTGGATCATAACATTTATCACCACAAGATTATTCTTTTGGATTACATAATATTCCACATGCTTCTCCTGCTGTTTAGCAATTAACTGTACCTAAACAAATTTTTTTATTTGGATCATAACATTTACCACCACAAGATTATTCTTTTGGATTACATAATATTCCACATGTTTCTCCTGCTATTTAGCAATTAACCGTACCTAAACAAATTTTTTTATTTGGGCCATAACATTAACCGCCACAAGATTATTCTTCTTTTGTACAAAGTTTTCCGCATTTTTCACTTGGATTATCGCAGTCTATATTTCCAAGACAACTCTATTTATCTGGCGAATAGCATTAGCCTCCACATGATTGCTCTCCTATTTTGCAAAGAAACCCGCAAGTTTCTCCTGGAGAATAGCAATCGTTAGATCCTAGACATTACTAATTTGTTTCTTTATAACAAACACCTCCACATGATCTTTCATCTTATTTGCATAATTTTCCACAAGTTTCTCCTGGAGAAGAACAATCGTTAGATCCTAGACATTACTAATTTGTTTCTTTATAACAAACACCTCCACAAGATTATTCTTCTAATTTGCATAATTTTCCACAAGTTTCTCCTGGAGAAGAACAATCGTTAGATCCTAGACATTATTAATTTATTTCTTTATAACAAACACCTCCACAAGATTATTCTTCTAATTTGCATAATTTTCCACAAGTTTCTCCTGGAGAAGAACAATCGTTAGATCCTAGACATTACTAATTTATTTCTTTATAACAAACACCTCCACATGATTGTTCATCTAATTTGCATATCTTTCCACAAATTACTCCTCAAAAAGGACAATCAATTGTTCCTAGACATTACTAATCATTTAATTTATAGCAAACACCTCCACATGATCTTTCATCTTATTTGCATAATTTTCCACAAGTTTCTCCTGGAGAAAAGCAATCAATTGTTCCTAAACATTACTAATCAATTGCTTTATAGCAAACACCTCCACATGACTATTCTTCTATTTTACATAATTTTCCACAAGTTTCTCCCGGAGAATAGCATTCTTTGGTTCCTAAACATTACTAATTTGTTTCTTTATAGCAAGTACCTCCACATGATCTTTCATCTTATTTGCATAATTTTCCACAAATTGCTCCTGGTAAAGGACAATCTTTGGTTCCTAAACATTACTAATCATTTATTTTATAACAAACACCTCCACATAATTACTCATCTTTTTTGCAAAACTTTCCACAGGTTGATCCTGGAAAGGGACATTCAATTGTTCCTAAACATTACTAATCACTTAATTTATAGCAAGTACCTCCACATGATTGCTCTCCTATTTTGCAAAGAAACCCACAAGTTGCTCCTGGAGAATAGCAATCTTAGGTTCCTAGACATTACTAATCACTTGTCTTATAGCAAATACCTCCACATGATTATTCATCTTTTTTACACAATTTTCCACAAGTTTCTCCTGGAGAAGAACAATCTTAGGTTCCTAGACATTAAAAATCCTTTGTCTTATAGCAAACACCTCCACATGATTTTTCATCTTATTTGCATAATTTTCCACAAGTTTCTCCTGGAGAAGAACAATCGTTAGATCCTAAGCATTACTAATTTTTTTCTTTATAACAAACACCTCCACATGATTATTCTTCAATTTTACATATCTTTCCACAAAGACCACCTGGAGAAGGACATCTTACATCTGGTTAGCAACTTTAAGTTCGTATATCGTAACATAATCCATTACAAGTTGATTAAGTATAAGTGCAAAGTAATCCACAAGTTTCTCCGGGTGTTTAACAATTTATTGTACTCAAACATTACCTTTCGCTACTTTTGTAGCATATACCTCCACACGAATTTTGACTTTTTTAACATAATACACCGCAAGTTACTCCAGGAAAAGGACAATTGACGGAGCCTAAACAGATCATTTAATCTGGATTATAACACTTTTTATTACATGTATTTTGTCCGTTAGAACAGGCAGATCTTGCATTTTGAATAAATAGAAGCATTATGAAGACAATAAGAAGTTTCTCCACTTCTTTCATTACTTTTAATAATTTATTGACTTTAACCTGCTTATAAATAAAATGTTTATATTGTAATAAAAATATTATAAACTAAATATTAGATTGCTTTTTCTCTGATGATAAAGCAATAGTTTAAGCTATTTTTAGCCATTGTTTGCTTTAATAAAAGAAAAAAATATTATTTTACAATGCTTTAATTTACATTGGATTCACTTATTTTTGATAAATCTCTATTTTTAATTATTCTATCCTTTTATATATTTAAAATAAGGAATAAACTTTAGTAAGTTTTGATATGTTTAGTCGTAAAAATGTACTAGTTAATTCCTAATTTTTCATAAAGCAAGTTTTGCAAGTTAAGATTTATAAAAAGCTTTAAGATTTATTTACTTTCTAAATAAGAAGATATTAAAATTAATAATTCTTAAGGATTTAGTTCTTTAAATTAGCTATAAGATTAAGCTTAAGCAATGAGTATTCTAATCTTATAATTTGTAAAGAATATACTTAATTATCAGAATATTCTAGCTGTACTAAGTCTTTTATATCTTAATATTCATCTTTCTGCTTAATAAAAGCTTTTTAGTTTTAATTATACTTCAAGCATCCTTTAACTGGTGAGAGGCTTTGCTACAGTCTTTGTTAGCCTTTCTGAAAAGATAAGGAGTTTAGTTATTTTATTAATAATCATAGCTTCTATTATTGGGGAGTAGCTATTTCCAAATTTATTTTGTACCGTTTCCTCTTATTTTTCAATAAGAATGTGAATCTTAAATTTAAGCAAGATAGTAAAAGTTTAAAGGAACTTGTAATAAAATAGCTAATAGTTAGTAAAAGATATATAGCACATACAACAGATAATTAATCAAAATGTAGTTAAAAACTAAATTTAGCATCATGCTTTATAATTAAAAATAACTCTATCATTTAGATTTAATAAGTAGATTTTTATAGAAGGCTTAACTAATTTTAGTATTAGTAAGAACAACTATTATTAAAAGGATTTAAATTAATTAATAGCACTATTAACTAAATACTAAAGAAGCAATATAAGTTTAATTTTAGTAATTAAAGGAAAAAGACAAATACTATATGAATAATAGCTTTTAACTTTTACATTATAAGTAAAACAAAAGACTACTCTATATCTAAAATTAACATTTTACTTATAAGCTTAAATTATGCTTATTTAATAATAACACTATTTTTAACATTCCTTTTATTTCCTTAAAACTAAAATTTTACCTATCTGGGATTTTCAAAATTAAATTAAAACCATCCAAGACTAAAGTTTAAACATCTCAGGCAATCAACCAGAAAAATTAGTACTTTCAACTCATGAACAGCATTTATTGCTTAAAACTCTCTTCATAAATCGAAATTTAAATGTTACTCAGAACTGCAATTTTAGTAAAGGTTAAGAAACTTACGAAAGATCATGAAACTATTTCTAAAGGAAAAATAAATTTAATTAAGCTTAGCTCTAACTTAGAATAAAGAACTCAAAGATAAAACTTCATAAAAAGCAGAGTGATCATATTATAAATAGAGCTTCATTTAAGAAGCAACTAAGCTTCTGAAGGAGATTAGTAAAAGAAAAATTTAGCAAACATTTGAGATTTATAATCTAAGCAAAAAATTTAGAAGTTTAATTTTTATAATTAGAAAGATAATTTATGCATAACTTTATATGTGCATCATAAATCAGAAAAGAGAACAGGTAGAAATAAAAAATGAAAGCAACCAATATTATATACAGGCTACATAATTAATAAAAACAAAGACAAAAAGAATTTTAAAATGTTTTAAGAAGTATTTAAAATAAAGCTAATAGAAATAAAGCAAGATCTAAAACTTAACTAAGATAAATTGCTTTACTGTGCAAAGATGCATACATTAATTCACAGCTTCTTAATTTTAGATAATCTTTTAGAATAAAAATCAGATAATATGATATTAAGATTAGAAGTTGGAATATTTATGACTGTTTACTAATACTTGCAAATGTCTAAAATCATTACATATTGACTCCTTAAGAAAATAAAGTTGAAGATCAAGTTAAATTTAAACAAAAGCATCACTTAAATTTTGCAAGTGGTCTGATATTACAAATCACAAAGGTAAATTTTAAAGAAATTAATTTTAGAATTTAAAAATATATGAAAAGGATTGCAAAATAATTTGCAAATCATTAAAGATATAAATTTTGGAGAACTAAACAAAAATTAAAAACATCAAAAAATTTTATTATTTTAATACCTCATCAAAGAGTTTTAATATAAAAGATTTATTAAAAAAGTATAAGACATTATAGAAATTTTATAGTAAGTATTTAAACTGAAATCATTTATACAAAACTAAATATTTTTCATCTAGAGCTATAGTTTAAGAAACAAATTTCTGAGTGTTATATTTAATAATAATCATAATAAAACTGTAACTTAAGGATCTTAATTTTAAATTGATGATATTTTTCGAACTATTATCTTTCTTAATGTAGTGTAAATGTAAATTGGAAATTTTTGTTCATCAATGCTATTATTTTAATCTTCAAAATATAAGCGGGCAGAGGCATCACTTTCATCCTTTCTATTGCTTCTTATAGTGATTTGAAAACCTGAAATATTTAAGGTCATCTTTTTTTGTTTTGCTAAAAATAAATGCTCATCAGAGTTGGAATCAATTAAGACTCAGTGTAAAGTTTGATGTAGAATTTGAAATACCTCATTATAATGTAATTTTCAAAGGGTAAACAATTTAAGTAAATAAAGCAAGATTTATTTAAAATTTAATTAGGATTTTGTAAAACACATCTTGTAACTTTCTTTAGCTCGTAATTATATCATGCTTCATTTTTTAATATCTCGAAGAATAACCCTAGTAATTACTTCTTACCCATATTCTATTTTCAGAGTATAGGTATTCGGAAAATCAATTAAAAATTTTAAGGAATAATTATTTGATATTTAGAAGCTTTTAGATAGATCCATTCCCAAACCTTTTGTACTACATTGAAACATCTTAACATTATGCTTTATAGTTTTTTTAAGCCTTTCCTAGATAGATTAATATTCTTGATATTTAAATTTGCTAATTATTTAGTTTTATATTGAAGTCTGAATTTTCATGCTTTAGCTATTACTTCTAAAGTAGATATATTCACATTTTTCAGCATTAATCTCAATTTAACTTAACTAAATATTTCTAATGTGGCCTAAATTAATAAAATCTTATTATCTTTATCGGGAAGCAATAATAAATCATCTACCCAAGCTTTGGAAGTAAATATCTGTAAGCAAGTTTTAAAGTCAAGATATTTTTAGGACTTCCAGAGTTAATAATACAAAAAGACAATAAAAAATTTAAGAATGAAATAAGAAAATTTTTAATCTTTCAAATAAAAAAATAAAATCTAGCATAAATAACAATTTTTTGATTAGATACCACTTAATAAAAAACTGAGATTATAGAGCGCGCAGCTCTTTAAATAAAATTAAAAAAATATTCTACATTACAGTCTTTTCTAGCATATCTCGAAAGATGTTTTCTTTTATAGGGTCAGTGTCGAAATGCTGCCTAAGAAACCTTAGTACTTGGCATCGTTCAATTTAACGTTACTTGATACCTCAGTCTTGTCTCGCTTGATTCCTCCAATATTCATGCTCAGATCTTCCCATTAGATACTTCCTTGTAATATTGTTTAAATCAATCACATTAAATTGATTCTCCCTAAGTAAATTTTTAATCAGTGATAAAATTTTGGTTAGATAATTAAATTTTAATTAATTAATTGACGAAATCAAAGCTATTCAGTTTTTTATCGAGCTACTTTCTGCCTAGTTACCTATCGGTAGGGTTTTATTAAGTCTCCTTCCGTACAACCTTTTCAAGTCTATGGTTTCTTCATGGTTTAAATCTTAAATTTCAGTTTGGCAGATTTTTCTTGTCCTCCATAAATTCCTCTTAAATGAAAGATTCTCATCCTCCATTGGCTCATAATATTTCTCGGAATATTCTTCTCATATTGGAAGGAGAATGGGAAGAGACGGAAGGATGTAAAAAACTACTTTTTAAACAGTTTATGGGTAATGTAAAATTGTATTCCTGTACATCAATTGGAGATAATAGGTCCTCCATTTACATATTGCTACCTTAATTCCATGGTTGCTTTTGCGAACCGTGAGCTCCATCGCGTTAAGACCTTTCTACTCTCTCTATTAAAGTCATAGAGTTTCATTAACAAAGTTCCTTTCATTCCTGATTTAATCAAAGTTTTTTTCCGCGATATCATGGATTACTAGCTTAGACATTCGATTTAGAATTTAGTGGAAATTTTCCCTTCACTAGATTTATAGCCAATATTGAGAGCCTTCGTCTTCTGTTGTTGTAGCTCATCCTCTGATATATGGCATAGACTTTGCCAAAGTTTGAGTCTGCGTGGATTTAATTGATAGGAATTAGGGAGTGACATACTCCATACTTTTCACAATATCCTTCAGCTATCTTCCAAATTTAGATTTGAGAACTTCTACAGTTTCAAATTGTTGAGAAATCGTTATGCCCAAGTTAGATTTGCTCCAAAAGCTCTTCATTCCGGTTTACAGCTATGTTGAAGGTCCTACTCAAGATCCAATTCTTTCAACAGATTATTTCTATCTATTTAAGAACAAAAAATAGCATTGATTTTATAATTTAGTTACTTTAAAAAATGAATATTGAATGAAGCTAGAATATAAACTAAATTATGTGTGAATTTTATAAATTGTTCAAATTATTTAAGTATAGTTGAATGATCAATGTTTGAGAAATTATCAGTGTAAAACGTAAATCTAAATGCTTAAATTTTGTAAGAATTGTCAAAGCCATTATTATATTATCAACAATCTCTTTTGTATGAAGTAAAGTAAAAATTTGAATATGCATTACTATATATATAGTAATTTATTATTTTAAATCTAGAATAAATCGTTAACAAATGCTAGCATCATTTAGTTGATAAAATTATATAATCCATCTGCTAAACCTATTATTATAGATTTTCTCTTTGTTTAATAAATTAAATTAATCTGTTAGTATCCAGAGATCTGTATAACCTATTTCTTATAGATAGGCATTTGAAAAAGTAAATTAATATATTTTAATGTAATTAATTGCAATAAAAGATACTTAGCATCTATTCATTATTGTAAATGTTTTAAATTATAAAGTTAAAATCCAAATTTCAATAGGTAATCTACTAAAAGATTAAATATTCAACCCATTTATTAGGAGTTCTAAAAAGATATTTCTATATATGATTTAAGCAAATTGTACTTAAAATATTTCTTCAAAAGCAGAGACATAATTGGATTTTTAGAATATTAACTATAAAGACTGTTCAAGTTTATTTATTTAAGAGCATGCACAATTAGAGAATAATAATATATATTTCTAGACTTTTGCATATTCACTATTACTACTAAACTCTTTTTACCTATTTTCAACATAATATCTTCGTAAATAAATATATCCTAATTTAAATATCGATATCTCATTTCCTAAAATATAATGTGAAAATAATTTAATCCAAACTTTCTTTAGTTTAAAACAGAATACTTTTTGTTTAATCTTTTCGCTAAACAAGTCTTTTCTTTATTCTTTATATAAAGCGTTAATAAAAGACATAATGCTTATACATCTAATAACAATAGAGCAAAAGCAATGAATTTTTAAGCTTAAATTAGTTTTGATTAAGTATATTTATAAACACATAAAGCTAGAATTTAAATAAATTCCATTTATTTAAATTAATTATTTAATTAGATTTATAAACTTACTTTCCTATTATTAGTCTTTTCAGAATCAAGTTTTGCTTAGCTTTAATTTGGTTTATCATTTTTAAATTTATTTAATAGAAGAAATTTTAGTTTTAGACTTTAATTAATTTCAATCTTAAAGTTCATAAATTAAACAATATAAATTAATTTAAAACTAGACTAGTCAAAATATTTATAGTATTTTACGATTATTCAATTTAAATCGATAGTAGAAAGAGAGTTGAGATGTAATTTTTATGAATAAAAAAGTAGGAATCATTCTTTTTTATGATTTTGGTAAGAAATTTAAGAATATTATTTGATTTCATTTTATTACTTTGTATTAGCATGTTCAATTAAAGAAAATTTTGCATATATTAATTCCCTTATATTATCATTTTTAATTTATTCAATTATTCATCTTGTTAACCTCTTTCTTTTCAACATTTGCACATCTAAATTTTATAATTAAGCTGGAAATAAATTTATATTTATTATTTCATTAATCTTTAGTTACTTTTTCTTATAAATCAACTATGTGGTATATGATCAAAGAATTTTTATGTTTTGATAAATATAAAAATTAAAAATAAAGCTAATTTTCAAGTTAATTATGTTGAATTATTAAGCTAAAATCCAGAATAAATTTATATTTCATTTAAAAAATTTGATTTCTCTCTAATTTTATGATTTTATTAATTTAATTCTATAATTGGAAATTTTTCTTTTGCTTGTATTTCATATATGAAATGATTTGAAATAATTTTAATTTAATTTATAACTTAAAATTCTCTAGCCTATTTTAAATGAAGAAACTTTATTAATTTGTTCTAGTTTAACTTTAATTAAGTTATTATGATCAATTTACTGTACTCTAATTGAACTATTAATTTTGATAATTTACCATACCATTATAAATTTTACCCTTCTTCTCCAAAACTAAATTATTATTCCTTTTTGTAAAGTCTTTTAATTCATTAACTACAAAACCAAACTTTTCCCTTTAAGATTTAAATTACAATTTTATTATTTAAATAAAAAGCAGAATTTTTTCATTTGGTAGATATAAACTGAATTAAAAATATTTTTGGTATCATTTTATATATCTAAATAGCTCTTGCAATGTCAACTCTAAGCATTTTTAATTTTTTATTTAAATAAAAGGAATATTAGCCATAAAAAACCTCTATAGCATTATTAATTATATAATATTGACTTATGGGATTAAATTCTACTTTAGAATTTTTGTTTATTTCCCAGTGTGATTATCTTAATTTTTCTATCTAGAATTAAGAGAAATATTAAGATATCTATTATTGAAAGAGAATTTAACTACTAAAAGATATTTCAACTTTAAGTAATTGTTTTTTTATCTTATACAATTTACTTAAAGTTTAGAGTAATTACATTTCTAGAAGTATTTATTAACCTAAAAATATTTAATTTTAATTTAACTACCATAGAAATTAAAATTAACTTATTGGTATCCAAAAAAATTAGTTTAATGTATGAAAGTTTAGAATTAATAGCTTTTATATCCTGTCTTACTTTAATTTTGCTTTTATAAGCAATCTTATATATTATTATTCATTATAATGGCTCATTGAGAATAAATATTATCAAGTAATTTATTTATTTTTAAAATTTACATTTATTTAAATACGTGGGAATATATGTACTACGTTTAACACGTAAATATTCAATCTTATCTTTAAAGAAAAAAAGGACTAACTTAATTATAAAAATGAGATTCTTTATAGATTTAGTAAGCATTCTTTTCTAATTCTTATGCTTTTTCTCTATGGTTTAGATATCATAAACTTGATCTTATGTTACTATATCTAATACTGGAGTTTATTACTAGAATAAAAGCTTTAGTTAATCATATACGTGAAGCGATTTTGGAGTTGATCCTATGTGAGATAATCCATGAAAGTTAAGTTATACTGTATGACTTTATCCAACAGATTGCTCTTACTAAAATATAGCTTATATTTTTTCGTTTAAAGATTGCTGTACAAGATGATAAGCCTGATATATCAGAATTTCTGCTAATACAATTACTTAATTTGGACTAACTGGTGATGCTGGAACAGACTCTTTAGGCATTAACATTCCTTGCGGATAATGAACATTTTTTGCTAGTACTCTAACCACAGCATGATTATTAAAAATGCGAACCATTTCAAGAATTAAGACTTTGTGCTGGAGATTTAAGTAGCTTGTCATGTGGAGTCTATTCAAGTACATAAAAAATGATAGTATCTAGTGGAGATAATTTATATTTAGGATATTATAGTTCGAGTGCTTATAATTATTAAGGATATGTCTTATAGCAAAGATATTACAAAAGTGATACAAATATGGATTAATCAGATTATTAAAATATAATTAATTCTAATGCCCCTTGTCAAGCTCATTTTTTAACTTGCTACTCATGTACAACATCAGCAGTATGTGATTAGCAATGTAGCTTTAATTAATATTTTAAATAAGCTGATTCCAAATGTTATTCATGTTCAAGTGCTATTTCATAATGTAATCAATGTGCAGAAAATGGTTTATAAGTAGTAATTTGTAGTACATGCAATAATCCATATAAACTAACATTAAACTCTTGTCAAAGCAACTGCGATTCCACCTAATAAGACTCAGACAGTAATTAAATTTGTTTAAATTGTAACGTTGTTATGTCTCATTGCTAATAATGTAATGAAGCTGGGAGTTAATGTAATCTATGCGATTCAAATTATTATGTTGGTGGAGATAATTAATGTCATCCTTGTACAAACTTCGATACTTAATGTACTACTTGCTCTATTTCAGGATGCACTTCATGTAGCGACCCTCTCAAATTAACAAGTGGTATTTGTTAAAACAATTGTGTGGCTACTTAATAAGATAGTAACTCAGATAGAGTTTGTTAGAATTGTAACTTAGTTCTATCTAACTGTTAGAAGTGTAATGAGATAGGTACATAATGTACTCTATGTGACAATGGATATTATATAGGTGGAGATAATCTTTGCCACTCTTGTACCGTTACAGATACTTAGTGTTCTTCCTGTGCAAATGGTGTAGCTTGTAGTTCATGTTATAATCCATATAAACTAACATTAAACTCTTGCTAAAGTAACTGCGATGTTACTCAATAAGACTCAGACAATAATTAAATTTGTTTAAATTGTAACGTTGTTATGTCTCATTGCTAAGAATGTAATGAAACAGGTACTTATTGCACACTATGTGATAATGGATACTATGTTCATACTGATTAAACATGTCATTAATGCTCTGAAAGCATCTATTTTTGCTAGCTTTGCTCTTAAAATGGATCTACTTGTTTAAACTGCCTTTCTTCAAAATTTTTAGATAATAACAAATGCTTGAGCTAATGTTCTTCATCTAAACAAGATAGTAATTCAGATAGAATATGTGAAGATTGCAGCGTAGCTTTACCTAACTGTTTATAATGCAATCATTAAGGAAGCATATGCACACTATGTGATAATGGATACTATGTTCATACTGATTAAACATGTCATTAATGCTCTGAAAGCATCTATTTTTGCTAGCTTTGCTCTTAAAATGGATCTACTTGCTTAAACTGCCTTTCTTCAAAACAATTTTATAGATAATAACAAATGCTTGAGCTAATGTTCTTCATCCAAGCAAGATAGTAATTCAGATAGAATATGTGAAGATTGCAGCGTAGCTTTACCTAACTGTTTATAATGCAATCATTAAGGAAGCATATGCACACTATGTGATTCTGGTACTTACATAGATTTAGCTTAACATTGTTCATTTTGCTATCATTCAATTTAAAGTTGCTAGACTTGCGATTAATAAGGATTAATCTGCTATTCATGCTTAAATCCTAAAAAACTAGTTTATAATTACTGTGTTGATGATTGTCCAGCTACTCATTATGATGATGGAAGTAGAATTTGTAATTTTTGCTAAAACTAAATTAATAACTGTATTGAGTGTAAAGAATTAGGTACAGAATGTACTTTATGCTAATCAGGTTATTATATTAATACCTTAAACTAATGTTCTCCTTGCAGTACTTCCATATCTAATTGTAATATTTGCGATCAATCAGGATTTTAATGCTATTCCTGCAATTTTCCTTATAAACTAAGCTATAATTAATGTTTAGCATAATGTCCTACAAACTAATTCGATGATGGAAGCAGAATTTGTAAGAACTGCGATGAAAAGTTATAATGCTAGTAATGTGAAGGAGATATGAAATTCATAAATGATTCTTGTGTTTTAGAATGTTCATATAATTAAATTAAAGATGATGTATATTGTAAAAATTGCTAGCAATATATATAGAATTGTGAATAATGTAACTTTCCTTCAAAGAGTTGCGAAAAGTGCTAAGATGGATACTTTATGCAAAATTAAACTTGTATCTAATGCATATTTTAGAATTGTCAAGTTTGTGATGAAAAATAATGCTTTAGTTGTAATTAAGGCTATAAGCTTGTAAAAAATAATTGCGAAATTTAATAATAAAATAGTGATAATAAAACCAAAAATTATGTTATAAAAGAGTAAAATAATTTAGATTATTTAGATTATTTTAATATAACAATCAAAGAAAAAAAATATATTCAATATTCTACAATTACTTCTGATGCTGTATTTTATACCGGAGCTAGTTTAAGTGCAATAACAGCCTTATGTGGAATTTCTTCAGGTCTTTTAGCAAATTGATTTACTCTATAGATTGCTTAGCAACTTATTTTAACTAATGCTTTTATAAATGTAGTTAAACCATAAAATTTAGCGGCATACTATTATTAACAAAGTGTAAGTAAAAATCCTACAAATAGCAACAATAATTATAATTTATTTAGTTTAGATGCAGATGAAATGAGTGTCAAATAAGATTTTCTACTTATAATAGGATATAAGAGTTATACTTTCTTAGCTAATGCTATTTTACCAATAATCTATTTACTTACTTTAATAGTTCTTAACTTACTTTTCAAGCTATTAACTAAATTACCTAGAATAGGAGTAAAGTTCTTAAAAATAAGGAATTAATATTTGCATTATAGATTGCTAATTTCAGTATATTTAGGTATTTCTCTAAAACTTGATTATGCTATAATGCTTCAAGTAGTAAATAGTTACTTTGGAAGTGTTTATTCAATTCTAAATACTTTAATATCTTATTTCTCTCTTGTAAGTTTATTAATTATAGGGTATTCAAATTATTGTAATAGCTTATTTCTACTACGTTATTTTAAAATTTTATTAAATAAGATCTAAATTAAGTAAGTAAGATTTAGAAAAGCCTAACATTTCTGATAGTTTTAAGACAAAATACTTTCCTTTGTTTGATGAAATAGATGTAAATAAATCAAGTTCCTTATCCTTTTATCTGATTTTCCTTATTAGAAGATTACTATTATCTATTTTCCTAATGGCTTTAAGAAATTTTGTGGTAGCTTAAATAATCCTATGCTTAATTCTAAGTATAGGATAGATAGCTTACTTAATTAGATTTAAGCCTTTTATTAATAGTTCGCTAAATAAAGCTCATATACTGCTTGAAGTATGACTATCTATGCTTTATCTAGGAAACTTTTATTTCTACAGTATGGATGAAAATTAAAGTAATGCGGAAAGACATTTAACTTCAGTTTCTTCAGAAAAGGCTAGGATTTTCGGATTTTTATTAATGATAATGTCTAATTTAGTTACCTTATTTGGTATAGTTATAGTAGTTTACGTTGGTGTTAAAAATATAATTACATAACTAAAACATAATAAAATAAAAAATAAGAAGCCATAAATTAAATGGTTTGAAGAATAAAAGTAAAGTAAAGTGATGTCTGAAGAGTTTCAAAAGATAGAATAAAAGGAAAGCTTTTAAATTTTGGATAGAACTACTACAAGTAGAGTCAGCGAATAAGAATTTAAAGTATAAATTAATTAAAGTGCTGATATAAACTTAAATCAAGAACTATTTAAAGTAAGATTGTTTCATATATAGAACTCATTTTCTAATTTGCAGCATTCAAACTTAATATAGCAAAGCTAAGATTAAAAGCCATTAGAAAATGTAGAATTAAATTAGTTTTAGGATTTATAACTAAACATCAGTTAAGCATAATCTAATAATCACTCTGATATACCTATTTTAGATAATCAAATATGAGGAAAAATTGAAGTAATAAAAGTTCTAAAAAAGTTAGAGAAAAAGAAGCAGAGCCATAAAAAGAAATTGAAATGAAATAAAGAATATTTTTACTATTTACTTAGTGATATTTAAATAGATTAAACTACTCTATGTAAAAATTAGATGCTTAAATATATCAAACCACTAATAATTTAAATTTTATGTATCTAAATAGTTAAAAAGTTATATTGTTATCTCTAATAGTTCAATTGGTTTATATTTAGATATATTAGAGACAACTTTAAAGCTAACTTGATAAATTATTAAATTTATATAAATTGAATGAAGAATTATAGCTGCTAAAACTTATTTATAAAGTAAACTGTATATATACAACTTAAAGTTAACTGCTTAGCTTAAAAACTTAATAATAGATGAAATAATTTATCTAGTTAAATAACTTTAGATTTAATAGAATAATTAAAGGAATTAATTATATGAGTAAGCTTAAATTGTATGGAGTGATATTATTTTAAATCCTTTTTACTGCAATATTGCTTTAAATTAAATATCCTTCTAGAAAATTCATTATGAGTAGACTTTAATTTAAATAAGTCTCTTCTTTATTCCCATAAAAAGACTTAGTTATAAATAAAATCTGCTAAAATAGAATTTATTTAAAAATAGGTAGAAAAGGAATAAAATAAAAACTCAATTTATTTAATTTTAATTCAGAAGAAGTGGATAAGATAAAGCTAACTTAGCAGTGCAAAGAATCAAAAAGTAAATTAATTAACTTTATATTTTTATCTTTAGAGCTTTAAAGATAAATCAGCAAGCAAATTGTAATATATTATATTAAAACCTAGCCAATGGTATTTCATTTTTATAAATAAACCTCGCTACTGTATTAATGTTAATTCTGTAAGTTTTTTCTAGGTGGATTGAATAAATATTTAGAGGGTATTTAATAAATCATAGAACGTTTACTATATTTTAAATATAGGTTAAATATTAAATTTAGAGCTTTTAATCTTCTTAGAACAAGTTTTTAAATTAATAAGACTGATTAAATGAAAACTTCTTGAGGATAGCTAAATATATTCTTCAATCAATTTTAAAATTCTCTTTCAAATTTAAAGTTTTCCTATTAAAAAGAACCAGAAAAAACCTATCATATTACATTGAGTAGTTTTTCAATTAAGGAAACAAGGAAAAAGTTTGATGTAGAAAAAAGAAAACAGAAATCTCCAATAGATTCCTAAATAAAGCTTATCAACTACTAATTAATCATGCTAACATAAATGTGAAAGAACACAAATTTTGTGTAAATCAAAACTATGATATGTAAGCAAAACTTACAATTGAATGCTATATAGAACTCAAATAGACATAACCAAAATTGAAATTTACGGAAGAGTAAAATCCAAAATTTTTTAAGTAAAAGCGAGAAAAATAATTTCTAAGAGCTAATAAATATTCTAAGAATTCAAGAAGATCTTTTTATAATTGAAACTGGATCAAAAATACAATTTAAAACATAAATTGAGAGACTTATCACTGGATAAATAAAAATACAATTTAAAAAATTGATTGACAACCTTTGACCTAAAATCTAATATAAGCAAACTATAAATAAAATCATATCATCCAACAAAAAACTTTTAGAAAGGGAAGAAAAGACAAAATCTTAAAGCTAATTTAATTAAAAAGAGGGATTGCAAGTTCTATGAATAAAACTTAAAAATAAAATAATGTGGCAAAATTCCTAAAACATTTGAGGAATTTAATAGCAAATGTAATAAAAATACTGATTAAGCTTCAATATTTTGCTAGATGCTTATCTTTTTCCAATTAGATGTTAATTGAACTGAACAGCAAATTTTTTAAATTCTTATATTATAAGAAGAAACATTAGATCTAACGTGAAGAAAAAATTAACAAATTTTTAAAGCAAAAGAAGAATAATACACTTCATAAGACAGTACCTAATTTTATAAACTAAAACTAAAAAAGAAGTGTAAAGAGACTTTAGATTGGAAGTTTAAACTATTTGGTATAAATGAAAATAGTAACGAAGTAATTGACGCTATAAGCAAATTAACTGTTTTTATAAAAGATTATATCTTTTATAAATTTAAAATAATAAAAGCTTTATTTTATCTTTTAAAAATATCTTTATTCCGTGCTTATTAAACCTAAAGCTGTCAGAGTAATGTTTGCCTAATAAACTTTAGAAAATATGTGCAGATTATAATAATTTCCAATTATTTTAGAATTTTTTCTATTTTGAGCAAAAAATTATATAATGGTTAATTAGCTTCCATCTATTATTTTTAAACTGTTCATCTGATCTTATCGTGGCTTATTCCTCTATATATTTTTATTGATAATACAACATCAGTCGGATTATAAACAACCATATAAATATGTTATCAATAACTTTTACTTTTTCATCGCAAATATCTCGTAAGTAAAAACTCATAAAAAAGAATTAGATAATATTAATTATTCAATTCTAAGTAATAAATTTCTTAGCTTCAGAATGTATTTAAACTAAAAAGAGTTATTTTATTTAATTAATGTAATAGTTATTTGACTACAAGTAATTATAGAATATCTGATAAAATATAATCATATTTGCTAATTTGTAAAACTTTATTCTGTTGCTAGCTTTTCTTAATGTTTATTTTAAAATATTTATATAATGTTTTTAGTTAAAGCTAACTATATTTAGTTAGATATACTTTAAACGTTAAGCGCTATGATAATATTTTCCTGTTTATATTTTCTAAGGAGTTTTTATTGACAGACATTTATTAGAAGATATAATAAGAACTAAAGAGAAGTATTATCTTTCTTAATTTTGATTGATATTAGTCTGTTATTAAAAGGTAGCTTCATTATTAATAGCTTTTACTTCATACATTGATTAATAATCTTTATATTTTTACAGCACTAGATATAAAAACCTCTTTTATTTTATATTTTACTAATTGTTTTTCTATCTCTTGAGAATAAGTACAAACAAAATAGAGATAATTTCTTAAGGAAAAAGAAAACAAAAGCTTTACTTTATACTTGAATGATTTGAATGTTATAGTTTAATTTTAAATTTTTAAAGCCACATTAATGAGTTTCTAGTTAATTACTTAGCGTTTTTTGTACCTTAGCCTCATTATTTCCAAACTTTAACACTTTTAAATAAATATTTTAGAACTATAGCCCAATAGCCTTTCTGCTTAGTGCAATGCTTTAATAAATTAGTTGCTATTGAGTTAAGACTAAAGCTTGCTAGTAATCTCCTATCTACTTATTTAGTATGAAGTCTTAGCTTAATACACTATCACTTTTTTAGAATTCATAGTTTATTGATAAATATTTAATTTGGAAGATATAGCATGAGGCTCTACATTCTTGACTGATTCTAAAAATAGAGTATAAAGGTATGATTTACTGCTATTAAGATAAATTACCTTAAACTAGTAATATATTCCTAATAGCCTTATAAAATAAAGAATTACCTAATAGGAGATATCATATTAAAACATAGCATTTAGTTATAAATTGGTCTATCTTTGCTAGTTGTAAGTCACTTAGTTTATTGTTATATAAAATGCTTAAAAGATACAAAGGATATTTCTTAAATTAGGCTAAATGGTAATTAATTTTATATGGTAGGCTATTTATTATTCAGTAGCCTTATTAAAATAACTCTATTCTTTCTATAATAATTAAATAAGTTAACTGCAGCTTTTTAAAGCTATGTGTGCTTAAATGCTAAATAGTTATTTAAAGTTACAAGGTTTATTAAATTAAAAAATTAAGAATTATATAATTGATAGCTTATAATTATAAACAGCAAGCATATAATTAAAACAATTGATAAAGTTTTCTAGCAATAGCCATTAACTATATTAATACAATTAAAAAAGAATAAATACTATTATTTAGTATAAGATGCTACTAATTAAAGATAGTACCAATAAGCTAATTTAACTAGTCAATATATTCTAAGTTATTGCAATTTAATTATAAATAAGAATGCTATTTCTAAGGATTTAAGAATCTTATGAGTAAACTTATGTAAAGCTGTTTTGTTAATTATAGTTGCTTTATATTTTAATAGCACTAATTAAAGTAAGTGTAAGGATGTTTATTATAATCATTTTATATATTATATATCTTTTAAAAAGAGGGAAATCACCACATGTATGCGTCTTATTGATGAATGGATTTGGATTATAATGCGAATTTCTTATCTTTAGAATTTAAAATTGAAGAAGGGATTAACTTTAGATGCGCATTGAGTCAGTTAATATTTAAGATTTTTATGAACATTAGAAAAGAGTAAGAATCTTATAGAGCTAATTCTTTAAGGTTAGAGAGATTGTAATAGATATTGATTAAATTAAAAATAAAATACTTGATAGTGTCTTAGAGAAGAGTTCTTAGTATTTTCAAAGGATATTTATTTATGGACATTAGTCAAATAAAATAGCCTAGTACTTTTAAAAAAGAATAGAGAAGTTGCATATATGCTGTATCAAATAATTTAAAATAGGGCAAAAGGAAAATAAACAGGAAATTGTATCTGCTAAGCTTTTTGAACTTAATAGATAGTTTTTGCTTATCAGTATGAGATTGAGAATAAATGTTCAGTTCTTTAGACTATAAATAAAAAGAGGATAAATAAGATAAAAACTGCAAATTATCATGATAAATTGGGCTAAAAATCTCTGCTATTTAAATCTTATTGCAACTTTGGAAATTTAACTATTTATAGTTAGAGCTAATAAGATTTTTACTAATAAAGACAATTTAATTCTTTCTAAATGAAATCCTTTACTTTTATTTAGGTAGAAAGCAATTTTAAGGATACAATTTTTTAGAAATGATTAATGAAAATAATAGTAGAAAGAGAATTTAAAAGTTTTATAGAATTAAATGAAGAAACAATTTAACGAACAATCTAATTACAGAGGCAAATCCAATATTGTAGCTCGAAAAATCTACAAAGCAAAAAAGTTATTAAGCCTACATTACTTTTTATAATAAAAGCTTATGATATTTCTTCTACTAAAAGAACAAAAGTAATGAGCTAATAGCTTTTTATTATCTGGATTTAGACTATTAAATTTTAAAAAACAGAGCCAATGTTTATTTTTTCTCTTCCGCTTTTGAAAATTACAATTTAGCTTCTAAGAAAGATAAGAAACAAAAATTTTATAAAGGAGGTTCATAAAACGAAGATAAAAAGAAAAGCGTGGAATTATTAGCAAGAAATAGTAACTAATTAGAATTTGGCAGGCAATTATTGAGTATTAAAGGAATTATACTTTAGTCTTAATTTCTAACTAAAACAAGTCTTAAAATAAAATACTGTTAACTTCTTTTTTTAAAGTAAGGATTTAAAATATTGCTTAATAGGTTAATTAATAGAGGATGCAAGGCTATTAGTATAGTTTTAGTTATTATTTAATAGGAGATTTAATTAATTATAGATAATAGGAAAATTAAATAGATATAGTATAGATGTATCTAAAACAATTATAGCAATTATAACTATTTCTAATTTAATCTTAAGCTATTCCTAGTTAAGATTATTATTAGCTTATTCTTTATTTAAACTGTCTTAAATTTAATTTCTTAATTTATAGCAATAATATTTAGTAAATCCCTATAATTAACTAAAGCTATAAATGATTCTAGTGTAAGAACAGATTTATACTTTAATCAATATGAAAGGATTTAACTAAAAATAGTAAAGATATCATATTATAATAAATGTAAGGGTTTAATAATCTAATTAGCTAGTAAATAGACTAAGTAGAAGCTATTTTAATTACTTATTTATATTATTCATATCTAACATTATAATACCATCATTAATAACTCTTATTATTATACTCCTCATTAGTAACATAAAGCTAGAAGGCAGCAAGTGAGAAGAAAGAAAGCAAACAAAAATAAGAATCATTATACTTTTGACTAATTATAACCTTCAGAACGATAAAAAGATTAAATTATCCAAAGAAAGTAAGATAAGACATGGAGCAAGAAAGTAAAAGCTATCAGAAGAAAAGCTAAAGCATTTTAAAAAGACTTAACTAAGTTATAATTTTAGATAATTTATTCGTAAGAGTCTTGTAATAAGCAAAAAAAAGCTAAACGTAAGAAGTATTGATAGGAAGACTAAAGTTTAAAAAATGATTTAATTTGGGAATTCAAAAAATATAAGAAAGATAATAAAAATATACTTAAAGCACGTGAAAATCAATCAGAATATTTAATTGAGGAGAAAAGAGAATTAGGTGAAATGATAAAACAATCTTTAGTTAGAAAATTAAAAAATAAATATTTCTTATCTTATAGACGAGATAATAGTCTCATTTAAATAAATTATAGCTGAGTATGAAGTTAGGAAATGCAAGAATACAGTAAGTTAGAAACCTAGATTTAGATAAATAATAAAATAGCAAAGTTCTTTGCTTACTCAAGAATTATTGGATTAAGAATATATTTCCTAATACTTAAATTCTCTATAAGGAAATTATAAGCATTATCTAAAAGATTAGAAGTATCTTAATAAAGTAATAGAAAGAACTTAAGTCTTTGATACTTTAAAGTTGATAATCTCTATAAGAAGAGTGAAACTAAAGTTTTGAAAAGTAAAAGTCTACGAAAGAGTTAAAGATAATATTTAAGACTAATATATCTAAATATATTTAAAAGAGAGAAAAGATGGTAAATGAAGTCTGAAGGTAGCTTATGAATATGCTATTTGATTAAAGTTACAGTGCAAAATTAAAAAGTGATCAGGCCACATGCTTAAAATTAAAATGATTTATAAGAATCTAATCTTTCTAAATTTAAATGAGCTAATTGGGAATTTACATAACAGAAATTAGATTAACAATATAGGAATAAAAATGAATGATATGATAAATAGAAAATTATAAACTATAATTTCAAGCTTCAATAGAGCCTTAGATAAGAAAAAGCTTTAAGATAATAAATTTTGTCAAGAACTTGAAGTAATGATTACTAAAGTTGATGCAGCTAGTAATATTTTATATTAATCTTTCAGCATCATAATCTCTAAGTAAGTTAAATAATTAAGCTACTCTTTTAGAAGTAAAAACTTTGTGAATCTAAAGAGTGTTAGACTTATATGCAACTAGAATAGCAGAGGTTTTATAATGGTAAAATAAAAAGGAATATTTCCTAAAGGTTATTTGAATAGTAGCAAGAGGATTGGAATAGTTATAGTAAACAGCAAAGAAGAGGATAAAATAGATTTGTATCTATACTTAATCTAATAATTCAGCTAAGAAGTTCATGAGATAGTTACAAAGTAAGAAGAACTAAATGTTTATTAGTATGGACTATGAGCTTTATAGCTTTATATTAAGACTAATCTATAGGAAATTACATGCAAATTGAACTAGATTAAAATAGAAGAATAATCTTCTCAATCCAAATTGTTTTTACTAGTTAGCTTTAATTTTAAATTTCAGCAAATTAAAACTGCAATCGTAAAAACTCTAAAAATAGATTTAGAAACAGCTAATTAAATATTTTAATTAAGTAAACGAAGGAAAAATACTTTAGATAAACCAATTGCAATCTAATTCATAAACAGTAAGATAAAGTTTTAAACTATGCTATATCTTTAAATTAATTTGAAAGGCTTAAATAATAAAAAGCTTAGTTTAATTATATCTAATTATTATTAAATAAAGCTGCTTCTAAAGATATTTAATTAGATATCAAAGATATAATAATAAAATAAGAAGAATATCAAATAGTTACTAGATAGATAAACTAAGAACTTAGAGGTAACTTGTTTATGAAGCTTATTTTATTAATTATTATAATTAAGTGCTTTATACTTCTAAATGTTATAAATTTAAGAAGGTTTCTCATAATTTTCATAGAAGTGAGTCACACAAATGATTAACAATTCTTATTAAATATAAATAAAAGTAGATAGCTGCAATATCTTAGCTAGGAGTAGGTAATCAAAAGCCACTATTGAATGCAGTTTAAAATTTAGTTTTAGTTATTAAAATATTTTTAGTAAGCAACAAAAGTGGAACTATAAATACAGTTTCAATTCATAAAATAAAAATAAATCTAAAGGAGAACTTGTAAATAATTAACGACAATAGATATGAATAAAATCTCTAAAGCAAACCAACCATAAATATAAGTCTATTAAGAAAAAATATAAGCAACTTAAGGATTATTAATTATAAAGATATTAAGATTGACTAATTATAAGTATTCAATTAAATACTTTATCTAAAAGTGAACTATATTTATAAACACTAAGATAAGTAGATAAATCTAAAGAACATTGCTGTGATTATTCCTCTTAGATTTACTTCTTTAATATTAAAAGTTAGCAAATTTTCTTTATATCTTAATAGTAAACTAAAAGCTTAATTGAAAAGATTTAGTAGCAAATAGAGTAAACATAAATTATTAATTTGATAGCAAAGAAATAATAAAGGAGTATGATATGCTAATTAATAATAATAAAGAAAGGATAGCTAATTTTAATAATAGTTACTTAGCTTATATCATAAAAGATATAATTATCTATTAGCTAACTAACTTAGATTAGCTAATTATTATATATTATTTAGCTTTTGGATTTAAATTAATAATATACTTAGTAGATTTAATAAAAGACTAAAATAAGCTTTAAATATACCTAAGATTGCTATAATTAAATTATAATAGCAACACTAAAACAAATTTTATTACAAATGATAAGATTATTATTTAAGGTCTAAGTAATATAGATTAATAAATAATAATAGAGGGCTAAAGATAGCTAAAATAATATCCTTTTAGTTTTAATAATATAAGAGTTATCTATAAGCTACCTATTCTTAATTATATTCAGTTAGGCCTTTAAATTATATATCTATTAAGTTAGTTTTAACTACCGAAAAGATATATAATTAGTTGCAAATAAGCGATTCTTAAATAGAAAGATTAGACAAATAACGAAAATTAATAGCCAAAACAATCAAAATAAAGATACCAATATTTATTTCAATCATAGCAATAAAATAAAACATATAAATGATCAAATGATTTAGTAATACTTTCACAATAAAAAGTTTTATTCTATATTAGTTAACAAGGAAAAGGAAATTAAATATTTAAAAAGCTAAATAATAAAAAGATTAAAGGAACTTAATTAAATAAAAATTTACTATTAAGAAAGATAATAATAACTTAGAACTAAGGCTTTCAAATAAAGTAAAGTTAGAAAATAGATTTAAATTAATCCTATCACTTAAATTAGATTTAACAAGATTAATTACTAAGAAGGTTTAATTAATTTTAATACTAGTAAGAATAACTATAATTAAAATAAGTTTTAATTAGCTTATAAATGCTATAAACTTGATATAAAATGGGAATTCCTAAATTTTAATAATAAAAGGAAAAAGCTAAACAGGATAAATAAATAATAGCTCTTAATATTTACATATATAATAAACTAAAAGACAACTCTGAATAAAATTAATATTTTACTTATAAGTTTTAATTTTGCTTAATATTTAATAGGGATAATTTTTTATGCTTACTTAGTTTACTTAAACTAAGTATTAGCATATCTGGAATTTTCTGAATATAATAATCTCTAGACAAACCTTTAATTTAAATATATCTAAGTTAATCAATCAGAAAAATTTTGTTTTTTCAACTAGAAAATAGTGCGATTTTGCTTTTTAACTCTTATAAAAACCAGATAAGAGTATCACTCTGAACTATAATTATAACCATAGATTTAAAATGAAGTAGCTTAAGGAAGTTCATAAAATTATTATTTAACAAAAAAATCCAGTTTAAAATAAGCTCACTTTGACTCAAAATAAAACATATTAAGAAAATTACTTAAAATGGCATAGATAGAATAAAATGAATATACTTAAAAGCAGAGATTAAATAAGAAACAGTTTCAATTTTAGCAAAAGATAAAAAATAAAAATTTTTCAATTATATTTTATCTTTTTGATTATTGATATTAAAGAACGAGAGTTTATAAAATAGACATTAAGTTAGTAAATTAAATGTTTTTTTGATTATTTGCTCAATTACAATTTAAATGTATCTATTGCTACTTATTTGATAGCAATATCATTTTTATTGTATTTCATTATTAAAATTTTTAATATAGGCTAGCTCGCTTTTATGATTTATAATAAAACTTTATTTCTAATTATGGAAATATCGCAATTTCATTTTTTTATCTTTCAAATATTTAGATTTAGCAAATTTTATAATCTAGATTTATTTTAGATTTATCTTATGTAATTATATATAATCAAACTTGTTTAGTTCGCCATTTTGCTAGGAGACAGCTTTAAATAAGCTGCATTATTGCTTATTATAAGAGATTATGAAGAATTTTATCAATATTCACGAGAAAATTTTACTATAGATTAAAGATTGATAACTCTTAAGGGAATCTATTTTGTACGCTGAAGTTTTGGTAGATTTTTGGGTTTGTTAATTTAAGTTTACTTATTTGAATATCAGAAGCAAGAATAGCTCCATCTATTTAAAGCGAATGATCCGGTCTTGAAATAAAATTACTTAGTAATCGAGTTTCGAATTAAGTTCTTTATTTTTATTTCTTAATAGCAAGACTTATTTATGTTATTCGATGACCACTTAAAACTTAAATTTTTTTTCCAGTATGACTTATGCCAAAGCGAAATTTAATAATTAAAGGTAAAATGCTACAAGCAAGAGAAAATCGGTATTTCAATATTAAAATGCTTGAAAATAGCTTCTTAAATTTTTCAGCAAGTCTAATAATTTAAATCATATTACTATATCTTGCTGCTATTATTTAGAAATCAATAAGACTTCTCACTTTAATCTAGATTGCTAACTATTATTTAATTTCTGGATTATTTTTTGAATTCCTTGTATTGCTTTATTAAGAAAAACTAAACTGAAAGCTACATTTTTAGATAATATCAGACTCATCCTTTATTAAAATGCCTTTATAATTGTGAATAATTTATATTTATATAAAATCATCTTTGATATAAGAATTTTCTATTTTTTAAGTCTAAGATGTAAAAAAGTAATTGCTTTGCATTTATTTAAGGTTAACCCAGATAAATTAATCTTAATTTCTAAGTTTACCTTTAGTTGTTAGAAGCTAATTTCATTAAAGTTAAAATTTAATATATGAAATATAGTGTAAATTCTATAATAGAAATACACTGAATAAAGATATTCTAAATAAGTTTATATTTTGCTTTAGATATAAAAAGAAATAATATTTATTTAGATATTTTAATTATTGAAAGAAAGGAAAATAAATAAAGAATCATAGTAAAATCTAAGGAGATAATTTCCAAATCTTTTTTTGTCAAAGTTATAAATCTATTTAATTAAGTAGTATAAATCTGCTAAGATAAAAGCATTATAAAAAAAAAAAAAAAAATGCTATTAAACTTAGTATTTGTTTTGAAAACAATTCTTTTAAAGATCATGGAAAAATCAAGATATATAATTTGATTTTTTAATATTTGTTATAGAAAAAACTTAAAGCAAAGGAAAAAATAGATGATATATTCAAATATTCAAATTGAAATCAAGATAATAAGAATTTTAAATAATTTTAAGAAATTCAACAACTTGAATTACCTTTCTCACATAATTTTCCACAGAAAAAACCAGGTTTTAAGCAATCGTTTGTAGAAGTGCAAGTATTTAAGGAAGTTTTATAGCATTTTCCACCGCAAGAATCTTCATCCAAGTTGCAAATTAAGCCACAAGATGGTCCTGGATCTAAGCAATCTTTAATAGGATAACATTTATTTTACGATTAATTATAGCAAACTCCACCGCATGATTTTTCATTTATATCGCAAAGATTTCCACATGCAGAGTTACCTTAATCACAAATATTATTGCCTAAGCATATTTTTTCATTCTCGTTATAACAAATCCCATTGCATACTAACTCGCCTATTTTGCAATGTGTTCCATATGTACCATCACCTCCATAATTATTAGAGCTAATTAAGCAGTTTTTTAAATTTTTGTTATAGCAGAATCCATTGCATGCTAACTCATCTATTTTGCAATTAGTTGGATAGGAAACTCCGTCTTTCATATTATCAGAGTTATCCAGGCATTCTTTTAAACTTTCATTATAACAGATTCCATCACATAATTTCTCGTTTAATCTGCAAAGCTTTTAGCATTAAGAGTTATCTTTAACACAATTGATATTATCGAAGCAAATATTTTCTTTTTCATTATAACAAGTACCCCCACATAAATTTTATCCAATTTAACATAATACTCCACAAGTTGGTCCAGCTTAAGAACAACCTGGAGTACCTAAGCACTATTTTTGACTTGTGTCATAGCAATATCCATTACAAGATGCTTCTGATTTTAAACATAATACTCCACAAGTTGGTCCGCCTTAAGAACAACCTGAAGAACCTAAGCATTATTAATAAAAGCTATCATAACACTATCCATTACAAGATGATTCTGATTTTAAACATAATACTCCACAAGTTGATCCAGCTTAAGAACAACCTGGAAAACCCAAGCACTATTTTTGACTTGTGTCATAGCAATATCCATTACAAGATGCTTATTAATTTGTACATAATACTCCACAAGTTGATCCAGCTTAAGAACAACCTGGAAAACCCAAGCACTATTTTTGACTTGTGTCATAGCAATATCCATTACAAGATGCTTCTGATTTTAAACATAATACTCCACAAGTTGGTCCAGCTTAAGAACAACCTGGAAAACCCAAGCACTATTTTTGACTTAGTGATGCTTCTGATTTTAAACATAATACTCCACAAGTTGGTCCAGCAAGAACAACCTGGAAAACCCAAGCACTATCCATTACAAGATGCTTATTAATTTGTACATAATACTCCACAAGTTGATCCAGCTTAAGAACAACCTGGAAAACCCAAGCACTATTTTTGACTTGTGTCATAGCAATATCCATTACAAGATGATTCTGATTTTAAACATAATACTCCACAAGTTGGTCCAGCTTAAGAACAACCTGGAAAACCCAAGCACTATTTTTGACTTGTGTCATAGCAATATCCATTACAAGATGATTCTGATTTTTTACATAATGCTCCACAAGTTGATCCAGCTTAAGAACAACCTGAAGAACCATAGCATTAGTAATAAAAGCTATCATAACACTATCCATTACAAGATGATTCTGATTTTAAACATAATACTCCACAAGTTGGTCCAGCTTAAGAACAACCTGGAGTACCTAAGCACTATTTTTGACTTGTGTCATAGCAATATCCATTACAAGATGCTTCTGATTTTTTACATAATGCTCCACAAGTTGATCCATGCTCCACAAGTATTTTTGACTGATCATAATGCACAAGTTGATCTTAAGAACAACCTGAAGAACCATAGCATTAGTAATAAAAGCTATCATAACACTATCCATTACAAGATGATTCTGATTTTTTACATAATACTCCACAAGTTGGTCCAGCTTAAGAACAACCTGGAGTACCTAAGCACTATTTTTGACTTGTGTCATAGCAATATCCATTACAAGATGCTTCTGATTTTTTACATAATGCTCCACAAGTTGATCCACCTTAAGAACAACCTGAAGAACCTAAGCACTATTTTTGACTTGTGTCATAGCAATATCCATTACAAGATGCTTCTGATTTTTTACATAATGCTCCACAAGTTGGTCCACCTTAAGAACAACCTGAAGAACCTAAGCACTATTTTTGACTTGTGTCATAGCAATATCCATTACAAGATGCTTCTGATTTTTTACATAATGCTCCACAAGTTGGTCCACCTTAAGAACAACCTGAAGAACCTAAGCACTATTTTTGACTTGTGTCATAGCAATATCCATTACAAGATGCTTCTGATTTTTTACATAATGCTCCACAAGTTGATCCACCTTAAGAACAACCTGAAGAACCTAAACATTTGTAATAAAAGCTATCATAACACTATCCATTACAAGATGATTCTGATTTTTTACATAATACTCCACAAGTTGGTCCAGCTTAAGAACAACCCGAAGAACCTAAGCATTGCTAATAAAAGCTATTATAACACTATCCATTACAAGATGATTCTGATGTTTTACATAATACTCCACAAGTTGGTCCAGCTTAAGAACAACCTGAAGAACCTAAGCATTGCTAATAAAAGCTATTATAACACTATCCATTACAAGATGATTCTGATTTTTTACATAATACTCCACAAGTTGGTCCAGCTTAAGAACAACCTGAAGAACCTAAGCATTGCTAATAAAAGCTATTATAACACTATCCATTACAAGATGATTCTGATTTTTTACATAATACTCCACAAGTTGGTCCAGCTTAAGAACAACCTGAAGAACCTAAGCATTGCTAATAAAAGCTATTATAACACTATCCATTACAAGATGATTCTGATTTTTTACATAATACTCCACAAGTTGGTCCAGCTTAAGAACAACCTGAAGAACCTAAGCATTGCTAATAAAAGCTATTATAACACTATCCATTACAAGATGATTCTGATGTTTTACATAATACTCCACAAGTTGGTCCAGCTTAAGAACAACCCGAAGTTCCTAAACATTATCAGGAACCTGTAGTGTAACATTTATTCCCACATTGACTTTGACCTCTAGAACATGAAGTTCTTACGTTCTTAATAAAAAGCAGAAATAAAAGAATGGAAAAAAGATTTTAGAAAATTTTCATTGTTTTTTATAATTTTTGAATCAATTGCTTGTAAACAATATTTTTAAATTATAATATATAACTTATGAGAAGAATTTTCACTTTTTCATGTATCTTGTGTTTTGTTGGGATGAATATTCAATAATTTTGAATTAAATTTTCTTATTTTGTATAATTTTGATTTCTTTTGTTTTGTAAATATTTTTTATTACTTTTAAAGATTTTATAAAGGAGAATTTTAAGACTTTTAAATGTATAATTTTATTTAATCTCAACAATTAAATTATTTTTCTTTGCTTATTAAACTTGCTACTTAGTTAAAAATTAAAATCATCTTAAGATACGTATTTATTATAATCTTTTAATGATAAACATTTATTAAATCTTAATAAATTATAAACATTCAACAAAATTTAATTAATTAAAATCTTCTAATTTTATTTACTTTATATCATCAAATTTAATACAGACAGAAATAAAAAATACAATTTTATTTTTCATATTTATAAATCAATTAAAAATTGAATATTAAAGGAAATAGTAAATATGAATGAAGTAGACTTAAACAATATAAAAAGGTAATAAGCTTACTTTTTTCTTAGTGATAATTATTTTGAGAAATTTGTTTATTTATTCTTAATTATACTATACAAGCATTATATTATCACTAAGATAATAAATATCTGTTTTTATTCTTTTTTAATTAAAGAAAATTAACTTATTTTATTTAATTTCTTAGGTAGCTTATAGAAAATGACTAATTATATTACTATTCATAATTTAATTTAGTTATATTAGAGAAATGCATTATGAGTATTATCATTTCCTTATAATATTTTTAGTCTATAAAGGAATTTTGTTGTATACGATTTTCTCATTTATCTTATTTAAGTCTATACTTTGTAATAAAACTTACTTGATTAAACTTAGTCGTAGAAATATCTAAGAATTAAAGCTATTAATAAGAGCATATTAATTAGTTTTTAATTGAAATTTTGATAAGTTTCTGAAATTAGTAAGCAATGGCTTATGTTTTATGTTTATTGATATCTAAGTAGCAATAAATAAATCAATATAGTAATTATAAATCCAAATGAACTATAATAATAAAGAAGAATAAAATATTTAGCTGTTTAGATAAAATTGGGTAAAACCTAAATTAATTAGTATATTGTAATTAATAGTCAAGCAGCAAAATAAGAGTAAGCAAAGAAGATTTAATGATTGTAGGATTTAATCAATTAAAAATGAAAGGTGCTTAATTATTAGATTAAGAAATGTTTTAAATTATAAAGTTTTTTTGAAGTAAACGATTAAACAAACAAGATATTAAGTTAGTTAAATAAAGTTATTAGATTAATAGCTTTGCATATCTTAATTGAGAAATGATATCTTTATATTTTTAATCTGCATAGAAATTTTCATAAGAATGCTTTTTATAAATTTTATGTTTAAGAAAGGAGAATACTTAGTTATATAGTTAGATGAGAAAAATAAACATTTGACTTGATAGGATTTGCTTATATTTTTATTATATTCATTATTTAAATAAATTAGAGCAGAGACTGATATCCTACTGCTTAAAAATTCCAAAAAATTAAGAAAAAAATCGACAAGAAGAGTAACAAAGAAAAATTTTTAGGGTAAAGATGTAAAATTAGTTTATATTGCAAACTTAAATTTAAATTTTATTGGATAGCAAATAAAAAAGAAATCAGTTTAGTAGCTTTATTTTAGCTAGTTAAAATTAATAAATTAAAACCCTTTATCCATTATTAGATTTCTAGTTGGTGTTAATCTTATTTCTTAGGTTATTAAGAATTTAGATATTTTAAGTGATAGAAATAAGTAAATTTAGTCTTTTTACATTGCTAAATTTTTAATTGATTAGCTTCAAAGTAGTTATATAATTGATAAATAGATGAATCATTTAATCCTGAGATAGTATATATAATAGAGCCAATTAAACAATGAAGCTTATGAATAATAATCCAATAAATAAATATCCAATTCTAATTAACTGATTAATAAATAAGAAGGTTCAAATAGCAATTACAAATATTAGAGGATAAAGTGAAAATAACTAAAGCCAAATGAAATTCTACAAATATTAGTAAACTTGGTAGCTGCCTGAAAGAAAAATTTGAAGCTAAGATGTTAAATTAGTCTTCCTTCTTTAATAAAGTAGTTCTTAATAGAATATATTATGAGATAAACTTATAGAGATTTGAAACATTTTTATAGATCTTCGAAGAGTGAACAAATTTTTAGAAAAATGAGTGTAGACCGACTTCTTCTTCTCTTAAGTATGCAAGAAGTGATGCTACACAAATAAATCCATATATAAATTTAAAGAAGGCAAGAATGAAATAAATAAATAAATAAGTATGATTTGCGAGATAGAAATGGAAAGCTATATTGTTACTTCGATCTGAAAACACTTTAGGTAAAACTTTACTAAGGTCTGCTTTAAGTCCGATCTTCTTGAATTTGGATTAATCTTCATAATTTCTTAATAAATTATGATGGAGTTGAAGAAATTTATAACTAATTTATCTTCTAATGCTACAAATTAATATCTGGATTAATTAATAGCATATATTTTTAATCTTAGAAAGAGAAGTTAAGAAGAAAGATCCATCCTCTCTTTATCAATTAAAATAAATTTAATAACTAGATATCTTTATTCAAATTAGCCCCTTTTTAAATTATAAACTTTCTAATTATAACACATAAAACTTTTATATAACTGTCTTTCTTGTTCCTTTATTATTAATTAAATCTAATAGATTTTAAATTTATATTTAAAGCTTTTAATGCTTATTAAACAAACAATATCTTAAGTTTAGAAATCTATTTTTAACATATTTATTATTATAATGTTATATCTGAAATAGCATAAATTGAAAGTATTAGTTTAACTTTTTCTAAGTTAGAGCTTCTTGTTACAAAGCAACTTATATATACTCTAAAAGGTTGTAAATCTTATCATTCTAAAACTCTTAAATTATGCTTTTAAAATGTTTTTTTCATAACTCGAGTAAAATACTCTAATTCTTTATAAATTTTGGAGAGCCCATATAATTTTTTTAATTAGCTTAATTTCTTCTTTTCTGCGTTTTCATTTAATTTCTTGCTTAACTTTTTTTCATAAAAATAAGATTCAAATAAGCCTTATATTTGGGATCTATATGCTAGAGCTCTTTAATCAAGTTTTTATTATTATATTCAGTAAAGGGAATTTTTCTTTAGTTAAAGCTACTTTCAAACTATTTTCGTGTTCATTTCTCACATAAATCCCTAAGAAATCTTTTATTATTATAAAAATGCAGCTAAGTATATGCATCAGAACAGATAAGGTTTCGTTCCTTTCTTCCACTCTTATAAATTTAAAAAGTTTTGCTTTGAGTCTTTTCATGAAGAAAACAATAAAAATTCCTATTTCATTCTATTTTCTTATTTCAATCTAGCTTTAGATTAAAATAGTCAAAATTTAAAAAGTTTGCTAGAAGCTTATTAATACCAGAAGTTAGCCAATAAACAAATAGTAAACTGACTGATTTATATCCTTTATAATGTAGGGTATTTAAATTAGATTAGTAAGAAAGGAGCTAAAACTTTATGCTTATAATATAAAATTTTCTTATTTCTCATTATTTAGCTAAAAAGAAGAGTAGCTTACAATTAGCAAAATCTTATAATATAGTAATAAGAAAGGATATCTATTATTAAAATGCTTTAATATCTTTATAAATATTCATTTATTATAATATGCTTAATCTCTTAGAGGCTTTTATGGATTATTTTTAAACTTTTTTTTAATTTCCCACTCTTTTTAAGTAGCTGTATAAATAATAGGAAATTGAACTTGTAAATTCAATAATTAAAATAGAAGGCTAAAAATAAAGGTTATATAATGATATAAAAATAGAGTTATATTAATATAGTACTTGGAGAGGAAGTGCAACTATAACGATAAGGACTTATCTTGTTCTTGATATTAATTAAAGGAATAAACACAAAGAAATGCTAGGCTTTGAAACAGAAAGTGTTCACATGGTTGAAATTAACAGACCAATTGAAAGTATATTTTAGAAAGACTCTAAGAAGAAGATATGAATAAAAGGAAAATAAATAGGTTCTTTTATTTTAATACTTTTTGAAGATTAAGACAAAATAATTTATTACAAATCGCTATTTTGGAGATATTAGAAGCTTATTCAATTAGATAAATTACAGTAGTGTTAATTATATGGAAAAGCTTGCAAATAAAAGTTATAACTGTGTAATATTAGTTAGAATATATATACTTAAAAATATGAGAAGTTGAATTTGAACTGCTAGATTTAATATCACAAAATAAATTTATATAAAATAAGTCTAGCTATAAGTAGCATCTTACTATTTTTAATCACAGATGGTTGTAAGGTAATAGATTGCAATATATAAAGTTTTTTTATTCAAAATTAAAAAGAATTTTATAAGAAAGATGAAAAACTTGAATTCTATGGTTTAAAACTTTTAAATCAGAACAAATATTAACTCTATTTCCTCGTAATTAGGTTTTTAATAAAATTGTTATTTTTCATTAGTTTAACTTCTTTGAGATTATACTAGAGAGAAATCATAGTTACCTGATACTAAAGTGTCCTAGTAAATATTATTTGATTTTAATAAAATAAAAATAATTTCTTAGTTTATTTTAGGAGTATCACATCATTAATTCTATGTATCTTTTTTTAATTAAGATATTTACTTTCTATAAAAGATATTATAAAAGAAACAAAAAAATGCAAAAATAACTAAACTCAAAAATTTAAATAAGAAATGCTAGGGAGTAAGAAGAATATAATAGCAAAAAAGACACTGAAATATTTATCACCATTTCAAGGAAAATCACTCATCATTTTAAACTTGCTAAGTTAAGTTCTATATTATAGTTCAGCTTAAACTGATAAATAATTAATGGAGTAAGTTTAATTTTAATTAATACCCATAGCAAAATCATAAAGATAAATCTTAAAGACTATACTTATATTAGTAAGAATTATGTATTTTGCTGGAAGAATTATGTTCTCTTATAAGCATTGGATTTAAAGTTTGCTAAATATTTATTTTAATATATATCTTTCATTGATTTTCTCTTCTCAATCATAAAGATAGAGATTCAAGGAAGTATATTAATTATATAAATCTATTTCTAATTAAACTAAGACTAAGCAATATTTCATGCTTGTTCAATTTCATTTTATTGGAGATGTTGCATTTTTTACAGAACTATATAAAATTATGTATTCTAATAAAAATTTGCGAGCTAGTGTTAATAGTAAGATATTCCATCTAAAAGGATTAATATGTTTCATTAATAGATTTTAAGATAGCCTTTCTTACCTATTTATTATAAATATATAAACTTTAAAGATTTATTTCTTAGATTCTAATTAATATTTCTTTAAATAATATCCAAATATACAAATTTAAATATTTAAATTAATGGAACTTTATCTGCTGTTTAATATAGATAACTTTTTTAAGCTTGAGAAATGCTATTTAGTCTTACTTCAAAGTTGAAATTATAAACTTTTAAATTATAATATTTTTAACTAAAATTTAACTGCTATTTGCTTAACTAAGTTTTTAATCAACTTGGCTTATCTATTTTAATTAAATCAAATAAGAATCTAAAGTTAAAAATTTTTGAAATCTATTAAAGTCTCCTTTTTATATCAAACTGACTCTTGAATAGATTTTACTTGCTTCCCCTGTATTCAGTAGTACGTTTTATATGATGCAAGCATTTCCTAAAAAGTAATATTATTGTAATATAATCTTACTTTAGTTCTTTATAATGTAATTGTTTTTCTTCTTTCAATCCAAAGGATATTTTAAAATCCTTAGGTAACGCTATAAAGCTCACTGCTTTAAAGTTTCTGCTATTTAATTTTAATATTTAAATATTCCATAATTTTCTTAATTCCTTCAGTTTCTCAAATTTGTTTATTGCTATGACTTAGTATGTTTAGGAGTGTATAGGATATATTAGACCGAAACATTGTTAGTAATAGAGATTAACTTATTTTATATGAACTTATAGAAATGCTTTTTTCATTGAGGGAAGAGAAATAAAAACTAATGATAATCTTTTAAAATAATGAAGAAAATTTATGAATAAGGAATGAGGTCTTCAAGCTTAGTGATTATTTAGATTGATTGCTAAAGCAAGCTGAAATTAGTAAAAAAAGAGACTAAATAAATACTAAAACTAACAGAATAATCACAAAATCTATTTATAATAAGAAATAGAATAAAAGATATAATTAAAACAGATATTATTTATAGGTAATATTTTCTTAATTAGAACAGCCACTTAATTTTGTAACCTTTTTATTAAATTCAACTTTATAAAATAAAAAACCCGATTCCATTAGCTTTGCTATGTCACATATCTGCTAGAATATTTATTATAAGAGCTATGCACCAACGAGGGGCTACGTGCTCTATAATCAAATTTATTTATTTTACTTATTTATAATAAATTTTATTAAAAGGTCGCTTACAAAATCTGCTTTCTTTGTTTTTATTTAATTCATTACTTTCTTGTATCTAATTGAAAATAATAACTAAAGGAAAAATGATTTTATTTTATTTCCTTAATTTTTAATAAGCAAATTTTTACTCTTGCATAAAACCATCATCCATAAGTAAATAATAAATAGGCAAGAATGCTTAAGGAGCTTTTACTTAATCATTTTTAATTTAACGAGCCCTTGTTCATTTTTAAAATATTTTCTAATTACCTTAAAGCTCTAAACTATATTATATTACCTAATTTACTATTCTATTAGCCTTCAATTAAATATTAAAAATATCTTGGAGTTTTATTAACTCACTAAGAAATAACTATCTAAAGATAAACAGAAAAATAAATTGAGATAAAATTAATATAATTTATACTGCTAGCTAAAGTTTGATATCTTTAAGTCTTGTATGTTGATTATAAAAGAACTTAATTTAAAATAATAGGCTTATCAATAAAAATTTCTGCGTCTTTTTCTTATAGTAGTTAACATTTAGCTATTACTCTTTTTCTCAAATATACTTGAATTTTTGTAATTTTATCGCAATAGACTTTTCAACTTTTCTAGTAGAATAAATCTTTTTTAAACTATTTTTTTAATTTAAACTCTTTGCTGTTGATAAGCAACAAAAAAATCTATTTTACATTTAAGTTTACTAATGATGTAGTCTATACTCTTGTCATTTAAATTAGAATAAATCCTTTTTAAATTGGATTTAAATTTAGATCATTTTATATTATTTAAATCACTTAACCAAGCAATTTATTTATTTATCATGTAATTACTACTTAATCCAAGATTCTTTTACTTGGTAAACTATTTCATCGATTTAAATGATTTTGATCATAAAATAAAAGGATAAGATTTTTAAGATATTCATAAAAGCAAGTTGCTATATCAGCTATATTAATGATTTTTCTTATTACTTTTTTCCAATATCATTATACAGCATACAGCTACTTATTTTTTGATATAAGTTTTATACTATTTAAATAATTCCTATTTTACTTATCTTTACATAAGTATCTAGTTTATCTTATGTATGATTTGATTTTTTTATTATAGGAGTAGAACACCTTATATTTGGATTAATTTCTGATATTTGGCTTAAAATAAGCCCAAATAAGTTTAATATTTTCTTTAATAAATTACATTTAATTTTTATATTTTAGCACTATAATTTAACAGTTTTTCTCATGATTCTATAGATCAACTAGATAGTAATTTTCTGAATTTCAATAGAAAGCAGTAATGATTTTTAAATATTTTATCTAAGTAGAACTAAAATGATTAATTGAATGATAAAATTAAAATAAATCTTTTGATTATATAGATTAATTATATTTAATAAAGAAATACAAACTAAATTGCTAATATAGACTTTAATTTCACTTCAAACTCTTTTTATGGCTCTTGTGCTTTTTCCCTAGTTTTTAAAGAATTTTTATTACCTCAATTTTTTTTCATATCTGATTATCTAATTTTGGTATATCAGAATGCTTATTAGATTATACTTAACTAATGTTTAATTTTATGTCCTAAGAAGTTAAATTTTCTAATGGCTTTTAATTTAAGTTTTGCTCTATTGAATTTTAAAGCTATAAATTAGAAAATGAGTTCTATATATAAAAATAATCTTACTTTAAATAGTTCTTTATTAAAGTTTATATCAGCACTTTAATTAATTTATACTTTAAATTCTTGTTCGCTTAATCTATTTGTAGTAGTTCTATCCAAAATTTAAAAGCTTTCTATTTATTCTTTCTTTTGAAACTCTTCAGGCATCACTTTACTTTACTCTTATTCTTCAAACCATTTAAATTATGGTTTCTTAGTTTATGCTTTCTTATGTTTTAGATCTGTAATGAAATCTTTAATAGCAATATAAACTATAATAACTATACCTAATAAGGTAACTAAATTAGACATTACTATTAATAAAAATCCAAAATCACTAGCACTGTTTGATTAAACTGAAGTTAACTATCTTTCCTCTATATTTTAATTTTCATCCATATTGTAGAAATAAAAGTTTCCCAGGTACAGAACAGATAGTCACATTTCTAGCAGTATATGAAATTTATTAAGCGAATCATTTATGAAAGGCTTAAATCTAATTAAGTAAACTATCTATCCTATACTTAGAATTAAGCATAGGATTATTTAAGATACCACAAAATTTCTTAAAGCCATTAGGAAAATAGATAATAGTAATCTTCTTGTAAGGAAAATCAGATAAAAGGATAAGGAACTCGATCTATTTACATCTATTTCATCAAACAAAGGAAAGTATTTTGTCTTAAAACTATCAGAAATGTTAGGCTTTTCTAAGTCTTACTTACTTAATTTAGATCTTATTTAATAAAATTTTAAAATAACGTAATAGAAATAAGCTATTACAATAATTTGAATACCCTATAATTAATAAACTTACAAGAGAGAAATAAGATATTAAAGTATTTAGAATTGAATAAACACTTCCAAAGCAACTATTTACTACTTGAAGCACTATAGCATAATCAAGTTTTAGAGAAATACCTAAATATACTGAAATTAGCAATCTATAATGCAAATATTAATTCCTTATTTTTAAGAACTTTACTCCTATTCTAGGTAATTTAGTTAATAGCTTGAAAAGTAAGTTAAGAACTATTAAAGTAAGTAAATAGATTATTGGTAAAATAGCATTAGCTAAGAAAGTATAACTCTTATATCCTATTATAAGTAGAAAATCTTATTTGACACTCATTTCATCTGCATCTAAACTAAATAAATTATAATTATTGTTGCTATTTGTAGGATTTTTACTTACACTTTACTGATAGTAGTATGCCGCTAAGTTTTATGGTTTAACTACGTTTATAAAAGCATTAGTTAACATAAGTTGCTAAGCAATCTATAGAGTAAATCAATTTCTCAAAACCTGAAGAAATTCCACATAAGGCTGTTATTGCACTTAAACTAGCTCCAGCATAAAATACAGTATCAGAAATAGTTGAAGAATATTGAATATAATTTTTATCTTCATTTGTTATATTAAAATCATCTAAATCATTCGGCTACTATAGAGTATAATTTTCAGATTGGTTATCATTATTTTCATATTATACTTCACAACTTTTGTTTATTAACTAATAACCTTAGTTACAACTAAAGCATTATTTTTCATTACAAACTTTGACAATTCTAAAATATGCATTAGATACAAGTTTAATTTTGCATAAAGTATCCATCTTAGCACTTTTCGCAACTCTTTGAAGGAAAGTTACATTATTCACAATTCTATATATATTGCTAGCAATTTTTACAATATACATCATCTTTAATTTAATTATATGAACATTCTAAAACACAAGAATCATTTATGAATTTCATATCTCCTTCACATTACTAGCATTATAACTTTTCATCGCAGTTCTTACAAATTCTGCTTCCATCATCGAATTAGTTTGTAGGACAATATGATACACACTAATTGAAACTTAATTTCCAAGGAAAATTGCAGGAATAGCATTAAAATCCTGATTGATCGCAAATATTACAATTAGATATGGAAGTACTGCAAGGAGAACATTAGTTTAAGGTATTAATGTAATAACCTGATTAGCATAAAGTACATTCTGTACCTAATTCATTACACTCAATACAGTTATTAATTTAGTTTTAGCAAAAATTACAAATTCTACTTCCATCATCATAATGAGTAGCTGGACAATCATCAACACAGTAATTATAAACTAGTTTTTTAGGATTTAAGCATGAATAGCAGATTAATCCTTATTAATCGCAAGTCTAGCAACTTTAAATTGAATGATAGCAAAATGAGCAATGTTAAGCTAAATCTATGTAAGTACCAGAATCACATAGTGTGCATATGCTTCCTTAATGATTGCATTATAAACAGTTAGGTAAAGCTACGCTGCAATCTTCACATATTCTATCTAAATTACTATCTTGCTTAGATGAAGAACATTAGCTCAAGCATTTGTTATTATCTAAAAATTTTTAAGAAAGGCAGTTTAAGCAAGTAGATCCATTTTAAGAGCAAAGTTAGCAAAAATAGATGCTTTCAGAGCATTAATGACATGTTTAATCAGTATGAACATAGTATCCATTATCACATAGTGTGCAATAAGTACCTGTTTCATTACATTCTAAACAATTAGGGATAACTTAATTACAGTTATCACAAATTTGATCGGAGTTACTATCTTATTAAGTAGCATCACAACTATTCTGGCAAGTATCTAATGTTAGCTTGTATGGATTAAAGCACAAAGTACAAGTTAGGCCATCTTGAGAACAAATTTGGCAAAAATAGATAATTTCAGAGCATTAATGACATGTTTAATCAGTATGGACATAGTATCCATTATCACATAATGTGCAATAGCTACCTGTTTCATTACATTCTAAACAATTAGGGATAACTAAATTACAGTTTTAACAAACGCGATCTGAGTTACTATCTTATTAAGTAACTACACAATTGCTTTAGCAAGTACCATTTGTTGCTTTTAAAGGATCATTACATGAAGAACATCATGAAATAGAACAAGTTACACACTAAGCATCGAAATCTGTACAAGGATGACATTAATTATCACTACCAACATAATAATTTGAATCGCATTGAGTACATTAGCTTCCATCTTCATAACATTATAAGCAATGAGAAATTGCAACGTTACAGTTAAGACAAATTTTATTATTGTCTGAGTCTTACTAAGTAGTACTACAGTTGTTTTAACAAGTATTTAAAGTAAGTTTAAATGGATTATTACATGCACCACAAGTTACGTTATTTGCACAGGATGAACACTAAGTATCTATAACGGTACAAGAGTGGCAAAGATTATCTTCATCTTTATAAAATCCATTGTCACATAGTGCACACTATGTACCTGCCTCGTTACACTACTAACAGTTAGAAAGAACCAAGCTACAATTCTAGCAAATTCTATTTGAGTCTTCATCTTATTAAGTAACTACACAATTGTTTTAACAGGTACCACTTGTCAATTTTAGAGGAAAGTTGCACGAAGAACATCCTGAAATAGAGCAAGTTACACACTAAGCATCGAAGTCTGTACAAGGATGACATTAATTATCACTACCAACATAATAATTTGAATCGCATAGATTGCATTGATTGCCGGCTTCATTACACTATAAGCAATTAGGAAGAACTAAATTACAATTTTAGCAAATTCTATTTCTATCTGAATCCTATTAAGTGACATCACAATTACTTTAACAAGTACCCAATGTTAGTTTATAAGGAATATTACATGCACTACAAATTACCACATTTAAGCTATTTTCAGCGCATTAAATACATTAAGAAAGTGCACTTAAACACGAATAGCATTTGAAATTGGCTGCTTTATAGTACTAAAATGATTCACAATATGAATCACATAATGCTGAAGTTGTACATGCATAACACGTTTTAAAATGAGTTTAACAAGGAGCATCATAATTAATTATATTTTGATAATCTGCTTAATCCATGTTAGCATTATCTAAGTAATATCTTTATTATAAGATGTACCCTTAAAAATTTTAAGAGCTTGAACTATAAAATCCTAAATATAAACTGTCGAAATCTGCTACATTTAATTTTTGAAAAGATAAATAAGTTCTACATGAAATACTACTTAAATCTCAGCCACAAAGTCTTAATTATTTCAATGGATCATTTTTTAAAACGAATGTAACAGTTAAAGTACTTGCAAAAAATGTTCATTATCCACAAGGTATGCTTATATCCAAAGAATTAGCTCCAGCACTACCTTTAAGTCCGAATTAAGTAATTATATTTGCAGAAATTTTGATATATCATGCTTATCAACCCAAAAGCTAATCTTTGAATGAAAAAATATAAGCAGTATTTTAGTTAGAACAATCAGTTGGATAAAGTCATACAGTATAACTTAGACTCAGAGGATTTTCCAAAAAAGGATTTACTCCAAAATAACTTCACGTATATGATTAACTAAGACTTTTATTCTAAAAATAAACTCCAGTATTAGGTATAGTAATATAAGACCAAGCATAAGTCATTTTAACTAACGAGGAAAAGCATAAGAAATGGCAAACAATCTTAAATAATCCTATAAAGAATCCCATTTTAATAATTACTTAATCCCTCTCTTCATAAAGCTAGCTTCGAATATTTACGTGGTAAACGTTATACACATTTAATAAATACAGCCACGTATTTAATTAATAAAAATGAAAATTTTAAATCTTTTTTGGATAATAAACTCATTACTTCTATATAAAAATAATAAAAATAAGAAGAAATATTAAAATAATGATTTCACTCTACATAAATTAAATTAATTTAGTGCTAATATTAATTTTTACTATGAGAGATTGACTGAGGAAAAATAAAAAGATAAATAAATAATAGATAAATTTAACTTACTTCAATATTTTAATAAAATTATAATTAATAATTAAAGTTAGACTATCTTTCATTATATACATTTCTTCTCACTCTACTAGATAAATATCTTTTGTATTTTTTAATGAAAAATACAGAGAATCTCACTGGAATTTGTAAAATACAAGAGATGAGTGTAATCTCATAAGCAGTCTTATAAGATGTTAATATTTATATGATATCTAAGAATTATCATTCCTTTATTTTTTTAAAGAAAGAGAAATTTTTGAGTGCAGTAGTGCAAAAGTTAATTGGTCAAGTTGTAAAAGAAAAAAATAAGTTAAAATATCTAAAATATCTAAAAAATTTCTGCTTAAAATTAAGCCAGATTGAATTTTAACATCTAAAGCAAGTAACTTAGCCTTCTAATTATTTAATTAATTGGAAATTTAGAAAAAAGTAATACAAACTTAGATTTGGGAAAGAAGGTTTCAAGTAAGTAATAGTGTTGTAATTGATTATAATTATTCATTTATTATTAAGATTAATTAGAATTTAAGTTTAAGGAATGCTTTAATCCATTTTAACTCTCCTTTTTTATTTCCAACTAGCTTTTGAATCATTTTTAATAATTTTATTTCTTTTATTTAATAGGTTGCAGAGTATGATTCAAATATCTTCTTAATTAATATCTTTTATTTTAATATAATTTAGCTGTAGTTCCTCATAATTCTAAATATTTTTCTTCCTTTTATTTTACTATCATCTTAATATCTTGATTAAATGTTAAGAAGCTTTCAGTTTTAATATTTCTCTCTAGAATCTTTTTCATTTAAATATTCCGTTGCTTTTCTCTTTTATTCCTTCAATTTCTTAGATTCATCGCTATTTTTCTGCTCCTTCTTTTTGTTTTTATTATCTAAAAATGCAAAATTAAAAATTAAGAGTTCTTGGAGGTATTTCAACCTCTTTTCAGCCAACCTCTAGATTAATCTAGAGGCTAAATATAAAAATTTGTAAATTTATTAAACTCTTCACATTGTTTTACACTTGGTCCTTAAGGTATTCTTTCGTCTAGATAATGTTTAGTATATTTTTCTTATATATTTTTTCGAATTTGTTGTAATATAATATTTCTCTTTCTCTCTCTAGTTATATTTGATGAAATTTCTCCTTTTTGTTCTCTAATTTCTTCTAGTAATTTCAGTACTCTGATTAAAGTAGTAAAATTTCTAGCATTTTTTACATAGATTCGTACGAGAGTTATAGTAATGGCATCTATTTGTTTCTCGTTTAGGTTTAAATTTTGAATTCTTTTCATCTTCGATTATCAATGAGTAATTTCTAATTCTCTTTGCTCCATTTAACACTATAATTTTTTTTTGGTTTTCTTCTTTTTTTTCAATTTGGTTGGCTAGTTCTTTCTGATTCTAATATTAGTGTTATGATTAAATACTTTGATCTTATGAAATATTTCTGAAGGTATTAAAGTCTCTTCCTAGCCATGGGTCTCGATTCTATTTCAAGTTTTTTCTTTTAATTTTTATTATATTTTTTTAACTTTTTGACCTCTTCTTGGGAACCCAACATCATTTTAATCAGATAATCATAACTTTTTTACTGCTCTTTGGTGAAATTCGAGATTTCCGAACGCATAAAACTTTTAGTCAATTTTCTAGATTTCTCTTCTTCAGAAGTGGGAGATTCGATTTGATGAGTGACCTTTTTGGTGTCCTTTTCCTGATCCTAATTCTTTAGGATAATATTAACTCCTGCTTTTTTGATACCATGAAAAATTCTGATTTGAATCCTGACATATTTCTAATATATATAGCTCGTTAACAAACTAATTATCCTTTAGCTTAATAAATTAAATAAAGATCTGATTCTTAAAAATATCCAGCTAAGAACTCAAATAGGAAGATCCTCGTAAACAACTTTTTTAACTTTTTCTAGCTAAAACAAAACATTTGATTTTACTAATTAAGCCTTTCTAAATATTCACTAACAACTAGAGTTTATACATAGCTTCTCCAAAATTTTATTCTTATTAAGAAGATTTAGATATATAAACCATTAAATAGTAAATATGCTTCTAACATAATGAAAAGAAGTAGTTCTAATCTGTGAATTTGGTATTTAACTGAAATTAAAGGATAACATACTTTAAGAGAAAAATAAACTTAAAACTTAAATAAGCAACAAGTAAATTCTTTAACCTTACTCAATTATTTGCTGGGATAAGAGTATTAACTGGTAAAACAGAGAAAATAATTTTAAATAAAAGCAAAATATAAAGCGGTGAATTAAGGTTATGCCATTACATTAAATTATCTTTATATTGAAAAAGTTTAATTATTAAGCAAAGAAATATAAATTTGGACAGAAAGACAAGAAAAGGAAATTGCAAGATAATTAAATTATGAGTGACAGGCAAGAGATTTAATTAAAAAATTTAATAAATTTAATAAACTATTAAAACATGAATCAAGCAAATGCTCTGTCTCGCTCTTAAGAATAATTATAATAAGGAAACTAACTTTATATGAATAAAAAGTACCAAGAGGCTATTAGTTACTTTGATATTGCCTTATAGCTTGATCCTCAAAATTTCTAAGCTCAATTTAGTAAAGGGAACGTTCTTAAAAATATGAAAAATTATCAGTAAGCTTTAAAGTGCTACGATGAAGCTTTAAAATATGCTCCCACTGAAGCTGCTATCCATTTCAACAAAGGAAATACGCTGAAAGCTCTAGAATAGTATACTGAAGCTTTATAAAGCTATACATAGGCAATTAAAAATAATCCTAAGGAAAATAAATTTTACATCAATAAAGGGAATACACTAAGATAATTGAGCAGAAATGAAGAAGCTATTTAATGTTACGATAAGGCAATAGAACTTAAATTTCAAGACCCAATACCACAAAGTAACAAAGGAAATGCTCTTTTCAGCTTAAACAGAATCGAAGAAGCAATTAAATGTTATGACGCTGCAATTAAAAAAAATCCTGACTATGCAGAGGCTTATTCTCACAAAGGAGTGGCATTAAAGGCATAGAATAAAAATGAATAAGCTATGGAGTGTTTTAATATTGCAATATAAAAGAATCCTAGCAACGTTTTGAGCTACTGCAATCGAGCCATGCTATATATAAAATAAAGAAATTAAATCAGAGCTTTAGAGGATTTAAATAAAGCGTCTTAACTGTCTTAATACGAAAGAAATTTAGCTAATCTTAATCGTTAAAATATAAATTACGTAGATAATAATATTACATAGGAAAGAGACAAACTTATTGAAGAAATCATAAATCAATTAAAAGATTCTCAAAAAACTCAGTACAAGCTTAACTAATCTCATTATTAAAATGAGAAATCAGGTTGGTACTTATTCAAAAAAATATATCAGGATATTAAAAATAAGTAAATCGTCCAAATGAGCCAAAAATTAGAATTACTTGCGAATAAATTTAATTAGTAAGAAGAAGCTCATAAAAAGAATTTAGATATTTTATAGAATTAAATATATAGAGTTAGTATGGAAGTTTAATAAAAAGTGGATATAGATTAAATAGAACCAATTTCTATAAAAGTAGCTTAAGAAATTTTAGAAAATCCTGAACTTAAGAGTTACTTTGATACATTGTATAATTAATTATACTTAGCCATTCAAGAAATTGATGTAATATCCTCTCGTGGATAAATAGAATTAAACAAGCAAAATTTATGAATTCAAGCCTTGACAGAAAGTGTTAGTTTAGTCCCCTCTGTTGGAAGTTTATTAAGTATTGGTATTAGATCTGCATGAGATCGACACAAGACAAAAGAAATTTAGACAGAAGCAGCGAAAATTATAAAAAATTTACATGTTAATCCATAATCCAGATAAGAAATTTTAAAGAAAACAGCAGAGAAAGTTACTTTAAGAAAGAAAACAGCAATATGAAAAGCATCATCGGATTCTGAAGTCTTAAAATGGATTTAAAAGGGATGAAATTAAAGCTTAAATAACTTTTATAAAAATACCAACATCAATTTAATATATGATGCTGACGTTTAAATTCTTGCATGTATAGATGCTTTCAAAATCATTTATGTTATAAATTCCGGCTAGTTTACTAAATCTGACTTAGTTGAAAAAATTAGCTAAGAGTTATCTTCCTCTCTAGATGAATATATTTTTGATGAAAAAGGAAATTTATCGAAAGTTGATACAAAGAAAAATCAAAATCAATAAGGTGAAAAAGAACCAAACGAAGAGAAAAAAAATTAATGGTATCTCAGTAAAGGAAATATAAATAGTGGACCTTTAAGTGAGTTCAGTGAAAAAGGAAATAATTCTAAAATTTAAATTAGAAATGAAAAATGTTGTTGCCTTATCTATTCTCTTACAAATGTTTATTATTCAAATCCCTTGGTTAATAACGTGAACCTTTAGTAACAATTAACTTTAGCAACTAAACTTTCGATAAATAAAGTTCTTAGTTACAGCTTCAGGTTAAAAGATCTAGGATATAATTTAGAAAATCTTGATTTAGAATTATTAGCATGCTTAATTATTAGTTTAGATTGAACGAACTAAAAGATAAAGCGTTAGTAACTTTTTAAATATGATATTTTACATTAAAAATCCTTTATGATAAATTATTATAAAGCTAAAAGCTTATGATATATATTAAGTTAAATAGTCTAAAGTTATATCTATTTTTCCTAGTTTAACTAGATAGTTGAAATAAAAATGTATTCACAGATTTGAATTATAAAAAGTTAATTTAAAGTTACTAGTAATAAACTTAAAGCTGCTTAAATTTATTTTTTAAGGTTGCTATATCCTTATAAGTGAGGTGAATGGGATTCTATTTATCAAGCAAGCTATAAAATCCTTTAATTAATTATAATATCATATTAATAAATCAATTAATAAATAGCCTAATAGTGTATATAGCTTTACCTTCATTAAACTTATACTATTTACCCATATAAAGTAATACAATATTTCTTTAGAAATGACTTATTAATAGCTGCTGTCAAATGAACTAAACTTAACTTACCTTATATAAATATAATCAAATTCCACTTAATTTTCAATTTTTTATTAAGATTAATATATATAATATAAGCAAAATAAAGTTAGAAAATATCTACCTTTAAGATTTAATTATAGGCTTAATTAAAAAAACATGATTAGTTTTTCTAGCTTTCTGGCAATAATAGCACTCTATATCTTAAAATCATATTATGAAGCTATGATTTTATGAAAATATACTAAGAAACAAAATTAAAATTTTATTTGAGTTTTTCTTATTTAATTACAACTAAACTTTTTCTTTTTTAAATTAAAGTCTGGCTTCAATTTTCTATAGTATCATTTTAAATTAATCTTCACTTAGAACTTCTATTAGCTAAACATCTAAATATTTCTTCTTATTGTTTCTATGAAGCTTCTATAAAAATAATGTTCCCTTTATTCCAGCATTAATTTGCTAACTATTCTCTATTTTGTTATAAATAAATAAATAAATTTGATTATAGAGCGCGTAGCACTCTCATTGGTGCGCAGCTCTTTAAAACTGTTTCATACTGACAAGAATGTTTGTTACTGATAAAATTATCAGATACTGATAAACCTTGTTCAATACTGGTATAATTATTCAGTACTGATAAAAATGTTCAATACTGATATAATTTCAGAATACTCGTAATCTTTAATACTTGTTGGAGGTTCAAGGACATGGCAGGGTTGCGTCTCATTGCATCACCAAAGAAGAGGACGACATGTGTCAATTATGGGTACTTAGCTTCCCCAACCTCTGATGAAACCGTCCCTTGGTGTTCAACTTCGAACAACTATGGCGATTTAATAAATATATATAATAAATAAAGATTCATCTGCCTCTAAATCCTTATTTTAGTATTTTAATTTTAAGTTTTTATTATATAATATAAATTGGATATCGCCTGCGTCAGACAAATTATTAAGTAATCTGGTGCAGTGTATACTGCATTGCGAGTAATCTCGCACTAGATGCCACCACGAGAAAGGGTGAATAAGCTCCGTTGAGAAATACCTAACTTACCCCGAGGGTTCTCTCTAGCAATATGAAAGTTTGACTGACGGGCATCTAATTACCGAATTAATAACTATCTCTTATTTGGACCTTATTCAAGAAGACTGAAGCATTTGACTCAAGATTTAAGAATAAATTTTAATAAGAAGATTCCCCCTTTGGAGAAGCTGACATGACTCATTGGACCTCTTGAATTTTAACAAGAAACATGAGAACATTTTTTTTAATATTAAATATTAATATTGAAAGAGCTTCGTGTCAATGAGGTGCTATGCTCTCTATAATAATTTTTATTTATTTATTAGTTTTATTTTATAAATTTTCGACTTAAGCCTTTCTTTACTTTATCCTTTGAAGTGGCCTCTTGCATCTGAAGAAATGTTATGGAGATTTAAATATATGAAGGTAATTGAGAATAGATTCTAATTCTTTATCATTTAGTCATTTATCAAGGATTTCTATCAATAATACTGAATTTAAATCTAAAATTCCATTAAGCTTTGAATCTTCATTAACTAAGTTGTATTAAAATCAACATTGTAGCACTTCTTCTATTACAACATATTTTTGAATAATTAAAAAATTTTATATTGCAATCTATTGAATTAAATTTAAGAAAAGATTCTCCAATCCAAAATGGCCAAAAAGTCGAAGAAGATAGTAAAAGTAAGCAGATAAGATGTTTGGGCTCAACTAAAAGTAAATGTTCATAAATTCTTAAAATTAATACTTTAAATGAAGCATCAAAGTAGGATAAATTTGCTTAGTTTGAAAAATTATAATGAATATAACTAAATTGATATTATTTAGTTACTTTTCAAACACATTATATCTCTTTTTTTCTTCGAATTATTTTACAGAAAAGAATAAAAAATTTTCGATTTTGCTTAATCAAACAGAAAAATTTGAATAATGTATCTAAATTAAGCAACTATCTTATTTTTTTGATATATATAATATGGATTTTGGCAGCGGTCAGGAGAAATAGTTGATAATATGGTGCAGTGTACACTGCATTACAAGTAATTTAGCACTAGATGTCACCATGGAGAAAAAGATGGACAAGCTCGGAAGAGATAAGCCTAACTTGCCCGGGGATTCAAGCTAGAAGTATGAACGTTTAACTGTTGGGCTAGCTAATAACTTAATTACTAATTCTTATTTTGTCTTATTCAAGTAGATTGGAGTATTTGATTTAAGAATCAAGAATAATTTTTTATAAGTAGATCCCCATTTGGAGAAGCTGACGTGATTCATTGGATGGCTAGAATGACAATATGAAGTATGAGAACACTTTTTTTATATTAGTATTAATATTGAAAGAGTTGAGCACCAACGAGGTACTATGCGCTCTAAAATAAAATTTATTTATTTATCAATAATAAAAATTTAATCTAATAAAACTCAAATTAGCATTTATAAAATTTAATTAAAAGATTTTATAGGAAACTTAAATTTTCTTTAAAGTAACTCCTTCTGAGTAACAGGCTAAGCTATTCTCCATATTAAATTTCTGTGTCTTCCCTTCAAATGTGACTAAAAGGTAATAAAGCTTTTAAAACACTTTTGGAGGATTATTTTATTTTATTTGTAATTTAAAAGTCATTTACTAACGTCTAGATTTGATAGGAGCAATTCTGGTAGTTAAAAAGCCAAAACAATTTTTAGTTAAAAATTTTAAATAAAATTTTATTATTATAGCATGAATCTCTGTTATTAATTATCATGGCACATAAATATAAAAAAAAAAATAAAAAAAAAAAAATATATATATATATATATATTTAAGTGGTATTCCTATTATTTGGTTTACCAATATTATGTTCAAGAACTTCTTAATTCGCTCTGTCTTGATTACTTTTCATTCTCTGGATCATATTCTACTTATCTTCGCTTTTAAAATAGAATTAAATAATCTCCTTTCTCAATTTTTTAAGTTACTTCCGAAGGTTTGAGCTAGAAGGGAATAGATAAAATTGAAATCTCGTGCAGAATGTCACAGCTAATAAATTCTTCTTAATAAATTTTTTGGTGGTTTCATTCATGTCTTTATATCTTTCCCAGCTCCTTTTTCAGATTAGATACAAGTGAAGGCAGGAGAACTCTGAGGTCCAGACTTAAATACCCAATTTTCCAAACATTGATACTGTGTCCCTAATCAGCTTCTTGTACCAATAGAGAGAACCCTCAAACAAGTAAAGCTTATCTCACAAAGGACATTTCCTTATTTATTTGTGCTAGCATCCATTACAAAAGGATTTTTAATGCAGATTATTCTGCAACGAATTACTTAACTCAGCTGATTAGGGTATATCGCCCATTTTCAAAAAATATTTTCAATAATAACTTAATATTCAATTTAGTAACTTTAAATTAAATTTCCTACAGTTTAGTTTTCTGTCATAAGATCTAATAACTAGTTTGTATCAATTTTTCTAAATAAGACTTCGCTTAATGAACGATAATTTTTTTTTTATCTTTGAAAAAATTTAGCTTTTTTTAATTCAATTTTTATACTAATTTCGGCATTTTTTAATATATTTCCCTAATATTTAGTAAAATTTATTTCATTTAATGCTTTCTATTTCTATTTTTCTTTTTAACTAGCTCGTTTTAAATTTTAGTGTTCTTATTTAATAAAGCTATATGTTTTCCAATATTTTATGATGAGAAAGAAAATTGTTTAATTATCGATTATTTTATAATATTCCTTTGAAAATTTCCTTTTATATAGATCTAGCTTCCTCTTTTTTCTTGAAAAGTTCATATTCTTAACTCAAATCTATAATTTATCCAGATTATTTCTTTCAACTAAAGGTAATGAAATATCACATTCTTTCATATTAATTTTAGGCTAAACTCTTTTTTTACTTTAATAAAAACACAAATAGCAATATGCTATTCACCTATTTTCATTTATACATACCAGATATCTTTCTTGAGTGTGTAGGCCTCTAAAATTTTTAGCTAAACCTTCGAATATTAATATATTTCTTACTTTCTGTTTTTGTTTAGTTTTAACTGGGAAAAACTTTTAATTAGGTAAAGCAGAATTACTTAAGAAATTTCTGAGATCTTTAAAAATGGGCAATGGATTTTAGAGTAACTAAATAAAATGCATTGAACTTGAAAGTAAATTTATAGAAGGTTAATAAAAGAAATAAAGAACCTTTTAAAAATATAAAAACATTTGCTAAAGAAGTATATCTTAGGAAAGATATTTAAATGTATTCTGAGCTTTCAACTAGCCAAAGTAGCAAATCTAATTCCCTTTTTAAGAAATAGAATATCAAAATGAATAAATAGAAATAAAAAATAAGCGGTAAATCGAACTGACTTTATAATTTGAAAAATAGTGCTAAAATCTGATTTAAGTCAAATAGAATATGTTCAGATTCAAAATTAGAGATAAAACCAAGGCTATTATCTTAAGTTTTAAAAGCATTAATACAAGAATGTTAAAAAATTTATATCATTCAAAGATTAATAATGAAAAAATACTGAAAAAAACAAAAAATAAAAAAAATACCGAAGAGATATTATGAAAATTAAGAAGAGCTTTAATACAATGATCTAAGAGAAGTCTAGATGAAAAAAGAAAAATATTATTGATAAAAGTAATAAAATCTCCAAGAAAATTGGATAAGTCCTAAAAATATTGGATTTTTCATATAATTTTTTATTTAGCCAGACAATTAAGCTTGTGGGAATAGAATATTTTGATTAACATGAATTATTATATCATTTTTGATATATTTAAATAAAGATAAATTTATATATATGTCATACCTTAAATAATCTATTTTAATTAAATTAAAATTTTATACCTTGCCAAACTCTTCTATTTTCGATATCTTCTCTATCTAAATTTTATAGTTAAAAGAGAGAAATAAAGTTATAATTTATTATTTTCATTAATTTTAAGATAATTTTATAGAAAAATCAACTAAAGATTGCATAAATTAATTTTTTATATTTTCATATTAATTTCTAAAAGCGAGACTTTAACTCAAACTAATTTCCAAATATATTGTTGAACTTATTGAGCGAAATTGTATTAAATTTACATATGGCTATTTTATTAGAAAATTCATTTTTATATTTATTCTCTTATTTTATGATTTTATTTATTTCATAATTTATTAGGATTTTTCCTTTTGATTCTCATTTATATATATTAAATGATTATTTTTTGTAGAAATGAATTTCATTTAATCTTATTTGGCTTTATAAAGTTTATCATAACAATTTTCTAGATTCTAAATGAAAATCTAATCGTTTGCTATAATATACCTTTATCTATTTATATTCTTATTTACCAAAATATCTATATATTATATTTTTATAAGGAGTTTCCTTGATTTATTAACTAAGATAAGTTTCTTACTATTAAATTTAATTAAATCTTTATTCTTTAATATTAACTACACAGATTTCTATTTAATGGCTGATATACTGAAGTTAATTATTGTTTTATATTTTTTTTTATACTAACTTCATTTAATTACTTCAATTTATTTCAAGCTTTATAGACAATATAGCTACATAATAAAAATTATGCTAGACATAGTTCTTTGAAATAGCATTTACACTATGAAGAATTTTTATTTATAAAGTTAACAATTTTTATGAAGCAAACTATAAATATATTTAGATAATAACTTTAGATAGGAAATAAAATATGCCTTTTCTTAATTTTAATACCCCAATCTTTTAAATTAATATACTGAAAAAATAACTCTTTATAACTTAAATACATAACTACTATCTCATTCTATTTATTATTTTATTCTACTAAGTTCTACTATCGAAGTTTAATATAGCCTAAAATTATAATTATAGGTGAAAATTGTTTTGTTAAGAAGAAATTCGTTACTATTTTACTAAAAGATGAGGTATGCGATTATATAGCCAAAGGCTTATTCAATGTTTGTTGATTTAAAAAATAAGATTTAAAATCCAGCCAAATTGCTCACACATTTTTACGATTTCATGAAGGTAGCTAATATTTAATTCTGATCACTTGATAGGCATACTTTATTCTTATATCTACTTTCTTATTTAAAGTTTTCAATTCATATGATATTAGGATTTTACCTTTATAAGCATAATCATAATGAAATAATATAATATTAACTTATTAATTTTACATTAAATGACTGATTTTATATATTCATTCTAGCTTATTTTTATTTTATTTGTTTTAGCATATAATTTTTATTTAGTTCTTTGAATGCTGAAGTCAAAAAGTGTAAGCTAATTTTCATAATTTACTTAGAAAACCCTTTGATTATCTCAGTTTCTATTAAAATACACACTAAGTATAAAACCTTTAAATATACTTAGGATTATAAAATTAACAAAAATAGGAATAAAACTAAACCCCTCTTATGTATTTTTCATTTGCCATGTAATTAAGTTAATTTATCCCCGCTTCCTAAAAAATTTTGAAAAATTTAAGTTATTTATATGAAGAAAATAGCAAGATTAACTAATAAAAAAATATTTATTTGTAATTAATACTTTAATTTTCACCTTGTCTAAATCGCTCAAATATCATAGTCAAGTACATTTCATAAAAGTATTAAATTATTCTTTATCTTACTTGTTCTTAATTAATGATTATTGTAGAAAAATAAACTAGTTCTGCTTCCTAAATTATTGTTTATTTAAAATAAAAAAAATTTATAATCATATATTTAGTCTAGTTTTCCTTTAGTTACTAAAAATATTGACTAACTTTCTTAATTATTTTTAATTAAATTAATTATGTATAGAGGATTTAAAGTGTTTGCTTATATAAAAAATGTAAATTAATTTAAACGTGGTAATATTTATTAAATGTGTATAACGTTTACCACGTATTTATTAGATATTAACTTATGAAAAGAGGGATTTTTATAAACTTAAAAATGAGATTCTTTATAGGTTTATTTAAGATTATTTGCTATTTCTTATGCTTTTTTTAGTGAATGACCTATGCTTGATCTTATGTTACTATACCTAATACTGGAATTTATTTCTAGGATAAAAGTTTTAGTTAATCATATACGTGGAATGTTTTTGGAATTAATCCTTAATTTGATAATCCAGGAATGTTAAGTTATTCTGTATGACTTTATCCAACTGATTGCTCTGACTAAGATACAGCTTATATTTTTTCGTTTAACGATTGCTGTTATAAATGATAAGCATGATATATTAAAATTTCTGCTAATACAATTACTTAATTTGGACTAACAGGTAATGCTGGAACTGATACTTTGGACATTAACCTTCCTTGTAGATAATGAACATTTTTTGCTAGTACTCTAACCACAGCAGGATTACTAAAAAGCGAACCATTTAAAGAATTAAGACTTTGTGCTGGAGATTTAAGTAGCCTATCATGTGGAGTCTATTAGAGTTCATAAAAAATGACAGTAGCTAGTGGAGATAATTTATATTTAGGATTTTATAGTTCGAGTGCTTCTAATTTTTAAGGATATGTCTTATAGCAAAGATATTACAAAAGTGATGCAAATATGGATTAATCAGATTATTAAAATATAATTAATTCTGATGCCCCTTGTCAAGCTCATTTTTTAACTTGTTATTAATGCACAACTTCATCAGTATGTGACTAACAATGTGACTCTACTTAATATTTAAAATCAGCCAATTATAAATGCTATTAGTGCTCAAGTGCTATTTCTTAATGTAATCTATGTTCAGAAAATGGAAAAAAAGTTGTAGTTTGTAATGGATGCATCTATCCATATAAACTAACTCTTGGAAATTGCTAAAGTAACTGTGATATCTCTCAATAAGATTCAAATAGTAATAGAATTTGCTAAAATTGTAACGTTGTATTGGCTCATTGCTAATAATGTAATTAAGCAGGTAGCAAATGTTTCCAATGTGATTCAGGATATTATGTCGGTGGAGATAGCTAATGTCATCCTTGTTCAGACTTCAATGCTTAATGTGTTACTTGCTCTATTTCAGGATGTTCTTCTTGTAACAATCCTCTAAAATTAACAAATGATACTTGCTTAAGCTATTGTATATTTACTTAATAAGACTCCAACTAAGATAGAATATGCTAGGACTGTAACTTAGTTCTTTCTAACTGCTAATAATGTAACGAGACAGGTACGGAGTGCATTTTATGTGATGGTGAATATTATATAGGAGGAGATAATAAATGCCACTCTTGTACTATTATAGATGCTTAGTGTTCTTCCTGTGAAAATAGCGTAACTTGTGATACATGTAATAATCCATTTAAACTAACATTAAACACTTGCTAAAATAATTGCAATTCCACTTAATAAGACTCAGATAATAATAGAATTTGTTTAAATTGTAATTTAGTTTTAAGTAATTGCTTAACATGTAATGAAGCTGGAAATTAATGCACATTCTGCGATAATGGATATTATATTCATGCTGATTAGACTTGTCATTAATGCTCTGAAAGCATAGATTTTTGCTAATTTTGTTCTCAAGATGGATCTACTTGCTTAACTTGCCTTTCCCCAAAGGTTTTAGAAAATAACAAATGCTTAAATTAATGTTCATAATTTAAATAAGATAGTAACTTTGATAGAATATGCTAAATTTGCAATATAGCTTTACCTAACTGTTTATAGTGCAATCATTAAGGAAGTATATGCACACTATGTGATTCTGGTACTTACATAGATTAAGCTTAACATTGCTCATTTTGCTATCATTTAATTTAAAGTTGCTAGACTTGCGATTAATAAGGATTAATCTGCTATTCATGCTTAAATCCTAAAAAGCTAGTTTATAATTCCTGTGTTGATGATTGTCCAGCTACTCATTATGATGATGGAAGTAGAATATGCAAACTTTGCTAAAACTAAATTAATAACTGTATAGAATGTAATGAATTAGGTACAGAATGTACTTTATGCTAATCAGGTTATCATATTAATACCTTAAACTAATGTTCTCCTTGCAGTACTTCTTTACCTGATTGTAACGCCTGTGACTAATAAGGAATTAACTGTTTTTCTTGCAATTTTCCTTATAAACTAAGCTATAATTAATGTTTAGCATAATGTCCTACAATCTAATTTGATGATGGAAGCAGAATATGCAAACTTTGCTAATTATCAATTAGTAATTGTAGTGAATGTAATGAGATAGGTACAGAATGTACTCTTTGCTTATCTGGATACTGAGTTTCCAGGGTAAATTAGTGTTCTCCATGTTGATATTTAAATCAAACTATAAAAGAATTAGGCTATTAAAACATTAACTGTAACTAGTGTAATTTTCCTTGTAAAGAATGCTCAATTTAATTTGGCTAATTTCGTTGTATTTAATGCCATGAAAACTTCTTCATTGACTAAGGTTGAAAATGTATAAACTGCAATAGAAGTATTGATAACTGCGAGACTTGCTAAAACATCAATCAGACACATGTAAAATGTACTAAATGTAAATAACCTTTTGAGATTAGTAATAATAAATGCATAATGCCATGCAACATTGATGCCTGTGAAATATGCAATGCTTAATATACAGAATGCCTTTAGTGTAAAAAAGGATTTTATCCTGATAATAGCAAAAACTGTAAGAGATGTAACTTGACTAATGTACATTGCTAAGAGTGCATTGACCAAGAAAAATGTATTCTTTGTGATAGTAATTATAAACTTTCAGCCTTTCAGTGCTTAAAGAAATGTTAGTTGCAGGAGTTTTATTTTAAGGAGCAAAAGTAGTGTAAATCTTGTGAAAGTTAAATATAAAATTGCTAATAATGTAGTGAAGAAGGCTTATAATGCTTAAGATGCTAAGATAATAATATTCTCTAAAATAATAAATGCTATTAATGTAACCTTTTACTTTAAAATTGCTTAGAATGCGAAAATAATGATTGTATTGAATGTTCTTATGGATATTTTCTTTATAATGGTATATGTGTAGAAGAATGTCCTTAATACTATATACACATTTCTGGTTAATGTGTGCCATGTAGTTAGCATATTTAATTTTGTGAAGTTTGTGATCAAGTCTCTTGCATCAAGTGTTAAGGAAGGTATTAATGGAGTGATTGAGAAGGAAAATGCTTAAACTGTTAAGACTTATATCCTTTTTGTAAAATTTGCGATGAATAATTGTAATGCTAGTAATGTGAAGGGGATATGAAATTCATAAATGATTAATGTGCTTTAGGATGTTCATATAATTAAATTAAAGATGATATATATTGCAGAACTTGCTAAGAGTATATATAGAATTGTGAATAGTGTAACTTTCCTTCAAAGACTTGTGAAAAATGCTAAGATGGATACTTTATGCAAAATCAAACTTGTTTCTAATGCACATTTTAAGGTTGCTAAATTTGCGATGAAAAGGGATGTCTTAGTTGTAACTAAGGATATTAGCTTAAAAACAACAGTTGTGAAATCTAGTATGAAAATAGTGATAGTTAAGCTGAAAGTTATACTCTAAAGTAGCCAAATAATTTAAATTACTTTAATATAACAAATGAAGATAAAAATTATATTCAATATTCTTCAACTATTTCTGATACTGTATTTTATATCGGAGCTAGTTTAAGTGCAATAACAACCTTATGTGGAATTTGTTCAGGTTTAAAGAGAGACTGATTTACTCTATAGATTGCTTAGCAACTTATTTTAACTAATGCTTTTATAAATGTAGTTAAACCATAAAATTTAGCGGCATACTACTATCAGTAAAGTGTAAGTAAAAATCCTACAAATAGCAACAATAATTATAATTTATTTAGTTTAGATGCAGATGAAATGAGTGTCAAATAAGATTTTCTACTTATAATAGGATATAAGAGTTATACTTTCTTAGCTAATGCTATTTTACCAATAATCTATTTACTTACTTTAATAGTTCTTAACTTACTTTTCAAGCTATTAACTAAATTACCTAGAATAGGAGTAAAGTTCTTAAAAATAAGGAATTAATATTTGCATTACAGATTGCTAATTTCAGTATATTTAGGTATTTCTCTAAAACTTGATTATGCTATAGTGCTTCAAGTAGTAAATAGTTGCTTTGGAAGTGTTTATTCAATTCTAAATACTTTAATATCTTATTTCTCTCTTGTAAGTTTATTAATTATAGGGTATTCAAATTATTGTAATAGCTTATTTCTACTACGTTATTTTAAAATTTTATTAAATAAGATCTAAATTAAGTAAGTAAGATTTAGAAAAGCCTAACATTTCTGATAGTTTTAAGACAAAATACTTTCCTTTGTTTGATGAAATAGATGTAAATAGATCAAGTTCCTTATCCTTTTATCTGATTTTCCTTATTAGAAGATTACTATTATCTATTTTCCTAATGGCTTTAAGAAATTATGTGATATCTTAAATAATCCTATGCTTAATTCTAAGTATAGGATAGATAGTTTACTTAATTAGATTTAAGCCTTTCATAAATGATTCGCTTAATAAATTTCATATACTGCTAGAAATATGACTATCTGTTCTGTACCTGGGAAACTTTTATTTCTACAATATGGATGAGAATTAAAATATAGAGGAAAGATAGTTAACTTCAGTTTAATCAAACAGTGCTAGTGATTTTGGATTTTTATTAATAGTAATGTCTAATTTAGTTACCTTATTAGGTATAGTTATTATAGTTTATATTGCTATTAAAGATTTCATTACAGATCTAAAACATAAGAAAGCATAAACTAAGAAACCATAATTTAAATGGTTTGAAGAATAAGAGTAAAGTAAAGTGATGCCTGAAGAGTTTCAAAAGAAAGAATAAATAGAAAGCTTTTAAATTTTGGATAGAACTACTACAAATAGATTAAGCGAACAAGAATTTAAAGTATAAATTAATTAAAGTGCTGATATAAACTTAAATCAAGAACTATTTAATGTAAGATTATTTCATATATAGAACTCATTTTCTAATTTATAGCTTTAAAATTCAATAGAACAAAACTTAAATTAAAAGTCGCTAGAAATTGATGAATCTTAGTAGATCCAAGATATATAACTAAACATCAACTAAGCATAGCCTGATACGCATTTTGATATACCTCAAACAAATAATCAAAGTTAAGAATAAATTAAAGTGATAAGGGTTCATAAAGCCTTTAAAAGAAAGCGCACGAGATTTATAAAGAGATTGAAGTATAAATCATGAATAAGTTAAATGTTTACTTTGCATTATTAAATTAAATATAATAACTACCTTAAACATTGGTTTTATACTTAAATATCTCAATAAATAAAATTAATAGTTTTAAATAAGTTAAATTAATTTAACTATCTATAATAATTCATTAAATTACTACCAAGATTATCTTTAGGAGTATAAGAAGCATCTTTAAAAATTAAATAGCTAAGTTAATAAATTTAAATATTAACTAATAAAAATAATTGACTCATTAAAGCTCATTTGTAGGAAAAATAAAAGAGATAAAGTTTAAAATAAAACTGGAAGATAAGTATAATCCTATTTATGAAAGCCTATAAAGTCATAATTAGTATAAATAAGATATTTATGGTATGATAAGTAAGTTAATAACTGTTCATACTATAATTTAAAACTTATAATAATAAAAGCTAAAATACGATCTTAATTAAATATTAGTATTAGAAAAGCTGAAGTATAAGCAAATCAATATTATAACTTATAAAGTAGCTTGCATATAAATCTCTTATAGATATTTCTTTATCTATACTGACAACAAATCATATGCATTAGGAATTTGTTTATTTAGTTAAATGTCATTAGATTCAATACACTTTCCCTGCTTTTTTTATTTCATTCTTTCAATAATGTCCCCTAAAATAAAATGAGATCTTATCGTATTTTGGTTTATTTAAATCGAAGATAATTTTATGATTGGCTTTAGAATCAAAGCTTTTATTCTTTATCAATGTATTCTTCTTATTTTTTTAATTGTTAAATTTATTAATTAAAATCCTTTATCTTTAACTAAATCTTTGAATGAATAGAGTTAGGAGTAGCTTTTAGCTAGGCTTGCTTAATTTGAATTGGTTTTAAGATTTTAACAATATACAGACGCAATTTTTATATGCTACTCTTCCCAATAATTTGTTTTATAATAGCTTATCTCATGAAATATCCTAAATATTTCTAGAGTAACGCTGTGTAATTAATTCTTTAGTATGATTATATTAGAAGTAAAAAACTTATTTTATATCCCTTTTAAATAACTTCTTTTAGAGATTTCTTTGCATTACACTAAGTATCCATTACTTCTTTATGGTCTGCCCAATCTATAAAATTTATATATATATATATTGTTTTATTTAATATCAAAAGCAAAGCATTATCCTACGTGAACGCAATATATGAAATACTATATTACTATAACTCTATCCATTCCTAGAGTCAATTACTTTGTTTGTTTGCTAAAATAAAGTTTTATACATATAACAAATTTATATATTTTGGTAAGTAAAATCTTAAGCTAGATTGAAATAAGAAAATAAAATGAGATAGGATCTTTTTAATAATTTTTAATGAGATTAAGCTTTTTAAAATTATAAGATAGGAGTAATCATCTGCACTGATGTAAATATTTAAAAGTATTTTTCATTAAAATATAACAATTTCTATATTTTCTTAGATTACTTAAATTTAAAATAGTAAGCTATTTACTTTTTAATTATAACTCACTTTACTAGTTAGAAAAATTAAATTAAAGTAAAAGGACTTTAGCATGTTATTTCTAAAGAGCAAAGTTAAATAAAATTAGATTTTTTGTAGAAAATGAACAAGCAAGAATACTGATATAAACTAAAAAAGAATTTAAACTTAATAAAAAAATTAAGTTAGCTCTTAAAAATTAAGATTTAGATTATTTCACATAAATAACGAAACAAAGTCATTTTAAAATACATTTTAAGAGTTAAAATTATAAAATTTTAGCAGAGTAGTGTAATAATTATTCTGCACATATTCCAGAGTATTTACTTAGAAAAAATAAAATGAATACTTAAAATTCTTGTGATATCAAATAAAAACTATAATATTAGTAAAAATGCTTAAATTTAGATTACTAAATCCAGATATGCGATTGTTTGAGAATCTATAAAGACAAATTTTAAAATTATTAGATTCAATTATATTATAAGGAAATTGAAAAATACCTATTCTAAACTTTTAGTGCTATATTTAAAAAGGATTATTAAATCAAAGAATACTTTCTTGAGTATTGAAATAGGGTATAAAAGTTTATTTAAATTAACTAGAGAGATAAATCTAATTTCTGAATTTGTCTTTATAAATGGACTTATTCTTATAATTTTTTACACTCTGCAAACCTTATAAAATTAAAATTTTAAAGCCTAATAATTTTATCTTATACAATGCTTCATGAAGAATTATTAGCAAAAATCTCATAAACGAAGAAGAATAAAATTTTATTTTAGTTTTAAGTTTCCTTTTAGTTTACTCAATTCTATCTAATATTTTATAATAATTACTGATTTTAGTTATTTTTACACTTTCTTCAATTAATATAGTGTTTTCTTATTTATTTATAATAAAATTACAGTTCGTTATAATATTTATTGGATTACTATATTTTGTATGTTTCAAATGTTCAAATATAATATGAGATACCTACAATCATAAAATAAAATGACTTATGCATATAATTCTTAACATCAAGTACGTAATTTAAAAAAATGTAAAAATCATAACTTTTCTTTGTTTTCTTTCATTTCAAATAGTCAAAATTTTTAATTACCTATGAAATGAGTTTTATCTATTGATATAAAATCTAATTAATGATAGCCCCCTTAATTTATTAATCCATATTAACTAAAAATAAATTAATATACATAACTTCTTTTATTATATTTGATATTTACTAAAACGACATTACTATTGTAGGTTTATCAACCTATCTATCCTTGAAACTTTTTTCTTTAATTTTGTTTTCATAACTAATTTTTCTAATTCTTCGCAACGTTTTCACCAAAAGAATTTGATAATTTTTGTGTTAGATCTAATTATTTTCATTTTTAATCCATTAATTCATCAAATGTTCAGCCTTTTTATTTTATTTAATGTATTTTAGAAGCAGTATGGGTATTAGACTCGATTTTATTTAATAAATTCTGCTTTTTTCATAGTTTATTATTGAAACTTTAAGTTTTAATAATTTTATAATATAACTGTACTTGCTATTTCTAAAGGAAAAAATTCTGTAGGTTTAAAGTTCTCATTTGTTGATTCATATATTTCATTTAAATTCAAGTAGTTAATCTTTCAGTTTGATAAAGCAGGATTTTACTATCCTTCTCAATTTTTAAGAGTTTCTAGGTAATTTATTTCTTTTAATTCTCCAATCTTTTACAATATTTCAATCAAATTCTTAAATTCAGTAGATAGACATTATAGCATCAAATTTTAAAGAGCTAATTTAAAAACTTATTTCCTCCATTCTTACAACTTTTAATCCTTTTTTAGTTTAAAAATAAAAATATAGTTCTCTTTTCAACCACAAGCAGGGTTTTCACTTTCTTTTAGTAACACTAAGCTTAATTAAGAATAATTATTTTCCAAGTTACCCATCACTATTACTTATTAAACTACCTAGTTCAAATATTAATCATTATAAGACACATTTAATAAAAGGTTAAAGTCAGATACTAATACTTAGAAGATAAACTTTAGTTAGTTTTTTCTTAATCCAATAATAAAGAATTTATGAATATTAATTAGAAAATATAAATAAAGATAATATGAGATTGAAGAAAGAAGACTAATCAACTTAAGTTTAAATAATATGCTTACATAGATAAAAGTATCTGATGGTTCTTATTATAAGCTTAGTCAGTAATAAAGCAAACCGTTGCTAAATATTGCTATATTAACTGTTCTACTTTTGCCTGCTTACAACTTTTAATTTTTCTCAAAAAGCGAAGCATTACTTAAATCTTGCTAAGTAATTTAATATGAAGTTTTAAATCAGCAATTCAAATTACCATGAATAAGGATTCCATTTAATTCTATTAATTAGATACAATTAAATTCTAAACTCTAACAATAAAAAGTTGCTTTTAAAAGCGTAGATACTTAGATTAAATTTACTTGGTTAAACTATTCAGCTCTGATAACTTTAAAAGGCTTACATAGATCTAAATAAGCAAACCTAAAACTTTTATGCAATATTAGTACCAAAATCTAATAGCTTTTAGGTTTATTTTCCCTCATACTTGAGTAAAATTTAGTCTAATATATAGATAAAAAGTTTGGCAATCTCTTATAATATTCAATTCTAATATTAAAGATCTATCTTTCAAAGATAAAGAATATCCTACTAATTATATGGATTTACATTATAAATCTAAGATAATATTGGATTAACAAAATCTGATTTCCTTAAAGCATAAAAATATGAAATTAAGATAATCCAAAGAGAGAAAGTTTCGACCAAATTATTTACCACAAAAGTAACTATAAGCATTATTAAAAACTTAACTAGAAAATTTCAATCCAAATTATGCTATTAGAAAATAAGTATTATTTGATACATTTAAGTTGGAAAAAAGTGATAGAAGCATTATTTAACTAACTTATGCAATATTAATTCTATAATTTTCCGCTCTTTAAAACCTAGAAAATTAAGCAAAGATTCAAATTATATTTAGAATGAGATTTAACTATAAAGATACAGCTAAACTTCTAGAACAAAAACAGATAAATAATTTAAGATTTAATTAGCAGTTAAGTGTAATTTTGTAAAATAGACTATAAAATTTTTTAAGGTATCATATCAATAATAATTAATTAATAGTTAAAATTAAATATTAGATAACACTTTATCTTTCTCTACAAAATGTAATAAATATTTATTTATAATTAGCTACATCAATTAAATTAGGCTTCATTAAGGCGATTTCATTTTGTTGGTTAATTTCATAAAACTATTTCTAATAATTATTCTTTTATTCTGACAGTCTTTTAAAGTATTTTATATATCTAAATCTACTTTTATTATTTTGATACTTTTAAAGATTCTATTAATTTAACAGATATAAGCTACTTTAACTAAAATCTAAATATTTTTAAAAAAGCTTATAATTTTGAAAGTCTAGCAATGTTCTTTCAAGTTAAAATTTTAACAAATGTATTTAAAATGTGATTATAGTGAAGATACAAACTTATCTAGAAATATATTTCATTAATCTTAAAATTAAAAATAAAGGATTAAAAACTTTGAAGAGCATAGACTTATTTTATATTATCATAGATAAACATAATTAAGAAATATAAAGCTCAAGTTTAAAGCAAGTTACTTAAAATATGATAGATTTAGCGAGAAAACTAAGAATTAAAACTATTTAAACCAAAAATTATGGAACACATAATGAAGGTAGCATTTTTGATTTAAAAACGTACATGCTAAGATAAATTAATTGAGTTGTTTGAATCATAATTATTATATATAAATAGAATGCTTTACTAATGTGGCTTTTAATTCATTTAGCCTAGTTAATTTGAATTTCATAAAGCCTTTGATTTGAATATTATAAAAACTTAAATATTAATGCAAACATTTATATATCATAATTCATTTTATTTTGATTGAAATAGCAAAGATTGAATAAATTAGTTTATCCTTTTAAATAAATATTTAGTGGCTGCTATATCAAATTTAATAATCTTTTATCTATGTTTGTATTTTAAAAAATTATAACTATAAAATTTCCCGCTTTTTAGCTAAGATTGATAAATTAAAAATTTAAATTAAAAGTTGCAGAATTATATTAATAATAACTACAAATATTATTTATAAGAAGATATATGGTTATTATCTTACTAGACTAAAATTAATTATTTACAGTTTATAGTTACTTTAATAAGAGTATCAACTAGCAAGTATATCATTTAAATATAATAGCCAGAGCATTAAATATTTGCTAGCTAAATATATCTGATCTTATGCCTATTATTTTTAATTTTAGAATCTATTAAATTTTAGCTTTGTTAAAACTAATAATATTATCATATCAATCTATTTTATACTTTAAAATATTAGCTTCATCGTTTTACTTAGAAAAACTTTATTTAACTATATAGATTAGTAGATAAAGATAGTTTCTTATTATCTTCGATGAAAAGTTGTAAAATAGAGTAATTGTTATAATATAAAGGAGATATAGGTAAATCATCTTAAACATTGCTAATAATAAGTTTATTTTTGAACTTTTTGTCAATTATTTTTTACTTTTATTAAGATTATAATTAGATCTAGCGTATTTGTCTTTAAAGCTTTCATATTTGGCTCAATAAAAGAATCTTACTATCTGAAATCAAATTTAAAATAATCTTAATTTCTCTCTTTCAAATTTCTTTAATATTTTAATAAATGATTCTTCCCTTCTTTATATATTTTCTAAAGATCTTTTTAATCTTAGTAAGTTAATAAAATTCTAGGAAGTTTTTCTAAAAATATTTAAATTTATTCTTAAATATTTATCTATCTCTTAATGAATAACCTATTCTATAATAAATTCTTTATTCTTTAAAAATTCTTAAAAAATGAGACTACTGTTGCTTTTTTATAAATCTCAAGATTAATAAACTAAAATCTAATTAAATTTTTCAATTAAAGATTCTGAGTTTTTAAACTATTTTTTATGTTGTAGCTCTAGAATCAAGTTTATTTATTATTTTATTTTGTTCTTAGTTATGTTTTTTTTATTTTTTTAAAGGATTAAGCTTTAATATTTTCTATCAAATTTGAATACTTTTTTATTTATTTTTTTGCTTAAATGAGTCTTTTATCTATAACCTTTTTGGTGAAGTATTAAAATAATTAAATTTTTGATGATTCTAGTTTTGGTTTAGTTTTATAAATCTAAATACTCTTTAGCATTTTTAGAATTATTTTAAATTACTTTTCTATGCTTGTATTAATTAAATCTTATTCAATTTCCTTAGCATTCTTCTTTGTAATTTTTAGTATCAATACATCTCTGAAAACTCAAGTGGTCTTTCCTGTTTAAATTTAAAATTTTACTTTAAAAATTTGTTTGTTGAGCACTAAGCGCTAGTAGACTATTTGTAAGAGTAGTAAATTGTCACAAACCTTCTAGCTTCTAATTTTAATATCTCACCATCTAAATTTTTATTTTATGTGATTATCTAAAACTAAATAGCTGGTGATATAACGTATTTTTCTTCGCTGAGTAAAAAGAATTATCTAGTTAAGCTCTAGTTATTACTTTATTTCTATTAGATAATTTTATATTATTTCTTATAACCTTTAAAGCTTATTGGAATATTTATTTAAGGATGGGCTAAATTACTTTTTTCTTCTTGATAAACTACTAAACAAACTATTTTAAGGAAGTCCATTTGTTCTTTTTACCTAATTTTTTTATTTATCATGTAGTTTGGATATTAAATTAGTATTTTTGATGTTTTTGGTTCTAATTGTTTACTTTTCTGGATCATGATGTAAATAAAATACTCTACAAAAGTTATCTTTCTAAATGTGAAGGTTTTTCCTGCTAAAGTTTGTTTGCTCAGATTTATGAATTCAAAAGTGTCTGCTAAATTTTTTATTTAACTAATTTTTCCAAATCTTAAGACGTATCTTACTTGAAGCTCTGTTATAATAAAATAATTCTGTTTCTTATTTACATGTCTATATTAAGGCTTTATTTTGATTCTTCTTATTCTGAGTTAGAGCTAAGTTTATTTTAACCTATTATTTTCTTATGAAACTGTTTCATGAACTTCTTTAAGTTTCTTGTTTCTTCGATCTGTCTAAAATTGTAGTTCAGAGTAATATTTAAATCTTGATTTTACAAGAGAGCTTAAATAAATGCCCTTCTGCTCATTTGTTAAAAGTAATTCCTTTTTGTGGCTTCTTAGAGATGCTCAAGGTTGGAGTAATTTGAATAAGAAAATCTCAGATTAGTTAGAATTGGTTTTTAAGTAAACTGAATGTAATAACTATGGTATTATTAAATAAGCATAATTTAAAGTTATAAGTAAATTGTTAATTTATGTAGTTATACATGTTAAAGCTATGATCCATATATATGATTTGGGTTTTTCCTTTAATGATTAAAACTAAACTTTAGCATTGTTCTTTTATATTTAGTTAATAGTTATTAATGATTTAAATCCTTTTTAGTTATAGTTGTTGTTACTAATACAATTACTATAAAATCTTACTTATGAAGGCTAATTTAATGATAGAGTTACTTTTAATTATAAAGTAAGATGTTTAAAATAGTTTCTAAGTGCATTTTTAATTGATTATTTGCTAAATGTATAATATTTTATTAACTATTTTATTATAAGTTCCTTTAGCTTTAATTACTTGATCTTACTTAATTATTAAGCCTCACTTTATTATTAATTTACTCTAATATGTAAAGTATTACTAAACTAGTTTATAATTACTAAATTTAGATTGTAAGTATTTAAATATAGGTATTCTTAATATATATGACTTAACTATCAATGATATATAAATCGACTGATTAAACAAAATGTTCCACCCACAATTTAATTTAAATCCTTCATTTAATTTTTCCTATATTTTATCTAAATTATCAGATATTGTGATTTTCTAATGAACTGTTTTTGGTTTTCTTGATTATTATATAGTAGTTTCTTTTCTATCTTTTCTATTTAGTTTTTAAATAAACATCTACAAACTAATAAGTATTATCTTCCTACTAAAACTAGCTTAATACTTATATAGCTTATGAAAGTATCTTTATAATATAGTAAGATAAGGATCTTTAATATAACCAATTATAATAGAATTATTTAGCTTAAATATCTAGTATCTTTAATATCTACAAAGCTATAAGATAACTATTATTACTTAATGCATTTAGTACTTTATATCATCTAAGATATCTGCCAACTAGTCTTTTAGTAGATCTACTTATTTATTATTAGTTAAATATTAACTTTAATAATCTTATATAATTAGCTTATCTAAGTTAGCTAGAAGATTACTATTTATGTCATAATATCAGCTTACTAGTTATAAAGCTAGCTATCCTTTCTTTATTATAATCTTATTAGTTAGAAGTTAATACTTAATAACTTCCTTATTATGTCTCCTTTAAAGCTAATTAATAAGCTTTCCTTTTTATTATTTATACATTGCTCTATTAAGATATTTGCTAGTTTTTAATATTAAAGGGTAAATTTAAGAGGTAGTCATAGCAATATTTATAGCCAGTCAATTGATTTCTCTTTATGATTAATACTGCTAAAGAACTTTATCTATGATTTTAGTATAGCTATTTGATATTAAAGATTAACTATTCCAGATATTTATTGTATCTATTGTCACTGCATATTCAAGCTTTCCTTTAATCTCTTGTTATATTTAGTGATGAATCTATTTATAGTCATTGTGTCTCTTTTATACTTAAGAACTGTACACTTTCAAAATCTACTTTAAATCTCATTTTTTAGTTCTTTACTTCCAACTTAACCATTGCAACTGTTTCTTGTGCCTTACCTTGATTTTAAATGGTAATAATTGATATAACTCTCTTTTATTAAAGGTTTGGTTGAAATTCTTAAATTAATTATAATTTTAAGTATAGAAGTATCTATTTACTTTACTAGTTAATAAAGCTTCTTAAATAATTTTAACCTTAAAGCTCTTAATTATGTATAAAGAGCTGTTTATTCTTTATACAAAATATTCCTTTTTATTACTATATCTTTATAAATATCTTTAGAAGTAAGATAAAGCTAGTAATTATTATCAACACTTAATATGCTTTACTAAGCTAATCCTTATAATTATTATTATAGATATCCTACACTTTAACTTAACAGCTATAATTACTATTTTACCTCAAGTTCCTTTCCTTCATTTTTATTTAATCAGTTGCTTCTAAATCGCTAAATATAATCTTCAAGAGAACTGGACAAAATCTTAAAATAATGTAATCTACATATAAAATTTATTTACTAAGCCTGACTATGAAGATTGATGTTAAGCTAGTTAAAATTTTCTAAAGAGCATCAAACATAATTAACCTTTATAATATTCATTTTTGATATGCTTAAATAAAGATAAATTTACACATAAATAAATTCCTTAAATGATCTATCTTTAGTCTTTATTATTTTTACCTTGATAAACTCTTCTACTTTCAATAGCTACTAAATCAAAATTTTAGAATAAGAATTTTTTTAATTAAATATAGTTATTAATTTCATTTCTTTTTTAGATATTATAGCATTCAACTATAAGTAATATCTCCAAATCTTAGATATTTTCATGTTATCTTTTTAAGCAAATTATAAAATTTAACTAATTTTCAAGCACTTTAATTTTGAATTTATATAGCGAACCTACAATAAATTTACTTTTGTATATTTCGCTAGAAAGTTCTAATTTTATGTTTTTTATTTTATTTAAATTATAATTGAAGCTTCCTTTTGCTTGCTTGTTCTCATGTATAATAATTTAGTTGAACTTTTTAACTTATAACTTTCTAAATTATTTTAAATAGTAGAAATTTGATTACATTGATTTATTGGCTATAATGAAGCTTATTATGACTAATTTACTTTACTCTAAATGAAAATTAATAGTAAAATTATTCTAATCCATAGTCTACTTTTATATCTTCTTATCCATATATCTTATTAGCATTTTTGTAAATTTTCATTTTATTTACTAGATAATAAATCAAGCTTCCTACTACAAATTTTAAGTTCCAGTTTTTATTCTTTAAAATTAACTTCTAAGATTTTATTTGATGCTTTGATATGCTGAAGTTAAGAATTGTTTAGTACTGTTTTGATAGACTCAATTCTCTTTAAATTGCAGCAATTTGTTTAAAGCTTTATAGATAAATTGAGCTGTATAATTAAAATTATACTAGATATAACTCTTTGAATTAGTAGCTGTATCCTTTAATCTTTCTTAACTGTCTTAAGAAGATAAAAAATAAATCTTGGATAATTTTTAATTAGCAGTTATAGACAAAAAAGTCTGGTGTATACAGTTGTTTATTATAAATGCAAAGTAGAATAAATACAATAGTTTGAAAGTTTAAAGTATTAAATATATTACGTTTACAGCTTAAAGAATTAAATATATTGCTTTGAAGTAATAAAGCTAAATTTAGATATTTAAGATTGGGTATTATCATAAAGGGGTTATTACTATGTACCTTTCTTAAGTAATATAACACTTTTGACAAATATAGCTAGAAGGGTAATTTTATTATTTAGTGGTTAACCTCAGACATGCCCATATTTTATGAATATAAGTTAGAAATAAGATATTTAAGTTATGAAAATCTAAGTTATTACCGACAAAAATCTTACAAAATCTATAATACCAATAATTATTAAACTTATTGTTAGTATTCAGACTAGTAAAGCTATTAATTTAATAATTAGCTTAAATAACTCATTTTCTTTGTTTTTCTCTCTTTATAAAGTTCCTTGATAATTCACGTTAAAAATTTACTTGAGTAAAGAAGCATTAGGACTTTATTTAGAGTATTTATTTCTGTAAAGTTTTGGAATAAAATTTACGCTTTACTATAGTTAAATTGATGTACATTTTGTTTTCTTAGTTGCTTAATGTGTTCTTTTTACCCAATCTTAATCTTTCTAATTTAATTTTTCCAACCAATAACATTTACATTAATATCTTTTACTCTACATAAAGGAACTCCAATTTTATAAAGCAGAAATCGAAAAATTCACATGAAAAATGTAATTTTATTTCATTAAATTTAAGCATTGCCTTATCAACACTATTCGTTTGGTTATTTTTAGGTGCATTTATCCTTTATTTGACAAAAGGATTATTAAAGAAATTTAGAACTGAAGACTTGCTAAAGCCAATTTGCTTTACGAGCATTGTTTAGTCTAATATTACTTTACAGAGCATAGGATGGTTTTAAAATTCTAACATAGACAAAATAATTTATCAGCGTTTGCATTATTAAGTTGAAAGAGTTTTCTATAACATTTTCTTTCCACTCTACTGGTAACTTTTTCATTCTCTTGCCTTGATTGAATATGCATATTTGAAATTTGTGAGGAATCATTCTTCCAACATAAATCATCA